>CM031241.1:491427889-492098057 GCA_018340775.1 Taxus wallichiana var. yunnanensis | reverse complement strand
TATATACATGAAATAGGTTATTTCTCTCTATGTTTGAAAACGGTAGCCACTATGTATGATATTTCTAGGGTTTTGATGAAAAAAAGAAAAAAGGTATGAAAAAAATTTAAAGGTAGTTATTATGTTTAGGATTCCTAATGAAACAAATTCTTTTGTTGAACCAATTACATATCATATTAATAATAAGTTGTTTACACCAACAATAGTGTTTTATTAAACAACATGTTACATAATCAAGACTAGTCACCAATGTTTCAAACATGGCACATACAATACTCGAAAGTAAAAAACTCAACAAAAACATTGTCTCTGCAAGTCAATCTTTCATCACCTCTCCCAAACATGTGCACAATTATTCTACAATTCTAACCACCATGCACGCGCGATACTTATAATATTGGACTCCTTCGTGATATGATAATTTCTTCAACTTGGTTAAGAGTGGATATAACTAATGGTTGCACACTTGGGTCCATGATATTTGAATTTGACAAGTAGTGAACATTTCTCGCTGAGCATCCAGAAATATTCTAAGTATTGGGCGCATGAAGATAGGGCACTGGAAGCGCGTGGAGCTATAATAGTATTGAAGCGCCCAAGCTCAGGACTTAGTTATTTTGTGGATAAGGGTTATTTTTGGAGATAGCATGCGGAGCACACATAGAGATGAAGACTTGCGCTAAACGCAATGGTATTTTGGGAACAAGTGCTTATAAACGACATGCATTGTTTAAGCTAATAATAGGATTTCTTCGTAGAGTTAACTATAGGAAATTTATTGTTAGAACACTTGCATGTTCTGCATACTATTGTAAAGGTGCATGGCTATTATCAGCATGTGACCTATTTTAAGAAGTGCATGGGTGGTGAAGATCAAGTCCCCACCTCTATAAATATCTATTGAACTACGTAGTTTAGGAGTAATCTTGAACTATTGTAGAGTTGTGTTGATGGTTTTGATGCACACATGACTCATGGAGAAACTTTATACTTAAGAAGATTATGTGTTTTACGGTGCTTAATTCAATGAATTATATTGGTTGGATACTAGTATTAGACATAATTGAATCCAGGTTCTTGTATGGTTAATCTTATTATAGTTATTGTTTATTTCATCATTCTCTCGAGACCAAGATTTAGTTTATGCATTGTGGAATGTTTATGTTTAGTTATGAATCAATATGCTTAAACATCATCACACTAACATCCTAGACAAAGAACTCTAAATAGGGAACTTGTACCTTTGCACGCTTCATGTGAGCGCTAAACTCATGTTGAGTGATGTGCCAACATGCTTGGGTTATTCACAAGTGAATTCTAGGCTACATCAATTTATTTTTAAAATTCAACATGATAGGTGTAATCACTATGGAAAACATTTATTTGAATCCCCATATATAATTCCCTATATATGAAACATGTATGGATGGATGTAAGAAGATCATGTCTTTCATGGAACCATTTTTGTGTACACAAATAATACTATCGAGTGGTCCCGAGATTGGATTTACATTTCATGGTGAAGTGAAGATAATGCATATGCCAAATTAGTTTTTGTCTCTTAATGGTGGCTTTTAAGTATAAGATGCACATTTATTTATTTTTTGTGTTTGTGTCGTAAAGTAAATGAAAAAAATTATTTTTCTTAGTACATTCATTATTTCGGTGTGAAAAAAGGAGAGAGGAAAATAAGCACATAAATATAGACATAAAAATTTATAAGTAATGCGGAAAAAAATAGTGTGTAAATGTGAAGTTTTTTAAATTTTTACATGTATATAAATACAAAGATGTACTATAACATGAGCTCTATGACCATGTAAAAAATAAAAAGGAAAGGAGAAGACATGATTTAATAAAATCTTAAATATTAAATCAAAGAACTAAGATTAGATGAATATAATGGGGGTGGTCATTCTTTACTACAAATCTGAGGGTGGTAGATCTAGGCTCATGTGAAAGGACCCTCGTCCTAGTTCACACCTCCCTTGCAGACCAATACGGGAGTTAATTTATCACCATCTAGGCTTTATTTCAGTTTTCTACGTTTTAAAACAACATGTAATGTTGTGTGTTCTAGGAGTTAGAGTTGCGCTACATTTTCTTGTTGTGTCTCGTGTTTCCAAGGGTACTCGATGTCCAAGCATTGAACCCATGGCTCTGATACCAAGTGTCACACCCACAATTTTCTACTCTCAAAACAAAGAGAACTAATAAATTAATAGTCAAGTTTACGGTAATAAGTTTTTTTATTAAAAGTGTTTGCAAGGTTAGGCATTTTCTCAATTAATAAATTCCTCGGTAAAATACTTTCTACACAAGCTTGTGAACAATGGAATTAAATTAATAATTAAATATTATAATTTAATTCCTAAGCTATATTTACATTTTAAAGCATCTACTAAGTTCCATTAGTTAAATTTGTTATCAAGCACCTAAGATTACATTATTTTCTAACTCAAAGGTTAATTGTTTTACCTAGCCACTAAGTGGCCCCATTCACCCCATTACCCATGTTCTTTCTTTTTATTTAAAAGTTACATTCCCATAAAATATCTTCCCACTTAAGTGAGGTAGGGTTTAATTTGGGCCATAGGATTGAATCTATCCTAGCCCTTAGATTTAGGTTGCCCTAAATTTCCTTATGGTTCCCCTTTTTAATTTCTATTTCCCCAAACAACTTCATTTTCTCTTTTCTTATTTGTAGGTTTTGGAAGAGGAGGAGGAGGAGCCATGAGAGAAAGGGGAGCCACCATGGCAAAATTTCTCTTGATATTAGTTGTAAATATTTTCCATTGCAATGTTGCCCATTTGCTAAATGTAGAGATCCTATCTTAGATCTATTTTTTATTTAATAAAATCATTTTCTTGTTTTTTTTGTTAGTTCAACTATTGGGAAACCCCATTTCTTTTAAATCCATGAGTTTTACACATTTGGGGTAAAAAATAGATTGGAAGGCTTGAAATTTTAAATTTAGTTGATTCTGAGTTCTTTGGAAGGTTCCTTGTTGTAGTTTTAAGCTTAGATTTTACTTAAATTTTAAAACTAGGCCTTTCACGGATGAAATTTTATTTTTCCGTCAAAAATGACAAAACCGCCACCCTACACAAGTCAGTGGTCTTGTGACCTCCGCCCTACCTAGGGGCGGTTCATCGACAATGGCTTTTTGTTGGGCGCGGCATTCTGAAACCGCCGCTCTCTGCACAAGGCGTGTGTTTTGTTCCTCGAAAACAAAACCTTCAACTAAACATTATTTTTACTGTTTTTATTCTTAATTTTATTTCTAATGCAATGTTAATTTTAATGGGGATGTTTTCCATTAATTAATTGTTAGATTGATAGTATATCTAGTTTCCTAATTTCAATTACATAACATCAACTCAATCTTTATTCTTCCCTTTGCAATAAAATGTAAAATTGAGTATAACATTACTACAATTCATTTTATTTCATATATTCCATTTTTTCAACAAAAACAACAAGAATTCAACACACTTCCTTTCAATACATCTTTGTTTTTCCAAATATACATGTATATACATTGTAACTTTAAATGCTTACAACTTTAGGAGAGTTTCATTTCAAGAAAAATAAACAACTTAAGCTTTCCTTTCACTATAACATTACAATACAACTATGGAAACTACCAATTTTCCAAATCATTCTTTTACAATGCAAGACTTTAAATCTTTTATTTCACTAAGACTAATCCTTTCCAACAAGGTAAGCAACCAAGAGATATTTCTACATTCACTAACTCATTTCAATTTGGAATAAATGAAATATTACAACTTTCCTTCAATCATACAAATGTTACAAACTTCCACTCAAAGTGGGAATAATAATATGATCAAATACAACATAGATATTTTCAACAAGGCCAAACACAAGTCTTCTTTTCATGTCTTCTCCCAACTTGTAGCTTCAAACTTTCACTCTTCAATATTTCAAAAGTTTGGATCACAATACAAAGAAAAGGGGAATAGGTGACGCTCTCTGCCTAACCTTTAATCCAATAAGAGGAGAATCCATCCCCTTATTGGCCCCCGATCCCCAACCAAATAACAATGAGGGATCTTGAGCAACATTTGACAACTTTTTACAAGCATGGCTTCCACAAAAACATACAATCCAAAAACATTCAACACATCTAAATGGACATACTCAACAAAATTTACAACTTTCTCAAACAACACATAGGTTTGATATCAAACCAAATGGAGCAAGGAATATGGGAACCACCTCCTTTTTCCTCCCAAGTGAAGTAGGAGTTTCACCCAAAGCCTCCATGTGCACAATACAAACAACAAAACATCCTTATCTCTCCCCTTGCAAGTATGCAAAATATGACCATGATTTCCTTTTCACTCCCCATAGGTGAAACTCCCAATCACACTCCCTCCAAAATGCATGCCTCACAACTCCATTTTCCCTCCCCAATGGTCTCATACTTCCATCTCCCACTCCCTTCTTAAGGCATACTACCCAACCACACAAAAACACATTCACAACACTCATACAATATTTAACAAGCACAATTTTCACATCTACAAACATAAATAAGAAAATAACAAAGATGGAGATCCTACCTCTCCATCAAGCTTCCAAGAGTCTTCACTCCAAGAGATTTTTGACACCTTCAATCCAAGCACACTTCAAAACAACTCCAACAAGCTCCCAAATCCAAAAGTGCAAAAGAAAGAAAATGAACAAGTAACCCCAATTCCATCAAATTCCATCAATAAATAGAAATGGGATGTGAGGATGATGAGGTGGCTCCATGTAGGATGCCACTTCATCATTCCTCCATTCTAACACACAAGTCAAACACCATGCCCAAGACAATAAATGAACATGTAAGAATTATGAAAAGCCCACATGACACTCAAACTTGCACACCATACCTACCAAGGACAAATTAATTGTGGTAAGTAGGAAAGTGAAATTATTTTCACTTTTACACTCCAAAATACATAAATAAGTTTAAAATTAACCCTCCATACCATGGGACAAACTTAGCTTGTCCCACAAGTCTCCAAAAAAGCCTCCCAAGTCAAAATCTGAATTTTGAAGTTGGGGGAAAGTACACAACACAAAAACAAACACAAATCCAACTTACATCCACAAGATTTCAAGGACCATCTACCCTCATAATTATCTAATTTTCACATCCTTATTTTAGTTAACAAATTAAGTTGGATTAGCTAATTAAGACATAATAATAATTTTTAATAAAGTGACAACAATTTCCAATAATTAAATACATATACACAAATAAAACACACACAAAATTAAAAGAAGATAACATTACCCCCATGGCCACACATGTGAGGTCACCCCCATGGGAAACCTCCTAACTAGGCATGCAATAAAACACATAAACATAAGACACAGTTTTCAAATTTAGCCATGTTGCACAATACCCGACATCCTTCATGGTTGGTCCCTTATCCCCTTTTAATGTATGTGATAAAATATCCCTGCAACACAAACAAAATACCTCTCTGGCCTCATGGCCACATCAAAACCTCAAGAAATAATAATACATCTACATAGAATTAATAATTGTCATCAAAAATTAAGTAATTCTATCATTTATAAACATATCAAATAATATGATCCTAACCTCCATGAGATTATAATTCTACTCAGAACATTCGAGTATAACATGTCAGTATAAAATCTAAATAGTGCAAATCAACATATATTAAACGTCTACCAATTTCATCTAGTGTAACATAATCAAAATGTGAATCAAAACATGTCAATAGTCCAAATATCTACATAGTCTATCATCTATTGATCAATGTATCATAATGTAAATAGTGTCGAAGAGGAGTGGGAACTACATCCCCCTCCCCTTAGACTTGAATTCCTCCCCGTAAGTCACTCAAATGGGTGAGGAAAGTAGACTGTAACAAATTAGTGTCCTCCCATGTGGTTGTAGTCTCGTCATACCTATCCAACTGGACTTGTACAGGCCGGGTCTCGCGTCCTCAAAGTCCTAGGGTCTTGCGCTCTATGATGCGCATGTGCACCAGGCTCCATAGTCACATGCCCCTGCTCTTGTACCTACAATGTGGTCTAATCCAATACATGAGAGGGATCTAGAATATATCTCCTAAGAACAAAAACAAGAAATACATCGTGCATGTGAGATAAGCTTGGTGGTAAGGCTAGACGATAAGGTAAGGGACCGATCCACTCCAAGATATCAAATGGACCCATGAATATAGGAGCTAACTTAGAGTCTTTTCCATAATGGATAGGGCTCTTATGAGGTCTGACATAAAGAAACACCTTCGTGCCCACCTCATAGTTATGGTCAACTCTCCTCTGATTTGCATATTTCTTTTGTCTATCCTACGCCTCCTAAAGCCGTTGTCTGATCGAAACAACCTGCTGCTCCAAGTCCTATAACAAAGTTGGCCCAAGAGATACTTTATCCTCCAATCTATCCCAACTATGTGGTGTCTTGCAATCCACCGCCATAAAGTTCCTGAAATTGAGCCATACCAATAGAAATCTGAATTTTTTTGTCATAAGCCAACTCCACTATGTACAGATACTCCTCCCACCTTGATTGGTGGTCCATAATGTACATCTGAAGCATGTCCTCTAAAATTTGATTCACCCACTTTGTTTGTCCATTTTTCTTTGGATGATAAGTTGTCTTGAGGTTTATAGTCATCCCAAGGGCATGTTGCATGGTAATCCAAAAATGAGAGGTGTATAATGGATCACGGTCACAAATAATCTTCCATGGAATCCCATGCGGTCGACAATTTCATCTAAATATACTCGTTTCATTGCACTAGCTGTGTAGGTGGTCTTCACTAGATAAAAGTGGGCCACTTTCATCAACCCATCCACTGTGACCATGATGGCATTGTGGTGGTATCTTGACGTCAGTATCCCTACTATGAAATCCATAGAAATGGTGTCCCATTTCCACTCAAGTATTGTATGCGATGGAAAGGTTTGCAAGCTATGGAATGAGGTTAAAGAACCTCAAAACTTGACTAAACTTAACCGTGCACCATAATATTATAGCTAAACAAGAAACTATCTATGCATATATAAATTTGAAACTAACATTCAAACCCTAGCATATATACTACTCTCTACTCCATGAAAGCTTAATGAAAGTGAACCTAGTTAGATTCTAAGAAATCAAATTGTGTGTTGTTTACTCCCAAAAATAGTGAAGAGATCTCTCCAAGTTGGCTACATGGCCAAGCTTTAGATCTTCCCTTACTAACTATATTTGGAGTGGATGGATGTAAGATGGAGGAGCTCTTAACAATGGAGTATGGCCAAGATCCAAATGTTCTATAGCTTAAAGCTATCACAAATGATTTCTAATGCCAAGATCTCCAAATATGAGAGAGATTTTGTTATGTAAACAAGGTGTAAGGTTGAGAGGGAGGGTGACCCTTATATTTATAGTTTTCACTTGGGAGAGTTTGGAATTTGGGTGCATGTGGGACTAAAGCTCAAAAATCACTTTTAGATTAGATTAGGATAAACATGCTTTAGGCTTAGATAAGCTTGGTTTAGGCTAGTTAAACTTGATTAGCAAGTGATTAGAGACTCATTGAGAGTTGGGAGGGTTTGGATAACCAATTGTGACTAATAGATAGCCTATGAAGCCAATAGAAGTGGTCTAGAGAGAACTAGGGAGGTTCTAAATGGTCGAAAGGAGGAATGTTTAGCTAATAAGAGAGATATTAGCCAAATAAGTTGAATATGGGAAGAATACGACCGAGAAGGTGTCGTAAATGGGCATCTAAGAGTGGGGTGAAGAATGGGGAATTAACGAAGTGTCGTTAATCGGTTGAATGGGAGGAAATGCTAAGTGTAAGCATATTTTAGGTGTCTACATTTGCCCCTCTTTGAGGTGGCGTAAGTAACGTCACTTCAAATAAAGTAGACAAACATAAACAAGTAGAAAATCTTGAAGGGATAGAAGAAAAATGAGTAGAATGAAGGATGCCCCCTCGATTATCGATGGGGTGATAGAAGAACTCGATTGACGATTGAAAAGATGATAGAAAGAGAATAGAAGAAAGAATAGTGTGAAGAAGAAGAAAGGGGATATAGAAGAAAAAGGAGTATGAGGAAGAGGGAATGAGCTAACATCCATCTAGTGCCTTTTAAACAACTTTATTTTTTTATCATATTGCTAAAATCTTCATCATCGGTCTTTATTACAAAGAATGAACAAAGGTGTAGTATGACATGAAAATCCATATACGAACAAATGTCCATTACTAAAAGCACTAACTCCATGCAACATACAGAAAGCAATGCAATATGAGAAAGTGAAATATGCCTAACTCCATGCAACATACATGATGCAATGTAATACGAGGAAGTAAACAAACTCATTTAACAGGGAAATAAGTACAATTACACACACTCAAACCAACAACGTTCAAGATAGTTGCACAAATATTTTGTTATCAAGCTACAATCCCAAATGTTTTGATAAACGACAAGGGTAGGAATGATGCCCCAAGCAAATTTTACATGCAAGGGAAAGGATGGAGGACACTTGGGTCCAATTGAAAAGTAATGTGCATGACGAAAAATAGTACCAGGAAACCGATAGTGCCCCAGAGTACAGACGAAGTAAGTAGCGTAGCTTTTGTAAATGGTTGTAGATCAAGGTGATCCACAAGTCATTGTTTCAAAACACATGAAAATGCCTAGCAAGATATGAGATGAGTGCCATGCAAGAGACACAGATTTCAGCTGCAAATGAGTGATTACCAATTTTAGTCCATTTTCAAAGTGTTTATGATTTTTTTTTTTGGATTTTTGGATGGTTTTATAATTTTTAAATTTTTGATTAGTCAGAAGAATTTAAGAGATAGGAAATATCCTAAAAGTATGCACAAATTCCCCAAGGCAAAGAGAGTGGGCATCGGGTGGCAAGAAAATGCTCCGTGAGAAGACAAATGGGCCAACAACAATTAAAAATAAATCATGACGATAGATGAAAATAGAAGACAAGAAACGCCTAGAAACATTTAAACATGCCCCAGTGGTGAAGAGATAAGCGCTAGGTGGAAAATAATGCCCCAGGATGGTGTAGATGATATCAAATGTCTTGTACATGAGATATTTTGGTAGATGCTAGCACTTGGGATGATACTAGATGATATTGGTGCGGGGGGGATAGATTTGTGATCATGCAACCCCTCTTGACCCCCATTGATGATACGATATGTGATGATTAGCTTAGCATACATGCATGATGTAATACTTAGCATTTACAGTATATATGATGTAGTAAATGATGTTATATGTGATGAATGATAGATGATAGATGTGATAACAAACAAATGTGCAGTAAAGAAACACATAAGAAAAAGTTAACAAAACTAAATAAACAACCAACACTATACAAATTGACAACTAAAAGCAATTTAACCACTACTTTGTTTTTACTTGACAATTTGATATATTTTCTGATGTTTTGGGTTATCTTGAAAGCCAAATAAAAACTTCGTCTCTAGAAGGAGATTTTCCGAAGTGTTTAGATTTTTGTATATCCGTTTTCTGAATTTTTTTGCATTTTCTAAGGTCATGTTCTGAAAGTAATGTACAAGAACAAAGAAGCGTGGATGCCCCCAGCGTGATGTGGGAATATACAAAAGGTAGAATGCCACGCGTGTATGTACGAGATAGTGGAATGTGAAGGTGTCCCCAATGTTGGATGGGAATATACAAAGGCAACATCCTTCACGTAGATACAAGAGTAAAACAAGCCAGATCACATGCTTTTACAAGGTAGACTTGGTAGGGTTCCTAGACCTAGCAAGGGAAACTAACCCTAGAAAGTGATGAGAATTACCCATCCCGAGGCAAGAGTAAGTGAATGAAGGATCCTTCTTAAGACCCAGCAACCGGTTTTCACTCAAAGACCTACCCACTGCGCCATAATTGTGTGGTTTTTACATGTGGATGACCTATTTTTTCTTTACTATTTTCTCAATTTTCCATTTTTTTGCTTGTTTTTTCTTTGTTTTTTCTATTTTTAGTTATTATCTAATATTCTCATCATGCTTAAGCGTAAAACCACTTGAGGTGCATGGCATTCATAGGTTCTATAAGCTCTTCACCATCTGAGTATGCAAGTTTATAGGATCCTGATCCATACTTAACAACCACCACATAAGGGCCTAGCCAGTTAGCTTCAAACTTACCTTTCTTTTCTCTATCCTTGATGGTGTTCTTCTGATTTTCCTTCAGGACTAGATCACCTACATCAAATTCTCAATGAATGATGCATTTGTTATATCCTCTGGATACTCTATTTTGATAGACCTTCAGGTGATTAAGCGCTCTGATACACTTTTCATCTAATAGTTCCAAATCTATCAGTCAAGCAACTCTATAGTCATTATCTTTGTCAAGATAGTCTCTAAGAGATATTCTTAGGGAGGAAGCTCCACTTCCAAAGGTATGATGGCTTCAGTTCCATAGACAAGTGAATAAAGGGTCACACTAGTAGGAGTGCAAATGGAGGTTCAATAGGCCCAGAGGGTGAGATGTATCTGTAAGTGCCAATTATGACCAGTCTTACTTACCATTTTCTCCATGATTCTTACAAGGGTTTTATTAGTAGCCTCTACTTGTCCATTACCTTGGGGGTAATAGGGGGTAGACCATTTAAGCTAAATATGGAAGCGTTGACACAAGGTTTTAACTATTTTGTTCTTGAAGGATTTACCATTATCAATGACAATGGCTGAAGGGATACTTGTAATGGCAGATGAGATGGTTCATGATGAACTTTGAAATTTACACACCGGTGACATAAGTAAGAGGGACAACCTCTACCCATTTTGTAAAATACTCAGTGGTCAGTGATAATGTGAGTGTGGCCATCTAAAGAAGAAGGATGGAGCTTCCCTATGAGATCCAGGCCCCATTTAGAGAATGGCCAAGGTGTTGCAATAGGCTGCAAATCTTGTGTTGGCGCATGTATTAAGTTTCCATATTTCTGGCATAGTTCACACTTCTTTACAAATTTGTAGTAATCTGATTCCATGGTAGGCCAATAATAGCCTACTCTCAATAGCTTCTTAGCTAAGACCATGCCACTGGTGTGCGCTCCACAAATACCACCATGTACTTCCTTAATGGCGTGGATTGAGTTAGTAACATCCAAATAGTGAAGCAGATTCTGTCGTAGCCACGATGATAAAGGGTGCCTCCTAGGAGGGTATAACGGGCTATGCGATGGATAAGGGATTTCTTTTCAGAATGAGTAATGTCTGGTGGAAAAGTGCCATCTTATAGGTATTGAAATATTGGATCATACCAGGGGGATAATGGACCAACAACTTCACATGCCAAACATGACTCGGCATATCATATGTGGGCATTTGTAAATGCTCTATGAAGAAACCCATTTTACTTGTCCTCGGGTGGGATGCGTAAGAGAGACCCAATAGTATCCATAGCATCTCATGGATCTATTATGTGACCTTGGCTTGTGTTTAAATATGATCCGTGTAAATTACTCCTTCGTTTCACCATTTTCTCATATGGAATGAGTTTCTCATCTTTAACCTTGTACTCATCATTAACTTGTTTAATGATAAGTTGAGAGTCTCCAATGACTCGTAGTTGTCTAATGTTCCAAGTAATAGCTAGCTTGAGGCCAACGATGAGTGCCTCATACTCTATAATGTTATTAGTGCATAGAAATCCCAACTGGAATGCTCTTAGTATGACATTTCTGTGGGAGTGATAAGCACCACTCCTCGCTCCTAATCCATGGAAGGTGAACGATCCATCAAAATGGACCTACCACTCTACGGATTCTTCAATGTACATCATAGATGCATCTGGAAGATCCAGACACAAAGGTTCCATACCTAGTAGAGCGCTTCTACCAACTGATAAACCAATACCTATCCTTTTAAGGATTTCTGATTCACAAACTCAATATCAAATTCACTCAAGAGAATGATCTAATTAGCCATTCAGCCTATGATGGTAGGTTTGGATAAAAGGTATTTGAGAGGGTAAGCTTTGGATATGAGTTTGGTTTTATTATTTAGGAGATAATGACGAAGATTTTGGAAGGTAAAGACAACTTCCAAGCAGACCTTTTCAATTCGTGGATAATTCAATTTTTATGTAATCAAGGTGCGACTAAGATAGTAAAGTGCTCTCTCTCTTTATGGTCTAAGTCATATTGGGAAAGCAATGCAGCAGTAGATAACTAGGTAGCGGAAATGTACAAGAGGAGAGGTTCTCTTGGGGTAGGCGGCATGAGTACAAGTGGGCTGACCAAGTCTTGTGCATTTAAGTAGTGCAAAGGCCTTCGATCATATCCCCGGTTTAATGCAACATCTTTCTTCAGTAAATGATGAAATGGATGACACTTATCCGCAAGCTATGAAATGAAGTGACCGATTGCTTGAATCTTTCCTTGTAAACTCCTCAATTGTTTGAGAGTTGTAGGCGGAGGCATTTCTATAATAGTTGTGACCTTAGCAGGGTCCACTTATATCCCTCTCTATCCACTTATATCCCTCTCTGTGAAACTATGAAACCCAAGAGTTTTCCTGATAAAACACCAAAGACACATTTCTTGGGATTCAAGCGTACCTTATAATCTCTGAGGCACTATGAAAATATGCCTAAGCACCTCCGGGTGCTCTTCTCTACTCTTGGATTTGGCTAAAATGTCATCAACATAATCTTCCATGATGTCATTCATCATATCATGGAAGATGATAGTCATTTCTCGATGATAAGTGGACCCAACATTCTTAAGTCTGAAAGGTGTGACTTTATAGAAAAATGTCCCCCAATGGGTGATGAAGGTTGTTTTATGTTGATCTTCTTCTACAATCCGTATCTGATTATAACCCGAAAAGCCATCCATTAAGGATAACATTTCATAACCAGCAGTGGAATTAACTATCATGTCAATGTTAGCAGGGAAAGTCATCCTTAGGACATGCCTTATTAATGTCACAGAAATCAGTGTAGATTATTATTCCAAAAGGCTTCTTCTATACAGACAGGACTATGTTAGAGATCCACTCTAAATAGTCGATAGGTTTAATAAAGTCAACAGCTAGTATTTTTCCAATTCTTCTTTGACAAGGAGTTCCACATTAGGATGCATCTTCCTCAAATTGTTCTTGATGGGTTTGGCATTCGAGTGCACGATGAGGTTATGCACAACTAATTCTAAGTCCAAAGATAGGCATATCTAGGTATGTCCATGAAAATATATCCACATATTCCCTTAAGAGCTCTATAAATATCTTTTGTTCCTGAGCTGAGAGTGAAGCCCCCAACTTTATCATTCTAGGTTGCTCTTCTGAGCCAATGTTGACGCTTGATTGTTTCCTCAACAAGCATATTAGAATAATCTTACATCCGTGTAGGATCGGGGGAAGAGTAAGATTGACCTCTTACGGTAGCTTATTATCATCTTTAAATGGATAAACTACTTCATCCACAAACTCTTCGTTTTGTTTATCTATGAGTGTTTCAAAAAGTTTGTCACTGTGAGATTTCCGTCTATCCTTTTTTCCAGGTTTCTCAGAAGTGGTTGTACTCTTACTTACCATAGTTTTATTCAACTGTCCACACATCTCTACTTCTTCCCCTGAAGTATGTACATGTGTCTAGTTGAATTGCAAATCCTTTCTTGTGGTCCCCAGCTGGAATAGAATCCTTGAGTCCCATGAACTCTACAAATGCCTCATCATTTTTAAATAAGTCTAGCAGCATGTGAAGTTGTTGAACCCAATCTATAAGTTCTAGATATACAAGGGCTACTTGATAATTGTTTAAGGGGATGGATTCAGATAAGGTAAGGACCACTAAATCTGGGAATAGGTTAATGGAAGCAAGATCCTTGTAGAGGCTACATTGGGAATCTGCTGGTCATTATATCGAATGAGATGAAACATCCTCACATTCAAAAGGTGGCATCAATCTCGGAGGGTAGACCGTTATGAGGCATTATCCCCAAGCCATGCTTATTTGACTTAAAATGAGGGATGGAATAGGCTTTATCTGGCCTTGTGCATTAATACCACATCCAAACCCACTATAGCCCATGAAAAACATCATGCGGTGACCTTTGATGTATTAGGGTGCTTAATGGCATGAAGCCATGGTACCTTCCACTCTTCACTCTGCATGAATGATCTTGAACCGAAAATAAGGCTTACCCTTATTCTGGGAGATACTTGATAAATCTAATATTAATAAAGCTTGTTCAAGAGTGAATGGCTCACCTAGGCCATATTTTATCGGTGTTTCCTCCCATGAATGAAACGGGTTGACTAATAAAGGAAAATATTGATTATAAGGCATGAGTGACTCTAAATCTACCCATTTCTTAATATCTTTCATTTGTAGGGGGTAACAACATCCATCGAAGGACATTCATAAGCCACACGAGAGAATTTATGCAAAGCCCTACAATGTGTGAATGGTTCCGGTCACCCAAAATGGTAACTATTTGACCTTCATGACATAACTTGATGCACTGATGAAAATTCGATGGAATAGCTTGCATAGCATGGATCCATGGGCACCCCAGGAGCATGTGGTATGGAAGGTCCAAGTCAAGGACATGGAACATCATTTCATGACAAGTTGGGCCTATTTCCATGGGAACTACTATGGTACCCATTAATTCTCGTTCTTCATTGTCATATGTTGTGATTGTAATAGTCTTGGCCCCTAGATCCATTTCTGAATGGCCTAGCTGCTTGACCACTTCAAAGTGCAAATTTTCAGACCGGATCCACCGTCCACAAGTACCCTCTTGATTTTGCAATGAGTAACCGCCACTTCTAAGTATAAGGGAAAGTTGTGTTCTGGGTTGTTACACGGGATTATGGTGCGATCAAAAGTAATATGATCATTAGGGTCTAGGTGTGCAATCATGGCTTGGAGGTGTATAGGGTCTACATCTATAGAGACTCTTGACTTTTGCAATGTTTTAAACAGTATGTTCTTATGGGCAGTAGAGATTTTGAGGAGATCAAGAATGGATATCCTAGCAAGTGTTTTCTCTAACTAATATATCAAATTATACTGACCCTCCTGAGGGATAGGCATGGGATCTAGTATGATTAAATGACCCTATCTCGTCCCTACTACGCAACTCTTTTCTAAGATCCTGATAGTGTTGACCTATTCATCAGAGGAGTGAATACATCCTATGAGAGAATCAAAGGGACTATAATTAATAGGGTAAACATAAGTGGGAGTTACGTAGTCGTTGGAGGTTTGGTTGTGATCTCGGCTTCCTTTTCTTTTTATCTACATGATTAGGAAAAGGCTCTTTGTAGATACCCATTTTCACCTTGTCCCGAATTCGGGGATAATCTATGGCAATTTTGCCCTCTTGACAATGAGGTTTTGTATGTAATGACGCAGTCTTAAGCACTTATTTGTCTTGTGCCCTTTAACACGATGAAAGTCACATTACCCATGGTATTTGAACCAACCAGTTTTGGGGCATCCTCTGATATGGTACTATCGTAGTTGGATATCCCACCATTTTTACATTATCTAACTACTTTAGTATGGCTGACAAGGATTCTCGTTAATGGCGTGAATGTGTGTTTAGTGGGTGCCTTGGGACGAGGTCCTTGTGAGAGCTTTAAAAGCAAGCCTTTCTACATGGCTTGGACTCTTTTGGAGTTCGTAATGCCATCACCAATGACATGCTTGTTCTTATTAAAGAACTTTGGTTTGTCCATTGATTTAGCTTCATGTTTATCTTTAACAAATGGTTTAAGCGTACCCTTTGTAATGAGGGCCTTCTTGATTTGACCGCCTTTCTCTATGACTTCTTTGAAGTTAGAGCCGCAGTGCATTTGTAAATGGAAGGCTATTTCTGAGTTTAAGTTAGGAACAAAGATGCTCACTAGTTGTTTTTCTCGGCAACGCACAAGGAAATGGCTTGCCAACCCGTGCCATCATTGTAAGAAACTTGCAAAGGTCTCATGGGGATTTTGTTTGGCATTACAGAGGTCATTCATTGTGATGTCGTTTTCCATGTTGAACGAATAATGCCAAACAAATTTCTACTAGCGAGCAGCCACATTGTAATAGATCCATTAGGTATGCTAAAGAACCATTCTAATGCCAATACCCCTAGACTACGAGGAAAGAGTCGTTTCAAGAAATTATCACTATACGTGACCTCTTTGCAAGCCATATAAAAGTCTTTGATGTGATCCCATGTATCACCCTTGCTTTTATATTTTTCAAACTTTTGAACGGTGAAATGCTTTAGGAAGGGTTTCCATAGCATGTCCTTGTCAAATGGGTAAGGGCACAACTCCTCATACAAGTATTTCCTACTATGGCCCATGTTTCCCTCTTGTAGGGTAGTAAGCGTGTCTTTCATCGATTGTAACTCATTCGAATGAGTTGTTCTTTAGTAGGTGACATCGGTGCTTGTGGCTTAGCCACCTTAAAGGTAGTGTCAGTGTATGGATCAAAGTGAAACTTGCTAGGTTTCATTTTATCTTTTTCTTTGTACGTGTTTCTTCTTGAAGAGCCTAGGTTTGCTAATTTCTAGCTCAATTTCAAGATCTATTTTTGAAGGATCTCTTCTTCAACTAGAGGGTCTTCCTCTTCATCAAATTTGGGAGGAGGTGAGGCTTTACGCTCAACCTTCACTTTACGTGAAGCTTTGTAATAAGGCCGTCGTGATGGGTCTCCTTCAATAGTGGCATGATGTTTCCTAGAAGTAGAAGCATACCCTATGTCAAAAGGGTTATCTATATCTAAGAGTGATGCTCGTTCTTCTAGTTTGTGATTAAGAACCTTGGTTTCTACTACGCGTTCGTGTGGAAGTTTTGCTCCTAATTCTAGGACTCTTGCGAGTACCTAATCTCTGTTATAATATAGGAGTTCATCAAATCTTCCTAGGTCTAATCTTTGTTGCTCTCTGAAGAGTCTGACTCTTCTCTCATTGTGGTCAATTAATGGCTCCACATCCTTGACTTGAGAAAAGAGAGGCGCTAAGTTGTTTCCACTAAATGGGAAGGTTTCGAAAGGGTTTTCTCCTAAGTCATGTTCATTTGATTTGGTTACCATGTTTTTGATTTTAGGCATTATAAGCCAACGTTTGTATGTAGCTAGCGTGAATTCTAAAATGTATGATTTTTACAAGTTCTTCAAGGTGATGTTTGAAATATTCCATAGTATGTCCTAGATGTAATGCTATGTAGTTATTTTATCAAATAACACTCATATGAACACCTAGATGTAATGATCACTCGAATTTGTCGTTATTCCAAGTCTACACCCTAAAATGGATAGTGACAATACAGTATCAATATCTAGGTCAAGTTAGAATTCTAATAAGGCCTAAGTATCAATGTAGTATTGACACGGTCTCTCGACAAGGTATACTACAACTAGTTTGAGTGCCGATGAAAGCTAAGTTCTCTGAAAAGTTGAAGTTGCGACTAGATATAACATAATAACACTATCTTGATACATTAACTGAGTAAACAAGGTGTTAGTGTCAAGACAACATCATCGCGATATATATATAAGGCAATATTGACACTTTTTAAAAATAATTAGATGACGTCGAAACTGAAACTAAGTAATGAATATAACAAGAATTTATTAATCATGTGAGCAATGTAACCGTGTAATAAAGGGACTTATATCATGTTCTCAAGAAATTGAAAACACGATGTAAGTACCTAGATTATGCGACTAGAATGCAAGCAGAAATTAAAAACTCAAGAAGAGACAAATGATGAACCAAACTCGCAGTAGTGAAGACAATCTTGAAATCAAGATTGAAGGACTATCAAAGATACGAAAACATACCTACGCACACTTTAGATGTTTAACAACCCAGCCGTAAACATGGATGGGCATAAAGAAAAAAAAGTGGTGAGTATCGTCTTTGATAAGATGTGCGAGGTATGCTCCCTTCTCACCCCAAAAGTGGAAAGTGAGAATGCATGGGTATAGATCAAAAAGATGAAAAATAAACTAAGCGCCACTTGGGCAGAGCTTCACCTCATCCGAAGGTGAGAAAGAAGCTAAGATAAGTGAGATGTCATCTAATTTTTCATGGTAAAAGCACTTAGATCAAACTTAAGTGGACTCTTTTCCTTGTTCAATAAACAAGGTTCAAACTCCAAGTAAGTTGTCACTTCGTAACGGCTCAATGCGATAAAGGACTAGCAAAGTGGGCTCCAAGACAGAATGGCCTCCCTAATAAGATCTCTCAACTAGGTGTTACAAAGCTATCTTAAGCGAGCTCAATTTACCCAAAAAGTTGCAATGACTAAATTGGGAGTATCTCGGATTTACTTTACCCCCTTTAAGCACAATGGGCAATAAATGCATCCATGTGTACTCTCATTGGGGTCGCCATATGCACAACTAATAATGCTAACTCACAAGGAAAAACTAGTCAAGTGGGTAAGCGGAGCACTTCCTATTTCATCCATGAGGTTACTCAATGGTGGATTACTTTAGGGTTCCTAGAACCACCCCCATTGTTGTAGCTTAAGGCATTATGCCAAAGGGGTTATGTTCCAATTAAGTGGATAGGGACGTACCCTTTTTCGAAACTTGCAATACAAGTGTGATGAAAGTGGTGTGTTTTTTATCTTGTTTATCTTAAATGTGGTTTTAAGTAGCACACCATTTGGCAACCTGTATGAAAACACATGTATTAGAGGGTTTGTATTGTTTGGTTTTGACACCTTTCTTTGACAAGTGATTTTGGTCCTACATACCAAGGTTAGTAATTTTCCAAAATGTCATACAAAGGAGATAAGATGTTGTTTTTGATTTCCCAGATCGTCCTAAGATGCAAGGAAAGAGCATACGTAACAAGGTATCTCACTCAAATTTGTAATAAATGGAAAATTCCTAAGTACAATGTGAAAAGGAGTTCCTTTTAACCAACTTTGAAAGCTAATTAAACCATTTTACAAGTATGAAGAAAGTGGTGAAATGTTTCTGATTCCCAAGATCACCTAGAAAGGTGTGAGAGAAGAGCATACGCATTTCAAACTTTCATAAATGAAGATGTAAACATTTTTAAACAAGTTAGTACAAAAGAACTTAACGAAGAGGAAACACAGTAAACCACTTTGGTAGAACCACTCATTAAAGTTAGAAAACCAAGAAAATCATAAAATTCTAACCAAAACCAAATCAAACAGATATACATGCGCCCCCTCGGGCATGTGCACACCATTTTATGCATGTGTGTGCCTCGATAAAAATGACATTCGATTAGGTCTACAGGGTGCCTGCGCTACACGAGAGATGCATGCGCCACAATTTGGGCATGTGCGCCACAGTTAATTTTTTATGACAGATGGCCGAGGGTACATAGGGCACTTACACATGGGTTTGGGAATGTGCGCCATGGTTTGGGCGTGTGCACCAACTTTAGGGTACCTACATGTGGTTTCGTGTACCTATGCGCCTCTGTAAAAAAATGACAATCGAAAGTGCTGCGCACTAGCAAAAGGTGTATGCGCACCCTTCCCTGTAGGTGGCTAAAAAAATGAAATTTTTCAAAAAAATCTCCAAAAATGTCAAAAATTGTTAATTTGGTTCAATTCCGGCAGCACTTTACCTCCTTCGATCCTGCAAAGAGCACAAAGGCAAGACAAACCTAGCTTAACTAGTTAGGAAACCTGATTTTAGCCATTAATACAAAAAGATTAGTGAAATCAAAAACTTGAACTAATCTAAAAACTTTGAAAAACTAATCTAGAAAGCTTGAAACTAACCTAGAAAGATTGAAACTAAGAAACAATTAGAAACTAAAATGAAAAGCTTCAAAGTGACTCCATTAATGGAGGATGGACAAAGTGTCCCACCGGGTGTGCCAAATGTATGCGATGGAAAGGTTTGCAAGCTATGGAATGGGGTTAAAGAACCTCAAAGCTTGACTAAACTTAACCATGCACCATAAGATTAGAGCTAAACAAGAAACTATCTATGCATATATAAATTTGAAACTAACATTCAAACCCTAGCATATATATTACTCTCTACTCCATCAAAGCTTAATGAAAGTGAACCTAGTTAGATTCTAAGAAATCAAATTGTGTGTTGTTTACTCCCAAAAATAGTGAAGAGATCTCTCCAAGTTGGCTACATTGCCAAGATTTAGATCTTCCCTTACTAACTATATTTGGAGTGGATGGATGCAAGATGGAGGAGCTCTTAACAATGGATTATGGCCAAGATCCAAATTTTCTATAGCTTAAAGCTATCACAAATGATTTCTAATGCCAAGATCCCCAAATATGAGAGATATTTTGTTATTTAAACAAACTGTAAGGCTTAGAGGGAGGGGTGACCCTTCTATTTATAGTTTTTCACTTGGGAGAGTTTGGAATTTGGGTGCATGTGGGACTAAAGCTCAAAAATCACTTTTAGATTAGATTAGGATAAACATGCTTTAGGCTTAGATAAGCTTGGTTTAGGCTAGTTAAACTTGATTAACAAGTGATTAGAGACTCATTGAGAGTTGGGAGGGGTCTGGATAACCAATTGTGACTGATAGATAGCCTACGAAGCCAATAGAAGTGGTCTAGAGAGAACTAGGGAGGTTCTAAATGGTCGAAAGGAGGAATGTTTAGCTAATAAGAGAGATATTAACCAAATAAGTTGAATATAGGAATAATATGACCGAGAAGGTGTCGTAAATGGGCATCCGAGAGTGGGGCAAAGATTGGGGAATTAACGAAGTGTCGTTAATCAGTTGAATGGGAGGAAATTCTAAGTGTAAGCATATTTTAGTTGTCTACAGGTATATCGTGCAGGTAGAGAAGTGTTGAGAAGACATAGTATTACACTAAGGAGAAGACACACATTGGATTCACACGCGGAACAAGGTGCACTTGAAGGTGTGGAGTGATAGGAAAGGAAATGCACACTAGAACAAGTTGATTCTAGACTTAGCCATTTTCATGGATGTTGGCTATTTTGGAGATAGCATGTGGAGCACACATCGGGATGGAGAGTTGCAGGATACGCAAATGTTATTTTGGGAAAGAATGTCTAATAAGAACCATATAGGAGTTCAAGACAATAATAGGATTACTTCTTCATGTTGACTATAAGATGTCTATTATTATCGCACTTACATGCATGCATGTTATTGTAAAGGCACATGGTTATTTTCAGCATGCGACCTATTTTGGTAAATGTATAGGTGGTGAAGGGTAATTCCCCACCCCTATAAGTATGTATTGGTCTATATAGTTTAAAGAGACACTTAGGCGAGTTATTGTAGAGTTATGCTATTGGATCTAATGCACGCATAACTTATGGTGATACTTTGTAATGTAAGAAGCTCTTATGTTTTACTGTGTTTAATGTAATGGAGTATATTGGATGGATAATGGTGTTAAACACAACTATAAATGGTTCTTGTATGGTTAATCTTATCATAGTTATTGTTCAATTCATGATTCTTTAAGATCTAGATCTGGTCATGATCTGTAGAATGTTTATGCTTATTTATGGTTCTGAATATGATTTATCTTCATCACGCTAACTTCTGTAGAAAGCAACTCTAAATAGGGGCCTAGTACCTTTGTGCACTTCGGGTGAGCGCTTAGCTCGGGATGGGTGATCTGCCAAAGGTGTGCCTAGGTTATTCGTGGTAGATTCTAGGCTGCATCAAGAAGGCCAGTTGGATGTTGATGCTCGGCCTTCACCCTCTGACACTTTAAAGAGTGTGACACAAATTGAGTTATATCTCTCTATAGACCTCTCCAATGGTATAGTTGTCTAAAGGTGGCGTGCATCTTCTTCACCCCTAGATGGGCTGAATAAGGTGCATGATGAGCCTCTGCCAAGATATCTGTCTCAAACCTCCATCCCTAGGTACATAGATCCAACCTCGATGTCTGAGAAAATCATCTACCTCTAATGAAAAACCATCAAAATTCCCCTCAAGGGGTCTCTGAGACTCAATCTCTGATGTAGCTGCAAGGTAGAAGGTGTCATGTGGAAGTTTTCGTAAAATCCTACTCCACAAATCTGTATCCACTGAAGTATCCATAACCAGTTTCTCCGTCTAATCAGAGCATCTACAACCATATTATCCTTCCCATTCACATGCTCTATCTCCATTTCATACTCACATAACAAATCCATCCAACGTCGTTGATGAGCGTTGATATCGAGGCCATGTGAAGAGGTGACGTAAACTCAAACAGTCTTTCCTGAGAATAAACCTCCTGCTAAGAAGGAAATGACACCAACACACCAATGCATGCACTACGCTGCAAGCTCAAGGTCATGAGTCAGATAATTAAGCTCATAATCCTTGAGTTTTCGAGACTCAAAGGTAACCACACAGCCCTCCTACATCAAAACACCACCTAATCCTACCAAGGAAGCATCCATACACACAAATAAATCCCTCTGAGGATCCGACACTACAAGAATCAATGCTGTCGTAAGGCATCCCTTCAATGTATTGAAGGCCTACTCACATCCATCGGACCAAACAAAATTCTTCCCTTTCCACTTTGAAGGGAAGTGATGGTGTGTGCAATTTGATAAAAGTCCTGAACAAATCTTCTATAGTAACATGCCAACCCCATGAAACTGCATACCTCGGTCACATTGGTTGGCATGGGCCAATCCATAATAGCTCTAATCTTGGAAGGATTGACTATGATACCTTCCCTAGAAATGATGTGACCCAAGTATTAAACCTCTAATTGGAAAAAGGCACACTTCTCTAGGTTCTGTATAATTATTTCTCATGAAGACACTACAAAACCCCATATAATTACTTGCTCACGAAGACAACGCAAAACTTGTCAAATTTACTCCTCGTGTTCCTCACGCGTACGTAAGTATATCATAATGTCATCAAGAAACACGAGCATGAAGCGATCCAAAATGTCCTGAACACCTCATTCATCAAACTCATGAATACTTAGCAGGGGGGTTCATTAGACCAAAAGGTGCCACTGTGAACTAATAGTGGCCATATCTCATGTGGAAATTTGTCTTGTGGGTATCTTCTTCCACAATCCTCGATTGATGGTAGCGACTTAAGCTCAATCTTAGAAAATGCAGTGGCTCCCTTCATCTAATTAAATAAATCATCTATCCGTAGAAGGGGGTAACAATTCTTGATCATTACTTTGTTCATCTACCTGTCTTCCAAACACAAACATAGAGATCCGTCCTTTTTCTTTATAAATATCACTAGTGCACCCCAAGGAGATACACTAGGATGGATTAGGCCTTTCTCAATAAGGCCCTCCAACTA
Organism: Taxus wallichiana var. yunnanensis; assembly: GCA_018340775.1. Classification (NCBI taxonomy): domain Eukaryota; kingdom Viridiplantae; phylum Streptophyta; class Pinopsida; order Cupressales; family Taxaceae; genus Taxus; species Taxus wallichiana. Next base: position 492,074,745 of record CM031241.1, on the reverse strand, counting down.
CAACTTGAGCTCACATAGCTTAGGTGTGGTCATCCTATATGGTGTGCGTGAGTTAGGCTCTGCTCCCGGAACCAAATCAATACAAAACTCAATCTCACATGAGGGAGGTAACCCTAGAAACTCACTAGGAAAGACATCGAGAACTCCTGCAAAATGAGGTGGTCATCAAGTGACGGTCCATGAGTCTCATCCTCTAATCGGTCACTAACAGTGATGGCAAATAACTGACAACCCCATCGCGCACACCACTTCAGCTACATAACGGATATGGTGCGAATAGAGATGGGTCTCCTAGCTCCAACAATCATTGAATCCACTCCTAAATCATCTGCATAAGATATAACCTTGTTGTGAAAATAAACTCTAGCTTTTGCGCGAGAACAACCAATCCATTCCCAAAATAACTCCATATGAACCCAAGGGAAGGATACAAAGATCCAAAGTCGTGGTGAAGGGTCCTAGGTCTACTATACAGTCCTTAACTAAGGAGTCCACTAAGAGTTTGGCTCCAAAATCCATCTCAACATCCTAACTAAGGCCCCGCTAACTACCACCAACTTGCATTGTTCTACTAAATATGGAGAAATAAAAGAATCTAATGAGCCTAAATCAAATAAGATAGGGTTAAAAATACCACCAATGTTACGTGTGGTGTATATCACCATGCCCCGTGCTTTGTCTGGAGGTTCTCGATTGCGGCAAAGCATAGACCCCGTGGGCTCCCGGCCATGTCACCAACCATAGGCTTAGAAACCAGTACCTTACCCCCGATTAGTAGGGTTCGAGGGCACTCTATCTAATTATGAGCATGTACACCGCACCCATAAGCAAGTACCTGGTCATTTCCACCGAAAGATACTCCTCCGGTGTCCAAGTAGTCCATGTTGTAGAACCTGATGATCCTGCCATAGATCTTTGTGGGTGTTGAAGTGGACGTACTCCTGCTAACTGTGCTCGAGGTGGAGTTTGAGTCTATTAGGCCCCCTAGCTAGAGGTCCCATACTACGCCCTCTCTGAGCATTATGGCATTATAGAGGCCGAACAGGTGGTCAAGCCTACTACTGCTTGCTACTAAGGAGGAGGCCTAAAGGAAGATTGTGTTTAAGTGTGTTTGCCATGAGGAGGAGGAGTTGATCCCTCGACCTACTATCCTGTAACTATTGTATGCAGCTCCTCACTCTATCACGAGCTTTGAGTCTTCCCTAGTTTCCTCTATAATATAGGCCTTCTCCACGGCCTCTGATAGTGTCTGTGGGAAATGAATGTGCACTACCCCACCCAAGTCTAATTTCAAGCCCCGATGAACTTGTGAACTCTAACCTACTCATCTTGCATGTAATCCACATACTTGAAGTAGATATAAAAACTAACCCTCATACTCTGCCACTATCATGGAATCCTGTCACAGATCATGAAACTCATCGATCCATTGCTTGGATGAATCTCCTGGATATGTATCTACTCACGAAGTGGTCCTCGAAGAGCTCCCAAGTAACTGTCTCAAAATCTACATGGATATTCTGCTCCTTAGTCCTCCACCGAACTTTGGTAGAGCCTCCGTCTCTTAGAAGGTGGATATAAATACGAGCTTTCGTGTTGTTAGTACAAGGACATAGCTTGAAGCATCTGCTCAAGCTAAAAAACCATGCCTCGACCTGAAATCCTCCCGTGTGTCTAGCAAAATGTGGCGAGTATAACTTTAGTATCTCTTTGATGTGCTCTCTAGCTTTTCAAATGTTGGCCCCTAGGTCTCTCTGCAAAAAAACATCCTTGACCTAGGGCTCCTAGATATTTATATGTGTCCTAAAGCTCTATCTATGTGCTCTATATGTGGTGACTCATGTCTAACCTACTCCACATGGGAGTGCTCTATTCTATCCTTAACACTTTGAGATGTGGCGGTGCACGAGCCTCTATTGATGGCTCTTCGTCATGTCTACTAGGTCGCCCTCCTAAAGATCCTCCACGTAAAATGTCATTAACATCCCGAGTGTCTGAATATCTGAGGAAACATGGATGCTACTACCAAATATGGGGGTAGTAGATCTAGGCTCATGTGAAAGGACCCCTTGTCTAGTCCGCACCTCCTGCACAGACCAAGACGGGAGTTAGTTTATCATCATCTAGGCTTTGTTTCAGTTTTCTAAGTTTTCTACGTTTTAAAACATCATGCAATGTTATGTGTTCTAGGGTTAGAGTTGTGTTATATTTTCTTGTTGTGTCTTGTGTTTCCAAGGGTGCTCGACATCCAAGTGTTGAACCCACAGCTCTTATACCAAGTGTCACACCCACAATTTTATACTCTCAAAACAAAGAGAACTAATAAATTAATAGTCAAGTTTACGGTAATAATTATTTTTTTGATTAAAAGTGTTTACAAGGTTAGGCATTTTCTCAATTAATAAATTTCTCGGTTAGAGACTTTCTACACAAGCTTGTGAAAAATGGAATTAAATTAATAATTAAATATTATAATTTACTTCCTAAGCTATATTTACATTTTAAAGCATCTACTAAGTTCCATTAGTTAAATTAGTTATCAAGTACCTAAGATTGCATTATTTTCTAACTCAAGGGTTAATTGTTTTACCTAGCCACTAAGTGGCCCCATTCACCCCATTACCCATGTTCTTTTTTTTTTATTTAAAAATTACATTCCCACAAAATGTCTTCCCACTTAAGTGAGGTAGGGTTTAATTTGGGCCATAGGATTGAATCTATCTTAGCCCTTAGATTTAGGTTGCCCTAAATTTCCTTATGGTTCTCCTTTTTAATTTCTATTTTCCCAAACAACCTCATTTGCTCTTTTCTTATTTGTAGGTTTTGGAAGAGGAGGAGGAGCCATGAGAGAAAGGAGAGCAACCATGGAAAAAATTCTCTTGATATTAGTTGTAAATATTTTCCATTGTAATGTTGCCCATTTGCTAAATGTAGAGATCCTATCTTGGATCTATTTTGTTATTTAATAAAATCATTTTCTTGTTTTTGAGTTCAACTATTGGGGAAACCCCATTTCTTTTAAATCCATGATTTTTACACATTTGGGTGACAAAAAGAGATTGGAAGGCTTTAACTTTTAATTTTAGTTGATTCCTAGTTGTTGGAAGTTCCTTGTTGTATTTTTAAGCTTAGATTTTACTTAAATTTTAAAACTAGGCTTTTCATGGACATAATTTTATCTTACTGTCAAAAGTGACGAAACTACCACCCTACAAAGGCCAGTGGTCCTGTGACCGCCACCTTTCCTTGGGGCGGTTCTGAAACTATTGTTCTACACTTCTCTGCATAGGGCGGCGGTTATGTTCCCCAAAAATAGAACCTTCAACAAAACATTATTTTCACAGTTTTTCTTTCTTAAGTTTATTTCTAATGCAATATTAATTTTAATGAGGATGTTTTCCATTCATTGGTTGCTAGATTGATAGTATATCTAGTTTCCTAATTCCAATTACATAACATCAACTCAATCTCTATTCTTCCCTTTGCAATAAAATGTAAAATTGAGTATAACATTACTTCAATTCATTCTCTTTCATATATTTCATTTTGTCAACAAAAACAACAAGAATTCAACACACTTCCTTTCAATACATCTTTGTTTTTCAAATATACATGTATATACATTGCAACTTTAAATGCTTACAACTTTAGGAGAGTTTCATTTCAAGACAAATAAACAACTTAAGCTTTCCTTTCACTATAACATTACAATACAACTATGGAAACTACCAATTTTCCAAATCATTCTTTTACAATGCAAAATTTTAAATCCTTTTCTTTCACTAAGACTAATCCTTTCCAACAAGGTAAGCAACCAAGAGATCTTTCTACATTCACTAACTCATTTCAATTTGGAATAAATGAAATATTACAACTTTCCTTCAATCATACAAATGTTACAAACTTCCACTCAAAGTGGGAATAATAATATGATCAAATACAACATAGATATTTTCAACAAGGCCAAACACAAGTCTTCTTTTCATGTCTTCTCCCAACTTGTAGCTTCAAACTTGCACTCTTCAATCTTTCAAAACTAGGGATCACAATACAAAGGAAGGGGGAATAGGTGACGCTCTCCACCTAACCTTTAATCCAATAAGAGGAGGAGTCATCCCCTTATTGGCCCCGAGTCCCAAATAAATAAAAATGAGGGATCTTGAGCAACATTTGACAACTTTTTACAAGCATGGCTTCCACAAAAACATACAATCCAAAAACATTCAACACATCTAAATGGACATACTCAACAAAATTTACAACTTTCTCAAACAACACATATGTTTGATATCAAACCAAATGCAGCAAGGAATATGGGAGCCACCTCATTTTTCCTCCTAAGTGAAGTAGGAGTTTCACCCAAAGCCTCCATGTGCACAATACAAACAACAAAACATCATTATCTCTCCCTTGCAAGTATGCAAAATATGACCATGATTTTCTTTTCACTCCCCATAGGTGAAACTCCCAATCACACTCCCTCTAAAATGCATGTCTCACAACTCCATTTTCCCTCCCCAATGGTCCCATACTTCCATCTCCCACTCCCTTCTTAAGGCATACTACCCAACCACACAAAAACACATTCACAACACTCATACAATATTTAACAAGCACAATTTTCACATCTACAAACATAAATAATAAAAAAACAAAGATGGAGATTCTACCTCTCCATCAAGCTTCTAAGAGTCTTCACTCCACAATTTTTTGACACCTTCAAGCCAAGCACACTCCAACAAGCTCCCATATCCAAAAATGTGAAATAAATAAAATGAACAAGTAATCTCAATTCCATCAAATTCCATCAATAAATAGAAATGAGATATGAGGATGATGATATGGCTCCATGTAGGATGTAACTTCATCATTCCTCCATTCCAACACACAAGTCAAACACCGTGCCAAAGACAATAAATGAACATGTAATACTTATGACAATCCCACATGACACTCAAACTTGCACACCATGCCTACCAAGGACAAATTAATTGTGGTAAGTAGGAAAGTGCAATTATTTTCACTTTTACACTCTAAAATACATAAATAATTCAAAATTAACTCTCCATACCATAGGTATGGTTGTTGGGTGAATTTAAGAGGCATGGGACAAGTTTAGCTTGTCCCACAAGTCTCCAAAAAAATCCTCCCAAGTCAAAATCCGAATTTTGAAGTTGAGGAGAGTACACAACACAAAAACCAACACAAATTCAACTTACATCCACAAGATTTCAAGGACCATCTACCCTCATAATTATCCAATTGTCACATCCTTATTTTAGTTAACAAATTAAGTTGGATTAGCTAATTAAGACATAATAATAATTGTTAATAAAGTGACAACAATTTCCAATAATTAAATACATATACACAATAAAACACACACAAAATTAAAAGAAAGGGAAAACATTTCACCCCATGGCCACACATGTGAGGTCACCCCCATGGGAAACCTCCTAACTAGGCATGCAAAAACACCACATAAACATAAGACACAATTGTCAAATTTGGCCATGTTGCACAACACCCGACATCCTTTCGTGGTTGGTCCCCTATCCCCTTTCAATGTATGTGATAAAATATCCTGCAACACAAACATAATACCTCTCTGGCCTCATGACCGCATCAAAACATTGAGAAATAATATTACATCTACATAGAATCAATAATCGTCATCCAAAATTAAGTAATTCTATCATCTATCAACATATCAAATAATCTGATCCTAACATCCATGAGATTATAATTCTACTCAGAACATCCAGAGTATAATGTGTCAATATAAAATCCAAATAGTGCAAATCAACATATATCGAACTGTCTACCAATGTCATCTAGTGTAACATAATCAAAATGTGAATCACAACATGTCAATAGTCCAAATATCTGCATAGTCTATCATCTACTAATCAATGTATCATAATCAAAATGTCTAAGTATCAGTCCAAAAGTAATATCAACATAATGCAAATAGTGTCGAAGAGGAGTGGGCACTTTCACAATGACTACAACTAATTTCCCCCAAGATGAATGTGTAAGATGGAATTCAAAAATATCTCTTCCTATGCGGTGAATGATGCAACTCAAAGCATCCTCTAGTCCAATTAGGGAAGTTGAGCAAGAATTAGAAGCACCATTTTCCCCTGTTAGACAGGAAGCAGAACTCCTACCTTTGGAATTTTGGATCAATCACCAGAAGGGGTGGAACTTTTAGAAGAAGGGTTATATCACAAGATCTATTAAGAGAAAGTTTTGATTCTCAGTATACTGATCAACCTCCTACCCTTGACTTCTCACCTCCGCCAAAGAGGATAACGTATTAGGTTTATTGGGAAAAAGATTCAGGATATATTACAGATATGGCTAGAGAACCAAGAGAGAGAACCTGATAGGACTTTCACTTATCCAATCCAGTTGGAGGATGATGAAACACCTATGAAGAATATTTCACCTGCACACTTGCCCACATTTAGAGGGATGTCGTCTGAGGACCCTGACCAATTCTTGTTTGAATTTAAAGTATTGTGTCAAACCTATGACTACAAAATGGATAATCAAAAACTCAAGTTATTCCCATCTACTCTAAAAGATGTAGCAATGAGATGGTTCATGGGATTAGCATCCAATTCCATTACCTCTTGGCAGCAAATGGAAACTGCCTTCTTAGACAAGTATCAGGACTACTATGTAGAGGGAGAAATAGGAAGGAAGAATTTTTAGGATCAAACAAGAAGAGGATGAAAATTTGGAAGATTATTTAGATAGATTCCTCTTCATAGGTAAAAGGTGTGGATTTTTACTTCAAGAAGATCTATGCAAAACCATTTTTCTTAAAGGTATGGATGGTGAATCTAGGGAAGCCCTTAATTTAATGGGAGGTGGAGACATCAATCAATTGGGAATGAAACGAGATTAAAGACCTCTGTAGAAATTATTCAAGAATGAGGGGTGGACCCAGGAAAGGAAAAATTGTGAAAGATAGGAGCCCAGACATGAACAAACTTATGGATGAACTAGAAAACTTCAAAAAAGATATCCTAGTTCAATTAACTTCCACCATGGATGGATTGCAAACCAAAGCAAATGTTAATATTGAACCGTTAGCTATGTATTATTCTAGATGCGAGAAAAGAAGTATGCATAAGAGATTGTCCTTTGGATAAAATAGAAATATGTCTCATTTGTGAATCTAGGGAACATGAAGTTAATGTTTGTTCTCTTCTTCCATTCATAAAAAAATAGCTTAAACAAACCAGCACTTCATCCACTACAGAAGAAGTAAACTTTTTCCAAAGATAAGTTGCACAGAGCCAGAGGCAGTTCATACCAAGATCTACTCCTAATCCTTGGATGATGCCATGGGCAGCTCGACAAAGTACCACAAAATTGGGTACAACCCCCTTGGGCTCCTCAACCAACATGGAATCCCCAAGATTGGGTAGGACAAGCTTGGTATGCTCAAGGACACCAACAACCTGGTTTGGTCAAGGTAACCCTTATGCTTGGTCACAACCTAGGTGGAACCCCAATAACTATGCTCAAGGGAAGATATATCCCAACCAACAACAACAAGCCATAATGGGTTCCCCAGCACAAGGTTCACAAACTGAAAATGTGGTTCAAACACAAATACTAGCACAAACAGTGGCTAATCCCAAAAAAACAACCCGTCTATAGAGTAGAGGAAGGAAAAGCTGGTTGATCTTAACGTCCGTGGACTAAATATATTCAAACCAGATCTGATAAAATAATTAATAGTTCACCTGTTATAATTACCGAGATGTTAGATGAAACTGAAACCCCTAGTTCATTCATCCCTAAGGTTGATGAAAAAGAAAAAGAGAAACAACCAGATAACAATTCTTCATAAACCCCTTTTCTAGAAAGACTTAAAGAAGTTATTGAGACCAAATAATCTGAATTGGTGTAGGAGTTAAGGAAATTAAATATTGAAATATCATTATTACAAGCAATCAAGGACATTCTTGAATTAAACAAATTAATCAAAATGTTATGCTTGAAAATACCTAGAAGGAAGAAGCAGTACCCTAGGACTATTAAGATAGATGGGAAACTTGCTGATTTATTAGCAGGTAAACTCTTACTTCCCAAATATGGGGATCCTAGAAGCCCTGTTATTTCTATTACTATAGGAAACAAATATATACATAATATTTTGATTGATTTGGGAGCAACTATAAATGTTATGACATTCGACACTTTGAAAACATTACCATCGCAACTCGATGTAAATGTAAATAGTGCTCGCTCCAAAGGAATGTGACTTCTCTTCGGAAGGGGCATAAATAGCTACAGAATCAGTAGCATTAGTCTTGGAGATATTAGGAAACAATAAGGAATCTTGGGAAAACGTCAGTGATGAGGAGCTTGACCAACATCAAGATAAGTATCATAGCTCTTCTTATTGTCCTTTATCTAGTATTCTTCCTCAAGGGAACTTTAGAGACATTACTGCATATCATATGTTGTTACCTCATTCATGTCCACTAAACACTCTAATGGATCCTTTTCAACAAATCAGTTCATTACACTCTGGAACCAAACAAATTGAGATTCAACCAAGAAGGATTTTGAACATTAACAGCTGGTTGGAAAATGATCAAGAAGCTAAATTATTTGATGTTTTGAAGTGTCATACTAGAGCCTTTTCTTGGGACTATAAAGACATGAAAGGAATCCATCCAAGTATTTTCACCATTAATTTTATAGTGAAAATGTTAAATCAATTAAGTGAACCTCGAGAGAAGGATCAATCAATCCTTAAGGGACATAGTTAAGCAGGAAATTGAAAATCTATTACAAGTAGGCTTTATCTACCCCATCTCGGATAGTTAATGGGTGTCTCCTCTTGTAATTGTGCCTAAAAATAATGGAAAATGGAGAATTTGTGTTGATTATAGGGAATTGAACAAAGCTACACTTAGAGATTATTTTCCCTTACCATTCATAGATCAAGTTTTAGACAACCTCTCAGGAAAACAATATTTTTCCTTCCTAGATGGCTTTAGTGGATATAACCAAATTAGGGTGGCTGTTGAGGACCAGGAAAAAACTACCTTTACTTGTTTGTGGGGTACCTTTTCCTACAGGGTACTGCCATTTGGACTATGTAATGCTCCAGAAACCTTCCAAAGCACTATACTAGTAATTTTTGTAGATCTAACTAATGATTGTGTAGAGGTATACATGGACGATTTTACTGTGCATGGAGACACATTTGATGATGCCTTGAAAATTTTGGATAGAGTGTTAACAAGGTGTGAGCAACACCATTTGTCTCTTAGCCATGAGAAATGTTTGATGATGGTTGATGAGGGGATTGTACTAGGACACCACATTTCAAAAAGAGGAATTCAAGTTGACCAAGACAAAATCAAGATTATTTCGGACTTGCCTATTCCTCAAACCCCCACGATATCAAGTCATTCTTAGGACATGTTGGGTACTATAGGTGTTTTATCAAAGATTTTAGTAAAATTGTTGCCCCCATGTTTTGTTTTCTTACCAAGGATAGTGAATTTCTCTGGGATGAAAAATGTCAACATGCTTTTGAAGAGATTAAGGAAAAACTAATCACTACCCCAATATTAAGAGGACATAATTGGGAGGAACCTTTTCACATCCAAACAGATGCTTTAAATAACTCAATTGGTGCAGTTTTGGGACAAAAAGATGAAGAGGGAAAAATATATGCTATCTATTACCTTAGTAAAAATCTTATTCCCACTGAAAGAAATTACACCGTCATTGAAAAGAATTTATTATTGTGATCTATTCAATTAACAAGTTCAGACATTATATTACAGGGTAAAAATATTTATACATATAGACCATGCATCAGTTACATAATTAATGAATAAACCAGTGGTTGGAGGTAGGATAATTAAATGGTTATTACTTTTACAAGAATTTGATATTACTATTATTGATAATCCAAGAAAATCTAATGTGGTAGCTGATTTCTTATCAAGGTTAACCACTACGGGAGAACAAGATCCGATTAAGGACAACTTTCCAGGATGAGAAATTATTTGTTATTTCATCTAATACACCATGGTTTGCTTTGACATGGCAAATTATCTTGCAATAAGGAATTTTCCTCCTTCTTTACTAAGAAACAAATGAAAAAATTAATCAAAACTAGTGCACAATTTAAATGGTTAAATGGAATGTTATTTAAATGTGGATCTAATTTGGTTTTACCAGTGTGTTAGAGAGGATGAAATTTTTGACATACTTAGAGCATGTCATGATGAATCAAATGGAGGAAACTTTTCAAAGTGAAATGACAACCCACAAAATATTTGGCACTAGTTATTATTGGTCATCTTTGTGTAAAGATGTGAAGAAATACATCAAGCGGTGTCATCCTGTCAAAGGATGGGACAACCAACTTTTACTAGTGAAATTCCTCTACAACCTCAAGTGGTGATTGAACCATTTGAAAGGTGGGGGCTGGATTTCATTGGTCCTTTCAGTCCTCCTTCATAGGGAAAGGAGCACATTCTTGTATGTACTGACTATGTAACAAAGTGGGTAGAGGTGCAAGCTTTAACAAATGCTAATAAAGATGCAGTTGTTGATTTCCTTTGGCACAGAATCATGATGAAGTTTGGTGCACCAAGAAGTATAGTTTCAGATCAAGGCCCACAATTCATGTCTAACATGATCTAAGCCTTTACAATGTACTATCAAATCAATCATAGGAATTCATCTCCTTATCACCCACAATCTAATGGACAAGTAGAAGTGACAAATAGGGAATTGGAAAACATTCTCACCAAAACAGTTGAAGCAAGTAGAAGAGATTGGATGGAAAGGCTACTTGAGGTCATTTGCAGGATTTTAACACAAATTGGAAGACTACAACAGGGTTCTCACCATATGATTTAGTCTATGGTAAGAAGCCCTTGTTACCCATTGAATTTGAATTACAAACATTGAGGACAACAACTAAATTGGGTATTGAATTGGATACAACACAAAAGGAAAGAATTCTACAACTCAATGAATTGGATGAGTGAAACAGGAAGCACTTCAACAAACAAAGATAATCCAAGATCAAAGGAAGTGTGGCATGATAAAAATATCAAGGAAAGGAAATTAAAGATAGGAGATTGGGCATTACTATTTGATTCCAAGTACCAGCAATTCAAAGGAAGTTGAGGACTAGGTGGTTAGGACCTTATCAGATTGAGCAGATATATGATAATGGCTCTATTCAACTACTTCCCATTGATGGTAGCAGAAGGGCACTTTTGGTCAATGGACACAAGCTAAAACTCTATAGGAAGCCTCCTACCAGGGATGAATTCCTTAAGCAAATTGAAGCAGACAAGGAATTTGATCATATGGAAGAACCTAGTTCTTCCAAAATGATCAAATAAGAAAATACAAGGATCTAAATAAAGGGAAGGGAATGAAAACTAGTAAATGGCGTTCTCTTCCCCAAAAAAAAAATGAAAAAATAATCTCAAAAGGCCAATTGAAAACTAGAAATGGTGGTTGGTCTCATCAATAATTGGCTAATTCAAATAAAAGAAACTTCTTTGGAATTCCAACTATCTTTTCTAACCATTTTTTCACTTTTTAGGGATGACGAGTCAACAAGGTGGCTAGATTACATCAGCAAGGATGGTAATTATGTCTTGATCTTATTAAAGGTTAAATTAAAAGTTTGCATGTGTGATTAGATTTGGTTTAAATCGGTGGCATAATGAGTTATTAATTACACATCATGATTATAAAGAAAGGGAAAACAATCATGTCGGTGACGCCAGTTAAAATAAATGAAGGTGGAGGTGTATTAATGATAAATTGTCATATGAACGGAATCAAAAGAAAAAAATTGAAATAGTTGCAAAGAAACTCAAGAAGGTGACAGTAAAGGTATACTTGGAGTTCCACAACTAAGTTCGATAGTTTCACAATTATCTCATAAAGCAGATATGGTTTGCAAAAGGGGAAACTAATTCGAAGAAGAAATCGGAACTAAAAGACGACACACAACTCTCATTGCAGGATAGAGAAGTGACGTCCATTTTTGAAAGCGGGTAGGTTGGCTAGAGTTTTTGAAGAAATTCTCCAAATACAACAATGAGCTGGTAAGAGAATTTGTTGTGAATTTAGAACAAATTAGAACTAAGGTTAAGGGCATCATAGTTCCCTTTACTGTTAAAATAATAAGCAATGTATCTGGTGTATCAATTGTGAATGTACCAAACCCTGTAAGGGGAACTCTGAAAGAATTGGTAGATACCTTAAGGCAAGAAGGTGAACCTGAACCCTAGTACATTTATACCACTAAGAAGTTCATAAAAGGGGTCAAAAGAGATAGCCTACCCGAACCCTTTGACAAAGTAGCATTATGGGTAGTAAAATACCTAACATGTGATGGCCAATATGGGATTGTTGGAAGGGAAGTCCTTAAAATATTGATATATCTTAGGTATGGGGAAAAAAGCTAGGATTATATGGTAAACCTTCCTGGTTTCCTCTTTGATTCCATCCATACCATGGCTCAAAGATATTCTTGGGGAGTAGGAACAATTAGGCACCATGGGTTAATTCATTTGGTCTGTCAACATCATTTTCTTTCTAAGAAAAATGGGGAGGAAGCATGGGAGAAATTCCTCCACAAATTCAAACAAACTCTTGATATTATCAAAAGGGGAACACCAACCCCTTTTACTCCTAAAAGTGACTTAGGAATTAATCCCTTTAATGAGAAGAAGGAAGAAACAAGTGGGGTTAAAATACCAAAAAGGAGGAATTCTGAGAGGATAATCCTAGAAGAACCAATACATGTTGTTGATAGTGATAGTTCACCTAGGATGGACTTTGGAATAAAAATCAGAAGAAGTTCAAGAAAAAAGCCTACTTCAAAAGATGTTGAAACTCCTAGGAGGAAAATAATTCATAAAAAACCTAGGGAAACTTAGCCAAAAAGATTGAAGTTCAGGAGAATTTAGAGAAGGAAGCTACTGATATTCTTGGTAGCATGTCAATTCCTCCTCCTCTACAAAGTCAAACTGAGGAGTTAGAGAAAGAAGATGAAATATTGGAAAGGCAAGATTTTTAGGAAATGCATGACTTGGCAGTACCATCAAATGAGGATGAACAATTGGCATCTTGGAGATTAAAAGGAAAATTCCCCTTGGTGGAGGAACAATGCTCATCCCCGAGGAACCTCCAGCAAAATAAGAAAAATAGCAATTGAGGCAGGCTTTGTTCTTGTCTAAAGCAAAAATTATAATTAGGGAAAAAGATGAGGAATTGAACTTCCTCAAACATAAAGTGGAGCATAGAGAAATGCTTATAGAACAATTGAAAACTCAGCTAAGAGGCAAGAATGAAGAATTGGTATTGGTAAAACAACAAATTACTAAAAAAGAAAAAGAATTGCAATTGGCTACTGAACAAAGCACTAGAAAAGAGACTATGACAAAAGTAGATTTAGTGAATCAAATGGTACAAACAGAGCTTGTCCTACCTACCACTCAAACAATTATGGGATGATACCTGCAGGAAGTTGAATGATTTAAAAGTATCAAATCAAGAGCTAAAAATCCAAATGGAAGAAGAGAAAAAGGCAAGGGAAGAATGGAAAGAAAATTTCTATAAGAGTGAGGAAGAAAAATTTAAGTGTTTGGAAAGAATACAAATGGTTTGTATGATGAGTGAAAAATTACTAGCATGTAGAAGGCCTTCGCCTACATACAATGTCTTCTTAGAAGAACAGTTCATCCATTGGCAACTACTGAGGATTTCATGTGGCCTTCCACATGAATTGAAGGATGAAGCAAAATTCATGGTTACATATTCTTTAGCCACTCCAGAGAAAAAAAAATCTTTTTTTTGAATTTTATCTCTGCAATTTCATGTTAGAAAAGAACACAGGATTTATGATTAATTTATATGTGGGGAAAGCCAACTTAAGGCATTTGTTTCTATGCTCTAGAATCAGATATCCTAGAAGGAAAGGAATATTGAACACTTGACAAAGATGGTTCATTTGGTCTATGTATGAGAGCTCAGTACGGAAAACCACCTGCATTTGTTATAGATTTTAGGGCTCATGCCTTTAACCCCCGAATTAAGGAACATTACATTACCATCCTATGGAAGGATATTGCTGCATTCACCTCATATGAAGAGGAATATTTTGAGGAAGTTTATGATGCATGCAAAATAATATGGGAACTCCTTACTATGCCATTGAAAAGAAGGGAAGTTATCTCTCCAAAAATCTAATATGGAGCCTAGAAAGGGCCAGAACTTTATGTACAGTCATTCCTCAAATTTTTGAGGAACACAGAGGTATGTGGATAGGTATGAGAACAAGGCCTCCTCTCCTTCTTACACCCATGTCTCCATGGCAGAATTGGGAACCTCAAGATTCCACTCTTTTTAGAATTAGCAAAAGTAAAATATGGAGGAAGGATCGGGGTATAGTAGTTCTGATAAGAAGACCTGGCACATTCAATTTCAACCATTTGATCTTAGCAGTGAGTTGGAGTCCAGAGTTCATGATCCCATTTTTGGAGAGTGAATTTTTAAGAGGACTTACAAACAAGTAAGTGTGGGGGAGATGATGAGGCTAAAATATGCCTCATCAATGTGCAATGAATACTCTCATCTTATTGCCTTTTTAATCAAGTTTGACTGCATTTCATAACTTTTGTTTGATCTAATATAATTTTAAGATGTAATTTTCCATCTTTTGTTTGATTTAGTTCAAATGTCTAAAAACTCTATAATTCCTAACAAATGGTGTGGAAATTCAGTTTTGGAATAAGTAGGTCATACTTGGTCAGGATAAGTGAATTGTGGAGTGACCAACATCTTTTTGAGAAAGTTGGCTAAATATGGCTTAGCTCCGGAACTCTAGAAATTAGTTCCGGAAGATTCCCCTTTGGTTCCTAACTTCTCCAAAGTTCCGAATCAATGGGATCTTCCTAATCTGTCAAAATTTGATTATGGAGCAAAGAATGGGCCTTCCAAGCAAACATAGACCAACAATTTTTGGTTCTTCACACTCCAAATATACATGTATAAGACCAATAACTATATATCCAACTAGTTTTCTCAATTTCATAGCTACTTTGGGCACTATTCGGTTTACTAGGATTTGTAGGCATAAGGATAGTTGTTGATCACTCATTATTGTAAATGCATCTTCGGATGGGAAAAGGATATATAGAGAACTGAAGGTAGATATAAAAGTCTCCCTAGTTAGTTTTGTAAGATGTAATGATTCAATAATAAGAATAGTCATCTAATTTTGAGAGAAACATATTGTGTTAACTCCTAATTCAAGGTGGAGCAAGGGCCCACTCCTCTAAGGAAAAGGATATTTTCTTTCATTGGTATTTTTCCTTTCAAGTAATTTGTATAATTCTATTATTTGGAAATTTTGTAGTACTTTTGATTCAAAGAAGTAAGTTTTGTTATGTGGAGTTATATATTGTCCCTGTAAGTGTTGTAGTTTACATTCTTATCTCCTTAGAAAGCATTTTAAACAACATTTACAAGGTGTGTTTATTTCAGCAGTGTGTTCAATTCTGTAAAGTGTGTTTATTTCAGTAGTGTGTTCAATTCTACAAGGTTTGTTCATTTCAGCAATGTGTGTTTCCTTCAGTAAGTTTCTTACAGTTTAGCTTCAATAAGGCTTTGGCCAAAGATCTTAAAACACTATAAAACCCCAGAGAAAAATAAAAAACAATAGTAACTATAATCAATTACTAGTTCACTTGAGACTTCACTTGTTGCATATAGCTTTGGACACACCCCTGGTTTAATATGAAATCAACCACAAGTTGATCAAATGAAGGGAATAACGACTCCCATCAATAGTCCATGAGTCTCATACTCGATCGGTCACTAACAAAGGTGATACCAAATACTTGAAAACCCCATCACACACATTGCTTCACCGCATAGCGGATATGGTGCAAACAGTGATGTGTCTCCTTACTCCAACAATCACTCACTCCACTCACAAATCATCTGCACAATATATAACCTTGTTGTGACAATCAACTCGAGCTTTGTGTGCAGAACACCAATCCATGCCCAAGATAACTCCATATAAACCCAAGGGAAGGATATGAAGTTCCAAAGTCATGGTGAAGGGTCCTAGGTCCACTATCAACTCCTTAACAAAGGAGTCCACTAAGAGTTTGGCTCTAGAAGCCATATCAACATCCCAACTAAGGCCCTTCCTAACTACCACCATCCTGCATCGCTCTACTAAAGATGGATAAATGAAAGAATATGATGAGCCTGAATCAAATAAGATAGGGGTAGAAATACCACCAATGCTACATATGGTCTCTATCACCATGCCCGATGCTCTGTCTGACGGTTCTCGACCGCAACATAGATCTTGTGGCTCTTGGCCATGTCACCAACCATAGGCTCAGAAATAGGTGCCTTACCCTAATTAGCAAGGTTTTGAGGGCACTCTCTCCAATGATGACCATGTACACCGTACCCATAGCAAGTACCTGGTCCTCTCCATTGAGAAGATACTCCTCCGGGTTACCTAGTAGTCTGTGTTGTAGAACCCGATGATCCTGTCATAGATCTGTATGGGTCTTGTGTTGGACGTACTCCTACTGACTGTGCTCGAGGTGGAGCTTGAGTCCTATTGGGCCCCCAACCGGAGATCCCATACTACGCCCTCTCTGAGCATCATGGTGATGTGGAGGCCAAAAGGGTGGTCAAGTCTACTATTGCTACTAAGGAGGAGGCCTAAAGGAAGATTGTGTTGAAGTGTATACGCCACGAGGAGGATTTAATCCCCGACCTACTATCCTGTGAATCGTGTATGCCGCTCCTCACTCTATCACAAGCATGTTGATTCTTCCCCCTAGTTTCCTCTGCAATATAGGCCTTCTCCACTGCCTCTAATAGTGTTTATGGGTAATGAATGCGCATTTCCCCACCCAAGTCTAGGTTCAGGCCCATGATGAACATTTGAACTTTAACCTACTCATCCTGCAGGTAATCCACATACTAAAGATGATCCAAAACCGACCCTCATAATCTGCCACTATCGTGGAATCCTATCGCATATCGTAAAACTCATCGATCTGCTGCTAGATGAATATCTTAGATATGTATCTAATCCTTAAGTGCTCCTCGTAGAGCTCCCAAGTAATTATCTTAGAATCTACATGGAGCTTCTGCTCCTTAGTCCTCCACCAAACTTTGGCTCTGTCTCTCAGAAGGTGGATAACAACACAAGCTTTCATGTTGATAGCACAAGTACATAGCTTGAAGCATCCGCTCAAGCTAGCCAACCATGCCCCGACCTAAAATCCTCCCATATCTCTAGAAAAATGTGGCGGGTGTAACTTGATATCTCTCGGATGTGATCGGTCATTGTTAATCGTCGGTTTGTAGCTCTCTCTATAAGAACATCCCTCGGCCCAGGGCTCCTACATTTGTCTCTGTGTCTCGAATCTCTATCTCTATGCTCTCTAGGTGGTGACTCATGTCCAACCAACTTTGTGTCGTAGTACTACTGCCTCTATCCTCAAGACTTTGAGACGTGGCGGTGCACAAGCCTCTACTGATGGCTCTTCATCTTGTCTGCTAGGTCACCCTCCTAAATATCCTCCGCATAAAGTGGCATTAACATCCTATAGTGTCCGAAGTATCTAAGGAAATATGGTTACTGCCGCGATCTGGGGGGTGGTAGATCTAGGCTCACGTGAAAGGACCCCTTGTCTAATCTGCACCTCCCGCATGAGACCAATATGGGAGTTAGTTTATCATCATCTAGGCTTTGTTTCATTTTTATAAGTTTTCTACGTTTTAAAACATCATGTAATGTTGTGTGTTCTAGGGTTAGAGTTACGCTAGGTTTTTTTGTTGCGTCTCGTGTTTCCATGTGTGCCCGGGGTCTAAGAATTGAACTGCGGCTCGATACCAAGTGTAAAATCCACAATTTTCTACTCTCAAAACAAAGAGAATTAATAAATTAATAGTCAAGTTTATGGTAATAATTTTTTTGTTTAAAAGTGTTTGCAAGGTTAGGCATTTTCTCAATTAATAAATTCCTCGGTAAGAGACTTTCTACACAAGCTTGTGAACAACAAAATTAAATTAATAGTTAAATATTATAATTTACTTCCTAAGCTATATTTACATTTTGAAGCATCTACTAAGTTCCATTAGTTAAATTAGTTATCTAGTACCTAAGATTGCATTATTTTCTAACTCAAGGATTAAGCTGTTTTACCTAGCCACTAAGTGGCCCTATTCACCCCTTACCAATGTGCTTTCTTTTTATTTAAAAATTACATTCCCACAAAATGTCTTACAACTTAATTGAGGTAGGGTTTAATTTGGGCCATAGGATTGAATTTATCTTAGCCCTTAGATTTAGGTTGCCCTAAATTTCTTTATGGTTCTCCTTTTAATTTCTATTTTCCCAAACAACCTCATTTGCTCTTTTCTTATTTGTAGGTTTTGGAAGAGGAGGAGGATCCATGAGAGAAAGGGGAGCCACCATGGAAAAATTTCTCTTGATATTAGTTGTAAATATTTTCCACCATTTGCCAAATGTAGAGATCTTATCTTGGATCTATTTTGTTATTTAATAAAATCATTTTCTTTTTTTTTTTTGAGTTCAACTATTGGGAAAACCCCATTTCTTTTAAATCCATGAGTTTTACACATTTGGGTGACAAAAAGAGATTGGAAGGCTTGAAATTTTAAATTTAGTTGATTCCTAGTTGTTGGAAGGTTCCTTGTTGTATTTTTAAGCTTAGATTTTACTTAAATTTTAAAACCGGGTCTTTTACGACGAAATTTTATTTTTCCATCAAAAGTGACAAAACGCGGTCACCCTATGCAGTCAGCGGTCCTATGACCATTGCCTTGCACGGGGCAATTCATCGACAAATCGTTACTGTCTTTGGTGGTGGCGGTTTTGAAACCACCGCTCTACTCTACAGGGCGGCGGTTTGTTCCCAAAAACAAAACCTTCAACAAAACATTATTTTCATAGTTTTTCTTCTTAAGTTGATTTTTAATGCAATATTAATTTTAATGGGGATGTTTTCCATTAATTGGTTGCGATTGATAGTATGTCTAGTTTCCTAATTCCAATTCGATTACATAACATCAACTCAATCGCTATTCTTCCCTTTAATAAAATATAAAATTGAGTATAACATTACTTCAATTCATTCTCTTTCATAAATTCCATTTTTTCAACAAAAACAACAAGAATTCAACACACATTCTTTCGATACATCTTTGTTTTCCAAATATACATGTATATACATTACTGACTTTAAATGCTTATAACTTTAGGAGAGTTTCATTTCAAGACAAATAAAGAACTTAAGCCTTCTTGTCACTATAACCTTACAATACAACTAAGGAAACTACCAATTTGCCAAATCATTCTTTTCAATGCAAAATTTAAAATATTTTTATTTCACTAAGGTTAATCATTTCCAACAAAGTAAGCAACCAAGAGATCTTTCTACATTCACTAACTCATTTCAATTTGGGATAAATGAAATATTACAACCTTCCTTGAATCATACAAATGTTACAAACATATTTATAAGGGTGGGGACTTTCCCTTCACCGCCTTATGCACCTTCAAAAATAGGTTACATGCTAATAATAGGTATGTGCTTTCTACTAAGCTAAGTCTGAAAGAGCATGCGAAGCTCTCTAATAATAGATCTACTTCAATTATCTCTCGGTTTAGATCTTGTTATTAGCTTGGATCCATGCATGTTGATTAATCTTTTGTTTTCCCAAAATAACATTTATGTGTTCTCTAAGCCTTATAAAATCCATTCTCCACACTCTATGTCTATCTTTAGCTCTTCATTCCAAAATTGGCTAAGTGTCATCTTGTTGTGTGCAACATTGTCCTATCTCCGCGTGCAAACCTTGTTCTCCCACGTGCATCCTCAAGTGCCTTTCTCCCGCGCCAACCTTGTTCTCTGGGACTTAGTCATTTTTCTATGCTTAGCATGTTGTCTATGGTTTTTACCTTTGGTTTCTCGATTTGTCTCAAGGGGTAACAATTTAACTTGACCTCAGTATGGCGGGGTTTCTAGGATACCCGTGATGTAGATTATGTTTTATTGCACACCGTGAAAACAATAAACCGAATTTTCTTTCCCTATAAACAAGCCTATAAATCACATTAAATAAGAAAATGTTAGAATGATAAATGGGTAGGTTATCTGGAAAAGGCCAGTCCCCAAAAATCCAAATGAATTCCTTTACAAGATATTAACATGCTCAGAAAAACTTAAGCTTTTATTAATATTTAAGATTGTGTTACAAAGCGGTAAAATGAAAATATGACTATCTGTGTCACTTATTTAGATGTAAATACATATAAAAGAATAATGATTAGTCTAGAGCCAGAGATCAGATTCATGGTCTATATACATATTTTCAAACATGTTAGATGCTACAGAGTCAATCACTTCTTCCTCTTCCTCAGTGGTGTTAGAATCACGAATAGAAATGTAGTCCTCCACAAAGAAATCGGAGGACTCCTCTGGGGTGTCGAAAAGGTGAGAAAGTGTAGTGTTGGTGCTAGATATGTTGATGTGGTCAGGTGTCAAATTCTGAAGTAGTGTGGTAGTCTTCATCTGGGAATTCTAGGTCGAGTCTTGTAGTTATGCTCGTATTTAAGCTAAGTCCTCATGGAGTCTTAGAGCTTAGTCGTATGCATCCCAAAATGCCTCGGTAGCTTCCCGATACACCGAGTTGAGAAAAAGATAAGGATGTCAAATGGGGCAGCTTGAATTGTACAGAGCTTGAGGTCGTGAAGGAGCTTGTATTGTTCCCAGTAGAGTGGATGTCGAACAATGGGGAAAGAACCAGTAGTGGGGAAGTTTGTACCTCCTAATGCCATCTGAAATCATCATACTCAAAAAAAGATTAGCAGACAACAGAAAAAGCAAGACATGTTAAATAGATTATGCAAAAAATGTAAAAAATCTAAATAACACAGAATCATCGGCAATTGAGGTAAATGGCTAGCGATCGGGAAATCACTAGCGGTTCTTTTAATCTTAACAGTTTATAAAAAAATAGAGTTGAAAGAGTGGATTAAGCTATAATTTTAGATGGATTCAGAGCTATAAATGACATGTTATTGATAAATAAGTAAGCATTACCTACAATCAGTGGTTAAAACAAACAATGATGATTACCTTGTATGATGAAATGGTTTGGCTCAAAAATGAATGGATATGAATTGGCGATTAAAATAAGTGATTTGACGATCAATTTGTCGACTTTGGAGCAGCGTGATGTTGGTGAAATTTGATGAAGGATCTCTTGATCTTTGATACGTCAATAGTGAAGAAAAATGTACCTACAAAAATATGAGAATGCTTGTCCAAAGGAGGTCTGAATGCACATATTTATAGATTATCGACGATCAGGCAAATCGCCGGTGATTGTGGAGAATCCTAACTAAGTTGGTTAAATGGGTGATTTTCTTCCATTTCAAACTAGATATGATAAATTTTGAAGTAGTTAGGATGGGGAGAGGGTAAAAAGCACAAACAAACTAGGTTTGGATGAGGGGGTTAGCTTTTTAGAAGGTTTAATTAGTTAGTGATTTTTAGAAGGTTAGTTAGTTAGGGATAAGTTAGTGATTTTTGGAAGGTGGTTTTAGAGGAGGTTAGGTGGTTAGTGAGGTGTCTTAGTTGACGTAGCGAGGTGTGAGGGTGAGGTGTAAGGGGGATAACTAATTTATTTAATTAAATAAATAAATAATTTAGACTTTAGGGATATGTGAGGGGTGTGTGAAATAAATTAATTAAAGATGATCGAAATGGTGAAGTGTCATAAATGTGTCATTTTTGGTCGCGAATGTGTCTAAGTTGAGGGATGTAAATTTTTGGTGTCTACACAACATTACCCCACACTAAAAGGGTTATCCATCCTTGAAAACATCCTACTCCTCAAAGAAAGAATAAAGAATGAATAAATAGTGCATTTATACCTAGCTTACGCCAAAGAATAAAAGAATTCTACTATTGTTGTACAAGGATTGAGAAATCCTTATTCAATGAGGCCTCAATCTCATTCCAAGTTAAGGTTTGTCAATATGTCCATCTGCGCATCACCTATAATTCCTTTTTATTATTTATAGAATCCTTCAAGAATTTAATTGCATCGAGTCTTCTTTTCTATAGAATCCCTCAATTCGTCGAGGATTACGTCTTCACCCGATTTCCTTTGTTCTTTGCTTGGCTAGAACTCATTCAAATCTACCTCATGTGTGGCAATCAAGCACATTTGTCACCCTATCTCTATTTTCACAATTGTCATAGACAAATTTAGCCATATGAGCCACGGTTTTAATCAAGTAAGAAAATCAAGTATAACGAGTTATGGTGGCCTCAATTTTTTTTTTTACTCTTTTTTTTCGTGCCATACTTTGTCCGTCGACTCCAATCTTTAGGGTTTCTTTTACATCGTGATAATGCATGTCAAATCTTCTAGACAATGGAAGGTTGACTCATACTTCTATGAAGGGGGGCAAATCTAGGTGCGCTATGATAATCAAGTTTGATATCATCTCTAAATTTTTGTAAACCTCACGCAACTTCTCCTTCTCTTCCCTTAATTCAGATTTTAACTATGCAATAATATGTTCCTTTCCCTTTATTTCCATGTCTCTCTCGATAATTTCTTTATTCTTTTTCTCCAACTCTTTTTCCAAAGCCTTTATTTTGTTATTCCTTCCAAATAGTATCTCCTCTATCTAGCATGCACTTGTATTGACCTCAAATTATGGCTCATCATGTGGAACTTAAAATTCTAGGACAATATCTTTCTTATATGTGGGTACACACTTTCCTTATCAAATGACGACCAACGAAGAAGAGTTCTTCCGCTAGCACCATGCTCTGGTAAATTAGCGAATATGCAAGACTTTGTTAGGGTTTGTGTCATATGAAAAAGTAAGCCTCTGTTGGGTGGATGTGTGCATGTCCCTTGTGCCAACAGAAGAGTTCTTCCGCTAGCACCATGCTCCTAGTAGCAAATATGCAAGACTTTGTTAGGGTTTGTGTCATATGAAAAAGTAAGCCTCTGTTGGGTGGATGTGTGCATGTCCTCATTGTGCACGTACCCTTTGGAAACCCAACTTCCAAACTTGTCTCTACACCCATACTCCCAACTTTTCCTCTCCTTCATCTTCTAGGTGCTCCATGTTGTGCTCTACCTCTATCTCAACCAAGTTCTGGATAATATTGGCTACTTCACTCTCTTCCAAGGTCTCTAGCTCAGTGCAGGAATGTGTATCATATCCTAGACATTGTTCCCACTTCTTCTCCATCTCCTTCTCCCTCTTGAGCATCCTCTAAATGCACACTCTTCTCCTCATATGATTTATGCACATCAAAAATAAGAGGGCTCTTCTCGGGTTCTCGCTCTTCTTACTCCCCTTCTATTTTCCTCATTCCATAAGCTCTTCATTTTCTCATAGTCAGAACTCTACACTACCCTTTGCTTATTCCTCATTGGAGATTACTTTTTCTTCGGGGATGTTTTCCTATGAGTATAAGTACTTGTGATTACTATTTCTTGTGCCCCTATGGTCTGACCCACACGTGTGCTCGGTGCCCTACTCATTGTAGGATTTTCCTCTCTATCTTTCTTCTTTACCTCTACTTTCTCCTTGCATGGTTTGGGGGATAGAAACATCATCCTCTACATATTCGCCCTTCTCAAATTTTGGCCTTAGGTGAATATACACCCTTGTTGTAGTTCCCCTGCAATATGTATTGTAATGGGCTTGAGCAAATTTATGTCATGGGAGACATACCTTTCCATGTACGCGCGCTTCTTCGGGTAGACAAGTGTTTCATGCAGTGCACAAAGTGCTCCTAGTCTACTTCACTCAAATCAAACCTAAACTTATTTGCTTCTTTAAATTTTTTCACCACACTTTGAAAGTACTGTGTAGTGAATGCAAATGGTAACTTTCACCATAGACTCTTGGTGCCATCAGTCAATGTAAACCTACCAATACAAAATGTTGGTAGACTACAAACTCTACTTCATCCTTTACCAAAGTTGGTAGTTGCACCGATATTATCCACTTTACACCAAAGGCATCATGCATCCACTTTTACCATTTATCTAATTGTGCCTTGTCTGCGTTTTCATAGTATCATAAGTATATGTTGTAAATCTCTTTGCTAGGGAGGCATCTTCCTCAGGATACTCCCAAATGTTATTTTTTGGCCCATCGGGCACTCCAATCTCAGAGAAGACAATAGTAAGAAAAATATTACCATACATAATCTTATCCCCATCCCATGTGGCATCAATTATGTCCTCTGTAATGAAGGCCGAGATGTTGTAAATGGTCCCCTCTAAAATATTCTTGCAAACATTCAACTACCTTTTGTTGACTTGGGTCCAGATATTCTTGTCCTCTCAACTTTGTAAGCAAGCATGTGGCCATCTTCATGAATGGGTTATTGATCTTCAAAATATCAAAAGTGAGACCACCCTTCTTGTACTCATACTCCTTAGTTATTTCTTTGACAACCTCATTGTCACCCAGTCATCATCAATTGACTCTCCAGTGCAATGAGTCTAGTGAACTATGAGATTAACGAGGGGTTATGCGCATTCTCTTACCGAAAAAGTAGAAATAATCCTCTTGTACATGTGACATAAGCCATTGATACAATCTCTCGGCTTTCCAAAAAGGGAAGTTCATAAATTTGAAGAAGTCCAGCCTTCTCCAATGTCTTCTTCACTGAATCATCATACACTCGGTTTGTCATCTTTTGTTCTCTCACATGTAGGGTGAACCACTCCAATGCCATTTCCTTCTCAATTGTATATATTTGATGCTTATAATCACTTATGACCATTTTGTGCACATAGAAACCCACTCCATCTGCATTAATATTTCATTTGGGTATTGTGTTTCTAAATACCATTCTTCATTAAAAATTGTCATCGCAACTGGTATTTCTTTGCCCTTACCCTTGCCCTTTTTCTTGGGTGACTAGGTTATTCCTCTTTTCGGTGCCATTTCTCTTGAGTATCTGTCAATTATTCCATGTATCCTACATCCTTAGTTCTATAACCCTCAGTCATAATCCTTTTGCATAAATTCTTCAAATTATGCCCTAGTTCCTCGAACCCTAACCTAGAAACCTTTTCTTTCACAATACGACATTCAAAAGAGTAGAAATTATTCCAAAATCCCACTCTATACATGCCCATGTTCTTCGTTCCAATATAATTCACAAATCCTCCAATTTGTACATGATTTTTGGTAATTTCTTCGCAAGGATGCCCTAGTTCTCAAGAGCTCTTTCACAAGTTATCGCAAGATAAAAATAACTTACCTTGACTCCCAATTTATAGTTTTTCACTTTTTCCACATTAATTACCATGCCACATACCATCATAATGCCACAATAACTTCAAAATTTCCAAGCATGCATGGATAATTTTAGTGGTGAATATTCGTAATATGGAAAAAAATTCATTTTAGGAAAATTTGAAAAGGTGAATTTTTCGGAGCAGGTCAGTGTCTTGTTCGCCTAAAATTTACAGTATATTTTTTTAGGGCTCAGCTTTGCCTACATTTGAAAACATCTCCTATAAAAACCTAGGTGAGTTTTCGGGTAGTATACTACCACCAGTACCTTACTAAGTTACTACTATTTTTGTTACCGACATATCAAATATCATGAACTTGCATACTCTAAACACCGAGCACGGTGCAAATCTATTTACTATTTAGTAGTTTACAATCGAGAGATAGGTTATTTGTTGATGCACGACTAGTAATATTTTTTGATGCGCGAAAAAGGTTTTACGTGGATGGGCGACAAGGAGATCTTGCTGACGTGTGACAAGGTTTTTGATGCCCGATATTGATCTTGTTGGCCTTGCGATTATCTTGTGTTGACACACATGATTTTTTCTTTAACATGTGATAACGATATTTGTTGACGCGTATGACTTATTTTATTTTCTTACGCATGACAAATGTTTTTGTGGATGGGTGATAAGGAGATATTTCTGACCCATGATAAGGGTTTGGTTTTGGCCTTTGACACTACTCTTATTGATGCCTGACAATCGTAATTTTGTTGATACACGACAAAGTTTTCTCTAACACACAACAATGATAGTTATTGATGCATGACTTATTGTATTTACTAATGCATGACTCATTTGACACCCGACAAGGAGACGCGAGTCTCAACTAATGCTCAACCCAACTATTGTTGACATACGTGATTATCTCTTGTTGACGCATGACATAATCCTTCTCTAACGCATGACATAGTCCTTATTTGTTGACGCGTGACGCTCTTGTTGTTGACGCATGACTCGAAGCTACTAATGCACGATAG
This sequence comes from Taxus wallichiana var. yunnanensis, assembly GCA_018340775.1. NCBI lineage: Eukaryota > Viridiplantae > Streptophyta > Pinopsida > Cupressales > Taxaceae > Taxus > Taxus wallichiana. Next base: position 492,048,319 of record CM031241.1, on the reverse strand, counting down.
AGTTTCTAAGAAATCTTAGAATTCCCTTAAGAATAATGGAAGGTGTTAGTGCTCAGAATGAGAAGACCCAAAAAGTAACTAAGAAATCTCAAAAGTCCTTGTTCAAGTATTTTGAAACTCTGCTACTACAGATACCACAACCACCAAAGACCCATATAGGTGCCACCGTAATGAATCATAGTACATGCAGGTTGTGTGGAAGGTAATATCGAGGTGGACATGCATTCTATACATAATATCAACAAAATGACACCTATGATGATACCATGCCAAATCTTGAAGATATACCTATTGAGATGCCAGATCCTGAAGATATTCTTCTTATTGGGGTGCAACTAGGAGTGCATCAAGATATCACACATATAAATACTCAAAAAAATGGAACACAAAAATAAAATTCAAATTTTGGTTCACGAAAGAGGAAACTAGGTGATTGTGATAATGCTCAAAATTCTACTCAAAAAAGTAAAACATTGAAAATGAACAAGAATATGTGGACAATTGGGAGGACATACAAGTTTGATTGGGTTGCCAAATTTCCATTTATTGAACTTGTACAACTATCTAATTCAGAAGAGATCCCATCTGAATGCACATGTACAATATGTACATGGAAATTAGGAAAGCAACAAAAAATGTAACTAAAGCTGGACATTATAGAAAAACATTGTGGAAAACAATGTTTGACTGTAACGAGGGAGGATGGCTAGAAAATCAAAACACACAGGTGGAAAATTGAAAAATAATGTATGCATGTTAAATACATAGTAGAGTATGAAGCAGAGTAGAAAAAATGTAGACATCTCGTGGAAAAGGGAGGAACGATCACATCACAAATTGGTAAGATGAATCAATCAAATCTGCATGCAAAACTCATACAATTCTCTACTTTATTTCACATACTAAAGAAAGGAAGACCGATTTCAGATTTCCTCGATTTCAAATTTTTGTATCAATATAATGGAATGCACAACATTCCTCAGTCTCATTGGTCTGACAATAGTGCATGGGAAATGGAAAAATGCCTTTCAATGATAGAGAAGGAAGATTTGAAAGAGAATGTAAAAAAGTAAAGTTTATCTCTCTTTCAATTGATGAAGTGACAAAATAATTGACAACACTGCATGGGTATGTATCCACATCTATACTTTAGAAAATCATATAAGGACACCTCATCTATTGGGTGTTATGAAAATGGTTAAAAATTGTAATGCCAAAACCTACATTAAATAGTTGTTTCTCATTTGAAAGATATTGTTGGAATGAATGATTATGAAATTGCTACGAAGTTGGTATGCGTTGGAGCAGATGGTGCATCATTCATGTAGGGTCACCGAATAGGGATGTGTGTTAGATTGCAAACAAACAGGTGTCCCCTTATATGCTACCAAATCACTATATGGCTCACATAATGAATTTAGCATATAAAATGGTAAGCAACTACGAAAATGTTGCTAAAGTATAAGACCTTATAAGAGAACTTCATGCCTATATGGAAAGTAGCCCAAAGTGATTTCTTGAGTTCCAGAAATTCACAATTGGAATTACAGATGGCAAAAAAACTTATGAAGGATGTTGAGACGAGATGGATTTCTTTGTATGAACCTGCATGCAGAGTTCGTGAGGAGTATCCTTCATTGGTTGGTTTCATGCACAAATATCATCATGAAGTTCATAGAGTGGGGAATTGTTCCATTTGACTGATTTAGATACATTGCTTACATTGGTTGGTATTCTTCCAATGTTGTAGGAGATCAATACCATGATGAAGCATGCACATGGGAGATTAATCTATATTGTGGATTTTATACGGATGAGAAAAATGGTATGTCAAAGTCTTGATATCTTGTACACTTCCTAAGATAGTTTTGATACACCTATTTTTGAGAATTAGAAAGCTTTATTAGATCTTAAGAATCCTAAGTAACTATTTGAGATTTAATATCCACGATCACCTCTACATCAATGTTAATGGGAGGGACATACCACTGCACATTTTGTAAAAACATCAAGATATTACAAGATCGGAAAGAGAAGAAGTTCTTGTGACACGTAATCTATTTGATTCTGTTACAGTTGAAACAAGAATAAAGCTTAATTTTTTTTTAGAATCCTTATCATCATAAATTAGAGAACATTTCTCCAAAGATAAAATTCTTGAAGCAATGGGTGTGATGAATCCTAATTTTTGGAATATTGAAGGTGCTCATGTAGACTTTGTAAGAAATCATTTCCATAAATCCATGGGTACAATAATGGAACATTTCACAAAGAATTCAGAGGTCAAGGGTATGGAAATCAAAGGTATATTGAATATTGATTTATTAAAGTCTCAATCAAAAAAATTGTAACCAAAGTGAGGAACCAATATAAAAGTTAGACGAACCTTCTCCGAGAGTGGTGTTATTATAAGGATCTAGCGAGGAATCTATCAAAGTATTGTGTTAAAAGAAGACATCGAATGAATATTTCAAATCATATGAGTTATGCCAAACAATGATTTTGGGGTCTGTGGAGGATGAAAGGGTTTTCAGCTTTTTATCATTAATAAAATCAAGAATGAGAAATAGATTGGATAAAAATCGAAAGTTGCATGAGGTGTTATGTTTCTTGCTACTCCATGGAAACCTTTCCTTTCGAAAGAGAAATTACACATTGGAATTACCTTTTCAAAAGAAGAGGTGTAAATAATACAACTACAAGTACAACTATTCCCAATGATGAGACTAGAATTGGTGCATCATCACACTCTATAGAAGAGAACATCGACTTTGAAGAAGCTATTGATAATGGATTGTTTCATCTTTAAATAGGTATCTCATTGACCTTAATTTTATTGTTTGTCACCTTAAATTTTAACTGTGGTTATTTATTCAATTTCATATTAACAAATTTGAATATAATAGTTTGTAGTTAGACGTAATAGTGAACACAATTGTAACTCTACAGATGCAAATATTGACTGAGGAGGCTTTTTATCATATTTTGTTTCAGCTCTTGTTATCATTAAAGATGTTACATGTATATATATTTACATTTATTTAAATACAATTATTTATAAAAAAATTGTTTTATATAATTACTATTTTGGATTTGTCGAATACCAATTTTTGTTTTAAAAATCTATTTGTTACATGCATTTGTCAAATACTAATTTGCAAGGCCTTGAGTTCAGATCTGCATATTCTTCCACTGTTATACTCTTCCGACTTCCGACTTCTATTTTCCGGACATATACAAGTTATCATTTGCATTTTCTTTAATTTTTTTGTTTCTTCCTTAATCCGCTCAATCATTATTTCATATTTTTTCTTGAAAACGTGGGTTGACATCCATCTGAGGAAGCTCTCACTTCTCGGGACTGATAATGTCAAGAACTCACCCATATATACACTAATCCATTTTTCATGTTGAGTTTTCTTGAATCAAAGATCGTCTAAGCACGCTATAAAGGATGATTTCTCATTTTCCTTACATATGCTTTGTCACAGCCATTCAAAAGACAAGAGGTAGCTTAAACCCTATCATATGCCATTGCTTGAGTTTTGACAATTATGTTTATTTTTGTATTTGCAAAATGCTTTGATGAAGTGTTTAAATTTTTTGGGATGAATATCAAATTACATGTAAAAATCACACATTCGAATTTTACAAGTAGAGAGAGGAAGATTTTTCCATATTAAGATGTTTCTGTCATAACACATTCCAAATTTTCTTAAAACAATTATCCATTATCATCATCCACGATCATGCTTGAAGCTAAATCTACGTCCACATACAATTCATCATCATCCATATCTATTTTAATGTCATCATCCACATCTAATGCCATCATATCATTGATTCATTAGAAGTAGAGAGAAGAAGATTTTGAGAAGGTTTAAATGTGAAGAAACCTGATACAGAGTTCTAATTTTACAAGTAGAGAGAAGAACATTTTACTGTATTAAGATTTCTTTGTCCTAATACATTCTAATTTTTCTTATAACAATTATCCATTATCATCATCCATGATCGTGCTTGAAGCTAAATCTATGTCCACAAAATTCATCATCATCCATATCTATTTGAATGTCATCATACACATCTAATGTCATCATACACATCTAATGTCATCATATAATTTATTCATTACAAGTGGAGAGAAGAATATTTTGAGAAGATTTAAATGTGTAGAAACTTGATATAGAGTTCAAATTTTATAAGTAGAGAGAAGATGTCTCTGTCTTAACACACTCCAATTTTTCTTACAACAATTATCCATTATCATCATACATGATCGTGCTTGAAGCTAAATATGTCCACACAATTCATCATAATCCATATATATTTTAATGTCATCATACACATCTAATGTCATCATATCATTGATTCATTACAAGTAGAGAGAAGAAGATTTTGAGAAGGTTTAAATGTGTAGAAACTTGATACAAAGTTCAAATTTTACAAGTAAAGAGAAGATGTCTCTGTCCTAACACACTCCAATTTTTCTTAAAATAATTATCCATTATCATCATCCATGATCGTGCTTGAAGCTAAATCTACATCCACACAATTCATCATCATCCATATCTATTTTAATGTCATCATCCACATCTAATGTCATCATATCATTGATTCATTACAAGTAGAGAGAAGAATATTTTGAGAAGGTTTAAATGTGCAGAAACCTAATACAGAGTTTGAATTTTACAAGTATAGAGAAGATGTCTCTGTCCTAACACATTCCAATTTTTCTTAAAACAATTATCCATTATCATCATTCATCATCATCTATATCCATTCTAATGTCATCATATCATTACAAGTAGAGAGAAGAATATTTTGAGAAGTTTAAATGTCTTTGTCGTACCACATTCCAAATTTTCTTAAAACAATTATCCATTATCATCATCCAGATTCCATGATGGTGTTTGAAGCTAAATCTACATCCACATACAATTCATCATAATCCATATCTATTCTAATGTCATCATCCACATCTAATGCAATCATCATTACAAGTAGAGAGAAGATTCTGAGAAAGGTTTAAATGTGAAGAAACCTGATACGAGTTTGAATTTTACAAGTAGAGAGAAGAATATTTAACTCTATTAAGATGTCTCTATCATACCACATTCCAAATTTTCTTAAAACAAATAATTAACCATTATCATAACGCCATCACATTCATATCAAACATAAACACCATATACAATCTAGAAATTCTATATATAATATATAACAAGATATAAAAAATCCAAATTATAAAGTATTTAAAATTTTCAAACACCATCACATTCAAGTTTCATACTTCAATATATAAAGTATTTCAAATTTTCAAATTTAAAGTTTCAATTTTTCAACCCTCAATCATGAAATTTATCCCCAGACAAACTAGCATCTTCTGTACCCCTTTCCCCAATGGCTTCCCCTCCTGTACTCTTTTCTTGAATAATCCCAAAACTAATCAGATCTTCTGTAACACTGTTTAGATTCTTTACGATTCTTTGTTCTTCCTTTGTCGCATCTCCATGGGATACCAAACTAGCATCTGCAGTTGCCTTAGTTTTGAATAAAATTTCGGGTTCAAGTCATTCTCTTTAATTATCCACTTTAGTGTATTGTTTTGTTTGTTAACTAAAACAATATTTTCTTTCATCTTCATTATTGTGGATAAACTATTCTTCACGGTTTCCAAGTGAAATTGGAACACCTTTATTGACTCTTAAAATTTTCATATTTCAACCGCAAAAAAAAATGAGCTCAATTAAGCATATTACTAAAATAAGAAATTTTCAAATTAACAAAAATATTGTTTTAAAGTGATAATACTTACGACCGCTCTATCTCTCTCGGTATTTACAATTTGCCACCAGATCCTTGTCCTTAAACCATTTGTTAAAATATGTCAGGCTTCGATCTAATATTTTCCAATTTATTTAATGTTTTATCTAAAATATTTTCTTTATAATTGTTGTTATACGTGACAGTCCCACTTCTTGCTTGGTTAAGTAAGGCATCCATCTTCACAAGTTGATTCTGGACTGCAACATATAAATTGTCCCTTTGCCAATAATTTTTAAAATGACCTATTATCTCATTGATTAGTACTTTTTCCCTTCTCTCCCATTCTATAAGTTTATTGATATGAGGTACATAAACTCTTGGATATGGGATTGACAATCATAACCAATCAATTTCTCTAAAGGAAATGATAGCAATTTTTCACCATCTATATCTGAAGAAGATAATGTCATTGGAGAGATATGGGGGCTTTCGCATTGACCATCGATTCTACCTCTTTTTTCCTTTGGGTTCCTTGATCCTATTTGAGATAAAATAAATCAATATTCAAATATTGAAATCGAAAGTGAAATGTAAAGAAAGTTGAATAATTTACGTTGAAATAGAAGTATGCACCTCGGCCTTGAATCATCTCACGTGTATTGAAAAATCTTGTTAGGTCATTGTTATTAATACCCAAGTAATCTTCATCTAAAGTTATATTATTTAAAATTGATACGTCGGTTATGTTGGGCAAGCCACCAAGAGAGAGAGGGTTAGAATTCAAAATGAGGAGGCAATGTTTAGTGTCCCACTAGGGGCCGGAGGAATTGGCATGTGTTTACCAATGTTCTTTTTTCTTGAACCTCTGGTTGGCATTTTGAATCGTAATGGTGGAGGATGTGGTGGTGTCGTTATTTGTATAGATGGCGAAGGACTGCAATGTACTAAAAAGTCCAAGAAAAATCAACAAAATCATTACTAAATCATATGAAAAATTGTTAAACTATGCAAAAACTATGAAATTATATGAAAAACTATTCAAAACTTGTACTAAAGCAATAAAATCATACCTTGTTGTTGAGGGGTAACCTGTCATGGTACTTGAGGTGGTCGTGTTGGAGTAGTAATTGGTTGTGTTTGAGTTGTGTGTGGCTAGGATTGTTGAGCAGGGTGTTGAGAATTGACAATTACATGCGATTGAACTAAGTGAGTTGGCGAAGATGGTTGAGAAGCACACGTATAGTCCAAAGTACCTGCAAGTGCATCCACAATTGATTACATGTCAATTCAATATGGTAAATGGTAAATTGTAAATAGAAAATGGTAATTTGTAAATAGTAAATGTTAGGGTATTACATCTCTGTCATTTAACTAATGCAAACACTTGGTGGTTCGGTGATGAGTGAACTTCCATTTCAGATTGTGAATTTGTCAATGCCTCAGCGTGTTATTGGCCTCTTCCTCTTGATGTTTCTTTTTTCACAAAAGGGCCTCTAAAAATTGTCTCTGCAAACGATCAATATTTAATCAGATTCTAGACGTACATAATGTTAGTACTTGCATAAAGATTCAATCAAAAGTACATAATCAAGACAATAACCATACTAAAGTCTAATGTCGAAATATAAACTATATACATGTTGTTCTTGAAATGGAATTGACAAATTCTTCATTGTCTCATCCATGCAAGTAGGAATTGGTTTGTCTTTTAAATTAAAAAGAGCCTCGTAATAAAGGCCAAGGAGATAGTTTGTGGAGTGAATAACTGGTTTTTCGAAAGCGATGCATTTGTAATGTCATTTTTTATTTTATTGGATAAAAAGGTGCACCAATCAAATTTTAGCTTTCTGATAGTTGCAAGAATGTATACTGAAAGCCCGGTTTGGTATATTTGTTTACCGACCCTCTGAAAACAATTATGGCTTGAAAGAAAGAAATCATGGCGCTAAGTGGTGTGCTATTCCTTACATATCCACACCTCATCTTGATTTATTGACATGAGTTACAAAAAGTCATTGGAATTAATATCAATTTGAATTGTATCAAAATAAAAAACTGAAAATATCAAATGAAAATTGAAAACAGATTACACGTACAATCAACATGGAAACGAAAGTAGATTTAAGGTACTTCTTATCATTTTTGACAAGGGTTTCTTTCATTGTTACTATGGGGAATTTTTATAAGGAAGGCTCAACAACCGATGAATATCAACCGGATCGACACGAATTGAATTGGATATCGACCATCATCCACATGTGATGAAAAATTACCGTCCTCTGTATTGTATGAGGAGAGAAGGTAATTTATAATGTCATGATCAATCTCGAACTGGGGCATCTTAATGAGCCCATCAAAATCACATGTATCTAGAAAATCCTTGTATTCTGTATTCATTTACAAAATTTTATGAATGTGGGGGCACAACAAGTTCTTGTATTGTATCTTTCCCTTGGATAGGGCTTGTGGGTTGACTAGATTTTCTCTGTTTGATCTTGGTCTTGAGCTTGGGTTGCACTTGTAGTTGCCATTATACTTGAGCTTGATTGGAGAAGCTTGATTATACTTGTGCTTGACTCGAGTAGCTTGATTGTACCTGAGCTTGATTCATGTAGCTGTAAGTGCTAGGAGAATGGAGAAAATTCGAGAGTCAGGAAGTGTAAACGTGAAAATGATGGGCGAAAGGGATTTTCTAAGACAAAATTAGAGTTTCACAAGCCTTGGGCGCACGACAACAAGACTTTGCGACATGCGACAACAATTGTTGTTGGCATGCGTTAGTGAAGTTTTTGATGGCGGCGCAAGTGTTGTTGTCATGCGTAAAAAACTTCAGCGATAGTTGTGCGACAACAACAATTGTTGTTACACATCAATGAGGCTTGTTGTCGCGCGATAGTAAGTGTTGTTGTCACATGCAAACAAACTTCACTAACATGCGATAGCAACACTTGTTGTCACACGTCGGCAAAGTCTCATTGTCATGCGATAGCGGCACTTACTATCGTGCATCAACAAACTTTGATGTCACGTGATAGTGACAATTATTGTCGCCGTCGTCGTGAAGTTTGTTGGCGCTTACGGCGGTGAAGTGTTGTTGTCATGCGTCGATGAACTTTGATGATGCACGGTAGGAACACTTGTTATCGCATGTCAACTATGCATCAACACCGACCAATATCTGTTTTCTAAGTTTGTATAAAAAAAATTCCCTCAGGGCACTCACTCTCACTCAAATAATAACAGGTAAAAAAATCGTTCTCAAAAATTGAAAAAATCGCCTTTACGCAAAAGTGGTTCCAGGTATATTCATTGGGAATTTTCTACCTCCATTTTACCAGAGGCTTCTCAAAATGAACCCAGAAACACGTTTCCTCCGCATGCCCAACCGCACATAACCTCCGCAACCTTCTGGCGCACAAAACTACACTGACCACAGACCTCCTTACGTGTGATTCCAGCGCTGAAGCACATCAACCACTACATCATATATCAAGTAGTTCTCCCTGTTTCTACCTCCCTCATGTTGCTCTACGCATTTAACATTTTACGTGGATTTTTCCTTTGGCATCATCCTATTATCACCATATTCCTTGACACCTTGTCATTTCCCAATAACCATTACCATCCCTGCTACACACATCCAACTTCAAGCTTCTTATCCTCAATATGCCTATCATATCATGCCTTCTTCCTGGCCTTTTCTTGCTTCTAACTCCAACATGTTATGGCACTCTTTTCATCCATCTGCATTAGTTTGTCAATGCGCTCTTCAAGTGCTTTCTCATCAGCCAAACCTCTTGCATGTGCAATACACAGAGATGGTAACATGAATTCCATTGGTAGAATATCCTCCATGCCAAACACCAACTGAAAAGGTGTGGCTTTATTCAACCTCTTGTAGGTTGTCCTATATGCCCAAAGTACAACAGAGACTTTATCATCCTAGTCTTTCCTTCCAATATCACAAATTTTAGTCAAGGTATGACTCGAAATCTTGTTGAAGGCCTCAAAGAATTCCATTTTCCTAAGGATGATAGGGTGTTGTTTTATGGTGTGTAACCATAAATTCATCTAATAGTATCTTAATGGTCTCATTAAGAAAGTGAGTAACCCTATCACTTGTCAAACTTAAAGGGCATCCATACCTACTGATAATATTCTCCTATATAAACCTTGTTGTCGTAAGTCCTGTGCAATCCTTTGTAGGTGTCGTTTCTACCCACCATGTAAGATAATTTGTACAAGTCATAATATAACGTGATCCGATCTGCATGGTCGTGGCTAGGAAATAATACTCTCTTGTTTCTTAAGGTAATTATCAAACTTTCCACACTTTCCTCTATTTGTACTCTCACTACCCCACACTAAGGGTATGTGTAGTCCTTTGCATATGAATGCACTTAGCTAGTAATCGCTTCCTACATGCATGCATGTATTTATTACACATTATATGCACTTATTACACAACACAAAACTAAATTGACAAAGCATAACAATGATTAAAGGAAACACATATAAAGCAAGTACATTTAAGGAAACCTAATCTAATGGCAATATTACCTTATTACAAACACCAAGAAGACTTATTTATAGTAGGGCTTTATCCTACTCCAATTAAAGTAACCGAGAAATTGTGTTCCATCCAACACCTCTAATTGGTAAGTGCAGAATCAAGTATACAAGTTATAACATATTGTCCCAACCAATGCACTTTAAGCTTTCGAGGGTGGCGTAAAAACTTCAAACTTGCTATTGTAGCTTCTGTGCAATCCTTTGTAGGCACCACTTCTTCCCACCATGTAAGATAATCTATACAAGTTATAATATAACACTATCTAGTCATGCGCGCAGCTAGGGAAATAGGGCCCACAAAGTCAATTACCCACTTTTTAAAAGGTTTTGCACTAGCAATAGGCCTTAAAGGCATCTCATCTCTATGCCCAAGCTTTCCAAGGTGTTGACAATGGTCACATGCCTTACAATATTATTTGTAATCCTTATATAACATTTCCCACCATAGACCAACCAATAAAATCTTGCACGCGAGTGGGATCTCCTACATAATGTCCACCTGCAGTTCCCCATGAGCTTCCTCCATAATGGCTTCATGCTCATGCTTCAAGTACACACCGTATAAAACCTCATCCTGACCTAATTTGTATAAGTCTCCACTGATCAACATAAATGGAGCGGTGCGTATAACAAGTTATTTCTTCTCTAAAGCCTTCATTCCCTCCGGTGTCATACCAATCCACAAAAAGACCACAATATATTCTAAGTCGAAGGGCACGTGGTTCAATCTGAACAATTGTGCATATGGCATTGTATCTTGATGCTCGTGCGTTTCCTTGCCTATATTAATCCTTGGTAATCCAAAATTACTCTTACTTGGATTAACCACCATTGTAAAATAAAATTCTGAAATAACAAAACCCAACACCATATGCGCCCCTACAAAATGGGCTTTTTTACCAAGTACTTCAATGCCATATGGTCTATAGAGAAAATAAAAGGTATGGCCAACAAATATTGTCAAAACTTATGAAGCACATAGATCATAGACAAGGCCTCGCACTCTGTAGTTGTGTAATTATATTCTTTTGGAGTTAACTTCCTACTTACAAAGTAAATAGGATGATCCATAATCCCTTATCTAGGCTAGGCTAATACCGTGTCAATGGTCATGCCAGAGGCATCCACATATATGTGAAAAGGTTTTTTCCATGAAGGAAACCACGGAATAGGCGTTATAGTAATCCTTTGCTTCAGTGTCTCAAATGTGCATTGTTGTGCCTCACCCCAATAGAACTTACCTTTTCCTTTCAATATTTCTTCTAAGGGTGCAACAATCTTGGCATAAATTTTAATAAACTTCCTATAATATCTTATGTTCCCCAAGAACACATGCACCTCACTCTGGCTAGTAGGTTCCTCTAAACCCAAAATGATAGTAACTTTAGCAGGATCCACTAACAAGCATTCCTTACAAATAATATGTCCCAACAAAGTTCCAAAGGGTGTGGAAAACATGCACTTCTTAATGTTCAAAGAGATGCTCAATTATCGGTATCTCTCAAACACGAGTCTTAAATAATCACAGTGATCTTTCACAAGCCCATAGATTGTCAAATCATCCAAATAAACCTACAAGAACTTATGGATAAAATTTTGGAATGTTTGCACTACTATGCGTGAAAATACTGCAAGAGCATTTTTAATCCAAAGACATAATCGTGTATGCAAAACTTCCCCACTTAGTGGTGAAAGTTGTCTTCTCTTGATCCTCTTTAGCTATCCTCACCTAATGATATCCAGAAAATCCATCAGTGAAGGAGTAGATCTCGCACCCTGCAACACCTTCCAATATTTCCTCAGTAAACGGTGTGGGGAAAGGATCAATTACACATGCGACTTTTAACCCCATATAATCCACACAAATTTTATTATGTCATTTTTCTTTATATTGATCACCATAGGGCTAACCCATTATGACTCCTCGATGGGCTCAATGATTCTAGAATTTAGCATCTTGTTAATTTCTTCTTTCACCTTGATGCATAGGTTATGATTCATCTTATAAGGCCTCTTCCTAACTAGGCACGCACCTTCCTTTAGCTTGATTCTCATCTTTCCCAAATATTCATGTACCCCTTTCAATTCATGATAGCCTCTAGGATTAGGTCCTAGAATTCATGCAACAACTCAATTATCTTAGCAACCTCAGAGTCAGACCAATAATCTCCAATGATGGCCTCCTTAGGTTCAACATCTATTCCAATGTTGACCTTCTTAGTTTTCATAAGCTCATGGTAGGCACGTGCCTTCTCATCTACATTTTCTAAGACCTCACGCGCATACCCTCTATATGCTCAACATCTATATTTTCCACTTCTTCATCATCCACTATATAGACCATCTTACCCCTCTCTCTTTTAGGCAGGCACGCCCAAGTTGTTCTACCTTTGTCTCCTCTTCTTTGAAGTGTGCCTCCAAGTCTAACTCACCTAGTAACTCCTAAAGAAGTTCCTCAACCTTTGCACTATCTCCCATAGTTAAGCACTTCATAACCTGTAACACCTCATTTACGGGGAGAATTAGTGGAAAAATAGTCAAACATCTGAATCATACTTACAGTTAATTATTGTCAATGTACAGTCTCTTATTCAAATCATAGATATACCATGCCCACGTCTGACAACTTCACAAGGTGAAATAGAGCTTGTGCACCCACAACAAAGGTGGTAAAGCTTCATGCCCCTCTATCCAGAGTCTCTCACACTACTTTGAACGTGGTGTTGAACAAGATCGTTACCATGAAATTCACAGATCTGAGTAGGCGCATTACTCTCAGGAGAAATCCAGAGATAAGGTGATTCTCTCTTCTTACCACTCCAAAATATTATCCCTGTGAACCATCCACCAGCGCACTACCATCCCACACAGAGTATAAACTAGCATATTCCTTCTCTCCACTTGAAATTCCCACTAAACTTCCATAGCAAGTAGGAATATCTCAGGATTTTCTTCACTAGTATACCTTGGTACTTGTTACTACCTAAACGCTGATACTTTTGTGTGGCTTTTATGCACATGTGTAATTGCACTTCTCTCATGCCCAATCAATTCATAAGTGTCATGTTCCCATTTCAGTAACATGTAACACTTATAGTATCACTCATGAACTATGCATCATCCCACTAGAGAACTCCTTCCTTTGATGGCTCAAGCACTTCCGGATCTCTAATGGTGTGCACATAAATTCTGTTTAAATCTTCTTCACTTAAGGGCTCTACATAGGGTGCAACTTTTTTGTTTGTCAAAGGTATAATGACATGCTCTTCCTTGTTCTCAAAACTTATATATCTCTTATTGAAGTGCATATCAATGTTGTTTGCATAACACCGAGGGTGCCCAAGTAAAGCTAGAAAATTGTCCACTTATGCAAGTGCCAAGACTTTAAAGTCCCTAGTAAAATTAGTCCCATGTATAGTAATAGATGCATCCTTTAAAACCCCAATAGGCATGGATTTAGTCATTTTTTCCATGAATAGAACATTTGAAGATGGCTGTAATGGTGGTCTGCCCATCTAAATCCATGTTTCCAAAGTGAGTACATTCACTTTCATGCCCTTTTCAACTAGAATGTTACTCAAAAGTCATCCATCAACAACAACATTCAAGTAGTCTCCTTGTCATAATCCAAACTATGAGGAGGAAGGTTAGCATGCATAATCTATCTCTTGTGCTCAATTCTAATGTGTGGTGTGTTTTCCTTTAACCATTCCCCCAACAAAGGAATGATGTTCTCTTGTCACAACATCTTACAAACTTCCTTCAAATCATCAACATCTATCTGATGGAGATCAGTGGCTTTCTTTTGCTCTAACTTCCACGACTATTCTTTCAAACATTGTATCTCACCCTACAAATTCCTAATGACCTCCATTATTTCTTGATAAACCTCCTTCTGATGCATAGGGTCTGGATACTTTACATGGAACACCTCCTCTTTTGTAATAATAGGCTTGTGCTTTGGAACTTCCCTTCCACGTGTAGCCTCAGTGCATGTAGTAGTAACCAAAATAGATACCAACTTAGGGTCTAGCACTAACTTTGGCATCCACCGATCCTCCACAATGTACTATATTCTAACCATTCTTGCGCCCTTATCTTGCTTGCACTTCTTAATCAGTGTTCATGCTATTCTAGGAATTTTTCATAGTTGTGGTTCTTTTTTGCAAAAAGAATAGATAATGTTTATGGAAACTTGCATCTGTAATGATCAAGGGATCCATATGTATAACATGTTCCATGTGGAAAATCACTCCTTCTACCACCACGACCTTGACCTCTTAATTTGCCATAGTATCTTTACCTCTACCACGGCCTCCTTCGGAGTGCCCTTCATTTTGATCATGATCATGATGCTCTCCTTTATCCTTTGAATTATTTGCAACACTAGTCTAATGGACATCAATATCAATGACATCATGAATCTGATCAATCAACCTATAATTTTTAGTATCATGAGTAGTAGACCTATAAATCTTCGAGTAACATGACATGTTCCTTCTTATCACACGTTGTAGCAAAGGGCACCTATTTGAATCATTATCCAAGTGACAAATATCATAGTCCAACAACATGGCACACAATGATTTACGAGGGCAATTATCCTTAGTATGCTCTTCTACTTCGTAATTTTTACACCAAATCCCACTGTGTGTCTCATGTGTCGAATTAGTGGATAAATTTTCTAACTGTTTGGCCATAGCTACAATTTGAGCCTCCAAATATGGGTTAGCTCTGTGTCTACATTCCCAACCGCCTTAACGCGCATAGCTTGCTTCAAGAGCCTCGCGCGGATCTATATAGGTTTTATGTGAAAGTTTCTTCTAAAATGTGTCATCAGTCCTCCAATGAACCATTGTGCATGTTGGCTTACATGTTTATCATAAGATAACTTGGAAAAAAGGGTCTTGAAATAAGCATCATACTCCCAAACACTCTCAGTAGTGCCTTGCTTAATTTCCTTTAGAGCATTCATGTTTTTGCTCAAACTTAGGAATATAAAATTCTTTCAAGAAAACATCCTACAACGCATATAATCTACACAAGTCTAGTCTAGGTCAAATTTCTTGTATCAGGCTATGCATGCATGCACCCTTGCAATGTAGTTGTAAATTGGCTTGCCTTATGCTGTGGATTTGTAATCCCTTTCGTGTGCCATATTATCTCACACATATGCACATGCTCAACTGCATCTTCTATCCCTCTATATTTTGGGAGACGAAGAGACATTTCCATATAAATTTGATGGGGCTAGTGCAGACCTTGCCCACCAAATCCAAATCTTGGATTTCCTCATTTGTTACCTCCACCCTTGGAACCACCATATCCATTAGAACCCAAGCCACCTAATCCTCATGATCACCCTCCTGAAGCAACGAACTAGAGGATGCACTACCTTGTGCTCCTACAGTTGTGATAAATTGAACTCCCATAGTCTGCAAAGTTGTACTACTTCTAGACATTATGCCAACACTCTACATGCCCACATTTTGTGTTGATGAGGCACCAAAAAGATACCTCCAATGGTCCTCCAAATTGTAGAGATGACGATTGCTCCACCATAGATTAAAAAACTACCTGATTAACTCCTGAACTTGACTGTAAATTAACTCTATCTACTGAAACTCTACTACCCACACCAACTTGCTTACCGTTAACTATCGTAGAATCTATAAAGCCAATTGTAAAAGGCTAGATTGTTAGGTAGGATCGAGATCTGAGACCCGTAATTCTCAATCTTTCTTTAGATGCACCTTCATCCAAAGCCGAAGAGGGTTCTCTACCATGTTTTCCTAAATGGGGAGTTCTATATGCTCTGGCTCCACGTCTTTTATGCGAGCTCCAAAACGTTCACAAGCCATCTCTCTTTGAACACCATTCTTTCTGCAATCTCTCGTTACTTCTCTAAGTCACTCTCACGCGCTTTATTAAATTTAAGCCACCTTTCTTCTTTTTGTCTCTCTACTGCTAGATCCACCATCTTTCACCACACCTACTCCTTCCCTCATGCGTGGTGGGGTTTAGCTAGCCATATGTTTCTCTTCCAAATCTAGAGTTACAATCAAGATCTTAATCACTAAAGGAATGTTGTGCGAATAAGATCCTCTAGGCTCGCACAAGAACTGGAACTCAACAACCTTTGGACAAGAGTAAGTAGAAATTGTGTACTCCAAAATATAGCTATTCAAAGTACCATTGATCCATGCTTGTCCACGTCATATCTTCATCATCTGAGGCCTGAAATTCTTCTTGCATCTAAATAAGTGTGTGAAACCTCCAATTTCTTTAGATGCATAAGCAACCAACCATTCATACAACTCTATAGGAAAGATATCAAAAAAGCGTTCCATACTGACTCATCATATAGGTTCTATTCAACCCATGTGCACGCATTAAACTTAGGTCCAGTGCTAAATTTGCAAGCATACTCTTCCTCCAAATCATCTAACCACTCTTCAATATTGGGTAGAGTTAACCAATACGTCTTCATCATGCAACATCCTAAAAAAACTGAAAAAGAGGTCCTGACAACAAAACCAAAATGTAGCCTAGATTTTACCCAAAAATCCCAAGGCGCGTTGGCACATCACTCAACCTCGTGACCGAGCGCTCACCCAAAGCTCGTAAGGGTACCAGATCCTCTTTTATGTCAGCTTGTTCAAGGATTTAGCATAATTATACATATATTTTAGGTCCATTAACAGATAAACACTTATGATGCAGTACACAAACCAGATCTAGATCTTAACTAGTAGCATGAATGATTAAACAAGAACCAAGATTAGCTTTACCATACATGAATCAATAATAGATGTGTCTATAATCAATATCGAACTGCAAAGATCATTATATTAAATACTGCAAAACACAGAAGTTGTTCACATACATTCAAGTGTCACCATGAGTCATGCACACATATAAACTAGCAACATAACTCTATTACAAAAGTGGTGATCCCAAACCGTGTAAATTAATACATATTTATAGGGGTGGGGACTTTCCCTTCACCACCTATGCACCTTCAAAAATAGGCTACATGCTAATAATAGCCATGCGCCACTACAAGCTAAGTACAAAAAGCATGCAAGCTCTCTAATAATAGATCTACTTTAGTTATCTCTCAGTTTAGATCCTATTATTAGCTTGGAACCATGCATGTCGATTAATCTTTTGTTTGCTAAAAATAACCTTTGTGTGTTCTCCAAGTCTTCTAGAAGACGTGCTCCACACTCCATGTCTATTTTTAGCTCTTCATTCCAAAACTAGCTAAGTGTCATCATGTTGCATGCAACCTTGTCCTATCTCCACGTGCAAACCTCATTCTCCCACATACGCGTCCTCAAGTGCCTTTCTCCCGCACGCCAACCTTATTCTCTGGGACTTAGTCATTTTTCCATGCTCAACAAAGGAGTAACAACATCGGGCTTTGGGTTACTACCTTTGATAAACCGAACTAGTTTATCAAACTATTCTAGATGGGTCTGCAAATATTCAGACTCAGAGATTTGGACCTTAGACCTTTTGACATGGTCTATGATATCAAAAGAGGGTGAAGTAGATATATCTAAGGTAGTGGAATATTTGGTGGAAGATACTACTTTAGAAGTGGTGGTTACTTTGGCAATGAGAGGTAGACTTGGAAGCTACTTTGCGCAGGATTATTAGGTACCTCAGAAGTTTTGCTAGACATGTTTATCATTTTGGGAATAACATTAGAAACCTTAGAAGAAGATGCTTTAACAAATGTAGACTTAGGAGACTTACTTGTTTCATCGGTAGTCCTCTTGATACTTGCCATAAGGTCAGGTTTTTTTAATAGAGTCCAAGCAAAGAGGTAGTGTAACTTCTCTGTTGAATATTTTATCGAGACGGAGTCACCACGGAGAATCTACATCTTTCTTCTTCTTAGGAGTAGTAGCGAGAGAGTTTTGCTTTTTGATTGAGAACAAGTGAACACCACATAAGATAAACTTGGTACATCACCTTCTTCACTTTCATCTCTCGAATGAGTATTTGAAATACCCAATCTTAGCATCATCAACTTCTTCAATTTCAAGCCCATATTATTCTTCATCATCATCATCTTGTTCAACAATATCATCTTCATCATCACCCTGTGTATCACAGGCTACATTGATAGGAGGAGCCTCTACAGCAAGTCTTTGAGGTGGTGGGCTGAGCCTCTGTCTATTTTGCAAGTTCTTCTTAGGTGTCTCTCTACTCATAGAAACTTGATCCAATTGCTTCTTGAGAGGCAAGACATCATTAGCCAATTTTTGAACTAATGAGTCTATAGTACATATGTTTGATCTCTATCCTTTCTCCTTACTTGGACCTTTTTATCTTTCTCAACATGATCAGATCATATTCCACTTCAATTTCATCTTGTGTGCTTCATCTAAGCGGTTGGTTGAGTTCTTCTTAACATAAAACTCACCTCGAGGAGTTAGGTGTTTGTGAAGAATCTTAGCTTGTTGTCTTTGGTAGGTCGGGTTGCCTTAGGTATCTTGTAAATCATCCTGTTAAACTTTGTCATTAACTCCCTCATTGGTTCGAAGGACTCTTTCTTCAGTTGAGACCATTAAGCTAAAATTGCATGGGCATCTTCCACAGTTTGAATCTGGTTTCAAACTTGGTCCTCATGTCATTCTAGTTGGTTATCGATCTAGTGGAAAGTGATAGAACCAGTATACCACTGCATCTTGCAAAGATTCTACAAAAAGGTGGACTGATACATCTTCATATCCAACTCTTAGCACCACACAAGTTGTGATGAAGGTTACGATGTGGTCATCTGGATGTTGTTTCCCATCACCATAAAACTTGGGAAAAAAAATTCTTGACCCTTTAGGAAGATCATGGAGAGGCGTGGTGAGAGCTAAGGAATATGTATTTTGTCCCCAGGGCAATAGTGTTTGTTTAGCTATTGGTGGTTATTCTTCAGCTTCTTATTCTTCTTATTCAAATCCATCGAGAACAACTTCAATTCTTTCAAGTTCTTCTTCAGCAATATCCTCTTATGGAGGAACATAGTTTAAAGGTCCAACTACAACTCCCTCAGTAGGGGACTCAAAAGAAGAAGTGAGATCAAATTACAGGGAGTACTGTTGACATGTTCTTCTTGTAATTTGAGTGATACGAAGTCTAAAACCAGCTTACGCAACTATTCTTCGAAGTTGGGATCGACACACTACTAGCTCTTAAACATCTTATATACCTTCTATCAATCATATTGAATGTGCAATTCAGACAAGACTCCTCTATTCTCTCCTCTGTTGGTTCTGAACTTGCCTTCCTCTTTCCAAGGCTTCTGCGCATTCTTCTTCATAATCTGGAACACTTGCGGTAGTGAAGTAATGAGTGAATTTTTCTCTGTTGTGCCAAATAGTTTCCCTCAAATATGATGCAATATCTTATTGTATATGGAATAGAAGCTCAGGCCTCAAGAGTAAGGGATTACTAGGAATATCCATCAGTGGAGGACATAAGGCTCACTTTGCTTTCAAATTGTAGAATTTTTTTAATTTTGGAATATACAATTTTTTTAAGATTTTTGGAATCAAAATTGGGTACATATATGCTAGATATGCCTCGTGGTGGGCGCAAAACTATTAGTGAAATAATTTGTCGCGTGGTTAAATTAGTGAGTTCTCACCAACAATGCACGGGACTGAGTCCCTCTACTTGAATGGGGCAACTCCATTTATTGAAAACAAGGAAATGAAAACAATCTAAACTAATTTTTGGGGTGGCCCGAAGACCGAGGATCACACAAGAATACTTCCCTAAACATGTGGCAATTACTTGTATTCGATACTAGAGAAGAAAATTGCTTAGTGAGGGAGATAGGAAAGAAAACTAAGAAAAGGATTTCAACCAACAAATGTTGCATCAAAATCAGAACATTTCACTTGCAATCAATCAAAAGAAACCATTTGCAAAGAAAGAGGAACAATCAACAAGAAACACAAAGTCTTATTACATCATGTTGCATAATTTACAATGCTCCTAGAGTACAAGTTGAGATGGAGATATAACAGTAGTAGATAGGGAACAGAAGAAATGAAGGCACTTATTTCTAGAAAGACAGTGAGAGCTAGCAAACAAACATTAACCATCCTTTGAAATGAGGGCACCATTCATATTTATAGTGTCATGATTGTCCTTTCATCTCCCCTACATGACCTTTCACCTTCCCATGACTGTTGACCTTTTAGGTTCTTGTCATGACCTTTGGTGTTCCTTCATCACCTGTGACCTTTCATCTTCCTACATCTCTTGATCACATCATCTTCGGTTTCTCAAAATCTCCTTAACGCATGACATCATTTTCTCGTGCCACCAAAAATTCCCTTTGTGCATGACATCATCTTCCAAATGTGTGACATTTGACTAGGTCGCAAAAAATATGCTTGAAAAAATGACCTCATTTTCCATGTCGCACGACAACATCTTGACCCTCCTATCGCACGTCAACATTTGACTTCCTTGTCATACGTCAACATTTTTGTTGTTGCCTAGGTTTCTATGTCACACATCAAAACCTTATTGTTTCACATCAAAAATCCTGATCGTCACACATCAAAAATCATTGTTTTTATGCATCAACATTTTTGTTGGCACCTAAGTTTCCGTGTAGCATATCAAAACCTTGTTGTCATGTGTCAAAAACTTTTCAGACGCCTAAAAAATTGTTGTTGGGTGACAAAATTTGTTGTCAGACATAAAAAATTTGTTATTGAGCATCAAGAGTTTATTGGCATGCATCAAAAATGATTTTGTCATAATGCGTCAACAACTTTTTGTTATCATGCATCAATAATGGGTTGTTTATTACGTCAACGATTGGCGCTTTCACTACAAATTTGTTTTCGCCATTTTGGGAGAAATTTTCAATGAAAATAGGTCATCTAATATATGAATCTTTATGGAAAAGGGACAATGAATCCAATGAGAATATTTATAAGTCCTGAAAATGAATTATTCATCATATTTTACCCATATTTTCACTTTTGTCTCAAGGTATGTGTCGATAGACTAAGTGATAGGAAGAGTTTACAATCACCAAAAACTAACACATCATATGGGTCATGAAGAGCATTAAATATAATTTCATTTGATATTTTTTTAGGCTCTAAAACCTTCACGATGCTCCTGAAACCTTTCGGGCAAGTTACAACTTGTACTGACCTTTATGTTGCCTTCGTCGGATAAGTTTTCACCTCTCAATATTCCTAAAACCTTTCTCGTGATGATTTTAACATAAATTGGGATATTATATCTCTCCAATGCAGGGTATGAGATTTTGAATCTTCACGAGGCTCCCCAAACTCTTCAAACAAGGTGATTATATTTTTCAAGATGTGTAATTCCCAATACCTTGCTCCCAATGACCCAATTTCACATAACTTGTTCCTAAACATTGATTTTCTTCCAAAACCTTCGAAACTACCTTGGATGATTGCAAAGTCTTTCACACAATTCTTGGGGGTGCTTTGCATGTGCAAGAAGTCTAGAAATATTCACTTTTAGGCCTCCGGAGTAACTCCTTCCGAATCATAATAAACTCATGAATTATTTCTCACCAACTTACCTACACATGAAACAAACTTTAAAAATCTAGTTAGCACATCCCTCTCAACCATTATGGGGTTTACATAGTTAAAGATTGGCTGGATGTTAGGTTCACATTACCTGGTTCAAGGATTCTCTGAGTGTGGGCTTGATTATCACAGCCAAATTTTCAATTTTTTATGTTATACATTTAACATAACAACAATGCAAGATGGATAATAAAATACTTAGCTTATTTCACCATAGATCCCAAAGTATTATGGGATAGAAAATTAATGAACAGAAGGAGGAGACTATTGCAACAATGCTCGAAAAATTTTGCAACTATCATATTAGGTTGGAGTAGGGTGCTTGGAATGGTGCTAGGGTGCTTAGGTGCCGAGACCTCTGCTAGGTGCGTGTGATTATGTAAGAGCTT
Source organism: Taxus wallichiana var. yunnanensis (assembly GCA_018340775.1). NCBI lineage: Eukaryota > Viridiplantae > Streptophyta > Pinopsida > Cupressales > Taxaceae > Taxus > Taxus wallichiana. The sequence continues at coordinate 492,025,986 of CM031241.1, read as the reverse complement.
AAAATCTAGTTTTTTTGGTGTTACAAAGTGGTCATTAACCTTCATTGTTGATCACCTATATGTCAATGGGTGATCACCAAATTTTCCTGTAACTTTCAAAAAGAAGATGACCTCTAAAACCCTCAAACTACATCAAATCCCAAAAATAAAAGATTTAATACGGGAGTCAAACCGACCCCGACGGTCACCCGAATAAGTGAACTTATAACACAACATTGGACTACATCTCGGACTCCATATAGTTCTTGTGAAGTTCGTAAATTGTGTCATAGGAAGCCCTTATGCAAGTACACTTGATAACAAGAGATAGCTAGATTTAGCAATGTAGATAGATGTGTGGATGGAATAAAGAAAATTCCCCTCCTATGTGTGTATGTAGAAAATGTAGTCTCTTGTACCTTGTAATGGATGTTAGATGAATGCCTTTGATGCTCTTAGATGCCTTTGGGTGTAACCTTAGGTGATGATAATAGATGCTCAAAGCTTGGTCCTTTATTTTGGTCACATAGAATTGTATTTATATGATTCCCTTGGTTGAATTTTGTAAGTAACAACTGGAAGGATAACCCATAAGAAAACAAGATGTCCAAAAGAGGCGAGTAAGATCCAAATAGGTTGGGGGCACCCGGAGGGGACAAGGGCACCTAGGCGGTGGCATCTTGGTCGAGCACCGTGTGTAGAGTCAAGAAAGATAAAGCAATCAAGTTCAAACTAGGCTATAGGGTGCATAAGACCAAAAAGAAAGCAATAAATATAGAAAAGAGGCCAAAGATAACAATCAATTACTAGTTTTCTCACTTATGAATCATATGCATGGAAGTATGTTGTTAAGACCTATAAATGTACCCAAGTGCATGATTTTGTGTCTACATTTGGCCCCACTTTATGTTGTTGAGTGAATACTAGATAACATAAAGTGGTTAGAAGATGTGTACCTTTTGTTTCATGTAGATTGATGGGGAAAGCGTGTCAAAGAGACCAAGAAAAGCATGAAATGCTAGAAATGGAGCATGTAAGATAAAAAAGAGGAAGTGACCCTAGGGATGAAGTGTATATTTTGTACCATGTTATACCTATTATTGTGGTTATATTTTACTTGATGTAGGGTTACTTTTTGTTACATATTAAAAACGGGACTACACAAGAAAAGTAAAAGTGTAGTCAAAGTCATGTCCTATGAAAACTTTATAAAAGTATGCAAAAAGGAAAGTGTGCACTGATCCATCAAGAGTGAAAAGGATAGAAAATTTCCTCGAATGTTATAGAAGACCAATTTTTAGGGTGATCTCGTGCAAGTGTGATTTTTTTGGGTGATTTCATGCCAAGTGCGAGTTTTTGGGCGATCTCATGCCATAAAAGAAGAGTGTTGAGGATAGAAGTCTATTGTTACCCTCCTTCCATGACTTCTTCCCGAACTATACACTACTACGAGATGGTGTGATCCATATTTAGTCCGTATTTCTTCCAAGTAGAAAAAGAAGATAGAATGCATTTTGATTGTTGGAGGACTATGTCTCATCTTATGAAAACTACTGCGAAACTACCGTGAACCGTGTTGATTTAAGAAAATAATTGTAACTTCCCCAGTCATAGGTTCTTAGGAAAGGTCAAGAGCACCCAGGTGCTAGTGTTTGTATTTAGACACTTTGGTGTTTGTCTGAACTAAGGGCCCAAGTGAAATTTTGGGCCATTTCTATAACTATAACTTTGCTTTGTTCTTGTCTTGTGTAGGCTTGAACTGTAATTGTGTATTGTTGTATGGGGTGACTAATTTAGCTAATGTATGCCCCCTTGTTTGGGGTGCATGCAATGTTGATAGGATAATGTGGCCCAAAGGAGAGGACAGAATGTTGATCTTAAATTGATACTTTATAGGGGAGGGAATGTGCATGATCAAAACCAAAGCACATGTAAACAAAATGGCTAGGAACATGTGTTAGTGCAATCAAGACAAATATGCATGTACAAGACAAAGTGCAAGCAAGCAAGCAAGAAGACAAGATAGACCGCGAAAATTGAGTTTCAAACATGGGACATCACTCACAATGTCATAAGACAATCAGGGCCAAAGCAACCTAAAACATATAAGCAATGAACGTCACAAGACATAGGGCATAGCCCATAAACAATGACATATAATAAAAGACAATGACAAACAATATCAAACAAAGTATCGACAACCACGGTGGCATATAGTCTTGGAAAGAAAATGTTACACATGAAGCACCCATTAGCATGTTAGAAAGATAAAAAGTATGTCAAAGCATGTATCGAAGTAGTTTGTTAGTGAAATTAGAATTTAATATGTAATGGAATAATAACACCTATGATATTTACAATAGTAGATGCCCCTGGGAGCCTTGATGGGACCGGTAAGAGTTACAAGATGCAAACATCAATGTTGTGTGTAAAGGCACAGAAATTCTGCATTCACAACTAAAGACCAAGTAAACATGTTGTTAGGATATAAGGGATAAAATATGTGGAATAATCCCTCACAGAATCGCAACAATAGAAACTAATATGTAAAAAATATTACAGATCTCAAATAAAAGTGCAGAATAAAATAACACAACACAAAGAGACAGTATTTAACATGGTTCATCCAATTTGGGCTACATCCACCAAGAATCACTTGCTCAAATTTTATTACAAGCCACCGCTCTCTCAATACAATACCCAGATCTGTTTGGAGCTATGCTAAACAAACTCTATAGAATTCACACTCGAATTCAAAACACATCTGTAATGTTACATTATCCTTACCATATACATAAAACCATACAAGTAGACAACTTTGCTAAGCGCTTTACAAAACCGTGGGTATCAAAACCATGGGCCAAAACCGTCCCATAAACCTATGTGTCAAAATCCCGCCCATATGAGAAAAAAACGTGTTTCCCGGTATATCGGGCACGTTTAAGGCCAAAAATTTTATAGTACTCTTAGTGTACAATACTCTACACTTTCTCACATGAAAAAATCTCCACAAACCTAACACGTGCATGTGTATATATAAAATATAATGACATACATAATATCTTACTAACATAGTAAGCAAAGTGTACATGTGAGTATAAGTAAGAAAGAACAATGTGCAACCAAGATGTGCATATGAAATGTATGAATGAAATGGAATGGTATACAATGTGAGTGTGATAGGAGTAATGTTCCCCCTGAGTTGATATGTGTGTATGAGTGAGATGAGGTTCATTTATAAAATACCCTCGTCGGTCGAAGAATGAACCATAAAACAAGAGTGTATCATTGGGTAATGGTTTGAAAGAGATGCGTGCTAGAAAGATTGATAATGAAGCCTAAAGAGTTAAGTGTAGAATGGTGTGAATGTGGTGAGGTTCATTTCATATTTAAACCCTCGGTGAGTCGAGTATGAACCACGAGACTAGTGTGCGCGTATAGGGCAATCGTTTGAACAATGTGTATTCTAGAAATATTTGATCATGAAGTGCAAAGTGTAAAGAGTGAATGTGGCGATGTTCATTTGATTTAGATCCTCAAAGATCGAGTATGAACCATGGAACTAGAGTGCGTCATAGGGTAATGATGATACAAGTTGTGTAAGATGAATGAGAAATACTAAATGAAAAAGAATGAGCATGATAGTAAAAATGAGAGACACCTGATAATGCTAGGAGGGGGAAATAAGCGTGATGTGCGTGAGTGTATGATGATTAATAGAATCAAGTAACATCATTTAAGAGATCATCATTAACATGGTAGAAGTCAAACGGAGAAGCATCGAGAGACTTGGTAAGTAATAATATGAGATTGATCATGTAAAGAGCCATTGCGACATAAATTATACATGACCATTGTGTATTCTTCATCAATGAAAGGAGGTAGTGGATAATTATGTGCATACCAATGAGTAAGATTTTGGGTATAGCTGAAAAATAATCATTACAAATGGAAACATGGCCAAATGGCATGGGAAAGGTGATATCAATATGATTAGGGCCTAAAGTACCACCAATATAGTCAAGCCAAGACTACCTAAGTGTAAGTGGAGAAGTGCAAGAAGTATGTGCAAGAAATATAAATAGATGGAAGATGCGGAGGTCATAAGTAGCAGTGATGCGAACATATCCATGATAGAGGTGGGGAGAGTGAGGTGGAGGGAGGAGATCATCTAGTGTGAATCCTAGTTAAGTCAAGCCATCACGTGTGTAAACATTATCATAACAAGTATGGTTGCATGGAATATGTTGCCAATAAGAGTTATTTATGAAAAGATTGCATGTGAAAGGAGGAAGCGTAGATACAGGTTGCTCATGAGAAGATGAGGAAGGTGAAATGATGTTCCATGTATGGTAGACCCACGGAAAATTACCATAACATTAGTAGAAGGAGGGGTTGACAATGATGTGGATGGGAATGTGTCCAATGCACAAATAGTTCCTTTAAGTGGAGGCAAGTTGACATGATAGTCCGTGGGTTGTTGGTCATCAATAGGATGCACGAAGTAAACAAAATTTGGAGTAGGTAATGCAATGTTTGAGTCTAGGTGACAATATTTGAATGGGTCATGATCAACGACAATTGTATGTTCAAAGCCATCATGTATTAATTTAATGCACCAAGTGATATGTAGAGGGCATTGCTGCGTGGCATGAAGCCATGGCCTACCAAGTAAGAAATTGTATTGAACTAGGATATCGATAACAAAAATGCCATAGAAATAGTTTTTGGCCCAAATGTGAGAGGTAAAGTAATAGTGATTATGCATGAACGTGTAGAAGAATCATATGCATAAAGAGAAATGGATGATGGCCTAGCATAAGTTGAGGAAAGGTTGATGTTCTGAAGGAGTGATAAAGTACAAAGTTTGAGTTTATATCCGTTATAGATTATTGCCCATTTGATACCCATGTAATAGATGTGATCTGATATATATAGGGGGATCATTATCATTAACGAAAGAGTGACAATTATATCAGATGGAAAAGTAAGTTGTTCAAAAATGCATCTATGAATATCCGGTATACTATGTCTAGATGAGTAGTAGAAGGAATGTGAGTATTAGCCAAGAGGGAAATTATTTTAGCTTGACAATCAAGATTGGTGGAAAGAAACAATAAATAGAGATATCCATGATGAGAGGATCTTATGAAAATGAAAGAAATGATGAAAGGAAGACCCAAAAGTGTTTGAATGAGATGGGTTCACCAAATGATTTAACAAATATAGAAATTTGTAAAACCTTAGATATTACGAGTCATGTATGATAAATAAATGTTAAAGTACAAAATTGACACAAGCAATAAGCTAAAGAAATATGAAACCCTAAGTGCAAGAGGGAGAATAGAAGACTTATCTGATTTCACAATTGATCCTAAAGTGCTTTGGCCTAGAAAACTAATGAACAAGAGGAGGAGACCTGTCACAACCGTGCTCGAAAAAATTTGTAAGCTGTCAGATAAGGCTAGACAAGGGCACCTGGAATGGCGTTAGGGTGCCTAGGTGTCAGATACCTCTACCGTGCACCTGTGACTATACAAGAGATCAAAATCAAATTTTTTTTGGTGTCGCAAAGTGGTCACTAACCTTTGTTATTGATCACACCGTATATCATTGGATGATCGTTGAATTCGCATGTAACCTGTAAAGAAAAGATGACATGTAAAACCCTCAAACTACATCAAATCCTAAAAAGGAAAATGTAAGGTGAGGAGTTGGGTGACCCCAACGGTCACCTAATTGAGTGAACTTCAACCAAGTGTTGTACTACATCTCATACTCCACGTGGTTCTTATGGAGTGTGTGAAATCATGCCCTAGGAATCCCTTATGCAAGTGTACTTGATAGTGGGCGATAATTAGATGTATTAATGTAGATAGATGTATGGATGTAATAAATAAACTTCCCCTCGTATGCGTGTATGCAAAAATGTAGTCCCCTTTTCCTTGTAATGGAGGCTAGATGAATGCCTTTGATGTTCTTGGATGTCTTTGGATGGAACCTTAGGTAATGATAATAGATGCTTAGAGCTTGGTTCTTTATTTTAGTCACATTGCATTGTATTTATATGATTCACTTGGTTGAATATCATAACCGACAATGGAAAGTCTGACCCATAAGAAAAAAAGAGGCCCAAAAGAGGTGAGAAAGATACAAAGAGGTCAAGGGTGCCCCGAGAGGGACGAGGGTGCTTGAGAGTTGGCATCCCGGCTAGGTGCTAGTGTCTAGAGTCAATAAAGATAAAGTAATGAAGTTCATACTTGTATTGTAGGGTGTGTAAAACCAAAGAGAAAGCAATAAAGACAGAAAAAATGCCAAATACAATAGTCAATAAATAGTTTTCTCGCTTAAGAACCATATGAATGCAAGTATGTTTTTAGGACCTATAAATATACCCAAGTACGTGATTTTATGTCTACACAAAGTGGTAGCTAGGGTAGTGGTGGTGGAGGGCTCTAATGTCTATCAAGAAACAAATAATTTAATTTAAACCTTAAATTTCTAATCCATTTGATATTTTTACAAAGGGTAAAAGTTAGGATTTTGAAAGGATCCTCATCCTTGTACAAAAATATCCAACAAGAGGATCCTAAAAAGAATACGAAGAGAGGAGACAACTACATATTACAAATCACATTGATAATGTTAGTCACTTCTATATTAGCCTCGGTTATATCGAGCAAAGTTTACCACAATGTCAATGGATATTTTGATCTCCTCACAAGCATTATTGATTACCTTGTTCGAATATCAATATAGTCTTTCCAATTTTTATGACAAAGAACACTCATTTGGATTTTATGAAGGATGTGGTTGACACCATGAGTATAAGGATCATCTTCATTTGTAGCTTGATCGATCGTTGACAAATTGGATGAGGACAGATTAGTAGCATGTGACTACTTATCCATTGCATTGGGATCATCATGGTGATCCGAGTCCGAGAGACCATAGGCGGTCACTAAATCATCGAGGAATTGGGCACCAACTTCGAAGAACAGGGTAGAAGTATCCAAAGAAATTGAAACAACAATTAGAACCTAATGAGGATCAAACAAAGGTGGGGAAGATAGGTTAAGTAGAGACTAAAGAGGACCAGTGAGGTAGGTAGAGCAGGGGAAGAGACTAGAGAAGCATGCGGTTGCTCGAGAGGAGACAAAATGGGAGAAAGAGGAGGCAAATAATCTCGAGAGAGTCATCATAACTATAGTGGATAAAATGTTAAAGGTGATGGGACTTGCGAGGGTTGTGTCCAAGGGACCAAAGGATGCAACACTTTAGGACATAGAAGGAGTGGACACAAGAGAGGAAAGGGATGAAAATTTGCATTTTCCTTTAGGAGAAATAACTAGGTAGCAAGGAACGAGTTAGGCATGGGTGGCTTTGGTGAATAGAAGGTAGATCAAACCTTGATGAAGAATAGGGTCCACGCCCTTCCTAGCAAGATCAATTGAATCGACAAGAGAATTGAAAAGGAATTGAGGAGGTGTCGGAAGTGGGCTAGAAGGAACATGTGAACTCCATGAATCACTTTGTATCAACCATCAATAGTAAATAAATGCATGATACAATGCATCACCTTGTTCCAGGGATGCTTTAGAGCACTCCTCTCAAAACCAGATTGATACTTTTGGATTTCATCGGGTCTTTAATGTAAGAAATAATTTCATCAACAAGTGACCGCTTAACATAAGTAGCTCCATTTTTCGAAGTCCCATTGTTGCAACAATGTTGTTTTCCTAGATGGAGAAAACCAAATCACCCACTCTAACTTTACCCTCATCCCAAGAGGCAAGAATGCAACTAGAAATCATAAGGGAGTGGCCACACAAGGACTCCAAGAAAATTGAGACCGCACTCATGACCAGGATGTCCTAGAGTTCCTTATCCTCTTTAACATCATGGCAGTCTTCGAGTTCAATGCGTATGATTTTTCCTCCCATTATTGTAAAATTAGAGGAAGGGGAATGTTGTTGTAAAAATGATCAGTTCAAAGTTGATTTAAAATCCATTATTATTTAATGCACACACATTTCCAAACACGAGGGTGAGATATGATGGAGGAAAAGGATCCGGCTTGCACGTGCAAACATGTGAGGAGTTAAAATAGAAATTACTCCAAATAACAGCTTCTCCATGTGGAGACACGAAGAATTTGGGATGATGTGGAAATGATTTTTAGAGTACATGTAGCCACTTTGATTGAGACAACAAATATGAGAGAATATACAACATGGATTAAGGGGAAGAGGCCCAAACTTGATGAAGCAAGGAAGGGTCTTTTTAGAGGGAAGCACTTAGAAGGTTGCATCTCATCAAACCCTGAGGTGTTATCTTACTTCTAAGGTTGTATCATTTTTGAAAAAAGTGGAGAGATCTTCTGGAAAGGATTCAATTTAGGAAGTGTGGCCAAAGTAATCAACACCTTTGTTAGTTAGAGCATATGCAAGATCATTCCCTTCCCAATAAATGTACTGAAAAGAGACTTCAACAAAATCTTGTTGAATGGCTCTGACATCCCGAACAATACTACAAATGGTCCAGGAGGGGGAGCTGATATCTTTCATAATTTTGATGAGATTTAGAGAATCACTTTCAATAATGATTTTGACAATCCTGAGGTTTCTCGAATTCCATGCCTTTGAGAATGGCCAAAGCTTCTAGTTTGTGGTTATTACCAAATCCCATATTAGTAGCAAAAGCCACTATAACATTTCCTTTGAAAGCTCTCGAGAAACCACCACATCCCGGGGTCTGGATTCCCTCTTGAGGCATCATCCACATTTAACTTCCACCAACTAATTGGTGGATTTTTCCAACACATAAAGCAGCTTATGGCTGCATCGGACATGCATAAAGCAAATGTAAAAGAGAGATCTTTAAGTCAATTGGCATTGACAAAAAGATCTATATTAGAGCCTTTTCTACACTGGGAAGATTTGAGTTCCTCCTAAAGTAATCTAACTATGGAGCTAGTAATTGCATAATAATTTTGGGAAGAATCTTAGAAGATGTTTCAATGCATTCCTTCCATATACCCCAAACCACATGGAGAAGGAGAGATTTCTATGACTAAGAGAGGCCTATGTTCTAGAAGGGAGAGAACCATTATTTAAGAATATATTTTATAGATCCTAGGAAAGTCCAGAGCATCCTAAAAGATCTTAAGATATAGGACCATATTCTAGAAGAGAAAGGACACTTTGCACAAAGATATGGAAAGAGTCTTCGATATTCTTTAAGCAAAGACTACATCTAGAGGGTAGGGAATAACCTCTTTATTGAAAAGTTGAACCCATAAGAATAACATCCTTCCAAACAAGCCAGGTGAACATGCCAATTTTGGGAGTAACATGGGCTGGCCAAAAGTGGTTGAGGGAAAAATCATCCTTTATAGCGAAAAGGGAGTTATACACTGAATTAATAGAGAAAAGACTAGAGAAAGTCCAAGGCCAGATCACAGTGTCAAAAGAAGGATTAAGCCAATGTGCAATGAAGAGAAAATACGCTCGAAAGAATCATTTAACAAGGCTTGGTTGTTGTTGCATCCTTACCATTTAGGCAAAAACCATCGGGGTGGAAAGGAGCATCCGTCGATGTAATTAGCAACCAGAAGATCCACCAGATGAATCAAGTGCGAATTGATAGGGTTCCAAGTAGGTTCCTTAGATAGGGGTTGATCTGAGATCCACTAGTCATTCTAGAAATCAATTTTATTTCCATCACCCAAGCTCCATTTGGCACCTTTGCGAATAAGATCTCTATTGTTGATGATAGATTTCTAGATAGCTGATCTAAGAGGAAGTGGGTTATTAGAAAGAAAGCCGTGATCAAGTCTCAAGTACTTGTCCCATAAGAGAATTACCCAGGGATCATAGGAACTTGTGGTCAAGGCCCAACCAAGTTTCGAAGCATGGATTTATTTGTATCATAAATTCTTATCAAAACAAGACCACTCAATCTTTTCACTTACATATCAAGTTTCAAGAAATGAGGTGAGTTCTCTTCTTTTCTTCTAAACCAAACCAAATTGAATTTGTTCGATCTTGGATGTAACCACAAAGGGGATTTTTAGGAGAGAGAGGAAGAAGATTGGCATACTTTGAAGGGTGAATTTGATGAGCTAGATTTTTTCCAACTTGGATTAGAAGATAACCCTTCCAGCCTACAAGTTTCCTTTGAAACCTATCTAGGATGGAGTTCCATAGCCCCTTGACCTGTTTACCTTTGAAGAGAGGAAGGTCGAGATAAGAGGAAGGAAGATCCTCAACCTTGTATTCAAAGATATCTAAAATTCTTATTTATCGCTTAGGGGTGTTGAGGAAGGAGACACAACACTTTTCCAAGTTAACCTTTTTCCGCAGGCTTCTTGATACGTATCAAGGATGCACATAGTAGTTCTAGCTTCGAAAACCGAGGTAGCTCTAAGGAGGATTGTGTCATCAACAAATTTATTGTGTTTATTAGCGGGAAGTCTAACAAAGATGAAAAGGTGATAGATAAAGGAGGAAGTCATAACCACACCGAGAGCTCTATTGAGGGAGTCTTCTATAAGGATGAACAATAATGGAGAGAGGAGATATCATTGGATAAGCCCTCTCTTGGTTAAGAAGTGATTGTATGCACGAAAATCAACATGTGACCTTCACACACATGTGACCTCCTGAGGTCGTGTTGGGACAACCATAATGAAATGGATAGATGGCTATGTGATGGCTGAATAAGATGAAAAGATGAAATACATGAAAATATATAAGTGGACCAACAAGTAATCAAGGAAACCTAATGTCCTCTACGGGAACTATGGGGACCGCTCTGCCTAAGGCAATAAAGGCCTCTCTAACTTGGGGGTGTAATGGAACGGTCAAGGAGAATGGACACATGAAGATGTCTCACAATATCAATCTCACCAAATATTATCTCGAACCGGTTGTGGAATGCATGGAAATTGTCATGCATTCACCTCATAGAAAATCTCCGAGATAAGGTCATGGAGTTGAGTGAGCAAGGCTGTGAAACTCCAAAATCTAATCTTGGCTAGTTAAGGGTTAAGCTAGAACACGTAAGCTTTTTCTGCTTCGATGTTCAAGGTGTCACGCACTACGAGATGATGTCAAGTGGAAGTGGTGAAGTCCGGAAGACCAGGGCTCCCGAGGCCTATATCGATATCTATGAATAGCTCAAGTATGTTTGGTTGTGGAACTCTAGGATTACAAACGTAATCTCTAGGCTACCTAGGACCTTGAATGCTCATGTGGACATGTGATTAATTAACCTAACAAAGTAAAACAAACTAATTAAATAAATATAATCTAATGTTTTTGTTCTTTTCAATTGAATAATGGAAATGCAACAAATAAAACAAACTAATTAAACTAATCTAATATTTTTGGATTTTTATGCTTTTTAGAAACAAGTCAAAGAAATTTATAGAAGAAATACAAAAAAATGGAAACTACCTCTACAATAGTATTAACAAAAATAAACAAGTAAACAACTCGGTGTGGCTATTTCCTTGTGTAGAGTGGATCTAAACTAATCTAATGAAATAGAATCTTTTTCTAATTTATACTTGTGGATCCAAACTTCCTCTGTTCTACCTTAGATTCATGGGAAGAAATAATATCTTCTCGAAGTACTTATTCCCCTGAAACTTTCCCAATAGAAATAATAGGATCTAATGAAATCTTGCAAGATCAAAGGAAATTACAATTGATACTAAACTAATACAAGAGATCCTTCCATAAAAACTTCCCTTGTAAATCCATAGGGATAGCCAAAGACAAATATTTCACGAGAAGTTTTTGTAAATAAACGGAAGCTACATCAATGTTTTTGTTTTTGAATTAGATACTCTAACATATTGTGAATAGAAATATAATGAAATCAAAGAAATATTTTAAGAGTTTAAATACATCCCCAACCTGGAAGTGTAGAGTTGTGACAAATCTAGTGTTGGTTTTTCTTTATAGCTCCCTCAACTTCTTTTCCAATTTGGTGCTCAGATGAATCCACCGAATTGTGTTGGGTTGTGTGGAATAAGTGATGAAGAAGTGCTTGAGTAAGAATGGCTTCATGTAAGTAATCTGGTAGAACATAGGCAATAAAATAACAAGGCAAGAGAACTGAGATTGCTTGTGTATTTCTTAGCAATATTATGGGAAACATAACATTTTTATTCAAAATAATGATCTTATGCCAATTCTTCGGGAAGAAGCTTGGATTTTATAAGAAATTGGTTGAGAGGTAGTCTAGCCCACTTGGCAGCCATGGAGTGCTACATCACTCAAAGAAGGGAGTTAAATCACAACTAACAATAGGATGGGAAGAGGAAGTTGGTACACATCTATCAAGCCTAAGAACAACCAATTTGATCAAGAAACATGCACAAAAAATAAGTTAGAAGAAAGCAACACGCATCCAAAACACGCTGGGAATTCTCGGTCAAAGTTCATAAGACCGTCGGTTTGCATAGAGGGGAGATTACGTAATCGCCGCTAAGGGTAGATTGATGGTTACGTAACTACCATGACTATTCCACGACTTAAGGTCAAAAGCTAATGAAAAATCCTGCGAGAATGATAAAGGAAAGTGAAAAAAACATTAAACGAACAAGGAAAGCATTCTACGATATAAATATACACTACAAATGGGAAATTAGACTCAAACACCATTGGAAAAGATATTAATCATCATTGGGGATTTTGAACCATTCTGACAATGTAGCACATGAAAAATTGGGTGTGTACAAGAACCTTTTGGATAACCATTGACTAAAATGGAAATGTGGGGGTAGAGATACAACAATGAACCTACCTTATCCGTTTTTTTTGAAGCCAAATTTCCTCAGAACTTTGATAAGAAATCTCCATTTGACTATATCAAAGGCTTTACTCATATCATGTTTGAGCACATAACCCATTGTTATGGTGAGGTGCTTATGAATGGATAGCTTCATGGATGGTGATGATGCCTCCTTGAATCAACCAACCTTGGATGAAGCCATATTGTTGATCGAGAACATCTTGGAGATGAAGGGTTTTAATCTATTGACCATCATTTTGGTAATGATTTTGTAAGAGGTATTACACAAACTTATAGGTCTAAAATTAGTCAATCTTTTTGCCTCAGCAGACTTTGGGGCGAGGGTGACAAAGGTGGAGTTCCATTCTTTGAGGAGGACATCATTAGTTTGGAATTCTGGATAGCTCAAAAAAGGGCTTGCTTAATGATATCCCAGAAATGTTGAAAAAAGGTAGCAGGAAAGCCATCGAGGCCTGGGGATTTCTCCCCATTCATATCGAAGACAACTTTATACATCTCCTCCATCTCAAAGGGGTGGGTGAGGGTGTTATTGATCTTCGTAGTAAACCTCTAGAATAAAAGCCAACATTTCATCCATTTTAGCTAGGGAGCCATCTTCCAAAAGACCAAAAAAGTGTGGTAGAAATGAGTGACTTCCTCAATGACATCCTTATCCTTGTTTATGATCGTCTTATTTGCTTGAACCAAATTAGTAATATTGTTTATAGTTTTGTGTTTTTGAGTAGTTACGTGGAATAACTTTGTGTTCCTATCCCCCTCTTTAAGCCAAAGGGATCTAGATATTTTCCACCAAGTAGTCTCTGCCTCCTTGATTGTGTTATTGTCGAGAGAGTTTAATTCCACAAAGTGCAAATCTGGAAGCATTCCCTTAACTTCAATCTCTTTAGCCACCTCTGTCGAGTTCTTGGATGATATAATTTTTCTTTCTTTGATGTTGCCAAATGTTGTTGCCTTCCATCTCTTGAGATGTCTTTTAGCCTCATATAACTTCTTGGTGAAGCGGAACATAGCAGATCCCTTAATTTCCAAAGACCACCATTTAACAATCAAATCATGGAGATCATGATTGACCAACCAAGCTAACTCAAAGCGAGAAGGGGGAGCAATGGATGCCGCCATCCTTTTCCATATTTAGAAGAAGGGGAGAATGATTAGATGATACTTTTAGGAGAGCATGAAGAGACACTTCCTTGAAGTGAGAGACCCAGTCCAAGGAGCCCATCATTCTATCAAGTCTCGTTTGTATATGATTTTTCTCAACCTTTTATTTGACCAAGTGAATTTGTTTCTGCAAAGCTCCAAGCCGACAAGGGAGCGAGGCATTGATGAAATTTTGGAGGGCTTCCATGTTGCTCACACCTATGGAAATACCTCCATGTTTTCATCATTGAACATGGGAGTATTGAAGTCACCCACATAAACCATAGTGGAGATCAAAAATTTGATTCATAGCCGTAATTACTTGCCAAAATTTTCTATTTATGGTTTAGAGTTAGGAGATTAGACATTTAAAGAAATCCAACAAAAGTTTGACCCTATCTCTTGGAAGAAGACCACTATAAAAGAGCTAGATTTGAAGAGGCATTCCCCATAGAACATTGAATGATCCCAGAGAGTACATAGGCCTCCCGAGTTTCCATAAGAGGCTTGATCAATAAAGGCGGATGTGGGCCAAAGTTTGTGAATGTTATTATCTTCCTTCATCTTGGTTTCTTAACATTATAATATCAAGTTTATGTGTCAAGCAAACATACTTAAAAATTTTGATCTTTTGGGAGGCGTCGATGCCTCTGATGTTCCAAGAGAGAGCTTTCATTTTGAACCTTTTGATTTTGGAATGTCCGATATCGTTAGGACAGTTTGCATAACATATGTCACTCATTGATCGAATTCTCAATTCATCTTGGAGGATTTTGGGGGTCTATCTTTAGGTTTAGAGAACCTAAGATCAATGTTTTTGATGGTGCTTCTAGTCATCCTTTAGCTAGATTCATTGCGAGGGGGTTCACCAAAATTCTTTCCATCTATGTCAAGCACTTGAGGAGTTATAGGAACCGAAAGGAAGGATCCAAATCATAGGTGGATAGGCGGTAGAAAGACCGGTAGGGGCCACTGGAAGAGTTAGAGAGTCAGAGGAAGGAAGTTCTCCATATTCCAGAAGATGAGAACGAGATGAGAAGAGGGACGTAGAAGGGGGTGGAAAGATACAACTGATGAGCTTAGGGAAGTGGGTCTAAGACATGATATAACGAGAAAATAAGGGGAAATTCTTCCATAGGCGAGTAACAAAAAGGATTGGAAGTCCAAACCTTTAGAGAGATTTTGAGGACACCGTGTCCTTACTTTTTGGAGAGACAATTGATGGGATATGTTTTGAAGCGAGCTGGTCTTCGGATGAGGATTTGAGGGACAATTCGATGCATGATGACCCATACCTTTGCAAGAAGAGCACATTTGGGGGATGTGTTCATATTCAAAAGGTTGAACCCATAACCCAAAGCTTGAAATAAAGTCAATATAGGAGGGGACAAGTTTACTTACATCCATGATGACGTAAAATCTGGCATGGATCAGGCGGGATCTAGATTTTTCACCGGATCCATAGTAATCATCTTCCTAAGGATTCAACAATGCCTTCAATCACTGGTTTCTCCCAAAGCTCTAAGGGGAGGCCAGGAAGGCAAACCCAAATCAGAGCTTCATTCATCATTTCATTGAAAGTGTTGAATCTTGGGGACCATTTACAAAGATACAAGGGCTTGTGGCTAATGAACTAGGGACCATTTAGGAGATCATGATAGAAATCCTCTTTTTGAACAAAAGAGAAAAGGATGAAGCCATTAGGAAGGAATCCACTTTGAAAAGAGTCGCTAGAGCCCATTTGTTGTGAGCCCATTTTTGATATCTTTTAAAGGGGACGTGGTCTAACAAGTTTCCCAATCAAGGAAAGCTCTTTATTTGCAATAAAAATTAATGGGGAATAGTCGAGACAACTTAACATCCATTAAGATAAGTTTCAACACAAAAAGGACCAGCAAAAAGGACGAGAGAGAAGCCCCAATCCTCATACCTGAATCCCTCAATTGTTTCTAACCCTTTAGTGTGTTTCAATTCCAAAATGCAAAGTGCCCCAAATATAGTGCAATATATGCTTAGTTTCCTACCAGTGACTCTCATGAGGTTTGTGATAGAAATACGACCATATTAATAACAAAGGTGATATCAAGATGTGTATGTGTTAGGTACAAAATATTGCCCACCAATTATCTATACAAAGTGGGATCAACTAATCTAGATTTACAGTCGATAGTGAACTCAATACCCGATTGACAAGGTGTGGGAGAGGCTTGTAATCAACCATACAACACCAATTAATAAGATATGTGGCATACTTTCTATTGTCCAATATTGGCACCTTTAGAGATTGATGAACTTGGAGGCCAAGAAAATAATGCAGAAGTCCCATGCCTGTCATGTCAATTCTTTCCATCAACTAGTGCTTTATGTTGTGAATCAAGGAGTTTGAATTGCCTATGAGGATGCAGTTATCAACATACAACACCAATATCAAAATATCCTCACCTTGCTTTAGGATGTAAACATTTTGATCTGATTCACAATGATAGAAGCTAAAATTCAACAGAAAACTATCCATCTTCTCATACCAAGTTCGAGGAGCTTGTTTGAGACCATAAAGAGAATGAAAAAGTTTGTGTACCAATGAAGATTCTTACAAAAAACCCTGAGGCTGCTCCATATAGACATCCTCTTGGAGATCACCGTGAAGGAAAACACTCTTCATGTCCATTTGATAGATTGGCCATCGATGTGATGTAACGAGGGAGAGAACAAGGTGAATAGAATCCATCTTTACAATCTGGAGCGAAGTATCGAGTAATTCACCCCTTTGACTTGTGAGAACCCCTTAGCTATAAGACGAGCCTTATACTTATCTACAAAACCATCTACTACATATTTGGTCTTATAGACCCATTTACAACACACAAGTTTTCTTCCCTTAAGAAGAGGCACTAACTCCCATATGTTATTCTTCATGAGTGAAGAATATTCATCTTGCATAATGGTTTCCTACTCAGTTTACATGTTGCCTAAAAAATCAGATTAGTAGAAATTGCTTGGCTCATAAGAGTAGTACCAGAAGTCTCAGAGTGAGTACAACGAGGATCAAAAGGATCATCAATTAAAGAACCATCTGATTGCAAATTAGATTTTACCCAATTGTAGACACAAAATCATGCATTTGGGTTTATTTCTAGGTCCTAACATTGTACTTACACTTATATGATTCCTAAGCGAGAAAACTAGTAATTGACAATTATCTTTGGCCTATTGTCTGCGTTTCTTTCTTTCTCTCTAGTCTTCCACACCCTATAACCTAGTCTTAACTTTATTGCTTTATCTTTCATAACTATGGACACAAACACCTAGCTAGGATGCCAGCACCTAGGTGACCTTGTCCCCTCTAGGTGCTCCCGACATATTTCTATCTTACTCGGCTCTTTTAGGCCTCTTTTTATCTTTTGGGCATCTTATTTTCTTAGGGTTTTGCCTTCCAGGTTGTCAATTATGAAATTCAACCAAAGGAATCATATAAATACAAATCCATGTGACCAAAATAAGGGACCGATCTCTAAGCATTCTATTTATCACCTAATCTTGCATCTAAAGACATTTGAGGCACTCAAAGGCATCCATCTAGCATCCATTTAAAGGATAAGGGACTACATTTTTTCCATACATGCATAAGAAGGGGAAGTTATTTTATTCCATACACACATTTGCATCGATCTAGCAAATCTAGCATGTTATCCTATGCATCTTGCACAAGAGCTTCCTAAGGCACCATTGTCACACACTCACAACAACTACATGGAGTCTGAGACTTAGTCCAATGATCGGTCATAAGTACACTTAGTCGGGTGACCGTCGAGGTCATTTTGACTCCTTGCTTCTTTCATTTTTGGGATTTGATGTAGTTTGAGGGTTTTGCAGGTCATTATCTCTTTGCAGGTTACAGGTGAATTCTATGATCATAGTGTGACAAACAGATGACCAATAATGACTATCAGAGACCATATTGCGACACTGAAAAAACCAGATCCCGAGCTCTGCAAAGTCACAGTGCCTAATAGAGGTATCTGATTCGTATGCGTCGTCGCCCGTTCAAAATGCCACGGTTCAACCTAATCTGGCGCCCAAAATTTATAGTGCTTGGTCATGATAGTCTTCCCTTCCTGTTCATCAGTTGTTCCAGTCCAGATCACCTTCAGGGAAGCGTAAATTAGCTAAGCCACTCTTTCCCTCTCTTGTACTTGGGATTTCATATTTATCTAGCTTATTGTTTGTGTCAAATCTATATTTCAACATTTATTTATCATAAGTGACTCTTGATGCATATTAGGGTTTAACATCTATCCAAAATTTGTTAAATCATCAATTGGGCATGTTTTGTGTAGGAGCAAGTGAGGCAATATCATTGGGTGTGTCGTCATCAATATCGTAAAGTATACCCTCCCTTTTAGGAGCAAGAGGCAAAGCCAATGATGGAGAATACTCAAAAGTTGGCTTTGAAGAAAAGAGATTCTCATTAACTTTAACATCTCATCAAAATAAGACATCACATGTGATAGGGTAAAGAGGATGTATTCCTTCATATCATCACAATGAGTAATGAAAATGAGCTCTTTGCTCTTCTTCTCCATAGATTTGCACTTGATGTTGGGGACAAATGCAAAATGTTTACTTCCAAAGACATGAAATCTAAAAACATAAGGTTTTCACTTGACCAAGCTTCTTCATGAGTTCTTTCTCACCTTGTGGGGAATGTGGTTCGGATGAAATTTACACATTTTGCTACCTCAACCTAGAACTTAGGTGCCAAGTCCTTGGGCGTATCATGCGGTTTGCCATTTCTTTGAGTTTTATGTTTTTTTACATAGTAACTCCATTTTGTTAAGGATCGTAGGGCACCGTGAATTGGTGAAAAATGTCATGCTCATTAGAATAAATCTAAAAGGCTTTGCTTAACATATTCCTCCCCCGTGTTTGATCGAGATTTTTAAATGGAAGCCACTGATTGCTTCTTTACAAAATCCTTGAAGGCCTTGAAGTTATCAAATATTTTACTCTTATATTGCAAAAACACTCACAAGTCCTCTGAGTAAAATCATCAGTGAAATTTTATACATATTTTGCATTAGAAAATGATCTAGTGGGAAAAGTCATTAAATTGCTATGTATTGACTCAACTTGATTTGTAGCTCTTGAAGCTTGTCCCTTTAGAAAGGGATCCGGATGTTGATTTTAAAACACGCATCTTGGGAAAACAACATCACAAATGGAGACCTTGGGAAGCCATTTCACCATTTTCTACAAGTTCAATTGTTGCATATACTTGTAATTTAGGTGACCAAAGTTCGTCGCTATAGTTTGCTCATTGTGTCGGCATGAGCTACAAGTGAAGACCTTGTATAGATTTCAAAGTTATCAAATACATAAAGGCAGAATGCTGGTCCACCACACCGTAGCTACAACTTCCTTCCGTGGATGAGATAATTCTTTAACTAGAACACTCTATGGACTAAGCTCCGTAATTTTCCTATAATAGAATTGCAAATTTGATAGATTAACAACAAATTAGATCATTTTTAAAGTATCAAGAGTACATTCATGCACCCATTCGACATTTGCACGAAATTTGATCCCAAAACATTAACTTTTGAAGAGTTTTTCGTGATTATTTGAGAAGTGATGTAACCCAAAAGAGAACTCAACAAACCCGATGTGTGAATTAGATGATGAGAAACACCCGAATAAAAAATCATGTATTTGTCATAAGAGAATAAGCCTCAAAGAAAATGAGTTTTTCTTTTCCCTCTATTTGTGGAGGAAGGAATATTAATTTTATGTTCTTTTAATTTCACTTCCAAGTGCTTATAGCATTCGTAATCAAGATGATTACTTTTGCTACAATATGGACAAAGTTCAAAACCAGTTTTTTCTAATTTTTTTATGACTTGCTATAATTTGAAGGTTTTTCCATTTTCCTTTAGAGGAATTTTCCACTAGTGCATGACTTGAGCTAGGTAAGGCATCAAGTGCTTGCAATTTTGTTTGTTCACGAGTAAGCCTTTCACAAAACAACTCAAAAGTAGGCATCTTGAAATTTTCTTCTAAAACATCCATTGTGGAGTAAAATGTGGATGCAAACACACTATAAGGACCTTTTAATTTAGACAAAATCAAAATTATGCATTCTTCATCTTTCTTTTCTCTACCACCAACTTTCAGTAGTGATCTAAGTGATTTGAATTTTAGCAAAAATTCTTTAATAGATGGAAAATCAAAGGGAGAACATGCATTTAACTTTGTATCTAATCAAATATCCCGAATTTACCAAAGAGATTTTCAAAAATTTCCCATACCTCTTTCGGAGTTTTGGAATCATCTACTTGAAATTGCAAAGTCTCGAGACACATTTAGGCTAATCAATCTGAAAGATTTACCTTGATTGTATGCATAGGCATAATTATCATTCTCTCGAGGTGAACACATGAATGTTTTCTTAAAATACTCTCCATCGGCCATTGGATTGGAATAATTATTTCATCTTTGGTTTATAGGCAAGATAATTAGACGAGTTTAAGGGTTCAAACAACCTATTATCCATTGTGGACAAGGAAGCAAAAGAAGTCACATAGAAGGTATTATATATCATTGGTCAATAAAAATATTCCACTCAAAATAGTTAGCTTCTTCGAAAAAAACCTCTTGTTTTGAAAAAGAAATTGCCTCCTTTTGAAAACAAAACAAAATCCTTGAATTTCTAAAAAAATCAGCTCTTCAAAAATATCTTCTCAAAAAAATTACTTTCTCGCTACCAAAATTAGTATGCCATCTGCATTACCAAATGCTTCACATATATAGAAGTGCTAAGTAATGTTTAACCTTTAACAAGGACCAAATTCCATAAGAAAGGGAAAGGCCTCGTATAGATTTGGACACACACAACTTAGTCACTTATCATGCCCTTATAAATTAGCACCAACCATCCGAGCACACCAATGCTTCAAAGGTATGCATAGCCAAACTTATTTTTATTATTATCCTTTATCATCAAGATTAACAAAAGAAGATCAAAATTGATGAAAGTAAAAGAAACAGGTTGTACTATCTCATAGGCTATTTTTAGCCTCTCGGACATTAAAAGTTTTCATTTGAAACTTGCAAATGAATAGCCATTATATAATGGGGTCGAGTGACATGATATCTCAAATCAAAGGCCAAAAACTATTCGAGGATGAGATGACCATTGAATGAATTCCAACCAATGTGAACACAAGAAGAAAATAATTAATTTACCTTGGAAAGCATAACCCCAAAGGTTTTTGGAGGGAGTTACAACAAAAAAGAAAGCAAATAGAGAACAATATTACTAACACACAATGGTTAGAGTACGCCAAACTACTATATGAAAGAGTTCAAGATAAACCTCTGTAATCAACACAATAAGCTAAGCTTTTTTCTATGAAGGATATCATTCAAGGCATCAAGAATCTTGCAGGGGGTAAGGCACAAGACATTGACGGGCTGCAAGTTGAATATTTAAAGTGGGGCTTGGAAACCCTCACACCACATATTAAACACACATTTAATGGTATCATTCAAAAATAATTTCCAAAAATTAGATGACTAGTGTCATTATACCTCTTTATAAAAGCAGGGACATCAACAATCAGTCCAATTATCAGACCATCATAGTGAACCCCCTTCTTGGAAAACTATTTGGTAGCATGGTAGAGCACAAAATTAGCAGTTGGGCAGAAAAAGAGGGTAAAAGAGCAAAAGGACAAGCAGGTTTTAGGCCGAAACACTCCATTATCGATCATTGCATTACCCTTAGACACTTGGTGGAAAAAATATGGGATAATCAGGGAGAGGAAGCTTTCTGTTGCTTTGTTGACTTGATAAAACATTCGACACGATTCCTAGAGGTAAACTTTGGAGCAAAATGGAGGAGCTTGGTATTCTAGATGAGTATAGAGCAATAGTGCATAGGTTCATGAGCAAGTCAGGGCCAAAATCAGAACAAGTGAGGGTATGTCAAAATGCTTTGGAAGTGACATTGGAGTCAAACAAGGTTGCCCTTTATCTCCAACCTTGTTTGGTCTCTACATTGATAAACTAGAGGAGTGGATTGATAATGCTGGTGGAGGAGGCATCCATCTAGCTAGCTATGTTGTAAAGCTACTTCTATACGTAGATGATCTTATTCTAATTGCAAAAACAACCCAAAGTTTGAGAGAACATTTGAAAGCTCTAGAGTTTTTTTGCCAAGAGGTGGGAATGCAAGTGAATACTAACAAGACAAAAATCACGATCTTTTCTCTATGGAGAAAAAGAAGCAATATGAGTTTCTTTTTGAAGGAAACACATTAGAAATAGTGGAACAATACAAATATCTTGGGTTTGATTTTCACAATAAGCTTAGTTGGGAGACACGGAGAGCAAAAAGAATCCAAGGGGTGAAAGGCCTTATACTCATTGTAGAACAGGTGCAGGAATACAAAATTGTGGGATTGGAAAACCAATAATACCTTGTTTGGCCTGCTAGTCACACCAGTGATTCTATGGGTGCAAAGTTTAGGGCAACAATGTTTTTGACTTAAACTGGAGACAGATAAAGAGGGTCCAAAAGCACTTAATAACTAGTAGCCTCAAAGTTAAAGCCTTAGTTCCATATGAGATTCTTTTGGTTGAATCAGGTACCTTTCCATTGGAAGCATCAACAATGATTCAAACTCTAAGTTATTTAAAAAAGGTACAGGGAATGGAGAATCATCAATGGCCCAAAATAGTAGCTAAAGAAGAACTAAGTAGAAGGAAAAACACGTGGATGAAGCAAAACAACAAGTGGATGAGTAAATGAGACATCAACATGCAAGAATGCCCGAATACCAATGAGGAAATAAAAAAGTACGTGAAAGAGAAATTCAGGATAGTCATGTGGACAAGGCAAAGAGGACGAAAGAAAGCTTACTACATCAATCATTTTAACCCCACATCGGAGCATGAAGAAAAGACATACATATCAAAGAAAATTAAATGGAAAATAAAGATGTTAATTGCCCGATTGAGAACCATTACGCATCATCTTAGGTGTGACACTGGTAGGTGGACAACACCCAAAGAAGAATGGGAAACAAGACCTGCTTATTCTCGTGTCAACGGGTGCTTTGGAGACGAATGACACTTCATTATGGAGTGTGCAACTTATAATGACATTCAGAACTTAAGCGTTGCCAGTTTCAAGAGGAAAGACTAACTAAAATATCAAGTTTTTAAATCAAGATGCATAATAGAAGAGCTGACATCAAGAAAGGAGTTAACTTCCTATGTGACATGATGTTTTATTTTTATTTGGAGAGATTCTTTCCCATAGACTACCATACAACGTTTAGTCTAGTGGACATTATTAAAATATTTCTTTCATTCATTCAACCGTTGATATTATTCACATTCAAGCTATTTAGAGTTAGTGTTCGAGTGGCTACGCAGGTTCGAGGGACAAAATGAAAGCCTTCAAATTCTCCTTTGTTCGTATTCTTGGCCGGGTGGAGTTTTAACGTCGGTTTTCCCGTACGCCGCGCGATTTCGCCATTCTCCGTCGGCCTACTCGAGATCCGAGATCCGTTCTTTGTTAGATCCGCTCCGAATCCGTTTGCTTACTGGATCTCTCTTGCGCTTCTCGCGATCGCGCCGCGCGCGAGGAGGTAAGTGCGGCGCGCCGGCCGCTGGCACTCGCGCTGCCGCAATCGCACTCAAGGCCGCTGCACTCTGCGCTGCGCTTTCGCAATGCTCTGCTGCGCTGCTCTGCGCTCGCAAGCGCCGCAATCGCAATCGCACTGCGCGCTCGCGCCTCGAGATGTAAGTGCCAAGCTCTGCGCGCTGCAAGCTGCTCGCAAGCCGCGCGCTGCGCTGCGCTCTCGCTCTCGCATGCGTGTGCTGCCGCTGCAATCGTGCGCACTGCGCTGCGCTGCGCTGAGGCGAGGTTTGTTCAGTGGTAGTCAGGGAGGGCAGTGGGCTCGAATTGACATGCACAAAGGCAAGGGCAGAGACAACGATTGCGAGAGAAGGCGGAGATAGCGAGGACTGACAGCGGGTTAGTGAACAGGGTTGATTATCACGTGGAGACAACACGAGACATGCGGGCAGATGTGGGGTCGGCATAGGATCGAAGGGCGAGGCGTGGGGCCCGGTCGAGAGGCAACCGGGAGTGGATTCTTCTCCAAGGGCTCAAACCAACACGCTCAGTCTAAACAAGTCAAGCAAACCATGGTTAAACACGAGTTTCCCAACGACAACCCAAACAAAGAGATACAGAAGTACATTGGTCCAGTCACATATTTAGCAGAAGCACACAGAAATGCAGGAAATACAGGAAATTCTCAAAAGCATACACTGGGGACAGGGAACAAGCTAGTTTTTGTGAATGCAAAACAATATAAGGGAATTTTGCGGCGCAGACAAGCCAAAAAGTTAAGGCAAACCCAGAAGAAAAATCTAACTTTGATTCTACCTAAAACGACAAACAACAAAGGTACTTTTGTCTTCAAGGATCAACTTATTCAAGGAAAGCAAATAGTGCATAAGGAAGGGAGAGAGGCTACAAAGCTGAACAAATCAAAAAATTTTGCAAAAACCAGCGAGGAACGAGAGGAGGTGATGCAAGACCCCAAACAACTATATAGTCCTTCATCTACGCCTCTGCTTTGGTCTTCCGCACTGTATGTAACTGAACTCATGAGCATGAAAGAGAGACTGGGACTCTTAGAAAATCAGATGTTACAAGCAGACATTGAAAGAAGAAAATGTGCAGAACATAGACACAAGCTAGAAGGGGAAAATAAAGATCTCAAAGAGCAGGTTCTAACTCTACAACACCTCATGGAAAGAGGACAACAAGAGTTAGTTGCTTTAAAACACGACATAGGTCAGCTGAAAGCAGCGGGAGAAAAAAACACTGAAACGGCAAAAGGAAAGGAAACAACACAAGTAAAGGAATTTCAAGAAACAATCAAAAACTTGGAAATAAAAGAAAATCAACTAAAAGATCAGATAGAGGAGGTCAAAACATGGTCACAATTGGTCAGTAGATCAACAAGCGAACAAAGGCAAGCCTTAGAGAAACATGTCAAATTTCAGATAAAAGAAGAAAAAGATCAGCAGGACAAAGCGTTAAATTTTATTATCAAAGGTTTGAGAGATTTTGGTGAAAGAGAGAGAACTGACATATTGACAAGGGATTTTCTTAAAGATCAGTTGAAATGGACAGGATATATACAACAAGCTAATAGGATTGGCAAGGGAATACAAGGAGGAAGAGATCGACATGTGCGAGTGGTCATGAGAAATATAGAAGACAAACAAGCTATTCTAAAAAGTAGGGGGCTTCTTCGAGGCACACATATATATCTAGACGAGGATTTGACATTCGCACAACAAGAAGATCGTAAGAAGGAATGGGAGAAAGTGAAAAAGGCAAGAGAGGCAGGAAAATGGGCACAATTAAGGAATGGTAAAGCTCAAATCAGCGAGTATTCAACAAACAAGAAATAGGAATTCGGGGCCCCACGGGATCCTATGCATATAGTAAGTTGGAATTGCAGGGGGTACCCGTGGAGAAGAGGACCTGGTTTGGGGCCCGTAGCAGAGGGGAAAGATATTATAATCCTTACGGAAACACATGAACATGATGGTTGCAGAGTTCCAGATTTTGAAGGATACAAGAAAATTTCAGTTTGGAATGAAGGGAATGAGACAGGGAAAGGGCATGGAGGAATCACAATTCTAATCAAGGATACATGGCTTGGGGTCGTTAAAGTGGAAAAAGAAGATGCAAATAAGCAATATATATGGCTGAAAATAGCGGATAACAAGACAACTATCAGATTGGTTGCTTGCTACTTTGCTCCGCAAAGATCAAAGACATATAAGAAAAGAAATTTAGATAGTGAGGACCCTTATGCTTCAATAAAAAAAGACATTTCTTTGTTTGGTGCTGACGGAGAAATTATTATGATGGGAGATTTTAATGCAAGAACGGAAAATAATCAATCTCTTCAGCTGGACAACACCAAAGGTGACGATGGAAATCCACTTTGGCTTGATGAGGCAGATGACAAGTTTTGGGAAAGATTATCCCAAGATGGGAATGGAGGGGTGACGCTCTTCGGGGTTGAGCTCCTAGGTCTATGTAGCCTACACGACATGGTTATTTGTAATGGCATGAAGACTTGGCCTAGATCCGGAAATATCACTTGCAAAACGTACAATGGTCAAAGTGTTGTGGACTATGTTATCTGCACTCAAAGTTCTACTTGTAGACTGCTCGAGTTCGAAATTGGGGATTCTCCTATTGAGCTCAAATCTGATCATAAACCTCTCTTAATCAAACTTGCCACCAGTACAAATCAACAACAAGGAAACCAAGGCCATCACTTGCCAGAGTCATATCCAAAACAAGGCAAAATCATTTTGAATAAAGAAAATCAGGAAATCTTTTTGGCTGCCCTTGAGCAACAATTTCAATCGGCAAAAATTGATTTAAAGTGCAATACGATCAAGGGGGCAAGGGGGTGTGTTGGTAGTAATCTAATGATACCTTTAATTCACAAGGCTTTAGGTGCTTGCAAAAGATCTAAGCCCAGAAAGGGAGCTGCAAATACTTTTCCCACTAATCCATGGTATGATGAGGATTGTAAGGCTGCCAAGAGAACTATAAGAGAAAGTGGAGGGAATAAAATAAATAAAAAGATTTATAAGAGACTGGTTCAATACAAAAAAGAAACCTATGTGAATAGAAGGAGGTCGGAATTAATTGCTCTCGGAAAACACAATCCCAAAGGATTTTGGAGAGAGTTGCAACAAAAGAAAACACACATAGAAAACAATATCACAGAAGCACATTGGTTGGAATATGCGAAGCTTTTATATGAGCGGTCTCTTCAACAGGATAGCCCTCCCATCCTCCAGACTTCAGTCAAGCTATTCTCAGAAGACGACATCAAATACGGCATTCAAAAGCTAGCAAATGGAAAAGCACAAGATGTTGATGGGTTACAAGCTGAATTTTTAAAATGGGGGGTCGAGGTGCTTGCTCCACATATCAAAACAATCTTCAATAATGTAAATCAAGTAGGGTTCCCAATAGAATGGACGACCAGTGTGGTTATTCCTCTATTTAAAAGTGGGGATGCCAATAACCCTTCTAACTACCGCACCATTATGATCAATCCTCTGTTTGGTAAGTTGTTTGGGGGCATGATAGAGCGCCGAATCAGCAATTGGGCAGAAAGAGAGGGTAAAAGAGCAAAAGGACAGGCAGGCTTCCGACCTAAACATTCAACCATTGATCATTGCATAACTCTCAGGCATTTGATTGAAAAGGTTTGGGATTCTCAAGGTGAGGAAGCTTTTTGTTGTTTTGTTGACTTTAAAAAAGCGTTTGACACGGTCCCTCGTGACAAACTTTGGAACAGGATGGAAGAACTTGGGATTCCAGACGAGTTTAGAGCTGCAGTGCATAGGCTTTATGAGCAGGTCAGAGCTAAAATCAAAACTAGAGAAGGCATGTCGGAATGTTTTGGTAGTGACATTGGTGTCAAGCAAGGCTGCCCTCTTTCTCCCACTTTGTTTGGTCTATACATCGACAAGCTTGAAGAATGGTTACACAATACCGAGGGAGGGGGTGTTCAGTTGGCTGAATATGTGGTGAAGCTGCTCTTGTATGCTGATGACCTTATCTTAATTTCAACAACAGCTCAAGGTTTGAGAGAGCATCTAAAAGCTGTAGAACTCTTCTGCCAGGAAGTCGGGATGCAAGTGAACATTGACAAAACAAAAATCATGATTTTTTCTCTAAAAAGGAAAGGGACGCATACTAACTTTCTTTTTGAAGGGAGGCCATTGGAAATTGTTACAGAATATAAATATCTGGGGATTGATTTTCACCACAAATTGAGCTGGGAAACATGCAGAGCAAAAAGAATTCAAGGAGGTTGGAAAGCATCATACTCGCTCCAAAATAGATGTAGGAAAGCTGAGCTTTGGGACTGGAATACTAAGAAAACCCTCTTTGGTCTGTTGGTCACTCCGGTGGCCCTTTATGGGTGTGAAGTCTGGGGAAGTAATATGTCAAAACATGGGTGGAGACAGGTAGAAAGAATCCAAAAACATTTAATCACAAGCACTCTCAAGGTTAAATCAACGGTCCCTTATGAGATTTTACTGGCTGAAGCAGGTATGTTACCAATGGAAGCTTCGGCAATCACTCGGCTAATAAGCTATTTGAAAAAAGTGGAAAGCATGGACAATCATCGTTGGCCCAAAATGGTTATAGAGGATAACCTAGAGCGCAGAAAGAAAACTTGGATGAAGCAGAACACCAAATGGATGGAGAAGTGGGGCATCCACTTCCAGGAGTGCCCTAACAACAATAGGGAAATAAAAAACTATGTGGCGGAGAAGTTTAGGAACATCATGTGGACAGAAAATATTGGTCGTAAGAAAGCACACTATATCAAATATTTCAACCCCACTTGGGCTCATGATAACAAAGCTTATTTAAGGGCGGATATCAAAGGTAAGGCTAGGATTATTTTGGCTCAGCTGAGGACCGGGTCACATCATCTTCGCTGTGAAACGGGCAGATGGACTATTCCCAAAGTAAAGTGGGAAAGGAGAACTTGTCTTTTCTGCAATACAGGGGTTGTTGAAACAGAATGGCACTTCATCATGGAATGCTCAGCATATGATGACATCCGCTTCCAGTACGAAAATGACTTACAAGTGGACAACCTAGATGAGTTATTTGAGGAAGCAAAGCTTCAAAGGATTGCCAGTTTTGTGCTCAAGATTCACAGTAGGCGAGAGGATTTGGAAAAGAACTTGGTTTCAGCTTAATGTTTCTGCTTTTCTTGGTCCCTTTGACTCTTTAGTCACGTGGACGTCATTAAAATCTTTCATTTCATTTCAATAACTTCAGCGCATTTCGTGTTTTAATATCGATGTCCTCAAACTTTGGCTGGGCATAGACTTCAAACCGTGCAAAGCAGAGATAGCCCTCGAGAGATTGCAGGTATCATATTCACCGTTCGTTTGCTGCTAAGTTGTGTATAAACCTCTGTCTATGCTTTATATAGTAATTTCTTGTTTATATTTGTTAGTTGGGAAATTTATTTTCTGGTTGGCGGTTTGTTTTTCGACTCTATTGGTTTTTCTAATCTTCTACCTGCCATTTGCAATGTTGGGCTCTGAAAACCCCACAAAATACCACAAGACCTGCATATTTTTGGGCACAGACAAAATGTACGGTTATGGATGCAATGATCGTGGGATACGTCAAAAAATGGGTCTGTTGAAATGGCCTTGGAATTTTTTTGGTCAAATGCAATTAGCAGGTGTGAAGCCAGAGGCCACAACCTTTTCCAGCGTTCTCTCAGTCTCTATCGAAATGGGAGACTTTAAACATGGCATTTTCATCCTCCTCCTATGGTGCTGTGAAATGCATGATAGTGCCTTTTCTGCTGCTTCTTTAGGTATTAGTGGCATCTCAGACTATTTTCTAAGAGCGATAAAAATGAAAAACAAAAAACCACCAAGAAACTGTTTTTCGAGTATGATTTTGTGCATATGCTGCAATCATTGTAGTCAGTAAGACCAAATTTGTTGCGGGCATTTTGTCAAACAGTTGATGTGCCTCTAGTATGCTTTCACATTTTTCTGGAATTTGTGCAAAGGAACCTACAATTGTATGTCCACCCCCGTGCTCACCATTTAATTTTATATCTACCGAAGAGCATTCATTTTCAACTGGTCTAAATAGTGGTTTTTCCCCTCCAGTCTGTTTCGACTCACGTATGTGTTTGTGGACTGTAGTCTACCCGATCTTCTCCTTGGAGGAACAATATCCCCCAACATTGGAGAACTGAAAAAATTGAAGAGGCTGTAGGTCATTTCCTGCTTGATTTATTTATATTTTGGTCAATTCCTTTGCTTAAAATGTTTCCTCCCCTATATTTCTGACCCCGTTATTGGATCCACCTGCAAAGGAATAAGGAATGAAGCTTATGCAATTAACCTACGTTGTTCAATTTTTGACATTAGTAAAATTTGTTTCTTTTAAATGAGGCTTTTGGTACTAGGTAGTTTAACCAAGTCTCATGAATTATGGTACATGACACTGACAATCTAAATGTATATGAAATGGGGTACATGGCTCTTCAGGACAACAACTTTCAATCTAGCAATCTCTTTAATGCATAAGAGGTTTCTGGGTACATTAAGGATATAAGATGTGTTCAGCAAAGGCCCAAAATGTCATATACCTTTAGGGCATGGTCCCTTGGGTGGTGGGGGTGGGGGGTGCTCCATAAATATCTCAGTGGGTGCTGCTGAGAAAATTTAGGAGCATTTTAGCAGTTTTAAGGTCCCATGTTTTTTTATTAGTTTCCTCAACAATACCCGCTGAGATATTATAGGATCCCATTGATTTTTATGGTTATTTGTAGGTAAATAAAATCATATTTCCCTCTAAAATCACCAAAAAATAATGGCGGGAATGCATATTATATTCCACATGGACAAAAATCAGCCTAAACTGTAGGGGGAAACTCCCAGCCCCCTCTCCAGCCACCTCTTAAGTTTAGGGGCAAAAAAAGTGGAGCTCCTATTTTTTAGGCCTAGATTCTATTATTTCCTGTAGCTGGCTTTAAAAATAATCATGGGACCTTCTGCTGCAAGAAAATAGGAGCTGCAGCCCCTCCATGGGACCATGCTCTTAATCCTACGCAGTATTACAAACCTCACTGCTAAAATCTATGGCTTCCATCTTTCCTTAGCTTATAGTTCTTAATATTTATTTCCAGGTATTTATGCCACAATCACCTAGAAGGAGAGATTCCTACTGGCCTTGGAAATTTGTCTAATCTTATGATACTGTGTGTGGAGAGTTGATCAAAGTTATAGGTACATTCTTTATTTACATACAAACAAAATCTCTCTACACCAAGAGATTGAAATTTGTCCAGCAACATATTCCTACAACAACATGTTTTTATTAGTTATATGTGGATTTTAATGTCAATACTATGTTTGAGGATATGATTTGGATTTTGCATAGGGATCTATAAAGTAATTTGTTGATAGGGCGAATCACTCCTATTGGTCACCTGGAAAGATTAAAACTTCTGAGTCGTGGCATTCTTTTTTAGGGAGTGTTTTTTTCTTATAATTTTCTTAGGGTATTGTGTGGTGTGCTTGGATTACTAATATTTGAAACATGATTCACTCTCCGAGTCTCAAATGAACTTCATAACTTGGTTGCTTGCCCACTCGAATTCCACCAACTTTATTGGGGTGGAGGAATAGAGCTTGTGTCACTCATTAACATCACACTACAAATTCCCTTGACCCTTTCCTAAGAAGTTTCAGTTACTGCATCCTCTTGAATTTAAGGCCAACATTTGGACTTTCCCTTCAGGTACCTATCAATAATTTTTTTGACAGGTGAAATCCCCAAAACTGGAGTGTTGCGAGGATTTGGAAATCATTTGTGAGAAAAACATTCTTTTTCTCTTGTGCAGGCATTTGCCATTTGAGTCACTGAAAGTTGAAAACCTTCAGTGACATATCCTCTTTGATTTGTTTTTTTATTTTAGGTTTATGGGAAACTTGGATTTATGTTGTCAACAAGTGGACATGCTCTGTAAGAATGCATTAGGATTTTCAACTCTAATACCCAAATCAGATAGTGTCAAGGAAGGATACACAAATATGGAGCAAAAAACATGTGAAAACAGTTTTAACAAGCACATCAACATTATCTTTTCATTCATTTTCATAATCAAACAAGCCTTTAGTTGACAATATTTTTGGTTATCGTTTCTATTAGAAGGTACTAAGCTTGTAGTGCTCCATGGAGATATGCCATATGCATCTCAGGATATAATAAAGAGAATTGAAATGCTTGATGATGCTAATATCATTGGCTCTGGAGGCTTTGGCATGGTCTGCAAATCGGTCATGGATGACAATAGTGTATTTGCAGTCAAGAAGATTCAGAGCAATGGGTTAAGATCAGAGAGCTTGAGATATTGGGAAGTATCAAACATAAAAACCTTGTGAATTTGCAAGGTTATTGCCATTTTCCCTCGACCAAACATCTTATAAAGGACTACTTGCCTTTGGAAAGCTTAGATATGTTTCTCCACAGTTAGTATTCCAGGAAATGGTTAATTTCGTTTTCTTTTAATCCACAATTGACTCTATAATATTCATCTTGTTACAACGTCCTCAATGTTGTCAGAACCTAGAGAAACAGAGACAAGTCTAAACTGGAATTCCCGATTAAAGATAGCAATTGAAGTAACTAAGGGTCATGGCTTATCTGTATCATTAGTAATAAATCACAATAATAGCCCACTGAATATCATTAACTATGCCAGATATATCAAAGCAATTATAAGCTCTTTTCCGGGAGACACATTACTTGATACTCACCTGATGAAGGGAGTCTTAGAAACGGGAAATCTTCCTTTAGAAACATAGGCTTTGGGATCCAATTCATGAAGTTCATTTGGTTCTGCAGGTGCCTTCACTTTCCATTAACAAACTGCTGCACAAATTACCTGGGCAATGTGAGCAAATGGATTCCCCTTCTGAAGCTTGTGTCTATAAAATGAAGTCCCCACTAAAAATATGGCAAATGATAGGATCAATCCAACCATGGGAAATGCATATCACGGTGCGGCTCCTACATTCTCTTGGATATATTTTAGAAATGTCTATGCAAACAACGATCTGCAAAACGCAGTGAACATCCACCAATTGAAGGAGACCTTTAGACCTTTTCTTTTGGTTCAAATTCATCAAATTGGTCTACACCAATGGTGTAGATGTTGGGTTTTATGCCACCGATGCCTATAGCATGCATGTCCAAGAAAATAAATATTTGAATAAAAGTATGTTTTCTAGCAAGAGCTTGTTTTGTTACAAAATAAATATTTGAATAAAAGTATGTTTTTCTAGCAAGAGTTAAGAGTTAGGTTTGGACTTGCTTCCTCGACTGATTTCTGCTGTTGTGTCTCCTTTTTTCGGGTTTCATTCTTTTTCTTTTCTGAAAGGGGATTATAGTTGTTATAGTGCATGAAGGTAAAACGAGCTTCACATTTGTTGTTGGTTCTATGTTCCTCTTGCATTTTTTGCTCTGCCTATTGGCGTATCCATTGCAACGTCTTGTTGCGAATTGTTAGTACATTAGCATCAACCAACTGAGCACACCAACGCTTCAAAGGTATGCATAGGCAAACTTATTTTTATCCTTTAAAACTTGCAAATGAATTTCAAACCAAAAAAGGCACTTTTAAAGTTTCGACCACGAGACCTTTAAATACGAATGCCTTATCAACCTTTTCATACTTGCAACTATCTCTATGTAGTAACTTTATTTTAACCTAAACTCAATATGTAATTTCTTAAAAAAACCATTTCATAACTTCTTATTCGAATTTGATTAGGGTTATGAGTTTGTGTCGGAAGTTTTTGCTTTGTGTAAAAGCACTGCACCGCTTGAGAGTGGGAGATCCGAATGGATTGAGCTTTGTTTGGCGTAGTCGAGAGAAGAGGACTATTGAGAGTTTGTGATATGGATCTCCAAGAGTCTTCACCGAGTAAGTGTTTTCCTACTTTGGAGCCGAGTTGATACCCAGTCGTGGGGTTTGACGGTGGATGGAAGACGAGCTCTATATGGAACGGTGAGCCAAGGTGCTTTATAACCGAGTTGGTTGCAAGTTCGGATCATGGCGAACAAAGATCCACCAAGATGAGTTATCGGTAGATGAGTGTCCAAATAGAGACCGAGCCGTGTAGTAGAGTGGGCACTTGAGCTCGGATTAGAAAAAGATGAGTTGTCGGTAGATGAGTGTCCAAATAGAGACCGAGGCATATAGTAGAGTGGACACTTGAGCTCGCCGATTAGAAATAGGGGTCTCAATGGGCCTTACACCGAGTTGAGGCAAGCTCGATGTGGTGTTTCTAAGGTTTGAACACCAAGTTGTGAGGGGCGTTTGCTAAGAGCAAGGCTAGAATGTATCACAAGTTACCAAAGCAAGTAGATAGGGAGGTGGTGCTGACAATGGTGGGTAGAGGCCAAATTTTCCTCTCTATTAAAACCCTCGGTGTAAATTAAGAACCACATTGGGCTTCTATTGCTAGTCCTATGCTCGATACCTTATAGGCTTAATCACAAGGTTCGAGTTCGAGTTTAAGTTCGATGAGGATAAAATTTGGTTCAAGTTCGCCCAATGGATAAAGTTTGAAAAAAATTTGCCAATAAGTTCGATGAATAGAAAAACATAAAAACATTAAAATTAAATAACAAATAAAAATAAAAATAAAAAACATTATAAAATCATTTAAAACATCATTAAATATATATATATATATATATATATATATATATATATATATATATATAAAATTAAATAAAAGCTATTTCATATTATATTTAAAAAATAAATATAATAAACAAATTAAATTATAAAAATTTAAATAAATTTTTAAAACTAATTTAAAATATATATATAACAAATTTTAAAAAATTAACTCGTTTGAAAGAAAATAAGAAAAAATAATTAAAAATTAGAAATAATAATAAAGATTATAAAATATAAACTACAAATAAAACAAAACCTAAAAAGTGGTTGAAACCAAAAAAGTAACATAATAAAACTAAACCTAAAATGAAACCTAATAGGTATATTGCGTTGAATGTTAAAACTAATATGCATCGAGGAAGGTTGTTGAAGACTCGACCGCCGACATTTGCAGCTTTGTTTCGTTATTGTGAGGAATAATGGAAGACTTTTCAGTGTGAGGAATAATAGAAGACTCCTGCCTGTCCACGATTTCAGTGTGAGGAATAATAGAAAACTTGCCTGACTGTCCACGATTTCTTCTTTTGCCTCTCACAGCAGCGCTGCTCTTCCCGTGACTCTTCTCACGCAGCTACAGCAGGTACAACCTAAACCAATGCCCACAGTGTTGGCGCCAATATCACAGTGTATTATTTGCTGTTCGACTTAAAAATATTTGATGTGTTTAGCAGAGTGCGAACTGCACAAATTTAAACGAATTTTTTAGGGCACCATAGAAGTTCGACGAATTTCGAATTTTTGGCCAGGATATGCGGGAGGATCTAGGTAGGTAAATCTGTCAGGATTCAAGCCTTCAATCCAATACACATTCCAGAATCTCCCTCAACAAGACCATATAAGCTCACAACAACACACAATAATACAATATTTAATTATTCTCACACCACACTCTCACAATGTTCCATTCTACAAGAATGCCTATTAAATAGGCTTTACAAGTTATTCACAACTATGAATTTGTTGTGAATAACAAATTTGTTGAAACTAAATAATAACAAAGGTAAATACGTAAACCAAAGTTGTTGAATAAAAAACAACTTGGTTACTAATAACAAACTCCCTAATTGAGCTTAAACTAGTGTGAACACAACTTAAACTAGGTAGGAAATAAATAAACCACTACCTGACGTGAATATGCTCCAACAGAAACCTACATGTCCCTTTGCTTTCTTTCCTTTTCCTCAGTCGAACCGCTTATCCTACGTTCTATCATTCTCCCAAAAAGTTTTGCAAAGAGAGGATTGGCCATGATAGTTCAATAGTTTGAAGGATTATTTACTTATCATATCATAAACAAAAGTATGGCTAGGCTAGTTGTCCACTTTGTCTGGAAGCCATATTGAATATTCCTTTGATTTGAGGTGCTAAAATTTCAGGTCCCTGTTTTAGATGTTCTGCTTGTAAGTTGTTCATGTCACGAGCCTTTCCTGTTGCTAGTTTCTTAATACCTGGTATGATGTCTATATCTGTGAAAAGATCTTTGACATTGATTGTAGGAGATGCACCAGTTTCCTTTTTGCGCTCATGCAGTTGTTTTGAACACTCATGTCACTGACTTGCTGTAATGTTGTTCTCTATTTGTGTTTTTCCTTATGTAGTCCCCTCCAAAATATTTTTGGTTCACGTCTCCCTAAGTATATCAGTGCTTTCCTTCTTGTTCTTGTTTATTCTTCCTAATTTGTTCTTACTATTTGTTTTTGTATTTTTTGTTTGTCTTTGTTTTACCTATTGGCTCCTTTAGCGTTGTGCTGACTGTCTTGCATTCTTCATCATACTGAGGATTTGTCAGAAAGCTGTTTTTTCTTTTCTTTTTAGGTTCAGATCTCTTGCATTTGTTTCAAGCTTCTTGAACTACATGCATTAGCCTCACACTTTTAGTAGAATCTATGCATAGGTTGGGTGCCCTCTTGGTTTATCCCTCCTATAAATTGCTACTCAATGCCGCTTTAAAGGCTTGCTGATTTTTGTGTGTCAAGAGAATGACCCCAGTAGTTGGCTGTTTATTTTGATTGGTGCAAGTCTGCTCATACTGGGTTGTGGTCTCATTTAAGTTCCACAATTGAATCCTCTACTTCCAACTCAACTGTTCTAGTCTTCTAGATATACATTTTTGTTAATACATAACATAGTCGATTACACACTGTCCGTTGTGGGTTTTGCAAGTGCTATTCCCTGATTTTTGCCATTTACTCATACCATTGTAGATGATCAAATTGTTTAAGCTTCATAATTGTAATAACTCTTCTCCAAAATGTGTAATAGTCCCATGCTCATCTTCTAAAACTCTAGTCTATTGCTAAATTTCTTCTTTTTCTAGCCACAAAAGATTCATATCCAGGCCCTCATCGTTTCCTAGAATGTTGTCTTGGTTTTGATTTCCTTACACTGAAATGCCCACTTACATTATCTCTCCTAGCTTATTATATATTGAAATGTCCCTCTTTAAGGATGAATACGGAGCTTCACAATCTAAATCAGGCTTCTTATAAGATTTGGGATTCTGGGGTCCAAAGTAGCGTGCAACTATGCTGATAGTTATGCCATTTTCTAATATTCTAATGCATATATGATATTATTTTCTATTTTGACACTGTTGAAATAGACAAATTTTTAATAAAGAAATGTCCCACTTGTTACAGTTTGTGCATCCTACTAAGATGTAGGTTTAGTTATTTTTCTTTTCAATGAATACGGATATAGTGTTCTCATCTTTTATGTATTAATACCTAGAGTATAATCTTTATATGGTGGGTTCATAGGGTTAATTGTGCAGGTCATATTTCTTCATAAGCCAGGCCTCTACGGATAATATGGTTCATACCCAATCAATACTTTTTTCTATGCACATCCGTAATCATCCTCTTTAATACTTGGAATCAGGAGCGTAATCCTTACATTACGCAATGTTGGATAAATAGTAAATATGCCATGGATAAATGTTTGAGATCAAGGTTAAGTATAATTGTCATGTCTGGAGTCCGTTGTCATATTCTAAATACTTGGATAGATTTTTAATTTTTTTATATTATTTTTCTCCATTTTCATTTGTTGAATCAATAAATTAAAAATTTTGTTGCTCACTTTGTCAGACTCTTATAGTATAATATCTATTGGTGTAATAAAAGTAAAACGACTCTTAATTATTTTAGTTATGATTTTTCTGTTTGTTTTTTCAAATCCTTTTATTTTTGAAATGTAGGTAACGTTCATGGTTGGTGAGGGATTTTTAAAATTCTAAAACTTGAATAAAGCCCTAACCCTCTCGGGAAAAGAACATATAAAGAGGTCTTTGAATAAGATTGGAAATATTCATTACTTTTACTTGTGCATTGAGCTTTGTGATATGGAGTACATTAGTCCAGAAGGCCTGCGTGTAGATGGGCGTCGTCCGTTGGAAGTAAGTAAATGATATTTCATTTTCCCTTTCCTTTAGAAAGAGTTGTAATGCTCTACTTAATTAATAATCTAATCCATTCAAATCATTTTTGCAGATGCGACAACTGCATGCACAAGTCGGAGTTGTTGACAAAGCAGATGGGTGTGTTATGGTGGTGATTAGTTTTGTGTATAGTTATATTTGTGGAGGAGACTGACATTGAAAATGTTACCATGTTGATGCAGGTCTGCTATTTTTGAAATGGGAAATACTAAAGTCATGGCAGCGGTATATGGGCCTCGTGAGGTGATGAAATGAAATGAAACTCACTCATAATTTCTGTTTTTTTCTGTGTTGATACATGAAAGACACTTTACAAGTTAATTTTCAACCTTTTTGGTAATCCCATTCTTATTTCCCGGGTGCTATGAAATTTTATTGATATGCTTGCCCAAGATATAACTGTTTTCTGTTTTAAACAAGAGCAAAATATTTCTCCTCATGCTTTTATACACTAATTCAAAATGGAACATAAATATTATATCCCAATGCACATTTTAAATGATTCAACCGTGAAGAGAGTTTACCAACCATAAAAGATATATTGAATATCACACAACATCTATTTGCAAGTAAAAGAAGGTGCTTCAGCTTGTATAAGTGCTTCTTGTCACTTGACTATCGATTTATAATTTCCCTCAAGGGCAGAAATAAGAGCAATTTGGATTTCTTAGAAAACGCTTATGCAACAACCTGATTTTTCTTCAAACCCTCATTTACCAAAAAATGCAGCAGTCTGATTTCTCCCTTTTATTAATGAAAATTCAACAAAATGGAAATAGAAATACCCACAAGGGGCAAAGCATTGAGAAAGCCTCTTGGCACATGGATTTGATGAAAAATAATTTTTACAACCAAAAGCTGAATTTTTATATGTTATTTACCAACCGGAAATAGGAAATAAACACAGCTGACCGTATGAGTAAAAATATAAAGAATGGAAGGCTCCAGCTGGCTGTAAATGGAGATTTATGACAGCAAATGGCTTTGTGCAAACCCTAGCCTCAAACACACCACTGGAAATAGCTGCAACAGTCCTCTATGGGGGTCGTCCAGCCCTAAAAGGGTCGTCCAACCCTAGGGAGGGTCCAAAATGTGATATCAATGCTCCCAAATCCAAACCCCAACTGAATATTTGATGCCCTAGCTATAAATATTCTAAAAAACTGATCTGATGCGTGAAATGTAGAAAAGGTGCCCTAGCTGAATTGCAAACTGTCACAAACAGCAAGTAAACGTGCCCTAGCTGCACCAAAAACTGTCACAAACTGAAAATCATTGTCTGAAGCACAAATGTGATTGTTGAAGCCCAAATGTAGTCCCTGATTGGAACCACCTCAAAAGATTAGAGGGTTTTCGTCCTCAAATCTGAATACACCGGAGGGTTTTCGTCCTCAGATGCAAAAGTAGGAGCAACAACTCAAACCTTCAATGTCAAAATAGATGAGAGTAAAAGAGATCCCTCCAAATGACCCCTCAACGCTCTTTTATAACTTTACTTTTGCTTTTTCCAAGGAAATGCCTCCAAAAGCAAGTTCTCCTTTTCTATTTCCACATTGACATTAGTTTATTAAAAAGATAACTTTTTTTGAAAGATGAGATTTTGGATACACTGCATTTGAAACATTAGATCTTGATGTTTCGAGTCCAACTACGGGACCCATCGTCAGGAGAGAGATTTATATTCCCAAAGAGACATTATTACAATATATAGTGTAATACATCAACTCTCGACTTTTCCTATTCTTTAGAAAGCTTTGTCTTTTTCTGCTTGACTTTTCCTTTCCTCTTCTCTAGTTCTTATTTTTTATTAAGTGTAATAAGGGTTTCCATGTATTGCTTAGGATAAATCCCTCGTCCTTATTTAAATTGTTGGGAAATTTTCTATTTCAATGGCTTCACGGATCCGACACTCCCTCCAGTGGTCAATTCTTGCGATCAATTTTGTATCTTCAACGCAAATATGATGTTTGAATTTGGAGGAGTGTTCTGCAAGAGCAGATTTTGTAATTCGATCATGGCGAATATCTACAATGTGTTCTTTTATCCGAGTTTTTAATGTTCTTCTGTTTCTCCGATGTATTGTTTTCCGCATGAGCATGGGATTGAGTATACTCCACCATATAATTTGGGGTCTTGAGGATCTTTTTCTTTGTCAAGGATGCTTCTTAGTGTTTTCAACGGTGT
The DNA here is from genome assembly GCA_018340775.1 of Taxus wallichiana var. yunnanensis. Lineage (NCBI taxonomy): Eukaryota > Viridiplantae > Streptophyta > Pinopsida > Cupressales > Taxaceae > Taxus > Taxus wallichiana. Next base: position 491,986,044 of record CM031241.1, on the reverse strand, counting down.
AAAAATTACTTTGAGACCTTTTCTTTTTAGAGTTGTCTCAATGCTATCTGTAAGGCCTTGTATGTATGGGAGTTTGATTATGGGGCTGGAACTTCTCTTCTCGATTCTTTTCTTTAGTCTTTATGTGCTAAAGCATGCTTGAATGCCCTCTGGATTTGTTTGTCATTGTAACCATTGCAACGTAAAACTGTGGTCAAATATTCTAGTTCCGTCTTATATGGTCCTCATATGAGATTCTCACTGCTCTTGTTGCCAGAGTGTTTAAAACTGCCATTTTTTGAGTTGGGTGGTGATGTGAGTTATTGTTGAGATATAGATCTGTATGTGTCTTTTTTCTGAAAACCTGATGAGAAAGTCCACCATCATGTTTTCTAGGAAATGAGAACGTCTAAGAAAGGAAGGTTACCTTCTGCTTCAATTTCCATCGTGAATTGGATATGGTCCGATATCCTGTTCGGTGGCACAAAAAATTATCAAGGTTTTGTCTGCCAAAGGGCCAACAAAGATTTGTGTCATTGACGAATCTAAACCACCATCGAGGTTTTTGTATGGCAGAATGAAGAGCACGATTTTCAAAATCTTCCATGTATAAATTTGCAATAATCGGGGAAAGGGGGATCCCATAAGCAACTCCTACAATTTGCTTAAAAAATTCTCCTCTGAAGGTGAAAAAAGTAGACCGAAGGCAGAGCTCTACCAATCTTTGGAATTCTTGTGTGGTGGAGTTTCCAACTATTTTGATGGCATCTGTAATAGGGATTTTTGTGAATAGTTAAACCACATCAAAGCTGACCAATAATTCTTCCTTGGAGAGTTTCTCTTCTTTGATTTTATCCACAAATTGGGTCGAGTCCTTCACATGTGTATTTGTCTTTCCAGCTAAATGTTTTAATTTCTTTGCAAGGAAAGAAGCCAGATTATAAGTGGTGAGCCCTCTTGTGTAACAATAGGTCTTAGTAAACATGTTGTGACATGGTTAAATGTGATTCATTTTTAAAAAAAGATCCTCGCGTGCTGTTCCCGCTGCTTGCACTCCGCACCCGCGCCCTCCATGGTTTCTACGCGGGCTTCCCACAGTCTGCGCGCCCGGGTTCACCGATCCGCGCCGATCTCGCATACGAGGGAAGGAGGAGGCATGAAGGTTGATAAGGATTCGCCCTTTCGTGTTGAGGTCCCTATCATTGGCGGCGGCTTTGGGAAACCAGAGGTTTCTGAGGGCGGTGGATGCAATAATGAAGAGGAAAATAAAGCACCAATCTCATGGATTGGCATGGCTTTCAATGATAACCAAGACTCCCCTTTTCAGCAAAATCGGTATGGAATTTCTCTGTTTGGTCACAAAACAGGGGTGCTCTCTCATGGGGCAGGTAAAGATGGTTCAGACAAAGAATCATCATCTCCTTTAAAACTCAACACTAGCAACTGCAGGTTGCAAGGGACTATGTGTGGCTCTGGTGATGGAGGGAGAGGAACAGGGGTCAGCCAGAACCAGGACAAACAAAACAGCGACAATAGGTCCAGATCATATGCTTCAGCGGTCTCCAAACAGAAGGAGAATACCAGAAATGAGCTCTTGAAACCCTCCCAAGAGATCCCGACGCTGAAAATCGAGGAGGATCTACTTCTAAAGGTTCTTAAGGAGGAGGAAAATCTCTCCCACCTGGGTCTCATATGCAGATTTCACAAATTTTGGCCTAAGCTTTCTCAGCTTCATGACTGGATAACCCAGAGATGGAGAGAAAAAATACAAGGTAAGATTGAGCTTTACCCTTGTGCTAAAGCTTACTTCATTGTTGTCTTTGAAACCCCTGAGGATAGGGATTTAATTTTTAGCCAACATTGGGTTTGGGGGGAACACGGGCTTATGTCCAAACCATGGTATCCGTCTTTCGACCCGTTAAAGGAGTCTTTTGATACCTACCCGATTTGGGTTCGTTTACCAGGACTCCCACTGCAGCTTTGGAACAGATCTTGTCTCACTGCTATAGGCGATACTCTAGGCTCAAGTGTGGCAGTTGATGATAAGACCTCCATTCAAGCACATACTACTTATGCTCGAATCCTGGTTAATCTCGATACCTCCAAACTCTTACCAGCAGAAATCAATCTACAGATTGGTGACAGGCTCTGGGTGCAGAGGATAGACTATGAGAGACTTGCCTTCAGATGTAGGCGCTGCTTCCAAACTGGTCATGTTACAGATGATTGTGAACACTCCAAACGTAAGACCAAAACAGCCTGGTGGAAGGATTCTCTACCTGAACATCTTACAATTGACTCAGATCCGGCTAAGGAATCTAGTGCTCCTTTGCAAGTTAACTCACCCATCATGGTTGATTCACAGACCAATACAGAGAAGCCTCCAGACTATTCTTTACAGGTTGCTGACTCAGTGATTAAGGATATTTCGACCCCCCTTCCTATGGGTCACATCCCCATCAAACCCATTGCAGTTCTTCCGACTGTAGTGGATGTGGGAAATCAGGAATGGACTGTGGTGGATAGGAAAAAGAAGGGAAATGCCAAATCTAAATCCCCCACCATATCGGACAAGGTTTGATTCTTGTCTTTTGGGTGCTTTCATTGATACATTTAGGCATATGGTCTAATACGCAGTTGCTAGGCAGCTGTGTTGCTGTTTTGTTGTTTTTAGCTGTTTTTGTAGCAGCTGGTTTGCTTTTGCTGGTTCTTTCCTCGACAGATTATTTTCTGTTGTTGGGCTTTTCTGGGATAAAATCTTGCTGTTGAGCACTTTTGTATAAGGGTATAGTCCCTTTCAAAAAACTATTTGCCCATAATAAAAAAAAACAATAGGTCTTAGTGGGTTACCTTTTGTGGATTTTTGGCTCTTTGTATATTCGAGGGATGATGGGAGCTTGTAGCATGAGCTTTTTCTTTGTGGCCTCATCCAAAGTTGTATCTTTTATCCCTTTTCTTATTTCTTTTAATATCCTGTCCATGGGATTGTGATCAATTTTCTTGTAGCTTCCACTATCCTGTAGATGTTCAAGCATCTTTTGATTGTAATCTGACCTATCCAATAGCATTTCCTTTGTCTGCTTTGACAATAATAATATCATTCTCATTTTTAGCTGTCTGAGGGCCTGATCCTTATCCCTTGAGATGTTTAATTTTGGGGTTTTTGATTTTTTAAGAGCTCATGTGCACTCAATGCGCAGGTCTTGTGCTTCATCTATTGGGAGATCCATTGCTGCTTATGATATCCTCGAAGGGGATATTCTTTGGAGCAACTGCAAAACCAGGCCTTTGTTTAGGACTTCCATCTTTGGTTTATCCAAATGGAGACTGGAAAGATTTATCACATAATTTTTAATGGTTCAACCCCATTCGAATTGCTGGGCTGCTGCATTTTAGATCCATTGAGATTCTCTGGGACGTTAGGAAAAGTGTGCCGGTCTGTGTTTATCATCTTGCTTTGTTCACCATGCAGGCTTCTCACGGCGCTTGGTGTTCCAGGATCTGCAAATTCTAAGTTTTGACGTTCACCACGTGGCTCTATGCTGGGCGCAAATTCCTTTAGAATATTGTCAACGAAAGAGGAAGTATCTCTTCTGGGGATGCACACTTTTTTAATTGACAGCTTATCAAATTTTGAGATGTGTTTGTCACGAATTCTTCTTGACAGATATTCTGCTTTTAACGCAGAGGAAGCATCAATTTTATTCCATAAATCGGATGGTAAAAGGTTGCCTAATTTTAAATGAAGTTTAAGAAGCTTACCGGATGCAACCGCGACTTCCTTTCTCGTTTTCTGAATTTCTGATTTTAGTAGAGCCATTTCCAATTTTTTGAAAACTTTATCATTATTTGTTTTTCGAAGGTGGTGCTTGATCTCTGCGAATGAAGGGATGATATTGTTGTCTCTGCATCGTTTTAGGAAGCATCAATTTTATTCCATAAATTGGATAGTAAAAGATTGCCTAATTTTAAATGAAGTTTAAGAAGCTTACCGGACGCAACTCAAGCGAGTTCCTTTCTCATTTTTGAATTTCTGATTTTAGTAGAGCCGTTTCCAATTTTTGAAAACTTTATCATTATTTGTTTTTCGAAGCTGGTGCTTGATCTCTGCGAATGAAGGGATAATATTGTTGTCTCTGCATCGTTTTAGGGAAGCAAGGTTAGATATTCTTCGAGAAACTTTTAAATGTAAAGAGTCAAAGAGTCTAATTTCTTCATATGTTGCCCTTCCATGGAGGGAAATGATAAATTCTTGAAGGCTTCGGCAGTGAGATTAATTTGAAAGACGAGATTCTGGATACACTGCATTTGAAACATTGGGTCTTGACGTTTTGAGTCCAACTACGGGACCCATTGTCGGGAGAGAAAGATTTATAATAATAAAACATAAACATAAACATAAACATAAACATATGTGTCTTTTATAATAATAAAACATAAACATAAGTGTCTTTTATAAAGTTACCTTTTCGACACTTAAGTTGTATTATTGATTTATTTTACTTTATTCGAAAAGGGGACATGACATAATCAAGCCGAGGTAGAGATGGATTGAATAACGGGCCACTTGGTTCTTTCAATGGTGCAATTCCAAAGATTAACACAAAGCAGAACATCTTTCATAGTTTCTGCTTTTTACATAGGCCAACAAAAACAAATAGCTTTGATTTATAGCTACTTTTCATCACTCATGTATCTACTACCAGCCAATACATGGCATCTGACACAAGCATAAAAGTTTCACAAAACACTTGGGCCCCTTTGGAAATAAACTTAGTGACAGGGAATGTCTCAATTCCACACAAAAGACATCAGAATGGACAATTTTTTTAATGTGAGTTAATCCACCTCTACTTTTGGGTATGTTGTGTAGCATGGGTTACCCATACTCACTTTTAAGGGCAGTGTGTATACAGAGATTGGTTTCTAACCTTGTGAGTGCATTCAGATGACATAGATCATCCGCTCCGTATGTTGGTAAATCTTGCACAAAGGTAATCTACATAATCCATAGAACATCATATCAGTCCTCTTACCAATAATTCTCTAAGATCTAAAGGCATAAGAGAGCTCAATGTGCATAAGAGGAGTATTAATAATATGGGAGAACGAGATTAGATGGGGAAGAGGATACCATTTTACGCTAAAGATGTTTCTGTAGGATACCAAGACAGAAAAAATTATACTAATGCCCACAAATGACCAAAAGAAATAGGTCAATGGGACTGAAGGATACGACCATTAGCAATAAAAAGTTCTAGGAAGAGAGAATCCTAGAACCGAACCGACGGAGCAAAGTACAAAGATAAATTAGGGCACTGCGCCACTAACACAAATGGTAAAGAAACCAATACAAACAGAAATGAGGGGCGAATAAAAGCCCCAAGAGCAACTGGCAATGAAGACTAGAGGAAAATCTCATTGACTATCACCGAATGTGCCTAAACCGGAGGAATCTTTTGAGCCATTATCGATCACTTTGAAAGATTTGATAACGATTTCTAGTAAGTATACAAGGTCGAGAGGATCCAGATAGGGGATCCTAGGAGGAAACACAAAGGGAGTAATCAATTACTATCAATATTCTCCGGTTTTTATACTCTAAACATGAAATGACATTGGTTCTGTACACATGGAACGAGCTTACAACACCCATGCATGCAATCATGATAAGATAAGATAAATATATTAATGTCCAACGAATGACCACAAAAGTAGGTCAATGGGACTGCAGCCCAAACAATATACAAAGTGCGAGCGGGACAACTCAAAACGAGTTCCCAAAAACAAAGAAAGGAGAAAAGACAAAGCAGAAAGGAAACCCGAAGCCAATACCCCCACAAGCGGGGCAATGGAGCAAGTGGGAGCAATGAGAAAAGATGATAATTCTATTTTTTAATTAAGGATAAAGGTTTTTTGACAGGGGCCCTACCTTGGTACATTCAACAAAAGGTATAAACACCCGGATATAACAATAAGGGCAAAGAGAACATTCATGAATCAAAACCGATCACCTGCAAAAAAAGCAGAACCACAACAAAATCACAACAACGCTCACAACAAAATCACAACAAAGTCACAATAAAACCGCAACAACAATGAAATATCCCTTGTTGGGATCTTACAACAAAATTGACAAAACACAGAAATTTGCAGCAAATACTAAATCTGATTTTTGCAGATTTTATGCAGAAAATTACAGCTAGGGCAGCGAACAGTAAAATATGAATAACTCTCAAAATATCCGTTCAAAACACTTGAAATTTTAAATGGAACTAGATAATAATATAAAGAACACAAGGGAAATATTTTTGGAATTTTTCAGTCAATATAACGCTGCCAGAAAATTACAGCGTGCCTAAAATAGCTGGGAAACTTCGAAAATTAATATCTTTCCGAATACAAGTGCAAAAATGATGAAACTTGGGAAATAACATATATAAATATAGAAGATGACTTTCCAACCTTCAGATCTGAAAACGGCCAACTGGAAACCCTAGAAATTAGGGCTGCAATCTCCCAAACAAGTCGCCCCTTTGGTAGATGGCCAAAACCCTTGTGAAACCCTCTGTAGATGATGCCAAACCCTTCCTCTATGGCTGCCGTAGGTCTGATCCGAAAACCAGCTGAAAATCTCCACCAAAACTCACAAAAACCCTCAAACCCTAATTCTGAAAATCCTGAAAATACCTCTGTAAAACAGCCCTGAAATCAGCTCCAAATGACAAGCTAGGGTAGATCTTTCACTACCGAAGAATGCCCTGCTAGCTAGGGATGGATCTCTCACCACCGAAGCTAGGGTTCCCGTGGGATCTTACTCCACAAGCTAAAAGTTGCAAACAACAGTTGCACCATGAAAAGAAATATAAGTGTATGTATGAATGAATATCCTTTCACCCCTCTTCTCCTTTTATAACCTTTTCCATGTCAAAGAAACCCTAAAACCCCCAAGGCGCACTTTCTCATAAAGAGGGCCCAATTAAAAATAACTTAAAGTTGCTTTTTCCCTTCCTAGGCGCCTTGGCCCAAAAAGTGATCCCAATGAAGAAATATAACATTTAATGCCATACATATCCCCTCAAGTCGCCAAAAGGGTCTTTAAGTGGTCCCAATGAAGAAACATAACATCTAGTCTCTTTTAAAAGCACTTTATGACCCTGTCAATGAAAAAATAATAACAACTGGACTAGATGCCCATACCCAATAGCAAATAGTGTCCGTAACCCCTTGGGCATGACTAGGGTTAGGACACGCATTGGCCCTTAGGCCATGGGCGAGGGAAAGGGGACATTACAAACAAAATCACAACAAAGTCACAATAAAACCGCAACAAAACTGCAGCAAAAGAACAACCAAAGCTTACAAAAGACAGAGCACCCAACCAATGCCCTCTAAAATTGTTTAGTGGTGCTTTTGGTTCTAGTAGGAGAGTTCCTCCCTATATTTCTCTTTTTCTAACCACCCGAGTCCACAATTCCTCGGGGTTTCTTTAAAGAAATCCCCATTCAGTCCCAAAATTTAATATGATTTTTGAAGCAGGGGCCTTCCCAAAAACTCAAGACTTTCATCCATTTGTCTCTATTATCCAATGAAATAAGAGTAGAACCAATAAACAAAGGTTCTTCTTCAACAATATCCTGTTTCTCCATGAGACATTCTTCTTTAGAAATATTCAACCCAAGTGTTTCTCTTGGTGCTGATCAGATTTATTCCCATCCTCAACCATAAGCTGTTGGGTGGGATCACTTTTCTCATTTGAATTTGATTGGACTACGACTTGGTCCTCTTCATTCTGGTCATCTTCCTCCTCTACCTCTTCTTCCTCTTCCTCATCACCAAGATTATTCTCATTGTCTGATGCAACCTCCGAATATGAGGCCTCCTCCTTCTTGTCTTCTTCTTTAGCTAGTTCGCTCTTTAGCTTCTTCTGTGTCAAATTCCTCTTCCTCCTCCGGAGGTTTTCCATCTTCCCCAACAACATTAGTCCCAACTTCTGTCTCTAAGACTTCTCCTTACTCCATTGGAAGTTCTCCTTCTCTAGCTTCATCCTCTTGTAACACGACTGCTTTCAGGATCACCATTTTTTTCTCTAGTCCCTTCTCCCCAATGGATATTCTCTAGACCTGCCCTTTTCTTTTTCCTTCTCCCTTTTCTTTGTCAGACAGTGCTAGGAGGAGTGGCCTAACTTGGAGCATGTCTTACATTTATATTTGATTCAAGTACAACAGTTTGGCACTAAGTGCCCAGTTTTGAATGCAACAAGATCGAGTCAGGCATAACCGTATCAACGAAAGCATTCACACAAAATCTAACATGCGTGAGTCTTGTTCTAGCTTCAAAGGGCTCCATCAAAAGCGATGAGTGACCCAAAATACTTGGAAATCTCAGTCAATATATCAACATCCCAAAACTCTAGAGGCAAACCAGGAAAATGATCCATATAGGCATAACCCTGATATTTACATTGTCTGGATCAAAAGATGGAGTCCATTTCATAAGAAATAAACCCATCTTTCCCAGAAACCAGGGACCATCAACCAAAGCATGCAAATAATCTTCATTATTATTAAACTGTATTAAGAAAAATCCCTTAGTCATGGCAGATATCTCCATAAACCCTTTTGGCATCCATTTTTTTTTGCCCATCTTCTTATGATATCAATATTGGGTCAGGGCCAAAGAACTTACCAATAAGTGCATGTTGCAAATTTGTTGAGTGGATCTATTAACTTGAGCCTCAGGAATACATAAATGTGCCCCTGTTCATCCATAAAATGCTTCAGGTCCTTGACTACACCCATATCATCTGCTGGTGTCACCTTGTTGCCTCGTAATATAGTAGCCCGGGAGGAGTTACGAGAAGCTGCGAGGGAGCTTGAATCAAATCCTAGCCCCCTATAGTCTTGATCTCCCTAAAGCACTCTCATAAAATTTGGAAAAAGTTCCCACGCGGTTCCAGAGTCTTCCTCATCGCGTTAAGTTGATAATTCTATTACAAATGAAATCAATTTTGTTTGCCTCATCGAGTACTTTTAGTATGTTGGTTGTATTTTCAAATATATCAATATTGATTGGCCACACCATGTGGCTTTATTTGTTTGATACCATCATATTTAACTTTTAAGCTTTCATATTTCTTGGGCAATTCAACCACTTGTATTATATTTTAGGTGACATTCGTCTAGACTTGCTCTATCTAGGGTGAGTGCATCCAGTAGAACAACCCAAATCCCTCTATCTATGTGTGGGTGTGTTTGGATCGAACTAACCAACCCCTATTTATATATCTCCCTTTGTTTCTATGGGGCATACCATAGTTTCATGCGTACCAATCGAGTACTTGCCAAGTTGGTGAGTACTCGCCAAAAAAAAACCCCAACGAATATTGGTGGGAAAACTCACGATTTGACTAGGCGAGTATTGACAAATATTTGTTGAGAATATTCGCCAATACTCGACGAGTCCGTGCACATACTCGCCATACACGTGTTATACGCGGAACACACAAAAACGCCAAAAACGCTGCAAATACACTCTTTTTTTTTCTTTTTAAGGCAACAAAGCACTTCATTTTCATTCACACACCATTTGAGCTTGCATTGCATGAGTTGAACGGATTTTTGAGTGAATTCGAAGAGGAAATTTGGAGAATTACATTTGGAGGTAATTTAAAAAAAAAAATTCTTTCAAGTTTTTGCAAATTCGGTCTATATTATTAAAGTTTTATATATTCATATTGTAATTCTAAATACATCCTAATGTAGAAGCGAATGTTTTTAAATTTTTAATAGCCATTTGCAGATGGAGATATGGTTTTTGTTTTTATTCTAATTCATTCTAAATCATTTAAATTTTATATATTCGTATTGTAATCGATTCATCGAATATGTTTTGTTATTTTAAATTTGTTCAATGTGCTTGCGAATCATTTTAAATTTTTAATACTCATTTGAAACCGGAGGTATGTTATTTTTATTAAATTATGGTGAAATACGATTATTCGGATGTTTTTTTAAAAAAATTTAAGTAAGCTTACATTTTTAAAATTTCTTATATTTCTTAAATGTGCGTTGTGTTGCAAAATTAGAGCTTAACAATAACGTCAGGCTCAACATCAGGTTCGACATCTGGGTCAGCATCACTAGCGAGAACTGTTCCTCACTTAATGCCCGTACCATCGTTTGGAAGTATGGTGTACGTGGAGCATTTTCGAGAATGATGGTTTGCAATTTAAACCCAGTAGTAAAACATTTTTGGAGGCATCAATCGCTTGAGGTATCATCTTGCATGTATTGTTTTTCGGGACGCTGTGGTATGCCTCAATGTTACATAAGAGGCAAATCGAGAAATGAAAGCAAGCCGCATAAAGGTAGAGCGAGAAGAAACTAGAGAGGGAAGGGTGCATATAGCCATAGCAAAAGTTTATTAGACACTGGGCCGGGAGCGATGAGAGGATGATGCGGCAACAATTGTGGGCTCTACTCGCGGTCCATGCATTCAAATTAGAAGAGACACATTTGCTTCATCGAGTTCGAGCAAAGACACGAGTTTTTTTGTCCAAGGAACATACCACGAGCACAACTTTCATTGCGAAGGTTACATCTGGAACAAGGATATGCACGAAGAAGCGGATAAAGCATGTGCAAATTTCTAGTACTATAACAACCTTCCATTCATTGTGGCAAAGAGCCCGTCCTGGGAGTACTTGGTGATAACATTGATAGTTGCGAGGAAAGGGTACAAGGCACCCACTCCAAAACACTCGAGTGGGAAATTGTTCAAGGGTGTATTGCGAGATACAACTATAATTTTGGAAAATAAAAAAACAATGGCAAAATATGGATGCACCATTCTTTCGGATGGAAGGAATCGCACCCTTATTAATTTTTAGCGGCTTTAAATGGTGAGATGGGTTTTGAAGTCCATTGATGCTTCTAACATAGTTAAAAATGCGAGAATTTGAGTCTTATGTTGGAGAAGATTGTATTAGAGGTGGGTATACAAAATGTTGTGCAAGTTGTCACAGACAATGCAACAACATATGTAGCGGCCGGGAGACTACTACAAGAGAGACATCCATCACTCATTTGGACTCATTGTGCGACTCATTGCCTTGACTTTTTTTTTTTTGAGGACATAGGCAAATTGATAGGGTGAGGTCAATTTGGTTATAGAAGATCACAAAAACATAACCAAGTACATATATATTCACTTTTGAGTTCTTGGCTTGGATGAGAAAACACACAAGGGGAAAGAGCTTGCGAGCCGTGTGACAAGGTTTAAACTAACTTCTTGACATTGCAAAGTATTTCTAGTTTGTTGACATCATTGAAGCAAATGTTTGTGAGTCAAGCATGGCTAGACTCACAATATTCAAAGAAAGTTGATGGAGAGAGGACTGCAAAGATAGTTTTTGATGATATCTTTGCAAAGAGAGCTATAGAGATCATCAAGCTAATTTCAAACTTCAATTTATATTTCAAGTTGATTCCTTTATTTTAATTTGTTAAATTATAAATATATTGTTATTTACTTTTTTACTTAGTTTGTAAGTTTGTAACCTTACATTTTAATTTGTGTGCCGGTGTCCGAGCCGTTGGTGAGGGTTTTTCCGTTTGGTTGATGGGGAGCAAAACCTTATGGGGTACATTTATGAGGCCATGGATAGGGCCAAAGAGTCTATCCAAAACTATTATAGGGGGGATATTACCAAATATGGTCCCTTTTGGAAGATTCTTGATGAAAGGTGGAACAATCAACTCCACCAACCTATTCATGTAGCGGAGTACTACCTCAACCCCAAGTTTTTCTTCTTCGACGACTTCACAGATGTGAATGGAGAGGTTATGGAGGGCCTTTCAACATGTATTGAGAGGATGATACTAGAGGTTGAGATGAGGGCCCTCATTATTTTAAAGCTGTAAAATTACAAACATGCTAGTGGGAGGCTCTGTTCTTTAGCGTTAGTTATCCGAGGGAGAACCACGCAGTCACCAAGTAATAAAAATCAGAATGTTTACTAAGTTACTTATTAGTTACAAATTTGATTTTATTAATTACTTATAAACTTTTGATTATCTTGTTTGTAGGTTCTTGGTGGGAGGATTGGGGAGGAAATACCCCGCATCTTCAAAAGCTAGCCCTCGAATTCCATCTCAAGCTTGTAGCATTTCGATGTGAACGCAATTGAAGTTTGTTTGAGGCTATTCACACGAAGAAGCGCAACAAATTGACTAAAAACGGCTCAACCACTTGGTATTTGTGCAATACAATCTCTGGCTTCACACAAGAAAAGTAGAGGCCACATTAGAGGAGCTTATTGATTTGGATGAGATAGATCCATACAACGAGTGGACTGGGCAAGAAGAGGAAATCCCTGCGTTCACAGAGGATGAGATTGCTTCTTTCGAGAGGGAAGCTATGGAGGGAGAAGCAATAACAAGAGATATTGGATTGGATGACATCTTTAGAGGTGATTTTGAACATGCAACAAAGGAGCCACCACCATCTACTACCAGGTTGGAGCCGAGTCGCAACCTTCTAGGAGTAAGGAGACACAACCGAGTGTGGGGACTAGTAGAGGCACTAGACCCTCTCCCCAATATTTCTCTAGAGCGGGAAGAGGAAAATGTAACTTATTGTATATTGTAACTTGCATAGATATGAAATTTATGATGATAATTTTCAATGACAATCATCATAAATTCATAACACTTATCAATAACTGTTGTATTCGCATGATGATGCAATTTTGTATTGTATTTGTATTCAAATCTAATAGAAAACACTTCTCCAACATTTTATAGACTCATTTGATACATTTTGTAGCTATATTTTGCATAAAATTTATGTTTTTTTAAAGAAATTTGAATATTTTTAAGTTGTCGAATATTCCCGAATATTCGCCAAGTCTTAGGAGTTTTTGCCGAGTCAATTTTTTTGGGTTTGCTGAATACGAGTATGCGAACTATGGGGCATACATATAGAATTTAATAAGATAGGGAGTTGGAGCCATATCTACGAGTAGGGGACATATCCATCTTGGGCCCTATATATATATGATAGTGGGAGAGTATTCTACATTCTATAGGAAAAAGAGTTGGCAGTTGCATGCCTAAAAATCAGCAATATCCTGCTGGATATATTAAGATATAAAAAGTTTTACGATCACTGCCACCCATAACAACTAGCTGATAAAATTATTAAGGTACTGGACTCTACTTTCTACCCTAGATCATAATAATGCACAAAAGAATCAGGCATATATGTATCAATTAATGATAAATTATCAAAAGTCACTACTAATACTACAACAGTAGGTTGCATGGCTACCTTAGACCTAAAAATGAATCTCTTCTCACATTCTGCTACAGTGTTGGCAGTTTGTACGTTAGGCTACTGTCCTTTGGGAACTACTCACAAGGGTCCAATACCACTTTAAACCACTCATCTGCACTCCACTCCCTTTGCCTTCCTCCATCCTCTCCACCTCGTAAATTTTTTTGATTGTATAAACTCCCATTATTTTCTCCACCTCTTCATCAAAAACACATAATAATTTTGGATGTTGATGCAGTCATATGGATGGGGTTTCTAATTAAGGAAATCCCTATTATAGCAGCTAGTAATAAACATAAACTCACACACAGATCTAACACAAAGATATCCAAACATTAATGTAATCAATTGGGTCACATACATGTAGAGTGTTAGCTATTGGCTACACATTCACTCTAGCTGCAACTGAAAACCACGAATCAACAATGATTTTATTCAACACGAGGTATTGAATACAGAGAGTTATTTATAAAACACATATGCTCGTATCAGTCCCTATAAAATAAGGCGAGCAATAACTAACTAATGGAACTGTTACTATAGCCCAACAACTAACTACCTACGTAAAGTTGTTTTATAACATAACAACTTTATGTTACATTTGTCTTAATGATGAATTAATATATTCCTAACATTCCCCCTTAATTCATCATGGTCTCTAGTGAATAGGAGAGATTCTTTGAGTTCCTCAAATTTATTTCGTGCAAGTGACTATAAAGACATCTACACATTTTTCTCGAGACAAAACAAGAGTTGGATGTTGTGTTGTAGAACATGTTCGTGTATGAAATATATTTGTACGTTAATGTGCTTTATCTGTTCATGACGCCTTTGGATTGCGAACAAGCTTGATAACACCTTCATTGTCAACATAGATGATGGTTGCTTTTGTGGTACTCCCGTTCTTCAAGTATGTGACAACCATATTGCTTCACCGACAACTCCTACATCACAATATTTTGTTTGAGTAGAAGATCGAGATTTATTTTTGTTTCTTCCTCCGCCATGATATTGGATCGGATGCCAAAGAGAACACATATCCATAAGTGGATTTCTTGTCATCAATATTACTTGCATGAGATGAGTCGAAATATTCTATCAAGAAAAAATGATCATTCTCCTTGTTTTCTAGGCCAAAGTCTATGGTTCCTTGTATGTATTGCAAAAGATTTGCTTTATTGCTTTCCAGTGACAGATTTTCGGTTGTTGCATAAATTGTGAAGATAGATGACAACATAGTTGATGTTTGGCCTTGTAAATGTTAAGTAAATGAGACATGTAATCAACTGCCTACGGTAGAGAGTGCCATTTACTTGCGGTGATGGATCATTGGGAGACAATTGAAGCTTTGCCTCCATGGGTGTGGCAAATGGTTTACTATCTATCATCCTGAAACTTCTCGAGCAATTTCTTGGTGTATTTCATTTGTGACACAAAAATGTGGTGATCCTTTTGCCATACTTCTAGTCCGAGATAGAAGTGCAAAGAGCCCAAGATTTGTCATGTTGAATGATCAATAAAGATGTTTCTTTGTTACATCAATCATCTTCACCGAACTACTAGCGATGACTAGATCGTTGACACAAAAGACACAAATCACAATCTACCCCCTTACTTTTTGAGGTAGAGATTGGGGTCATGAGGGTTCCTTTGGAATCCATGATGAACGAGATGCTCATCAATCTTTATATACTTTGTTTTCGGGAGCTAGTTTGAGACCATATAGTGACTTGATGAGTCTACACACCTTTTCTTCTTTTTTAGGTATGACAAAACCTTTTGGTTGAGTCATGTAGACTTCTTGCAAATCTCTATTAAGAAAGACACTTTTTACATCCATTTGGTGGACTTTCCAACCAAACCGAAGCAGCAAAGCAAATATAATTCTAATAGTCTTTATCTTGGTTGTGGGAGCAAATGTCTCCTCATAGTCAATGCCTTCTTTTTGAACATACCCCTTAGCTACTTCGTCTTTCCTTGTGCTTGTCAATACTGCCACTTGCTTTATACTTCAGCTCGAAGATTCATCTGCAACCGATTGGCTTCTTCCTTGGTTGAAGATCTACAAGCGGCCATGTGTTATTTTTCATCAGTGACTGATGTTCTACAGTCATAACATCTATCCAAGGTTGACTCTAGGGCTTCTTGAACTGTAAGGGCTCAACAATTTCAACAAGTGTACTCATTAAGGCGAAATTGACCTCTTCTCGAGCCATACTACAAGTCCTTAGTCTTGTGGTGGATGTGCTTGGGACTTCATCCAACTTAGCATCTTGTATCGCATTAGTATACCATTTTGACATATGTTGAGCGAGAGTTTAGTGAGTGATTGTGACCTTATTTCTCCTCGATGATTGATATGGATGATGCCTAAATGTCGTTATTACAACTCTATTAGGTGATGGATGAAGTAAATCAACGCGATTTACTTGACTTGTAGGTGCAATTTAAAGGCACCGCTAATATCAACTGTTGCTAATGAGTTTGAAAAACTTTGTGCTTCGCCATTGCAATTGGAACAAATGTACATTTTTTTAGGAATTTAACAAATTTGCGATGCAATTTTTTGAATTCAATTTTTTTGATTCCCTTGAAAATTGACTTTTTGAAATTATTTTGTTATTTTTGTAAAAATACCCCCTTGTAATGGAATTTTAAAAAAATTGTAGTCAAAAAATTGCCTATACCTCTCTTCAGTGATTTTTTTTTTGTGTGGCATCTATGGCCTCTTGAAAAATTATTGTCCGATATTTTTTATATTTGAAATTTCTATGTAAAAAAATTCTATAAAAAAATAGCCAAGGGGAGGGGCCGGGATTGACCCCTTCACCTCCCACTTTCTTGTGGTTTTCAATAAAATATTTTTAGCCATGTTAGTCGTATAACTTGGTAATAATCTATGGTGGCTTAGAGCTATTTAACTTTTAAAAACTTAAAACGGTTTTAAAAAAATGGAGCGGTGGGACTTGATATCTCTACTTCGTCTCTTGTAAAGCTTCAAAACTTTCCTAGCTAGTTGCATGGGCGATTTTTCACCTTGTCAACTAAACGAGGGACTTTTCATATATCATTAAATATTTGTAAATGCTTTTAAAAAAGATTGACCTCTTACTGTTGGTTAGGGTTAGAGGAACCCATGTGGAAGCACTTTGTAAGAGTGGAAGCTTATTGTGAAATAGATCTGTTGCCATAAGGGTTGGAGCTGTAGTAAACTTATGTTTCAAGCCGAGTCACAAATTGATTTTAAAGCACGTTGAGGAGAGACATGGTATTGATATGAAACTCAAGCAGTTCGCTCTTTAAGCTTGAACACTCAACTTTGGCTATAGTTGTTTGTAGAAGCATTGAAAGTGTTCTAAAACTGTTCTTAAGGGGATTGTATTCCTATAATGTCCCCTTCTCAATCCTAGTTCTTTTTAAAGACCTTGGGCCCATTCCATTTCTGTGGCGAAAGAGATAGAGCAAGGGAAGTTAATGTCACGATTTTTAGTTGTTTTTGTGAGCCTTGGATTATTTTTAAGTGATTTTCTAAGTATAGTCGGATCGGCTAGGATAAAGGCGAAAAACCGATTGAAAATAAAAGAAAAAGGAACTATTATGTCCCCAAGGAGGTTGGTCCTCTTTAAGAGGATTCTATTTGGTTTTTGGCGCCACCTCTAGCTATTTAAAGGGGTCGTTTGGCTTGGAAGATGTTTATGCTTGCTTTGGAATTTATTTTTTTGAAGAGTTGGAGCATGCTTGCTTTTCTCTCTCATCCATTGAGGACGGAAACCCTCCATGGAGGTCTATTGAGGACGAAATCCCTCAATAACACTTAGATTTGAGGACGGAAACCCTCACATCTTCATTGGTGATCTCATACAAAGGTCACACTTGTGCTACAATCAGATTTACAGAGGTTCAAGGCAGATTTATTAGTGCTAGGGCATCATTTGCAGCTAGGGAAGATCAGATTTGCATGGTTTTGAGTGTGGGACAACCACACAAGTCTGTGTTTGAGCTTGCAAGGGTTTTGGACCAGCTGTTTGGCCAATTTCAGACCCTCTCCTAGGGTAGTGACTTGCCCTAAGGTGAAGTTCGGGGTGTTTTAGGGCACGATCAGTATCAAATTCTTGCACCATTGTGTTCTCCATATTTTTAGCAGCTGGATCTTCTATTTGTACTTGTGTTTGGGCTTGGAAATGCTTAGTTCCAGCCATTTTTGTAATGGGTATTCACTGCTGTTAATTAATTCCAGCTAGTATTAAAATTGCAAAAAGATATATTTTCCGGTGCTTTTCTCTTGCAATCATTTCCAACTTTGAAGAATAATATTTTGAAGGGTTTCTATATTATTTCCAACAAGTTTGTGGCTGATTTCTATCATAAAAAATATGTTTACAGCCTGCTGCTAGGGTTTGAGAATTTAATTTCAGTTTTGCTTCAGTTTACTATTTGGATTTGTGCAAGTTCCTTTGGTGTTTAGATTTAGCCCAAGAGGGACATTACAATTCCACTACGTGATGGATTCTAGACCACTATGGCTGCTGGCAAGGGAGATGAAATGGTGGTTACCGAGCCTAGATTCAAGTTTGAGCTTGCTTGTAAGATGATAGTGTCCCCTCGGAGAATACAAGATTGAGCTTAGTTAGGATGTAACCAGTGTGTGTACGAAGCCTTGAAATGAGCCCAATCCGATTTGGGATTCAGATTCGCTGGCAAAGTAGATATCGGTATGAAGAGCAAGGGTTTGAGCCAATCCGCATATTTGTGGCCCGATATGTGTAAGGCGGTATAACTTCGGCCGAGTTGGAGTTTTGAGCTTCGTTGTTGCAAGGAAATGAAGTCCGAGTTAGATAACAAAGGAGGTAGCGAGATAGGTCTCCATTGTCAATGTAAGCCTAGCTATGTAATGTTCCTCCAATGTCTCAAGATGTGTGGGATCAATGAATGCCGAGTAGAGGTGGATCGGAAATGAGGGTGGCTTGGGGCTTCTCCTCATTTATCCTCTCTTTGAAACCTTATATTCTCCTTTCACATAAATTCGAGTTCGGTTGCTTTGATACCAAATGAAAACCATAAATCAACAATGATTTTATTTAGCATGAGATAATGATTACAAAGAGTTATTTATAAACTACATGCTTGTAATAGTCCTTATAAAATAGGGCTAATGAAACCGTTATTATAGCCTAACAACTAACAACCCATGTAAAGTTGTTTTATGACATAACAACTTTACGTTACATTTATATTAATGATGAATTTATTTATTCCTTACAACAACAAGAAGCTTTCCTCAATACTGATGGTGGAGACTCTTAGAATAACACATATTTCTCTCTATTGCTTTTGGCAACTGGTAGAACCTATCCAATGTCTCTCTAGGCTACTCGGCTCCCCACCTTTGCCTTTCTAGACTCAAATTTGGAAAAAAATTCCTCAACGTCTCCTAGACCCCTCAAATGCTTGTCCAACATGCCCTTATATAGATCTCTTGAAGTGTCACGTTTCGATTTTTATCCATGCAATTACATGCAAGCTAGCATGTGTTGCTTGCATCCAAGGTTTTTGGAGTCAAACTGTGATTTCTAGTCTTTGCCACACTTGTGAATTGTTGCACTTTTGCACCATCCATGTCAATCTTGGTGGTTGACAACTTGATTGCGCAAACTTCTACCTTAGGCACAAAGATAACTTGTGCATTCCATGCCTTCACCAAAACTGCAAAATCCAACCTTCTAACTCCTACATTATTGCCTTTCCTTCGTGATTGTGCACTTGTCCACATGCGTGCCTGTATTAACCAAGCAATTGCACCCCTTTATTTGCAAACCTAGACTTTGTTGTTTTTGAATCACACAAGATTGCTGATTTGCTTAGGATGTTCTTGCATAAAACTCCTAGGTAAGTTAAATGTGAGCTCATTTTTGGCCATGAAGTGTCATGGCCACAACTTTCCCATTCTATAATATCCCCTTCTCGAAAGCAGGTTGAAGACCCTTAGCCTAATTTTGTTTCCCGATGGCTAAGGAAATAAGAAAAAGGAAACTAAGTCCTAATTAATTAATTTTAAAGTGCATAATGAAACTTTATTATAAGCACTTAAATTAATTATTAGTGACAAAATAAAAAAAAAAAAGAAAAGTTACTTTATGTTTTATTTTCCCTAGAGGAAAAATGCGACCCATGTGGGGATGAAATAAAGCAAGGGGAAAACATTAAATGAGGTAAAGTGAGCTGATTGGTTGTTTTGGGTGGCTAATATGCCAAGACAAGTTATAAAAGCAAGTCGCCATGCATGTAGAAGGCATCTTTTTGCATATCACAATTTCTGAATATTGGTATAAGCTTGCATGCTTTCCATTTCTACTTCAAAGGACGAAAACCCTTTGTAGTTTTGCTTTAGAGGATGAAAACCCTCTTTAGCCTTGGAAGAAGAATGAAAACTCTTCTTCCCTTGTGTTTTCCATTGAATTCCAATAGAGTTGAAGGTCAAAGTTGCAAATTTGTGTTGATTCTAGTGAGGGTTTGAAGGTAGAAGCTTGTTGCTGATTTCTACCCTTCATTTCCAGCTTTCCTACAGTGGAGCGACCTACCTTGTGGACATTTCTGAGTGATCTAGGGCATGTTTGGACCAGATCTGATTTGCTGTTCCATAATCAGATTTTTAGAAGCCAAGATCAACTGATTTGCATGTTTTTGGGCTGAGGAAACTCTATTTTCAGTCATGTCTGTGAGTTGTTCATCTACAGATTTATAAATAAAATTCCAGCCCTTTATTTGATCCAAATATGGTATTTTTCTAAGGTTATTGCATAAATAAAAATAGCTGATCTGTTTTGGTAAAGAATTAAGTGATTTTACTTCAGTTTGTGGATTTTTCAACTCCTTGTGCAAGTCGCATTTTCCCAAATAAATTTAGATCTGCATTATTGTTCATCAAATATATATCTTTTGGGTGCTGTTATAAATCAGATTTGTGGCTATTCCGTTTAGGGGCATAGTTTGTCTAGTTGGGGACATTACACCTTCGCCTAGTTACGTGCCTAAACAAGCTTGCTCTCCTTTTTCTCGTCTTGATTCCACTTGGATCATAATTTTTCATCCTCCGCCTAGCTCCAATAACTTTTCTCGTGTAGCTTGCCTTCTGTTTGAGCATAATCCACCCACCTTCCCTCTCTTTTGGGTTTGCACTCACCTCTGCCCGTTCGTCTCCACCTAGTGTCTTTAGCACTAGACTACATGTGCGCTTGATCTACTTTTCTTCTTTACATGCATCTTCCCCCTTCTCTTCTTCTCATAGTGGTCAACTTGAGCATTAATGTATACTTGTATTCCATCTTACCTCATGTCTTCGTAGGACATCTCTCGTGCAATGTATTATGACCACTTTCCATCATCCTCATGCCTTCTGCAAGGCACATTTGCACGGTACTTCCGCTACCTCCTCTCATCTCTTCACTCTTCTTTTTGCTTCCTCCATCCATTCCTCCTCTGGTGGTGTGTTTTGTTTTGTGCACTGGACTAGTAACATCAACCGCTTCTCATCTACTCTTTCGCTTCTCATGTCAACTTCACGCTAATTGCATCTTCCTTTCTCCACTTCCTACATGCCTTGACATGCCACATGCAATTAGACTTGCGCCTCCTTCATTAGCTTTGGGCTGATCCATTTTCACAACATCTTGTCCTCCCCGCATCTTCTCTTTGATGTCGTGCACAAATAGACTTGTGCTTTCTTCCTATCCTCTCTTAAGACTTATAATATGAGTGTCTTTCTCTGTGTTGATGTAGGCCGCCCTTTCATGCATCTCCTCTTGAGCATCCTCGGATGCCTCCCGTAGAATGGTATCCACTCTCTCCTCCCCAACCTTTATTTTCAAGGAAAAGTATTCACTCCCTTCTTCATTTCCTTCTCCTCTTGTGTCAATTGCCATTTCTTTGTAAGTGGGCCGTTGCTTGCATTTTCCTTTTTACTATTTGACTCTATGTATAAATCTTTTGTTCTTTGGGAATCAAGAACCTCTATCCTCCTTTTTAATCTTCTTTTCTTGTGTCCTCTATGGGGCTGCTACTTTCTCCTTGTGCACTATCCCAATCATCTCTGTGGGCACCCTTACATCCATCTTCATGCACACCCTCATGCCTTAAGTTAGTACTTACATCTGTGTCCTCAAGCTGACTTCCTCCAACACTTCTTCATCTCCTTCCTCTTTGGGCATTTTTGCCTTTGGTTTGTGCGTCCCTTTGTTGTTTTCGGGACAACTCTTCACTGCGGGCAAAACTCTTCTCTTCATTCTTCCTCCGTTAGGTATTAGACACATGCCTTGCGCTTCCCCTTCACTTGCTCTTCTTCCCTTTGATGCCTCTCGTAGGGCATTTCCCATTTGATGCTGCCTTCCTTTTTCTTTTGTCAACACTTCTCTCGCTTCTTAGCTTCTAATGCTAATGTAACGTCACATTTCTCCTTAGCTAATTCTTGTGTTGGCTCTTCCTTCATCTTCTTTGACATGTCTTCAAGTATGTATGCCTTACTCCCCTCTTTGCCGTGCACAACAATCTTCTCAGGTGCTCATGTCAACTTGTTTTCTTTTGCATCTTTCTCTACGGATAGATCTAAACCTTCTTGAATTTGGACATTCTTTAAGAAATTTTTTCTTGGGCAAAAGTTGTTTAGAACCTCTCCTTCGTGTCAACAATTTCTCCGTCATCCTCCACAGGGGATCTCTTTTTCCTAATTTGTGCACAACCTCACTTCTTGTTATTTGGTAGAATAGATCCACTCCACTCATACGGAAGGTCTTACACATTGCCCTTGAAGGCAATCTTCTTTTCTACACTCTTTCCTCTTGTTGCAGAGTCTCCTCTTCGCTCACAATAGTTTTCATCAAATTCTCTTGGGAAATAAATACTCCCTCTATCATTCTTACCTCTTCCTTAAGCAAAAGATGCTCTCCCTCTCCATCTTCATCATATATTTTCCCACGATATTGCATTTTCTCGTCAACCGTGTTGCGCTTTTGACTTACATAGGCTTAAGCATCATTTCATAGCATGCCTTCTCTCCTTTCATGTTTCGCATAATTCTTTTTCTGTTACCATCAATATGCGCGTGCAAAATCTTTGTGGCACAATTCCTCTTCTTTATCCTTCAAAGGACTCAAAGTGAACTTCTTTCCATCCTTTTCTAAGTGCTAGGTATTTGTTCTTCCATCATGTACAAATTTTCTATCATATTGCCTTAGTCTCCCCAAAAACACGACACACGTCACGCCGGCATGATGTCGCATGACACATCATCTCTTTGCTTTTGTCTTTGTTTTTGCTTTCCTGCATTGTTTTGTTCTCTTTGCACCTCTTGTAGTCCCATTAACCTTTTTGGTTACGTCACTTTTGGACATAAATTTTTAAATTTTTAAATTTATATGTGCCTATCTGAAATTTTACCAATGCCTTGTTCATTCGCCAAGATTCGATACCTTGTATGTGTTTGGGTGTGTTTTTTTCTTCAGACCTAACTTTTCCACCATCTTGCATGAAGCCAAATTATCCATGTTGCCGTTCTCCACAATTACCTTACAACACTTGCTTCCCACGATTTGAAAACTATTTGGAAGAGATTCTTCTTTTACACTACTTCATAATTTTCCCTTATTGGCTGCTTTAGTAACACTCTCTTCATCACGAGAGTCTCTCTGCTTGAGATCCTCTCAATGTGATGCATTTGTGGTCGGGTTTCCCAATGAAGGGATGCCTTCCACCACGTAACCCTTGGATCTCGCTAAGGCAAGATCTCGAACAACTCCTAAATAAGAAACACATGACAATATTTCTATTAAATACAACGAAGAGAGAATTATACATTTAGGCACATTACGATTACACTCCAACTACAATCTACAATGAGGCTCCGCAAGAAATTTTTCTTAGAATTCCCCAACCTAGGGCTATTCTAAGCTTGTAGACGTTGCCAAGCTTCTACAAAACCAACCTTTGGCTCACACTTACAGGGATAGTCCCCTCAGATCAAGACCAATTCTAAATCAAGACACAAATTCAAATGTTTAGATCAATATGCCTTACAAATACACATTTACCTTCTACTTATAGAAACCATGATGCTTTCAACAAGCAAAGGTTGTGTGGAATATTTATCCGGTGGTCTCTCAAGGCCATTGATTGATCCTAGAATGTTTCATGTATTGGATCGAGCCCAATGAATCATTTGCTGGTCCTTGGCTAAAATAGGTAGATCGGGACCATGTGTAGTCTGTGTAAATTGTCTTGATGTTGATAAGCGATTTTGTTAGTCACAAATCTCATCATGAAAGCGAATGGAGGTGGTCCCATAGAACACAATGTTTCATGGCTTCATACTTGTTGAGTGGCGTAGCTAGTTCATCGCACTAGGTGTAAGCTTTCGCGACATCCAACAATCATTGGAGGCTTTGGTCAAGCATTGACAATGCGCACAAGTAGTAGTGTGAATGACTGTGTAAGGTGTACACACTCCTATTGTGCAATGTGGCATGATTTGTGTAAAGTGTGCACAATCTTATTGTGCAATGTGGCTTTCCGTGCAAGGCTGCTTGGAATAATATTACACGGTAATGTCTAGTATGTCATGGCTTTGTGGTGTTGCATGACATTCATAAGCTTCCACAATGTTGGACGACCTTTGTAAGTTTGCGTGGCATTCATAGTTTTGCGTTGCTTTGGATAGGCTTTTCTAGTTTTGTTAATCCACAAAGGTAAGAGTTATGTGCCACTTCCACAAAACGACAAATGAAAATGATCTTTGTGTGGCTTACTTAGGAGTGGCATGATATTGTGCACTAACATTGCACAAAGGCATTGTCTGAAAATTTATTTTCGAAGACTAAGTGATTTTGGTTGACATAGGATTGCACGGAATCCGGATGCTCTTGCATCAAAATACTTTAGAGATTCTATCGACTCCTTGTCTTTGTGTGTGACATGTGCGCCAGCTTCAGACCTTATATTCCTTCACTCAACGATTGGGGACACTCTTACACCCTATGTCCAAGCTGACCACATCTAAAGCATGTTCCTAGAACCCTCTTTCCCTTCCTCAACCAAATCTTCCACCTCCTCTTGACAGGTAATATCCACTTCCTTGCACATAGCCTTGCTTAACATGTGCACATCATTGTGCACGTTGCGATTCTCCCCTTGTCTTGGCTGGGTTTTGCCAGCGTTGTTCCTTCTTCCATGTGCATATCTATCTCTTCCCGTGCAATACTATGTTACTTGCACGACAACTCCTCGGCTCGTAGTCTTGATTGGTGAGTTTCTTGTATTGTCAAGATCCGCACAATGCTTAGCTCTTTTTGGATAGCAAACCTTAACTATTCAAGTATGTTGCTACCTTCTCTTGGTCCACTTCACTATGACCAGATCTAATAGCGTTTCTTTGAAACTGCTGTCCATTCCTTGACACTTAGCTATTTTTGCCTTATGTTCAACAATCTCTTAAACAAATCCAACGAGTAGTCACCGGTTAGAATTTACTCTTCATCTTTGTGACCATTACTCCCACGCTGCTCTATTTTGTCTTGTACTTTATTTCTTTGGTACCCCTCTAGGATTCTCTCTTCCTAGAACTTTCTATTGCTAATGGTTGTGTTGGCTAGATTTTCTGCATAGCTGAAAACCTAGGCAATCGTGAGATAAATCTCCCTCATTTACCAGTGAGGCTCCCGTGTAAGATTTGTCAATTAAATATGCTAGTATCTATTTGGGGGTATTACTTTAACCATGCAGCTCATGAACCATAGTTGTATAGTTTTGCAGCAAGTAAGCAATTGTTAAAGAAAGGAAATATTTGATGAAGAAGAAAATAATAAAAACACAGGGGAAAGAAAAAGGGAAGATGTGCAACCCAATCAATAGATTACAGGGGTTGATTGCATACGCATAGACAAAACCAATAAGATATTAACACACAAAATTATAAGCAAATGCAACTTTCGGATCTAGATCTAGAATAACACGGTTTATTAGTAGGTCTAAGACAAAAAGTTAGAAACAAAATGCACCGTCGACACAAAGTTCTCCGAAAATCTGCTCCTTTCTATTCCTTTGCTTCAAATAGCTATTAGGGGTTTGACAAAGTTTGGAACACAAGAATGCTTGCTTACAAATTCTCCTTTTTTAACCCGTAGGTTCTTCCTCTACTTATAGCATGTAGAGGGGAAATTACAAATAGGAAGCTTTTAGTGAATTGGCACATGTAGAAGTCGGAAAGGAAACAACTGGCAATCTCCCTCCTCGAATTCCTCTTTGCATGACATGCATGATTTTCAAATCAAGATAGAACCTTCTATTTTGCGTGTTTGCCACCTATTTCCAAGTAGTTGACTTCTTGAAGTAATGACTTTTAAACCGATCACATGAGTTTTATAATTTAATTGATCGCTCAATTACTTTGTCGAGAGGAAATAAGAGAAAGAAGAAGAAAGAGGAAAGTTGCAGTCTTGTCCTTTTTCATATTTTGCATGCAGCTGATTCTTTTGCCTTTGATTCTCACCAAACTGGATCTGGAAGCAGCTAGATTTGGAAGTGGCTGGATCTGGAAGCAAGTGACTGTGATTTGCTTGCGGGTATTGCCTTTGACTTGTCTTCCTTCTTATCCTTGAAGCTTTTGTAGTTTTTCTCCAGTACATGCATCAGTGCAATGTTTTCTGTAAATAACTCATCATTTTTATTTTTAATTGCATATGAGCAATTAAAAATTCTGGAAAGCACTCCGGGTGAATGCAAATTCAATGAAGGCTTCAATCGAAGTGATTGGGAGAACATGCACAAGGTCTGGAAGAAATTCTCCATGCACCGACTTCTTCACGGTCAGATTAGAAACAAGAGGATGAAGCCTTTGCAATTATGGATCTGGATCTGAATCTGGATTGGATCTGATCTGAATATGAATCTGGAAGCTATGCATGATTCTACTGATCTTTTTCTTTCATCATGCTTCGCCATGGCCAGAGCAATCTTTGTTTGAGCAACTCTTTTTCTTTTTATTCGGCCGGAATTCTTTACAATCGGTGCAGATCTGGAGATTTCTTCAAATTCGGAGGATATGTTCAATGTATTGGACATTGATTTAAGCTCCCTTTCTCTTATATAAGCACATGTAATGAATACCTGCAATTAATTCAGACAAAGACGGCAACCGGAACATGAACACTTGATTTTAATCATAAAAATCTGCATATATCAAGCCTGCTGCCCCAAAATTTGAGGTTTTGTTTACATGCAAAACATGCATGAATTTCGTCAACTTCACCTGAGCACCTATACCACTATGCAGACAATTAATCAGACTTAAATCAAACTCCTTCAAACCTAGGTGCCAAACTTTGAAGCTTTCCGGCAGTGAAAACACCTTCTACTGAGCAAAATTCCTCCTTAATTGGGTGCCAAAATTGCCTGGGCTGCACTTCCTTGCTAAAGAATTAATTAATTCATCATTATGGCAGCCCCTTCTTATATAACCTCCACCATTCTATAATTAATAATTGCATCTCTTATTCTTGACAATTAATTAATTAAAAATCAGCTTTTCTCTTTAAACTTGGGCGCCTATTTTGTGCATGCTCATGGCTGCCATTAAATAAATTAAATTTATTTAATTTTAGCTTTTACTTCAAAGGCACGTTGATTTCACACTATGCTTTGACCTCATGCGCCAAAAATAGGAATTAATTCTATCAATTAATACTTTTAAAAAGTATTATTCTTCCTCTAGGTGGGTCGCACTTTTTTGCATAGCTAATTTCTATTTTTAAAAGTCAATTTCCAATGGGATTATTCACCCTGCACCGCAGCCCCAAAAATCCCATGATCCACTTAAGATGTTTGACTTTCATAATGGGATTTTTTTACCTTGCAAGGCAAGTAAGAAATTCCCATCAATGCCTTAAGTGATTATCTTTTATTTCACAATGGGATTTCTCACCGTGCAGGCGGGTAAGAAATTCTGCTGCACCGCAGCTACCAAAAATTCCATTGTAGCTTAAAACCTCCTTTCCCAAAAATGCGACCTGCTGAAAGAAGCCTTTTTCCGCATGACTTCGTTTTTAGAGAGAACCAGACCTCCTGTGGCAAATTCCTTCTAGCATGACGTCCGTAGATGATCTCTAGATACTTCAGGCAAGAAAACAACCTGAACCGGCAAAGGAATTGACCTAGGGAAATTTCATAGAAAACAAAACGAGAAAAATAACAAAAACGCAAAACGTTGCCAGAAGTCACAGATAAAGCCCATGATTCATTCCTGGTGGAAACCCTACTGGTATATGGGAATATTGATATGTAAAACCTCAACAGGGTTAAACCGAGCACAATTTACCTCAAACAGGGCTTAAAATAATTAAATAAAAATTTCCCGCAGGCAAACCCCAACGATAGAATATAATGAGTTTGGGCATCTGGTTATTTGTCGAAATTGGCTTATATGACTCTCTGGGAATATCTTGACACAATACAGACATTTTCTGCAATAAAAACACAAAATGACCCATTATTTTAAAAGTACGATTTTTTTAACATGGGGTAGTCTCGGTTTCGAGTGAAATCTGGGGACACCAGTTGTATCCTTCATCCCATTGACCTACTTTTTGTCATTTGTGGACATTAATATAATTTCTTTCTTCTTCTTCTTTCATTCTCGGATTTCTTTCCACCACAACACCGCATGATCCTTCAACTTGGTCTCACATATCTTTAGTCGCTATAGATCACTTATGTCTTCAAACTCAAAATACTCATTCATAATCGTGAGCAATTCAATAAGATCTTCGAGGATTCAACGTTCCCGAGAAGCATGGTACGCCTATCTTGGGACCGCACCCCATCTTGGAGATAGCACATAAGAGTCTGACCTATCTGTCATCTATTTCTTCATCTTCATCGTTTTCCTTTCCATCTCGCATGTTGTTTGTC
This sequence comes from Taxus wallichiana var. yunnanensis, assembly GCA_018340775.1. Classification (NCBI taxonomy): domain Eukaryota; kingdom Viridiplantae; phylum Streptophyta; class Pinopsida; order Cupressales; family Taxaceae; genus Taxus; species Taxus wallichiana. The sequence goes on along the minus strand of CM031241.1, from coordinate 491,957,778 downwards.
ATCTTCAACATTGCTATGGTCATTTCTTGGGATAATCATAAAACCCCTTCTACGGTCTTCTTCCACCACTTCTAGTGTGATTCACACATTTCTAAACATATTCGATACTTCGTCAAGTACTCCAACCACAACTGCATTAGCTCCATCTCCACTTGCTGTTTTCCTTGGCAGTATTCTAACTCACTTGGTCACGAACCCTACTATTGCAAATGCGTACTTGCAATCTGACGTGGTCCACCTTCTTGTTGAGTTGTTTTCATTGAGAGTTGCAACCTAAGCTCTCGATACCACACTTGATACAGTCATAGGTACAAGTTTTCTAGTTGAGTAAAGCCCTAACCCAACAACTAGTAAAACACACAAACACACACATACATCTAACACAAAAATCTCACTACATTAATGCCGTCATTTGCATTACATATATGGAGAGTGTTGGGTACAGGCTACGCATTCACTCAAGTTGTAACAACTAGCTTTCCTCAATACAATGGTGGAATCTCTCAGACTTCCATGTCACTCTCTCTCCATTTCTCTTGGCAATCTGAATCTGGTAGAACCTCTCCAACATTTTTGTAGACGACTTGGCAGTTTCTCCCCACTGCCTCTCTAGACTCTTGAATCTAGTAGAACTTGCCCAACGTCCCGCAGACTCCTCAAATGCTTGCCCATATCCTTATATAAGCCCCTCAAAGTTCTATGTATCGATTTTGATCTATGTAGTTACATGCAATCTGACACATGTCCCTTGCGTCCATCTCCAAGATTTTTGAGTCAAACAGACTTATTCTGACCTTTTGCCACTTGTGAATCCTTGCACTTTCGTGCCATCTATGTTAGTCTGCGTAGTTGACAACTTGAAATTATTTGTACGCCTTCCTTTTGCACCTTGTGCACACTTCTATCTTCGGCGCAAAGATAAATTGCTCGCTCCATGCCTTCACCAAAACATGTAAAACCCAAACTTCCAACTCCTCCTTTTAAACGCGCCTGCCCATGCACACTTATATTAATCAAGCAATTGCATCCCTTTATTCGCAAACCTAAACTTGGTTGTTTTTGGGTGATGCAAGATTGCTGATTCGTTAGGGATGCTCCTACATCAAATCTCCTCCTTTGTTATGATAGGGTCAGTATATATCTATCAGGTCACTACCTAGATCAGTTGTGGTCTGATGGCTCTTTCATATTGGCTCTGCCCCTCCTCGTTACATTTAGGGGGTGAATCACCCAGGCACTTAGGAGGCCGGGTGGGGATTCGCTTCAGTACAAGGAGTGTGCGAAGGCACTGTGGATTGCCCTTGAAATTGTCTATCCTCATTTCCTCAATATAATGATTCGGCTCATGTTGATGCTACTGGGCTGCCTCACAAGGGCCTGTTATTGATTTTACTAAAGCCTTAAAGGTTGTGATCTCCATCTTCAATCTAGAGGCAAGTTCTTCTTCAACCTGCAAATCAACTGGGTATTCATTGGCCTTGGAAATTCTGTCCAGTATCTAGTAGAAAATAGTTTGGCCCTTAACCGATTGGGCCAGCTTTTGCAGGAAATCCTGCTCTGTGGAGGATCTTGTCCTTCGTTACCCATTGCTGGAAGATCCTCTTCACTAAGCATGGTTCAAATCTATTGGAAATATAATGCCTATTTAGATTGGCGATTTATGTTTGGGTTATAATATTCAGTTCAGAGATAATAAATTTATGTGAGGTGTTAGTAGAATTGAACATCGTGATTATGTGTTGATGTTTATATACCTGCCATCTTGTGGTGATGTATAGATATGACATCAATTGATAATAAAGATGCCTCATTCTTACTTGTCAATCGTGTGTATTTTTTATCGAGGTCTTTTCTAATATTTAAATATGCTTAAATCTGAAATGGTATCAGAGGTATGCGCGTAAGATTCAAACTTAAATGAAACCCTATGTGACATTTTGGAAGAAAGAGAACATGTCGAGATTTTTAAGATAAGTAGACTTATATAATTTTCAGCTCCGAAAAGTGACTTTGGAAGGAGCAACATTCTCGAATGTTTCCAAAGTGAGATGAATAGCTAACAAAAAAGGTCAAAAAATAGTACAGAAGAGAGCTGCAACTACTGAAATAATTTGTATCCAGTGTTGAAAGGAATTGTGGCTGTTAAACAGCATATTGGACCCAACAAATGTGACAATGTAACAGTATGAATTTGCCATTCGGATCCTGAAAATGAAATCTTGAAGAATTAGAGTCTACATGAGCTTTTTAAAAACAACAAATAGTCAGACATAATTTATGAGACAACGATTGAAGTGTGATGAACAAATGTTGGAGGGTTACACTTGATGTGGAAAGACAGCCCATAAATCTTTGTACAACAGAATTGTCTTAGCTTGACAGTTTTAGTGGGAAAACCAACCCCAAATTTGCACATTATTTGAGACATTGCCCAGTGAACACCAGAAAATGTTGTGAAAGAGCAGCCAAGAGAATCAGTAAGCAGTGAGAAGTTTCCTTGCTCAGAATTAATGTGCATTGCAGTTTTAAAAAAAGACACACAAAGATTTGCTGAAGGGGGAAACAATTTTGTGTGGATAGAGAGTGCTCAACCGAGGCAGAGGTATGAGGGTTATTTTATAAAAGGTCTTTTAAATGGGGTTTTACTGAATTTTATTGTTGACGAATTTGCTGCAGCATTATTTATTGATGATTTTGAATAAAGAACTCCCCGGGAGAGTCCTCGGGGAGAGATGGTGTTATTTTTGTTGGGCTTCTTTTAACAATACCAGAAATTTTTGTGATGAGATTTTATTGAAATTTATTTCGGGAGATGCATAAACTCATAGAGTGTAATGTCCCCTTTCCTTCACAGAGGGCCTAAGGGCCAATATTTAGTCTTAGCCTTGGTCATACCCAAGGGGCTAAAGACTTTAGAGGCTATTGGGTATTCCACCTTGCTTATTTGTTATATTTTTGCGTTGGCATGGGTGTTAAGTGGCTTGGTGGGGGCAAACGTTATGTTTTATCGTTATGGGGGTGACTAATAACACTTTAATGTTATATTCTTTCGTTGGGGTCACTTATGTCCCTATGGCGACTTGGGGAAGAAAAGTAACTTTAAGTTACTTTATTATTTGGTGGTCCTTCCTAGAAAAGGTCGACTTAGGTTTCTTGGGCCACAAGTTGTTTGGGGGAAATTATAAAAGGAGATTGGGAGGAGAAAGAGAGGTCATTCTTGCATACACACTTATGATTTCCTTTGAGCAACTGCTGTTTGCTTTTTCTAGCTTGTGGAGTAAGATCCCACAGGAACCCTAGCTTCGGTGGTGAGAGATCCATTCCAGCTAGGTGGCATACGATTTCTTTTGAGCAACTGCTGTTTGCTTTTTCTAGCTTGTGGAGTAAGATCCCACAGAACCTAGCTTCGGTGGTGAGAGATCCATTCCTAGCTAGCGGGCATTCTTCGGTGGTGGAAGATCCACCCTAGCTTGTCAATTTGGAACTAATTCAGGGCTGATTTTCAGAGATCAATTTTAGGGTTTTCAGAGAAGGGTTTTGGTGGAATTTTGGGCTTTTGGTGGAGAAAAATCAAGGGTTTCCGGATCTGTTTTATTGCAGTGATTAGAGCAGGTTTGGCGCGCCACTTCTGAGGAATTTTGGAGGGTTTGTGGTCTCTTTCCAGGTGGAGTGACCCATTTTGGGATTTTACAGTGCTTTTTGGAGGGTTTTCAGAGTGCTTTTTTGAGGACTGGCGATTGGGTTTTCATTCATATTATTAATAGATGTTATTTCCAAAATTTCAGAATTTTATCATATGTATTTGAGAAGATATGGATTTTTAAGGTTTTCTAGCTGTCTAGGGTTTTCTGTAATTTTTTGGCAGTCATATATGATCCGAAAAATTCCAAAAATATTGTTCTAGGGTTCTTTATTATCATAGCAAGCTTCCTACAAATTTTCATGTGTTTTGGGCAAATATTTTGAGAAAAATAAATAAAAATCAGTTCGCTGCCCTAGCTGAGTATTTACGGCAAAAATCATATTTTCTATTTGCTGCAATTTATCTATAATTTGTGTGTTTTTGAGTGGTATCCCACAAGGGATATTTCATAGAGCAGTGTTTATTTGAAGGAAGTTTTATGCTGAGTCTGAAATTGTGACTGTTTGTTGGAGTAATTCTAGATTTTTAATTGAATCCTCAACTCAAATAGTGAAATATTTTATTTAATGTTCAAATCTTCAAAAATGTAAATGGCCTATATTTTAACTGAGTCTCAAGAGTTAACAAAAGATAACTAGCTATTTGGAGTTAGAGAATGAAAATGTTCTTTAGGGTTAAAGGGGAATGGGACACTGTTAATGAAATTAAAAAAATCACTTGATGTTGATCCGGAGCAACCAAAATATGGTATATTTAACCTTGAAGTCTCTGGTACACTGTAAACTCTGTTGGTGATGATATTGCCTCCTCTTTAACTATTCCAGAAATTGTGTTAATTGTCTACTGAAATGTTCAAATTATGTCTGGACAAGAAACAAATTCCATATAGCATCTGTTGAGACAAGAACAATTTTGGCCCCTGATTGGTTCTGATTTCTCAGGTGCCCACATGATAGTCTTTAACACAAGCTGCAACTAGTTCATAACACAGATGAACAAAGGGCAATAATTGGCCCTAGGCCAATGCCTGCATGATAGTATTCAACAGAAGCTGCAACTAGTTCATATTATAGATGAATATAGGAGAATAATTGGCTCTGGGCCACAAGACTAAGATCGGGCACTGTAAGCATCTAAGATGAGTTTTCTGTATATATGAAAAGAGGCCTTCACAAACCCTTGGGTGATTTCTCAAATTTAGGCTCAAATACCATCTCAGCCATATAAATTAACAAGGGGCCATCTTTAGGTAACGACTTGTAGAGGACTGAATAGAGGTTGTGGGTATTTGGATTTATGACAAGCCAAGCATTTGGGAAGCGATGTTAATGGTGTTCGTGATAGGCATATTCTACGTTAATGGATCCAACCCAAGGTTTTGTGGATTTGGATTTGTTCGGGCAATGCTAGGACAAATAGAACAAGGGGCAAGGTTAGGAGAAGCAAATTGAGAAAATGAAGTAGTAGGAAGTATCTGGGATTGTGTAGAGGGTGCCTTTGAATTAGATGAAGCAACATGAACTTGTCCTCTTGTTTTCCTCTTCCCCAAAGTGGCAGAAGCTGAAATAAAGTTCTCATTTTTCTTTGGTGCTATTGTTTGTCACCGTTCTCAATCACATATAAAATTCAATCCATAGAAAACACTCAAAATTTGCAGATCTTCACTGGGAAGATCTTAACTCTTGTAGAAGGCTTTAAGTTCTCAGCTCTTATTTGCTGTGAATTCCAAATGAAAGCTCATAGCTTGAATATGTGGGCCGAGCATCAAATGCCCAAATTGCCTCATTAAAGCCTTTAATGACAATCATAGAGGGCCGGGGTGATTCTTCTTGTGATAAGGTGTAATCTTTGGGCCACCTGTATTGCCTTGTCTAAGAAACTGGTGTATACCCTTGCTGGACAATATCTCTGCAGTTGACCTTTGAGCATCAAATGCCCAAATTGCCTCATTAAAGCCTTTAATGACAATCATAGAGGGCCGGGTGATTCTTCTTGTGATAAGGTGTAATCTTTGGGCCACCTGTATTGCCTTGTCTAAGAAACTGGTGTATACCCTTGCTGGACAATATCTCTGCAGTTGACCTTTGAACTTGGGAACCCTAATAAGCATATGGGTTGTTGTTTGAGCCATGAACCCTTCCAACTCAAAATCCCTCTTGGGCACGATACTACTGAATGCCTTTAGGTTTGAAGAGATTTGAAGTTGTGATTATAACACGATGTGTTTCTTTTCTGTCTTAAAGTTTGTTATGAGGCAATTGCAATATATGTAAACAACAATAATCATGTTGAATGAGTCATATGAAGATTTTACCTGCCTCGTTATGCCATGGGTTGGTCCTTAGCCTTTGTTCTTAAGAGGGTGGTGTGATATTTCATGATGTGCATACTGATTGTTTGGCACTGCGCAGCTGTAACAGTCAAAAGTCTTTTGTTAAGATACTTTGTACATTATAAATGTGTATATAAGGGTGGTTTCTAGTCAGACGCTTGGATTCCTGGGTGTAATCCAGCACCATCTGACATATGTACTGCCCCAATGATCATTGACAATCTTTATCGTCAAAACCTCTAGGCTGAATGTGTTGACAGTAAAATTTCATTTGGTGTTATTATAACAAGGACTATTTCTTTGTGTTTCGGTTGATAAGGTACAGACAAATCCTAGAGAAATTTATTGTCTTCTTGCATATTCCAGTGCCTGTTCTCCTGAATTAAGTTGTCTTCTCCAATAATATTCTTCTTGCCATGCCTGTCGATTCAATAAGAGTTTTAATGCAATATCTTACTAGTGTCCTTGGTTAGTCTTTTGAAAAAAATAAAAATGACCAGGCTTGCTAGTGAAGTTTTTCTTAGAAAGATTTACATGACTAGCACTAAATTTTATCTGCTTGATCATTCTTTATGTTGTATTTAGGTGCTTCGAGCTTTCGTAATTGCTTTTTGGCATTTAAATAAAATAGGGCTTTGGCCATTCTACATGGACGAGAGAAACTTGAACTGGAAGTTGAAGTAAAAATATGTATGTGATGTTTACAGGTACAAAACAAGAGTCAGCAGCTTCACGACCAGGCTTTGGTGAGTTACTTTCTCTTGTTTTTATACGAGGACCTATCATTGAATATGCTTTTAAAAATCATTCATCTGACATCTTTGTGAAGGTGATTTTATACCCTTTTTCTTTAATCTGGAATTCTCATTACCTGCAACATAGGCCGACTTATTGATGCGACCCAATATTAATTTTGAAAAGCTAGATAATGATGCTTCAAGACATATTAATGGACATGGAAGTGTTAGTTGATAACTTGGTTGATTTTAGAAACTAAGGAAATTGTTTTATCATATTTATCAGAGCCTTCTTTGCAAGTATATTCTTGTGATCACCAATTCAATGTTTATAGAATCTTGGCACCAGAAAAAGCAATACTAGTACCAAAGGCAAGAACCTTTTTGATTTCTGTGCAAAGAAGGCTCGTCTCACAAAGATGCACCCATTATTTTGTTAATCAATATCACTTTCGACAACACTATTTAATATGAGTTTTGACACAAATTTCCTCAATGTCTGATCTTTTTCCATTTCAACTTGCCATATGTTCCTTTGGGAAACCTCTTCTTCCTCAAGTGTGCTAAGACGATGTTTCCATCCCGGTATTCTTGTTCTGTCCTCAAATCTGTGTGCTGTTTATACTGCACATTAATCCTCTCCAATTGTTGTCGCACTTGCTGCTGTATGTCATGCATATATTTGCACTTGTCTCCTTTGCATCTCCCATGACACACAATTCCAAGACACCTCTTGGACACACACACACACATAAGCCCATAAACAGTATGGAATGACATTTTTGTAGTGATTTGGTTTATAGAATTGTTATAAGCAAATTCAACCTAGGCCAAGACCGAGTCCCAGAATCATAGCTTTTCTCCAACCAAACAGCGCAACACGTTGCCGACACACCTGTTGACTACCTCTATGTGACTATCTTTTTGAGTATGATATGCTGAATCAAAGTGCAACCTGGTGTTTAAGTTCTTCCACAATGTTCTCCAAAAATGTACAACAAATTTAGTATCTTGATAAGAGAGAATGCTACGCGGAAATCATTGCAGCCTAACCACTTTAAAAAATTAGCTATGTGCATAGCATCATTTCTTTTACATGCTATAAAATGCACCATTTTAGAAAATCTATCTTTCACAGCAAAAATAGAGTCATGGCCTTTTTGCGTTGTAGGCAATCCTAAAACAAAGTCCATGCTTAGATGGTCCCTTGGTCTCTCTAGAAATTGTAGTGGTTGATACAACTTTGTGTTCTGACTTCTTCCTTTTGCCAATTTGCAACTCTTGCATCCTTGCACATACTTCTTCACATCTATATCTATTTTCGGCCAAAGTAAATTTCAGTCAACATTTTTCAAAGCCAAAGTGAGCATCTAGTCCTCCAATATGCTTAATTTTGATCATATTGTCTTGCACAGATCCTCAGATTTTATTTTATTTTATGAAATAGTCTAACCATGGCATTCTGTCCACACTCACTAGTTTTGCACATGCTTTTCGCGTGTCTGTGAAATCTTCATCCTATGCATGAAGTTCCTTCATGGAACCGAATCCCATGAACTCCACTTGTATCTCATGCAACGATAGAGACCTTCTACTCAATGCATTTATAACTCTATTGGATTTTCCACTCCTATGCTTTAATACAAGTGAATAACTTTGCAAGAATTCAACTCACTTCATGTCTTTGGTTAACTTATCTTGACTATTTATGAATTGCAATCCTTGATGCTCTGTGAGTGACACAAACTTAATGGACAATAGATAATGCCTCCAGTTATTTAATGCTGTACTATGGTGTGTAACTTTTGATCATAAACCAATTTTTTTCTCTTTGCTTCATTCAGTTTCTTGCTGAAGTAAGCAATGGGCTTGCCTTCTTGACTTATCACTGCTTGAATGACTGTGCCACTCACATCACAATCTACCTGAAATCAGGTAGCGCCAACACTAGCTGCTCTGTCACTTTCCTCTTCAAGTTTTGGAAGCTCTACTATGCTTTTGTTGTCTAGACAAATTCTTTTTTATCACCTCTCATCGCCTCTGTGATAGGTGCACATTTATTGCTGAAGTTTTTGATGATCTTATAAAAATTCGCCAATCCATGGAAGCTTCTAGCTTCAGACATACTCTTAGGTGATGGCCATTCAACAATAATTCTAACCTTCTTTGGATCCATCATCAATCCATCTTGGGAAATCACAAAACCCAAGTATTAATTCCTTTTCATGAAGCTGCATTTCTTCTAATTTATCAGCAACTTTTCATCTCTCAACTTCTGCAACTGTTGTCTTAAGTGTTCTTTCTTGGGGTTGTTGCATATCAGAATGTCATCCAAATATACATTTACAAAAATACCAAGAAAAGGTTTCAATGTTTCATTCATGAGTCCCATGAATGTACTCATTGTGTTAGTCAACTTAAAGGCATGACCAACCACTCATACAATCCATCTTACATTTTTAGTGCAATCTTCTAGTCATCATCTTCTCTGATCTTGATTTGGTGATAGCCATTCTTTAGGTCAATCTCGGTAAAATACTCAATGCCACTCAAGTTGTCCATCAAAGCATCCATGCGCAACAATGGAAATTTGTACTTGGTTATTTTGTTAATGGCTCTTGAATTTGTACACATCTTCCATTCTCCTCCTTTCTTGGGCGCTAATGACGTAGGTATTGTGCACGAGCTTGGACTCTCTGTGATCAACCCCTTCTCCAACAGTTCTTATACTTGCCTCTTCACCTCCTCCATTGTCCTTGGGCATCCTTCTATATGCAACTTTGTTTGGCAAGCTGGAACTTGGAACCTGTAGTCAGGTTCATATGGCGACTTATTCTCCACATGGGTGGTAATCGATTTGGAAGATGATTTGAAACAATATCTTCATATTCATCCAACAACTCCTTCACTTTGGGTGGAAGTGCTTCGTCTTTTTTATTGTGTTCCCAACCTGTTTGGGCTTGGGAATAAAAGCATATCATACTTCCTCTTTCACCTCTTTCAGGAATTGCTTTCTTGAAATCAACAAAATATTTCGATTTTTGTCCACTTCTTCACTTTTATCCTTCAAAGGGTTCAAAGCTAAGTAGCTGGTACAGGTACAAGTAACGATACAAGTACTGTTAATTTGGTTCAAGATGCAATTATATTTTCACATAATAAAACTTGATTCATTCGGGATAACAATACAATATGAGAGATACAATTTTAGAGCCCATGCAAAGCCTACAACGGTGGAGTTAGACATATCACAAGATCACTATAAAATCTCACCTAATACCTAATATTTGTCATAAATAATATCTACGTTTGTTGTGAGAACAACTCATCACAACTCACTTTACATTATTTACCTAACTACTATATTTTCACCCAAACATGCTTAGATGAGTTGTAAATACAGCTTATCTTACAAATAATATTAATTCACACATTATTTTATCAACCCATATTAATACTAAATAATACGAGCACTATCATTAATAGCCAATACTTGTAACATTCCACTCCTTAGTGCAAACGTGGGAGAATAGAAACATATCTTGCAAATGCTGCTCCTTGAAAACACCACATAGATTAGATAAAGGTCCATCAAGCTATCTTTTGACCCTCATAAAGGTTTAGCTCCCAAGCCAAATTCCATGGGACAGTTCTTGGACCCCTTTCCCGAACTCCCAAATTCCACATACTCTAGATTCCCGTAGCTCCCCAACTATTTGGACAACAAACCATTTTGAGTTTACCTCAAAATCTTCTCCTGGCCCCAAAAAGTCAAATTCTTTTGAACACGCGTCTTTCCCAAATGTTGCAACAAGGGTTTATTTAGCAAACCACTCAAAACAAGAATACAGTGAAAACACAAGCCACTAATTTTATTGTGGCCATGCTGCTAGTGGTTGACAAGAGGTCGTTGTTTGACCTTCTTCCTCTGTTGCCTCCATCCTCCAAAAGATGTTCTACTAACTTAGGGAATGTGATCATGAGGCTCATTTGTAAGTTGTTTCCAAGAGCATAATCGCACCCTCCCACAAACTTGACAAACTCAATGGTTGTCGGATTCTACCAAAAATATGTTCATAAGGCAATTTTTTTTGTAGGACACTTGACTTACAATGGCTCATTTGATGACTTATTGAAGGATCTGGAACCTCCAATTGAGCAATATACTAACTTCCTTGAGTTTCAAGAGATTGTACAACTGTACTGTAGGCAGAAACCCTCATCAATTTGTGCAAATCAAATTGTATGCAAGCTGTAATGAAGTTGCAGCAGTCATAAATCATCGGAAACTTTATCCAAAACATCAGTATGGCGGTTGGAATAGTTGTCTTCAGAAGCTCCAATGGAATGAATGGAAATAATTCAATAGTTGCAACAAACTGAACATCATTCACGCCTAAAAACACTTGTATGGCTGCAAAGTTTTAAAATTGGTGACAACTCTCATAATGATCCATGGGTCATAGCTCTTGCTACCCAAATTCATACCAACCATGCTATGCTAAGTCATAAAATTTTGAACAACAAAATAACATCTATTTTGCTTACCATCTTCCCTCATCAAGCATCCTGTGGTGGCTATCTCCATTTGTTCATCACCTACAATCTTGTCATCAAGTGTGGTACTTAGCTCCCAGGAGTGATCTATGAACCATGAACATTGATCCTTCACAATGTGGTTAGAATGCACAACAAACCTTATATGATTCCTAATAAACTCCCTTTCATTCCAAGTGCAAGAGATGGAGAACTCAATAGTGACATTGATGCCTCTAACAACGGTGACCCTCAAAAGATCACCTGGCTCCCATATGCAAAAACAATCTTGAACTTGAATCAAAGAATCTACATGCCCTATGCTGCAAGTTGTATCCTTGACCCTATCACCCTTCTTAGCATGCTTTCCATGATGACAAGAATCCTTAGTTGCTGAATTTATGAACTCAACACTTACCTCTACTACAAGATTCTTTTCAAATGCATACTTATTAGGTGAATCAAAAATTATGGGAGGAGAATGCTGCTGCCCTATCTAGCATACCATGGACCTTGTCTAGAAGGCAGCCATTTATCCATTTATCTCCAATCACCATAACATATGCATTTGCCCATGCAATCCTAGTTTGGATATCAAATCTGAATCTAACAAAGATGATGTGAATTGGTTTACCTGAATGCTGAATTGTTCCATGGCTGCTTGCTTTGATTCCCTGGAGTTGGATCACTTTTGGGTCAGCCAAATCATTAATGCATAACTGATTGCTCTTAATATGGAATGTGCCTTCAAGATTTGAGAGTGGTATTGGAAGCATAGATGCCCTATGAAATGTTGCAGCTCTACCCAAAAGTCTTACTTGTACATCACATTGTGGCTTCCCAGAACTTCCTCTTAACTCTCCTTCCATATGTAAAATCCTTCTTATAGGGTTCATGCTTAAAACTTGCAATAGAGTTGGCATCAAACCAACAGGAAAATTTAAAACAGCAAAATGAAGATTAGGCCTTGGTCCCAATATAGTCCCATCTGCATGAAGAGTTGCTTTATCCCTTTGGGTGGGGATTCTATCTAGGTGAAGACCATCAATATTACTGAAACTCCCAACCATAACAACTCTCTGTATCTTATAAATTTCCCATCCCCATTCTTTTCTATGGAAACTGAAATCTGTTGTAGTATCTCTATTGCTTGGATCCCATACCTTTATGTACATACAATTTAGACCCAAAGGTTCTACTTTCATCTTTTTATTTTCAGAACTGTCATAATGATGTTTCAAGAGTTTCCCTTCTTTAAATTTCTGTAGGTGGTCTTTTGCTTGGGTAGCTATCAACTTAGCATTTTTAGCTCTTAGCCATTTATCACACCTTTCTAGGTCCTCATTACATCCTCTGCACTTGACTGCAAAGTGGCTGGTTTCTTTTCAATACTCAGATCCACTTTTGTTGTTGATGGTGGATTATTCAATTTTGCCTCATATATGTGATTTATGCACTCCCTTTCTGTTGAACTCTTTGTAATCAGCGAATGGTGCTTTCTTCTTCACAATTTCCTCCTTGACCTCTTGAGGTGGTGGTGTATCCATTACTTTTGCTGGTCTTTTTCCTTCCTCGACTTCCTCATTATTTTGCTGATACATGCAATCATTAGAAGCCAATAAAACATTTTTTACTATCAAAGAATCTTTACCTTCAATTTGCATGTTGGGTTCCTTTTGTTCAGCTGTCCTTCCTACTGTTAGGTATGGCTTCAACTTTGCTTCACACTGATTAACTACCTTTTGAGCCAACACATGTGAAGCCGGGAGACTTCCTGCTCATCCTTTTCATATTAGCCAATAAAACTAGGAGTGGCTGGGACATATTGCCACTCTCATTCATAATCAAAGACACAAAGACATAATTGTTTGCATTGAAGTAATAACATTTTCTGCATGATTTTGATAAACAGTAGCAAAGAAATGTTGAAACATTTGGAGAATAAGATCATCACATTCAAGATCCAACATTAAAACACATGATTTGACTTTTGCCATAATTTCTAAAATTGCAACCCTCTTAGCAAAAAAGTGCTTTTGATTTCATCTAACCCGAGAAAATTTCCACATTTAATGAAAATATTTGCCTCAGTGTTGCTGCTGTATGACTCTTCAGTTGCTGTTATTCTTGTGATTTCACTAACACAAGTGGAACTACACGTCTCACATCTGGACTTGGGTGTCACAAAAGCTTGGGCTTAGCCAAACGAGTGATCGTTGGATTCACTGCCCATAACATAGACTGCAAATCTGATTGTCTTATTATGGATCATCAGTTCGCCATTTCCTCCAGAGTAGAACATTCTTTGAATGAGGAGGCTGCTCAAGGTTGTTCCCGTTCTGCAAAGCTTTTCGCCAAATTCTCTTTATTCATTAACTCCTTGATCTGTAGACTATGCATCAGATCTGCAAAACATTAATTCTTCCCAACAGGTGCATTAAAAATTTGATCTAACCCTGTAGGTTGGCGAGATTTAAGCTATAATACCACCCTAGTGTCCTCATAGGGCAAAAATAATGCAAATTCCGTAAACCCTTATCTGTGCTGGAAAGTCTGGAAAAATCCCTTATAGATGAAAATACGAAGCTCTTAAAATACCCTTTTATTCAAAGAAACTTGAATGATAAACCCCAAGAAAAATATAGAATTTCTATAGGAAATGACAGCTGTAAAGCAAGTCTAATTTCTTGCTCTTATAAACGGAAAATCAACAAAATAGAGATAACCTCAAGAGGCAAAGCCTTATGAAAGAAAATAATTTTTACAATCAACAGATGCATTTATTTCAATTTATTTCTGAACTGAAGATAGAAGATGATTATAGCCGACCGTTTGATGCCATATCGGAAGGATCAAAGGCTGGTAGTTATGCCCTAGGGTAGATTGGGGGCTTAGGTAAGCCCTGGCACCAAAGACACCCTCTTTCACCACTGAAATGTCCTCCCAAGTCCCAAGGAGTTCATCCCACTTCCTTAGCAATTCATCCAGCCCTAGAAATGCTCAAAAACTATCCAAGAACCTTCCCAAAGTCGATTACGGCTGATTGGTGGTTGTCCCACGGAGAAAAATTCTGAAAATCTGATCTGTATGTGTGCCTTAGCTGCGCACCTCTGAAAATGACCTTGAAACTATGCCCTAGCTATGAAAATTTGAATTTAAGCTCAAATGTGACCTCTAAATGAAATCATCAAGCAAATGTTGAGTGTTTCTATCCCCAAATCTTTATACCAAAGAGGGGTTTTGTTCTCAATAACTGAAATGTTGAATCTACAAGCTTAACACTTACGATAGAAATGAAATTATGACCATACCTCCCCACAAACGAACACCCTCAACTCCTTTTATACTTTTCTATCTCTATTTCCCAAGCGAGGCGCTCCACGTGGGGCTTTTGTAGTTTAATTAAAAATGACTTTATTATTTTTTATTTTAGCGTTAAATCACCTAAAATAGAAAGTCCCCTTTTATTTTAATAATAATATCATAAGTAGGCTTTATGATATTACTTTTTGGCCACTTAGTTATATTATTACCTTATTTCCTTTTTTTTCCACCCCTATAACTTGCGGGAAATAAGTGGATAGGCTAAGGGTCTTCTATTTGCATTAAATCTGAGCAAGGGACATTACAGTTGCTTAAGCCCCATGATTTGTAGAATTCTTAATAGGGACATACAATGTAATCAGATGCCTCTTGCTTTGTATCAATCAAATTAGTGATTCTGTTTGTCGAGTAAGTCGCAAGGAAGAACATGAAGCTTAATTCTACTAACTAGTGTTTTAAACACCATTTGGTTTGATTGGTTCATTAAAAAAATTGCAAATCATTAGAAAAACCGAACCAATGACCGGTTCTATATGAATTTAATCGTCCGAATCAATACCGATTCAAGATCTTAATTGATCGGTTCTATACTTGAATCGGTCAAACCAGCCGGTTTCGTACTGCACCGCTTGAATTGGCCGAGGGGCGGTTTTTTCCTTTAAGTTTATACATTTTTTTCCAATTTTAGCTTTTAAGTCACTTTTTTCTAGTGTTACATAGGGGTGTGCACCCCTCATTCCTAAGCCGCTTGGGTGTTTGGGGACGGGATGAAACGCCCCCACGCACCACCCGATGTAAAAATGAAGGGGACATCCCCTAACTTTAGGGAATGCACCCGGGATGTCCCGGTGCTTTGAGACTTTGGGGACTCCAACGGGGATGCCATGACGTCCCCGAGACGGCTAGGGGATGGCTAGGGGACGTCCCGAAGTCCCCGGAGTCCCAAAAATAAAAATATAAAAAACATAAAGGATTATGACTTTGAAAAGAGGAAAATGAAAACTAATCCTTTTCCCATGCAAACTTACCTTCCCAAGAAATGGATTTTTGTTGTCTTATGTAGGTTCCAAAAGAAGATATTCTAACAAGAGGTCGCTGTTATTTTACATTTTAAAGCCTTTCTTATACATAGCAATAGGATCAATAAATTCACATGCATATTTTTAAGGATTTCTTTAGTTTCAAAATTTTGTTGTGCAAGTCTTTTTGCCTCTTTTTGTATGATATTAAGGCTTTACCGGTATATTAGGATGTTCTAGAGGCCAACTTTGTATTTAATTTTTAGTGTTTTTCAGTTACCTTAGCTAGTTTTGTCTATGGATGGCTATTCATGTAGTTTGCATGGCCTCTACTGTTCCAAAAAGCTATTTTTTTAATTCGAGGATATAATCATGTAAGTGACATGATAAAGAGATGTTGGCATGTTACAGCCCTTTGGTAACATTATTGGCTATGGTGCTGAAATTATAACCTTTCATGTTTTTTTTTCAAGGTTAGGGGACCCATTGTATATTTTTAATATTTATATATTATTTTAATAGCCATGTGCCATCCGTCCCCAAAATTTGAGAATTTTTTTGCCGTCTTGGAAACCCCGGCCCTATGTCCCGACGCCCCCCCATCTCGGAGTCTTAGGTAACTATGCTTTTTCGAACCCTAACCCTAAAATGATGTTATATAGACCCCGTTTGGAACAACGATTAAATGATCTTGTCTTCGTGCAATACAACCTTCGCTAAGACACAACCAATTACTGAATAGAATACCTAATACATATTCCATTGTCTTGGATGATATTGATCCAACTTCAGAATGGGTAGAGGAGAGTCACCCAGTGGATGGTTTTGGATGATGAACCACTAGTAGTACTGCACATGGGAAACACTAGCCGTGCTACAACCACCGCGATGTTCAAGCCGAGGAATATGATGACATTGATGAGGATGAGGATCCCATTCTTAGTAGTGGTGTTGAGTTTGATGATTGATATCAAACTTGTGGTATCCTGTAGTAAATTGTTTTTTGGACTCTATAGGCCATTTATAGACTCATTGTTTATGTATTTTGTTTCGGATATGTAGTGCACTTGGTGCCGTTTTGCTATATTTACCCTTACATGTTATATACATGAGTAAACTTTGAATATTTTGTCGCTAATTGTTTGTAATCATAGGTTGAAATCTTTAAAATATATTGTTTTCATTAAAATTGTAATATTTTATGTATTTTTTAGTAAACTGGTTCATAAATTTTAAACCGGTCCAATTCTGGTTTGGTTACGATTTTAACAACATTGCTACTACCACATGTAGAGATTGCTTGAGAAAACTCTCATTAACAAGGGCAGCCTTGAATTTGGATAAGCCCTTTAAAAATTCACTATTCCATCACAAGGAAGGACAAACATGACTTTGATACCAAATGTTAATTTGGTTCAGGATGCAAATATATTTTCACACAATAAAACTTGATTCATTTGGGACAACGATACAATATGAGAGATGCATTTTTATAGCTTATGCAACTCCTGCAATGGTGGAGTTAGGTATATCAAAATATCACTTTTGACATAAATAATCGGATAAAAAGACTCTTTCTAGATATAGAATCTTGGAGATGTTGATCAATCATTAGTCGAGCCTATTTAGACCCGTACATAGACATTATCAACTCTGCAAACCAGATGATCACGACCAAGTACTCAAAAACCTTTAGGCTGCACCATGTTAATCACTCCATCCAAATCTCCATTAAGAAAGGGGCTCTTTATATGCATATGAAACACCTTCCAACGAAATAGAGCTGATACGGAGAGAAGCAACTGAAATGTTACCATATTTGCTGCAGGAGCTAAAGTTTCCTCATTGTTTATTCCTCCTACTATGAAGCATTTTGCAAAAAGACAAACCTTATAATTGTCCAAAGTAACATAAGCTTTGCATTTGACTATGTACACCCATTTGTATTCAATGGGTTGTTTACATAGATGACCAATTTTCAGTTATGGTTCTTTATCAAGGTGTCATATTCAACTTGCACGAGTCTTCTATTTAGATTAGGCTTGTGGAGCCTATTTAGGGCCGTATATTGACATTATCAACTCTGCAAACTAGATGATCACAACCATGTACCCAAAACCTTTAGGATGCACCATGTAAATTACCTCGTCCAATCTCTATTAAGAAAGGTGCTCCTTTGTCTATATGAAACACCTTCCAACCAAACTAAGCTGCTATGGAGAGAAGCAATTGAAATGTGACCATCTTTGTTGTAGGAGCAAAAGTCTCCTTAGTCTATTCCCTCTTGTGAAAAACATTTTGCAACAAGATGAGCCTTGTACTTCTACAAAGTAGCGGTGGTTTTGCATTTGACTTTGAACACCCATTTGCATCTAATGGGTTGTTTACCTGGAGGTAATTCCATCTATTTCTAGGTATGGTTCTTCATCAAGGCATCATATTCAACTTGCACGAAAGCTTTCTATTTAGGTTTTCCTTTTACTTTGAAATATTGTTGTGGTTCTCGTAATGTCCCCTTTTTCAAACTAGCATCAATTGAATAATTTCTTGCCATTCTCTTCCTGTGGCCAAGAAGAATAAGTGAACAAGGGAAGTAAGTGAGCTTCGTTTCTGTTTTCTTTTATTATTTTTAATGTTTTTCTTTAGTGTTTATGTCCCTCGATAGTTTTCCAACAAAGAATTAAAAGATAAAGTGAGCTTGGAGGTTAGTCCTCATCTATTTGGCCTTTGGCTCCAAGCAAGGCGTATAAAAGAGGTTGTATGACCTCATTTGGAGATCATCTTTTGTTTGTTGGGCTGATTGCTCAATACCATTCCACTTGAGGATGAAAACCCTCTTGTGTGGCATCCAAGGAGGACGAAACCCTTCCTTGTGGCTTGGTGGAGAACGAAAACTCTCCATGTTGGTGAATTGAAGATCTTTATTGAAGACTCTTGCAGATTTGGACCTAGGGCATCAAGAAGAAGACCTACAAAAGCTTTTACATATTTTTGGAGCCCTCTCCTAGGGAGCGACTAGGGTAGAGGTCATTCTAAGTGCCTTCTAGGGCACGACACTCATTCATTTATTGATATTCAGATTTGATATAATTTATAAGGCTGGAATCACTCATATTTGGGCATTGTTGGGGTTTGGAAACCCTCATTTTGATTATTTCTCTTCGCTGTACTTCTGCTGTTATTAAATAATTTTCCAGTTGAGTATTAGCTTGATTTTTGTGGTGGAAATTGTTCTAAAATATTCCAAAAGGGTCTATAAATATTGTGGATGAATTGTAGGGTGATATTTGGGTGAAAACTTGTGTTTTTCAGACTGCTGTTATAAAAATCAGTTCGCTGTTCCGTATTGATTTAATTTTCAGTTTGCTGGTCCAAAAATCAAATAAAAATCAGATTGGGTTTGTGCTAATTCCTTGTTTTTCAGTTTCAGCCCTAGAAATGGACATTACAGGTTTGTGTATCATAAAAAGATCAAAAAAGAACAAGGTAAACATGCTCAATTGAACCAACAACCTTTTTCGCTGTCCTTCGGGCATGTGCATTCGATTGAGGAATTTCATCCTCCTATGGATCATGTATAGCGGAGTAAAACTACTTAGGCCTCCGTTGCACCTGAGAATCCTGTGGTGGCTGAATCTCAACTAGATTGTTAACCAATGTAGGTTGGTGTTGCTGATAGACCAATGAAGTACGAGAAATATCAGCCAGCCATGGGCTACCGTGACCGGTGCATGTGATGGAGTACTGGATGAATTGGATTCCTCATTTTTCAAAGGAACCATAACACTAAATTGAGATGCCTCGCAGAATTGCTTGCTTGTTACAAACAAAGAATGATTTTGTCTCCTTCACACCAACATCTCTACTAATGATTATCTTATTATTGGAAATATCAATAATTGTAATCTGGCCTTAGATTGGTCAATATAGCTAACAAAGAAATATCTTGTACTCTTGGAATCTAGTTTACTCCTTTTACTATTAAGAACCAAAGTATATGCAATAGAACCAAAAACATGAAGAGTTGTTACATCATGTTTGATTCTTGACCAAGCTTCTCAGGTGTAACATCGTATAAAGCTTTACAAGGACTATTATTTAGGATATACACCGCCGTGTTCGTTGCTTCTCTTCAATATTTCTATGGCACATCCTTACTATTCATCATGCATTGAGCCGTCACCATGATAGTTCTTTTATGCCTCTCAACCACCCCATTTTGCCATGGATTGTTTGGGGCTGTCATGTGTCATTGAATACCTTTCTTCTCAGTAGTAGTCCTTGAAATAGTTTGAAGTGAATTCACCCCCATTGTTAGATCTCGGTGTTTTGATCCTTCTACTTCTCTAATTTTGCACCAACACTTTGAAGTTTTCAAATGATGCAAAACAATCTTATTATTGTAGTAGTCCTTGAAATAGTTGGAAGTGAATTCACCCCCATTGTTAAATCTTAGTGTTTTGATCCTCCTGCTTCTCTCGATTTTGCACCAACGCTTTGAAGTTTCAAATGATGCAAAACAATCAAATTTCTTTTTCAAGAAGAAGACCCTCATCTTCTTGGAAAAATTATCCACTAAAGCAACATAAAACACCTCGCAATGAGGATAGTTGGTACTTTCCAGGATATCTCACAAAGACTGCGCATGAACAAGATCTAAGATCCCCTATACACACCAAACACTTTTTGTCGAAATGGTTTCTACTTTTACTTGCTAGCCAAACACTCTACAAAGGTCTTCTTGGATAGTCGGCAAAACAATAACCTTGTTGGCTCTGCTAAGTTTGGCTAAGTATTGAAGATTGAGAAGTCCAAATCTCTCATGCTACATAATGTTAGCATTACCCTCCACAACCAATGCATGTAAGTTGATTGTGATAGGGTCAACATCTGTATACAAGTCACCTTGCCTGATTCCTACGACTACCACCATGTTCTGTGATCTGAAAATATGTGTTGTATTTTTTTTTACTTTTAAAAGTTTCCAAAGATCGTGAATTTCTTAATCAATTTTAAGTATTCTAAGCTCCACAAATTGATTAAATTCTGATTATTATGCAACCATAGAAGTGCGGAAAACTTGTGTAGCAAATAAATAATCAGAATGAAAACATTCAGATAACAAACAAGATTGTTTACGGGGTTCGGAAATTCCTACGTCCCCGGTTCGGATTGAACCGATCCATTAATAATATTGAAATGTAAGTACAATAACTCTTACAAACAACCAATAATGAATCACAACCTACAAATGAGCTGATCAATGTCCCAAGAACTCTGAAAAATAGCAGAAACTGTCCCAAGAACGATCCGTGGCTCCTACAATGTTTTCACAATGTGATCTCCCTGCAACTGTGTTATAAAAACATCTACAAATGGAGATTTAAAAACATTATATGAAAACAAATCATATATCTGAGAACATCTCTGAATTTTGAACACTTTTCATGTTTGCACCAAGTCACAATTCGGACCAGAAGTGCATTGAAATTCGTGTTTTCCAACTAGTTGTCTTGTAGATCCCTGTTAAAAACTGCACTCAAAGCTTCCAAAAACAGGTTAAAACTCAACAAAAAACATCAAATCTTACATCATTGGAATCGTCTCATAATTTCCTTCATTTCATCTTTTTACTCCAAGTGCCCAATCTGAGTGCAAGGCCTTCAAAATGGCGTTTTCCAAAACTGCCTCCTCTTCCTCCTTTCGCATGACTGAATGCCTATTCAAATAAAATAACACTCCTTTTATAATGTTTCCAAGCGGCTGGCTCAATGGTTAGGCGCCTAAACTTTGCATGGGAGGTTAGTCTGCTCAAATCCCCTCCACTTCCCTCTCCTTCTCCTTAAGCGCATTTTTAGAGATTTATCCCACATTGTGGTGCGTGAAAGGAGGGCATTTAATAATGCAAAGGGGGCGCTTTTGTATTGGCTTTAGAACCACCTTAGCCGCTTAGGATGTGGGCGCCTTGGTGGATGGATAAGTGTTGCGCATGGATATGCATTGACCTAGTTTTAGGCGCCTTTTTTTTTTGAGGAGGTTTAAGTTAAATATAATGCATGGAATATGTAATAGGGATTTGGATTAAATGCGTGGAATATGGAAAGTGGACTTACCAAGTAAATATAATTTCGAGCCATGTAAGGTGGTATGGAAATAATTAACTCGGTCAATAGTATATATTCCACTTTTCGTCTCACGATAGGCAAATCGAGCAAATTCGACGAGTGGTGGCAAGCCACATGTCACAGTGCGATTGGTCCAATATTGACCAGTTGACCAGTGTTGACTTTCTCGCTATCTGAACTTTGACCAGACATATCTAGAGCTCCCGATGTCCGTTTGTCGCGTTCTCACAGTCGTTGGAAAGCTCTCGAGATGATCTTTTGCACTGACACCATTTAGGGATGTTTAGAGAACTTTCAAAAATGATCCCCGATCACACCTCCCTCCACAAAAAGTTGTGTATCAACCCTTTAAAACATGTCATCTCTTCTGCATTGCACAAACACATACAAGAACCCAAAATAACATTATAGGTTAAATAAATGCAAATAGTTGATTAGCTAGTCACATAATCGATCAGATAATAACACCCAATTAAGCTAGTGTTCAACTGAAACGTTGTAACCCTGTCAACTCTGCACACAATTGTGATCTGTCATACCCCACTGTAATGCCATCACAAATAACTGACCAGATAATAACACCCATTCTATTACGGAAAGCTAGTGTTCAACTGTCACTTTGTGATACGGCCGATTACCAAAAATTACAATTCCATAACACAGATCAATATACAAGACATCTAAACTGCCCACAATTAGGCTAGTGCCCACTGCCCATCTCAAATCAGAATAACCGCAAATATTCACTATCGTAATATAATAGACTATCAACGCCAAAAATATAGCTATAGTCAACAATCAATCAACATGTATATGCCAAAACATCAGTATCGCCATCACAAATAATAACTCAGATAATAACACCCATCTATAATGGAAGCTAGTGTTCAACTGACACTTTGTGATTATGCTGATTACAACTGCAGTTTCAAATTTAGACATGCTACTGATGCCTATCCCTGCATACTATTTTCAACAATGGAACTACCAACCAATCTGAGAAAACAAAACATGAGTATGATGAACCTATCACTCAAATCTTCTCTTCAGTTGTTTCCATTCATTTTCAAAGCTTAAATATCAACTTAGGAACAAATCCTTATCAATCAACAGGAATCCCTAAAATATAGCTCAAAATTTTTTTGCTTGCCTACTATCAACAATTTACTATAGTGCAAATATAAAGTTGAGGAGTGTTTTTCCAAACCAATCACTTGGGTTTTTCCGTTTTGGTTGTTTTACCTTCTCAGTACCAAAATGAGTTTTAGTTAGGTTTAGCACTATTGGTTTTACAATATTGTTCTTTTTAACAACTTTCCAATTTTGTTGTTTAGAAACAAACCAACAAACCTTAACATCATGACCATTCCTATTACAATGGGAACAAAATTTAACTTCCCTGTTTTTAGGAGTCTTACCCATTTTACCATTCTCAGAACTCTATCTACGAGAATGATTCCCCTGTTTAGGAGAGGTAACATTCTTGCCATTTCTCGCCTTTCCTTGGTGAGATTGGTCTTTAAGACTCCTGCCTATCATTCACAAAAGGCATTAACTTCTTAATCAAAATTTTCCTCTTCCAACAATATGCAATGTAATGATTAGTACCTTCACAAAATGTGCAAGGAAAGCATATTTCGCCTACCAAAGCTATATTGTTCCAACCGAAAGAGTGTATTAGAAGTTTTAGGATTTGATTTTCTCTTAGTGCTATTTTGAGTGTAAGTGGAAGGAGGTGGAATCAAATTACCTCTTTTACCTATTTTCTTACACCTTTCATTGTTCCTCCCGATGGTGGAATCCTACAATTCTAGTGGCATAGATCCTTGGGTCATTGGAAGCTTGTCTTCCTTCAAACTGCTTCTTGGAACTTTCTCCAATTTCTATTTTCCCACTAGAATAACCCAAACCTGCAAACCGAGGCTAATCCTCTACCTGTATTGGGTTAGCATCGCCTTGTCCATTTTTTCCAAGGCCCGTTCCATTAAATCCCATCTTAACCATTAGCTTAGACCCAATTCCCTTAGTGTGTTTTTCAAATTGACCCAAAGGAATATCTGAAACTGAATGAGAGGAAGAATTAAAATGTGAACAACTTACAGTGCATTCTTTTGTCATAGTACTTGCATCTGCTTTGGAAGGAATTTCCTTCTTGTGTTCACCTTGTCAGCTTTTCCAAGAGGGCATCCTTGGTCCGTATTTCTTTCTGCAACTCTTTAACAAAGCCCATCAACTTCTTGCTCTCTTTAAGCATCTTGTTAACATACTCCTCTTTCTTTGTTATAGAGGATTGTGGCTCAGATTTTAACCGCACTATTTCCTCTTCCAAGGAATAAAAATTAGCTCTCAAGAAAGAGTTTTCTTCTTGGAGTTGGCGGTTTATGGCTTCAAGCTCATCCAGCTTGCTCCTGCTTTGGATGACTTGCCCATGATTCCTTGTTCTCGCAAACACAACTCGTACTTCCAAAACGCACACCGCAAAAGAAGATTAACAAGCCCCAAAATATCTCGCACACTAAAGACTGAAATCAATATTGAAATCAAGCCAAATTTCTAAACACAATTAGAAGCTAATCCGGCAATCTAACTGCTCTGATACCAAACTTGATCTGAAAACATGTGTTGTATTTTTTTCACTTTTAAAAGTTTCCAAAGATCGTGAATTTCTTAATCAATTTTAAGTATTCTAAGCTCCACAAATTGATTAAATTCTGATTATTATGCAACCATAGAAGTGCGGAAAACTTGTGTAGCAAATAAATAATCAGAACTGAAAACATTCATATAACAAACAAGATTGTTTACGGGGTTCGAAATTCCTACGTCCCCGGGTTCAGATTGAACCGATCCATTAATAATATTGAAATGTAAGTACAATAACTCTTACAAACAACCAATAATGAATCACAACCTGCAAATGAGCTGATCAATGTCCCAAGAACTCTGAAAAATAGCGAAACTGTCCCCAAGAACGATCCGTGGCTCCTACAAGAGTTTTCACAATGTGATCTCCCGCAACCGTGTTATAAAAACACCTACAAATGGAGATTTAAAAACATTATATGAAAACAAATCATATATCTGAGAACATCTCTCGACTTCGAACACTTTTCATGTTTACACCAAGTCACAATTCGGACTGTAGTGCATTGAAATTCGTGTTTTCCAACTAGCTGTCTTGTAGATCCCTGTTAAAAACTGCATTCAAAGCTTCCAAAAACAGGTTAAAACTCAACAAAAACATCAAATCTTACATCATTGGAATTGTCTCGAATTTCCTTCATTTCATCTTTTTACTCCAAGTGCCCAATCTGAGTGCAAGGCCTTCAAAAATGGCGTTTTCGAAACTGCCTCCTCTTCCTCCTTTACATGCACTGAATGCCTATTCAAATAAAATAACTCTCCTTTTATAATGTTTCCAAGCTGGTGCTCAATGGTTAGGCGCCTAAACTTTTGCATGGGAGGTTAGCTGTTCAAATCCCTCCACTTCCCTCTCCTTCTCCTTAGGCGCATTTTTAGAGATTTATCCCACATTGTGGGTGCGTGAAAGAAGGAAGGCATTTAATAATGCAAAGGGGGGTGCTTTTGTATTGGCTTTAGAGCCACCTTAGCCGCTTAGGATGTGGGCGCCTTGGTGGATGGATAAGTGTTGTGCATGGATATGCATTGACCTAGTTTTAGGCGTCTTTTTTTTGAGGAGGTTTAAATTAAATATAATGCATGGAATATGTAATAGGGATTTGGATTAAATGCGTGGAATATGGAAAGTGGACTTACCAAGTAAATATAATTTTGAGCCATGTAAGGTGGTATGGAAATAATTAACTCACCAATAGTATATATTCCACTTTTCGTCTCACGATAGGCAAATCGAGCAAATTCGACGAGTGGTGGCAAGCCACATGTCACAAAGCGATGCGATTGGTCCAATATTGACCATTGACCAGTGTTGACTTTCTCATTGCTCGAACTTTGACCAGATATATCTAGAGCTCCCGATGTCCGTTTGTCGCGTTCTCACAGATCGTTGGAAAGCTCTCGAGATGATCTTCTGCCCGACACCATTTAGGGATGTTTAGGGAACTTTAAAAATGATCCCCGATCATTCTGTTTCTACATCAAACAAAATAAACATCTTCCCAAAGAAATTTTGAAATCTTGTGATTTTGTTTTTGAAAAAACAAGGATTTTATATTAGATGGTAACCAAATTTACATATATGGCTATGCCAAGCCCGGAAAATATTGGTCCAAGCCGTAGCATTATACAACAAAAAGCAATTGCAATCATCATAGTGAAGATTCAAGGTTGAAAATGTATCTGATGTCGTCTTGTAGCTGGTTGGACCACCATGTAGGAGGCAAGCCATAGCACAGGAGATCCTTATTATCAAGAGCCCAATTGGCTAGACCATCTGCAATTTTATTTCTATCCCGGGGAATGTGGACAAATTGCACTTCTAGAAAATTTTCCTTGCAATTTTTAATCTTCCAAACTTCTTTGGAAATTCGCCAATTTGGTGGAAGAGTGGCTTTGTTATGAGATAATACCTTGATAGCCATTTGAGAGTCTGACCTAACTTGAATTTTCAGCCAACCACACTTTACAGCCTCTTGCATACCTTTATAGATTGCTTTCATCTCTGCAATATTATTGGTAGTAACACCCGATAAATAGCAAAAATAATTGCACGTCACCCTCATGGTGTCTACCAATGCCTCCCATAAAGAACTATGCCTCGGATTACCTCTCGGAGGCTCCATCTATGTTCAACTGTCCATAACTCGTGGGAGGGACCTTGACCGAGACTCTCTTTCTTTCCTTGTTAATATGAAAACGGGGTAAAGTGGCTTCTCTTGGATCAAGAGAAAGCTGATTACAAATATGTTCCCATTCCATAGATAGAGTGTTGGGTAAAGGTATCTTATGTTTGAGAGTTTCGGCTATATTTATTTTTGTTTTTTCCCAGATATAAGAGCCATCTTTGCTACTTTGCTGAAAAAGTCGATTGTTTCTTTCTTTCCAGGTATTCCAAAGAAGAAGAGAGATCCCACTCCACAATACAAGAAGAAGCCTTTGTCCTGTAGGAAGCATCCTCTGCCACTCTTTGATAACTTTGTTCAAGGGAGTCAAAATTATGCCACCTCAGCTTGAAGAGGGTCGCAAATTGTCGCCAAATATGAACAACCCAAGGGCATAGGAAAAATAGGTGAGTAAAAGATTCCTCATCCTGTAAGCACATAACACATCTGAAAGGTCCATGAAATCCTTTCTTGATAAGTTGATCTCCTGTTAAAACCCTCTTATGGATAAGAAGCCACAGAAAAAAACTAACTTTAGGCCACATCCCCGAGTGCCATAGGTTCTTGAAGAGGAACTTTAGAGGATGAGGATTGTCAATCACCAAAGATGCATAACCAGTAGAAACAATATAATAGCCCGAGGGATCTTGTCCCCATCCCAATTTGTTAGGGAATGGGGATGAGGAAAGAGGACGATTGTTGAAAACATTTTGCAACAAAAGCTGGTGTTCATGCTGAATTACAAGTGGCCATTCAGAGAGCGGAATCCATTCTTTTTCACTTTCCCAACGGTTGGATGACAGTCTTCCGTAATGGGAAACCTTCCTCCACCCAATATCATGCATTTGCTTCATTATAGGATTGAGCTGAGGATATTGGAAAATAAGAGGGGGTTGTCCATCCCATGAATCAGTCCAAAAGTTGGCAAACTGCCCATTATTGACTATCTAGAACAATTGCTTTTTAATAATGTCCTGGCCCATTTTAAGAACCTTTAAGATAGGAGAGCCCTTAGTAGGAAGGGTAGACCTCACAATTTCTTCTGGGGATCCCCACCAGCATACTTGGCTCTCAAAGTTGAAGCCCAAAGATCGCGGGGATAAATAAGCAACCTCCAGAGATGCTTTGTAGTTAAGGCTTGCATCCGCTGGCGAAGATCTAAATCCCAAACCACCTTCTTTTTTGGCCGACAAAGAGTTTTCCATTTAACTAATGACCATTTTCTTTTATCCTGGATTCCACTCCATAAGAATTTTTGGCAGATAGAGTCCACTTGTTTCACGTTTCAACATATTGGCAAGAATATATATACCACGGATACAATGTATATGAGCATAGCTTGCAAAACCGATTTGACCAATATCACCCTTCCTCCTGAAGAAAGCTATCAATTAGTCCATTTTGTAGTTTTAATTCATACTTGTGGATTAACCAATGCCGTTTTAAACTTGTGAGACGCTAAAGGAACACCCAAGTATTGTAAAGGAAGCACTCCCTTCTTGAATTGAAAAATATTTAGAATTTGCTCCTCTTGTTGTCTAGGACAATGAAAGAAGAAAATGCTGGATTTTCCTTGATTGATCAGTTGACCAGTGGCTTGTGAAAAGGTATGAAGAACTTTATGGAGTTGTTTTACTTCCGTAGAAGTAGCTTTTCCAAGCAGCGTGGAATCATCAACAAATTGGAGATGGGAAATAGGAAGAATATTTTCGGCCAATTGAATACCACGAATTTTCCTTTCTTGATAGGCTTGCTTGCATGCCTCCTCAAGCCTTCTGCCAAAATGATGAATAAGAAAGGCGATAAAGGGTCTCCTTGCCTTATACCTCTGGAGGCTCCAAAAAATTCCGAAGGAGAACCATCAAGTAAAACAACAAAGGAGACAAGAGATACACACATTTATCCATAGAAAATCCAAATTGGGCCAGGACTTTGCATAGGAAACCCCAATCAACCCTGTCATATGCTTTAGATAAATCCAATCTAATAAACATTGCCAGATTTTTTTGTATGTCCATAGAGTGTAGAATTTCCTGAGCTAAAACAATTTCATCATGAATATGACGACCTGGCACAAAACCCCCTTGTTCAGGGGAGATAATCTTGTGCAACAGAGGTTTTAGTCGTTTTGTTATAGCCTTAGTGTTTGTTTTGTACAAGACATTACATAAGGCTATAAGACAGTAACCTCAAATATCCCCTACGTCATTATTTTTCAGAATAAGAGCAATGAACATTTTATTTATTTGCTTAAGCAAAGTTTTGGCATTTCTTACCTCCTCAGCCACCTGTAGAAGATCCCTTTTGATGATACCCCAAAATGTCTGGAAGAACTCAATCGGAAATCCATCTGGTAAAGTGTTTTTCCTTTTTTCATTTTGAAGACAATACTATGGAGTTCTTCTTCCGTAATGGGCTGCATCAACCTTTCATTTTCTTGTTGAGAGATACAAGTAGGAAGGATGTTCAAAATTTGTTGTTGTGAGTTCAAGTCTAGGGGTTGAGAGGCGAATAATCAAGTGAAAATATTGCTGAGCTACCGCTTCATCCCCCGACTCGAATACACTCTAGAATATGATTTTGGGTTGTCCTAGCTTGTACGGATTTATGGAAGAAAGCTGAGTTTTTGTCTCCTTCCTTTAACCATTGTATCCTGGATTTTTGCTTCCACATGATTTCCTCCCTGGTTTCCCATTCCTGTAGATCTGCTTTCAGAAGACATTCTTTTTTGAAGAGATCTATAGAATAACCCGAATGTCGGTGAATAATATTTAGATCTTGCAGCTGTTCCAAAATCTTTGTTTTCCTGTCTTTAATATCTCCAAACTCATTCCAGTTCCATGCTTTTAATTTAGTTTAAGTATGATAATCTTTTGACAAACATGAACATTTGAGTTCCATACCTTGGCTTTCCTTCCAACCACCATTGTTGAACAAGTTTATCAATATCCTTATGACACAACCACATTAGTTAAAAACGAAAAGGAGCTTTGCACGGTGAGGTTCTACCTATCTCTAAAAAGATTGGCCAATGGTCCGAGCCACTGTTATTAAGAATCATAGTCCTTGGGGTATAATCCTTAGCCACCAATCTTTCAATAGCAGAAATTGATCCAGTCTTTCCAAGATATAGTCCTCACCTTGCCGTCTGTTAGACCATGTCCTCATTCCATTAGCAATAGGCACATACACTAGTTGATGAAAGTGGATGAAATGAGTCATGATGCTCGAACTAGCATCGATATGGGGGTTACCGCCATACTTCTCTTGGATATTTAATATAGTATTAAAATCCCCGCCTAATATGATTGGTAAGCAAGGAAAGGAACATATAATAGAAGACATAGCTTGCCATTGTTGTCTTTTTTCTTCCATATTTAATAGAGCAAAAGACTAAAAATTAGAAGAATCCATTTGATTTGACATATTAGAGCCTCTGACCACAATGGCATTATCCATTCCTTCTAACTCTTTTGCTTGCTGGTGTTGGTCTTGGAATTGCTCATGGTATTTATTTTTCCGCTGATAACTTTTAACCAATTTTTCGCTTGCAACCTTGCTGGGTTGGGCTTGGAATATCACCATCTGATTCTGATCTTGTGCATCCTGTTGATCTTGAATTTGTTGTTGCTTGTCCAACTGTGTTTCCGGTACTTGAGATTCTAACAGTGCATCCCCTTCCTCTTCCTCTTGTTCCTACTGGGCTCCAAATCATGAAATATCCCTTTTCCGGATTTATTTTATATTCAAGATTTCCAACCAAATTTTCACAAATAACAATCTGATTTTTATGACAACAGTATATAGAAAAATATGACAGCAAAGTACAGTTATGGCAGCAAGGTATAAAATCAGAAAATAACCAATATCTTCACTTTTATTGCAATTAAACTAACATGCAACAACATGCAAGTAACATGCATCAACATGCAATGACATGCAAGTAACATGCATCAACATGCAATGACATGCAATAACAAGAAGTTTCCACTGATAAAATAGATGATCTCTCTTACTGAATATGGCTGTCTTCTCTTTCTGGACTTGAAACTGGATCAGCAAGCCTCTGAATCTGACAACCCGATCTGAATAAACTCCACAATAGCAAACTAGGGCTGGATCTTTCACCACCGAAGAGTGCTCTACTAGCTAGGGATAGATCTTTCACTACCGAAGCTAGGGTTCCTGCGGAATTTCACCTCCACAAGCAAGGAAAGCAAGCTGAAAGCTCCAACATAAGATGGCAAAATGAACCAAGATCCTTTTTCCTCCCCAAACACCACCTTTTATAACTTTTTCCATCATAAAAGTGCCCATAAAACCCTAATTCGACCCCCTTGAGATATGTCATGTTTTAATCGTCACTTAAAGTGACTTTATTTCTCCTAGGCCAAAAAAATCCACTTAAGTGACCCCAATGAAGAAATAGAACATTACCCCACCTTTTTCACTTAAGTCATCATAAAGTACATGCATAATGCCAAAACATAACATATAAGTGAAATGTAGGTGGAAAACATTCCCAACAACTATCTACGCCGCTAGCCCCTTGGGTATGACCAAGGCTAAGACGAATGAAAAACCCCTTGGGCCAACTGCTCGGAAATGGGGACATTACAATCTATTATTGTTAGTTTTTGCTTTTTCCTTACCAGTCTTTCTAGCAAGCTGTTTCTTCTTCGGTGTAATAAAGTCCTATTTGGATTTTTCTGGCTCTTTCTGTGCTGGAGATTTATACTTACAATATCTAATTAAATGACCATACTCATGACATAATCTGCATCTAAAAGGAATGTTTTCATAGTCTACAACTTGTTCCCATGTGTCTTCTTCAATGACTAGAGAATTTTTGTAGGCAGTGGTTTACTGAGGTCCATGAGAACACAAATTTTGGCATATACCATCTGTTCCAGCTGTAGAGAAGCATCCACAGTCATCATGAATGTGCCCAGCGTATTGCCAATTGCCATAAAAACAGTCTGATTCCAGAACTCAGCAGGGAGCCCAAAGAGTCTAACCCATATAGGGGCAACTAAGGGAAGTTCCTCATCCGGCTTAAACATGGGATGCCATGGTTTCATAAAAAGTCCCACCCTTCCCATGAACCAGGGCCCCCTTGAAAGATGAGTTCACGATCGGAGGCTGAAGCAAAAAAGATCAAGAAATATCCATTTGGATAGACCGAAACTGAATACTCACCTTTTGTGATCCATACCTTTCTAGCCCAATCCTTGAAAACTCCCAGCGAAGGACGGAAGCCAAGAAATCTAACAATCAAACCTCGAGTTTCCAACTCATTGATATTGCTTTGAACATTTGTTCTCTGAATTCGAATGATTGGTGTGCCATCTGCTGCTAGCATGCATCCATTTTCATTTTTCCTAGGGTCTAGCTTAGGCATCCACAAAGGGTTTTTTTGTAAATTCTTACCATTAGAATTATTTTTGTAGGACCACGAAGTATCTCTTTAAATGTTGTTTGAAATCCGTCAACTCCATCCGGATGAACTTTTTCAGCAGTCTTCTTGTTGAGACTGGCCATTGTAACCCAATAAGCATTAGGTACCAAAACACAGGGTTGAATACAAATAGCTGGAGGATAAGAAAAGGATGGGGAACCATGATGCACAGAAATAGAGAAGAGTCTCAGCACGGAAAGACAGTGCCCAGGAGAAATGACAGGGGTCATAATAAAAACAAAGTAAGTTAGAAAGAGCGTGCCTAGGAGAAAACGCGACAGGGGTCGCAAAATAACCTAACTACTGTAGAAAGAATGTGACCAATAGAAAACGATAGGGGTCACAGAGAGAACACGATAGGGGTCGCAGGAAAAACAAATTAATACAGAAGTGACAAAGCACAAAAGCTCCAGCACAAATATTTGACAACAAAAAGAAAGTAGCAAAAAAACCTACAGATACGAATCTTCCATAGAAATCAAATTCTGTCCGTCGAAATCTTCGGATTTTAATTTGTCTAACTAATAGAGGAGATTTTTATTTATTCTAGGAACTTACTTGACACTATTTACTATGAATATTACTGAATTATTCAATACCATGCAGATATTGTCTATCCATTCGACAATGTGTGATCTTCGATCACCCAACGAAACTGAATTAAAAGAGCTCGTGTTTGCGCTAAAGTTTACATACTAGTCCTTATAACATGTGAAATGTTTGGATGTGCTGGAATAAAAGATTTAACTGGTAGCAGTATCATTCGAGCATCCCGTTCAACTTCAATTGCTGCGACATTTGCTCGACCCTGCGGCTTTTTGTTGTGGGAAAGAGCACACTGTTGCTTCCAACAATCCTTGATGACATCCCCTAACTTATGATAGTAATAGCATTTCACTTGATTTTTGGAAGTGGGTGCTTCAGGTTACATTTTCACTTCCCATTAGGCTGAACAACAAATGCACTCCTGTTTGTTCAGAACTAGTCAGTTGTTTGTGTCTACTTGCTTTCCTTCTGCAGGTAATAGGAACTTCCTTGATCAATGATAGGGTCTGGTATTCTGTCATCAAACATAAATCCTCCACAAATGATTCATAGGAGGGCAGTAAACTATTCAAAACAAAAGCAACTTGGTAGTCATCATCCACAGTTTTGTTTATGGCAGTAAGCTAGTCTTGGAGATCTTTCATCCAAAGAAGATATTTAGACAGGGACCCGACTTTATTAATCTTTGCAGAAAATAGTATTATTTTCAGGTGCACAACCTGACTTTTCTTTGAAGTTTGATACTTGTTTTGAAGAGTGGTCCAAAGAGCACTTTCCACAATGGCTTTCCGGACCTTGGGAATTGAATCGCTTGAAACAACCAATTTAAACTATAGAAGAGCATCCCGACGACATTTCTCATGGTTGGTAGGGTCTCTAGCAGACCTTGATTCCTCAATGAGAATAATCTGTTTGCAATCCCAATGCTCTACAATTGTGAATATCTTGACTATAGACATTATAATTTTGACCAATTAATTTCTGAGCTTCCGGCAGAACCAAAGTCTGTATATTGGTCCATGGTTTTTGACATTCGGGTCTGGATACAGTTTATCAAGAATAGTCACAATAATTGTCTTTGTATGAATGATAACCCTATTAGTTTAGAATATGCAAATTGCAATTATTTTTGTCTGCACTAAATGGAAATCAATCTTTTGTCTGCAAATCACATCCACTGCGGTCTTCATGCACAGCTAATCATTTTTACCTTCTCAGTGGAAATTTCACGTATGAAAATCGTGATTTCCTCTGGTTCAGTCAGTTCTGTCTATTCACGAAAAATGTGATAGACCCAGTGAAAATTGTGGGAGAACGTGGATGTCTTGAAAACAAATGGCTTTCTCTATCTGCAAAGAATTTCTTTTCCTTCACTTTGGCTTTCTCTTTCTGTCATGCCCTACAAACAATGTCTTTCAATTTGCAAATTCGTCCCAAGAGTCACATTATCTTATCTAGCTTGCACGTCTTCCTTCTTCACATTTGTTCTGGTTCGAAATCATCCAAAGATTCAATCCGAATATGTCTGCACATTCCTGTGCCCATGCAATCAAATTGTTTCTCTGCCTTTGCAGCAAGATTACCTGAATGTATGAACATGATTTGCACTTAGTCGAATTTATGCAATTGGTTTTTACCTCTTCTTCCTTGCTGTTCACACCCTTCTCCTAGGGATTCCCGAACACCTGCTCTGATGCCAATGTTAGTAAGATGGTTTTAGGTGGAAATGTTACCCCGAAGGACCTACTTTCAAATATCAGGTGAAATGTTATGACTGTCATAAGGTCAGGCATGTTGAAAAGGATTTTCCAAAAGTAATAGTATGCTTTGATACCAAATTAGCAAGAAATACTGAAAGAATGCAGAGAATGGAAGGCACACCCACATACTTGTGTGGCCATGTTTTATCAACCAAAAAGAAGTTACATATACAGTTGAAGAGGTTGATAACTACCCACTAGTTAATGATGAAATAATACTTAATATCTTTAATACTATGAAGATGTCTATGGAAATTGGCATGGATATCAAAACTTGAATTGACAAAGTTTTCAAAGCATCTATTGTACTTCACAATGACATAAGTCTTTTGATTGAACCTTGTACTCTTCATTCATATAAGAAATAAAAATATTCACAGCAACCAATCCTGAGTGCATGGATGCTAAATTGATACCCACCCATATGGAATGTCATGTTATGAATGAAAGATAAATAGAGAACTATTTATAGTGATTGGTACAGCTTTGGATACCTTTTGGCGGCTATTAAATCCATATATAGATGGATTTGTGTTAGTTATAGTCAATCAAATATTGTTCCAATCAAAACCTCTTTTACTATAGGAAAAACAGTAAATAAGTGCCAAGTATTTCCTTTCTCATTTTATTCTCTCCTATGCTAATGCCAATAGGGTCATAGCACTATAATCACGATTCATGATTTTCTCTGCTCATTTATGAAGTTCATGTGACAGCTTTGTTGAATACTGGCTTCTAATGCTTGCTATGCTTTCACAACACTTCTTTACCCTTTTGTTTTATAATGCTTAATATTCAGGTTTGTCACAAGTTTTCTTATTGGTTTGTTTTATGACGTTTTATTTTCAGGTTCAAGTTGTGAATACAGTATGGCAAATTTTAGCACAGGAGATCGTGTGAGACGTCCGAAAGGTGACAGGTGCTGAAATCGTCTTCACTTTCAGTTATATTTAGATATGTTAAAGATATGTTGCATGTCTGTTGTCACCTAGCAGCAAAATGTGTATAGTTCTATTAAATAGAAGCTGATTTGTTTAGGAGAGAGGTATCACAAAGGCAAATGATGGTAAATGGGGATGCTTAGTAAATGGGGATGCTGTGTTGTTTAGTGTTCATCCTCTGCTATCTCTCATTTTCTCCAGGTTCCACAAATGTTCAGGGATGGACATTCGAGGACAAGTTTCAAGGATGGTTGTAAGGCACACCGAACTTCCAGGGGACATTGTGGAGAGCGATCATATACCAAATATAAAAAATAAATTTAGTAAAGATCTATCTTTTAACATTTTAAGAGAAACTCTGAAACTTATTCATATTAATCAAATTGATTGTAAAATCCCGGAACATTAATCTAGAACATTTCTAAAAGAGGGTAATCAGTGGTCTGTTCACAAATTAGCCAAGACAGTTATTTTTCTCACTGGATTTTCTATTTGTTGTTTTAATCTTCGTGGCTGATATTAGTGTTGTATGTTTTTCACTTTTAAATGTTTTTATGTTTTGTAATTGTTTTGGGGATACCTATGATTTATTTAATCTTTTAGTTGTGAAAAGAATGACAAGAAATTTATTATTGGGTGGGGGTTGCCTATGCGTGCTCTGGCCAAAGGGAATTGCACTACATCCAAAAATGTGTAGGGAGATCATCATGTTTCTAAAACAAGTGAATAAGACATTTCTAGGTGATCACTTCTTATCACCACTCTTATGTGCCGAAGGAGATGGTTAAATGGTGTTTCCTTTAACCCATCAACCCCCTCTTTGGAAATTGGAAGAACATGTTCTCCATCCCATCGTTTAACTGGCATAAAGTACACATAACATTGTTGTACCTGTGGGGTAAGCTCTTCAACAAAATTGTCTTTGCATCCTTAATTTTCTTTCTAACCTCTGTATGCTTATTAGCTTACCTTATTCATATGTGTGTTGTCATCTCCATGTTGTTACTCATCTTAATCCAAATAATTATTGTTGTAAAGCGATTTAAGTGCTCTTGGATTTTGTGCCAGAATACTTTTAGCTCTTCCTATTAGAATGCAAGGCTTATTAAATAAGAATGTCATTAGTTATTTAACTAAAAGATGGTTGTAACCATATCAACCGCTTTGTAACTACATCATTCATAATATAATGACGGACACACTATCTCCATAGTGTGCAATCTGCCTTCTCTTTATTTCTTCCTTGTGCATGTCTTCCAACACTAACATATCTCTTTCGCTGACTTATCCAAAATTAGTAGATGCAACTCTCTATCTGCTAAACATAAGACAATAATGGATTGGACTTTGCAACTTGTATTGAAATATGCTTGGGTCATTACATTTTTTCTTCCCTGGTCCCAAAACTGTGCAGCCTAAATGTGGCATTTTTGTGCCGAACATTTTATAAATTATTGACGACACTATTGTCCACCCCTTCTTTCTTTGGCATTTTAGTCACATGGTCTAAGGATCACCTTGGCTAGCAGAAGGTATGTTTTCATTAGTCTTGCGACATATCACCATATTCTACAATGTTTTCTTTTGCTTGCTTGAGCTGGACATGAAAGAGCACTTTATCTTTGCGTGACCCATCTATTATATGATCCGAGGGGAGTTATAGTTTGACAGATAGACAAGAGGGTTCCTTGCTCCCTTTTCAATTTTTCCAGATCAGAGGTGTTTGGCACTTTATCCTTGCAAAGTTGTTACTCAAAGGTTTCTGGCTCTCCAAGGAACTTTCACAATCACCGAATTGATTACTTTATTGCTTCAGCCACACGAGGAATCAACGGTCTTTTAGCCTCATCAATCTTTCTGCCTAATGATTTGCTCCTATAACTTGCTTATGCCTTTGAGTTCAATATAACTACTTTGGTCATTTGTTGACATTAATATAATTCTCTTTCTTTGTCACATGTATCTCCATCCCTTGAGTTTCCAGTGATTGCGATGAGTTTTGGAGATCCCTTGAGTGCCTTGTTTGATTAAGTTTTCGCACTTTTCACTTTATATTTGATAATCACTGCACTGCAGTACCATGGAGCCCTCCTTGCTATTATCAACTATTGTGCTAAATCATACGGTCAACCATTTGTTGGTTGCTATTGGAGATTAATAATTATTTCTTTTCATTTACTTTATGAATTATTTCATTCAGTTGCTAAATGCTTTATAAATGTTAGAATTTTCATTGACATACAATCTTTAATATATTCAGCAAATAGAATTTGGGAGGACTGAATTTAATTTAGCTGTACTATTTGGTAGGATTGTAAGAAATGAAGACCATAGTAGCATGTTTGTTAAAACAAGATTAAACATAAGAAAGAAATAAAATCCATTCTTCTGAATAGATATGAAATGCACCATATATTTTCTGAGAATATATAAGGTTGTGCGACACACAGATGAATTGTTTTCTGTATCCTAGAGTTCTACTATTTTTGTTTGCTTTGTTCTATTCCCTGTCCTTACCAGTTGTGCATCATCCAGTACTTCTTCCTTTGGTTGTGTTACTGCATTCGTCTTCCTCTTCCATTTGCAATTTTTCCTTTCAGTGCTTTGCCAAGGTTAAAAGGGGTGTTGATGCCACCTCATAAATAGAAAAATGCAAATTTGAAAACCCAATAGCACCAGGCCATTAAAGAGCAGGGGCATATCTTACCCACACTCTCGTGTGTCATTTTTCTCCAATCATCTTAATATAAATGTGAATAAACTGCTTAGGTTGTCTATTAAAACTAAAACAGAAGTTTACTAATAGAATTTGTACCCATCTGTTATGTATTATGTGAAGGCGGTCAACGGAGATATCTCTAGTTATTCGGCAAACAATGGAAGCAGCCATCTTGACGCATTTAATGCCACGATCTCAGGTTCTGTGTCTCTCATTGGTTAAATTTTAGTGAATACTTGTTTATCTATAACCGAAGCTTTCTGTGTACAAAACCATTTGGCTCTATTACTTGTCCATTCTCAATTCTTATGCCTTTGGGTTGCAAAAGGATTTCGAGGAATGTGTTCATGTGTTTTCTGTCTGTATTTGCTAACAATGAAATTGGTTTTACAATGTTATATCCCTCTTTATTTGTGAGAATGACCTTTCCTCATCTGTCCTTTGGGATAGGGGCTCTTGCAAGATATCCAAGTTATTTTTGTTTTTTTAATGTCTGATGCAAACGAGTATTTGTTCTCTCTAATATTTTCTAACAGGGAGCCATTCCACAAGAATCAAGTCAGTTCTTGAGCTCTTACCAAAATGAATAATAAGGAGGGTCTTCAGATTATTTTCTTTTTCTATAAGGGGGAGCTGCATTTCAGACTCATATATAGCATAGCCACCGATTGCTTCGCACTACAAATTCATGGTTTTTCACTTTATAATGCACATAAATGTTAAACTTAGTATAATGTAGTTTTACAGTTGCATCCATGGATCCTACAACATCACACAGAATATATGTTTGCATGGCACGAAGTAATGCGGCAGTCAATTACCTTTGCAAATCTACCATTTATGGAATTGTCTCTGAGAACCTTATTCATATAATGAAACCTTCCTCTTATTTGAGATGGGTATTTTTTTACAGAAGTCAAAAGATATGTCACATGATAATGTTGTATGGTGGCCTATTTATGGGAGATCTCCATCTATACTTGCAATAGTTGCCTCATGATTACTCGTTGCAGTTGTCATTAAAGTCATTGTTAGGAAGTATGGAAGACGGAATGAAGAGAAATGGAAGGCATATGACACTAACATCTTGTGTGTGTCCGTCTTTTATCAAGCATAAAAGAAATTTCATTCAGGTGAGATAGTTATACATTGATCACTAAAGTACATAAACTAATATTTAATTAGTTAATGTTTACATGATAATGCAATAACTTTAATATAGTGTTACGCGGGGATGTGTCCCCTAGATTTTGCTGACGTCCCCGTCACGAGCGTTCGCTTCGGGACTTGGAAGGGACGTACCCAATTTTTAAAATATCTTTCAAAAGTTTTCTGATGTTTTTACTATTAAAAAGCTGTTATTTTTACAAAGAGCAATCATTTATGATCTTGAAAGTACCTAAAATACATTAAATACAGTTTAAATCCCTATATGTGATTGAAAAAAGTTAAAAATATTGAAATATTAATTTTTATCTATGCTTTGCCAAGTTTCGGACGGGGATGGCAAGGGACGGGGGACGTGTTTCTGGGAAGGATTTTTTTGGAGGCCTTTTTTAGGGGACAACAGGGGACAACTAGTAAAAAATGAGGGAAAATTTTAAAAATTTAGGAAATTTCAAATATTCATATGATAACATTGATAAAGCATTTGTCACACACATTATAGAACCGTAATACATAACATTGGAGCTGAATTGAGATTTCACATAAGATTCAAGTTTCAATTATTCATAATAATTATTACATTTAATGGGTGTGGTGTAGACAATGGATTAAAATACCAATAACTTATAATTTGTTTTTAACTTATAATTGAGAGTGAATAATTGACTAAAATATTAATTAAAAAACGTATTAATATTTTAATCCTACTCAATGTTAAAAAATAACTATAACATTTTTATTAATGGGTTAGTTGTTTTATTTAAATAAAAATAATATTATTGAATGGTAGGATGAATTATTTAACTACACATTAATTAATAAACTAAATAATCTCCAAAATACTTAATTTAATTTAAAAATATTAACTTTGTCATGGCTTTGTTTAATTTAGAATTAATGTCATATCAAACGTAATGCAACCAAACCCTTGGACAAGTTAACTAGGTGTATTTCTTCATCTCTCTAAGATTAGTGTAATGGTCACACATCCTATTTTTACAATGGGGTTGGTAGCAATGATCTCATTAAATAAATCTTGTCATTTCTCTTGAGTCTTAATGATTTGAAATTTCCCCTTAGGTCCAAGGTCAAAGCATAACTCCACACTTGTGACTATGTGTAATGTGCGAGAGTGTTGGCCACACATCTCCTCTAAACAACCAAAAGAAAAATATCCCCAATTTCGATTGTGTGTAGATGTGTCATTACAATTTCAATCATGCCATTCTTGATGACTTCTTTTCTTTTATTTTTTTTTTTAATTTTGAATTTTTAATATTAAACAAAAAAAATTTCCTTTTTTGAGACGTAGGGGGCGCCCAGACGTCCCCGGTACGGTCAGGGGATTTGTAGAAGTCTCGTAGCTATGCCGGGAACGTTTGGGCATCCCCTGCCGCCGCCCCCCCTCATAAATATGACATCCCCAGGACGTCCCCAATTTTTAGAGTGCATTGGGGATGGGGAGGGTACGTTTCTACCCGTCCCCAAGTCCTCGAAAAGTCCCCGGTACAGGGACGAGCCTAAAAAAGGTAGGGGGCGCGTCCCCGTGGAACATAGATTTTTATGTATTATTTTAATAGCCGCCCCCTTGCCGTCCCCAAAATTTAGGAATTGTTTTGCGTCTCGGAAATCCCGTCCCTCCGTACCCCCATCCCCATGTCCCGAGACTTAGGTAATTATGCTTTAATACCCCACCCTTAATGGCTAAACCGGAAACTACTCCAAGATTGACTGGAAATTGGGACCAAAGGGCTTAGTCATTAAATCTGCTGGCTATTCCGTAGATAATAGTTTGAAATATGTAGTCCTTTGACAATCTACCGCTGTCCAATGTATGAGCTTCGGTTGAGACAAAAGCTGAGAAAGATTGCTAACAACACCACATAGATTCGGTTTTGTGGGCCAAATATTTTGAGACCAAAGAGGTTTAAAGATGTCTTTTAGGGGATGAGGAGTGGTCCTACAAAGAGCATCATAACCTCTAGTGACAATGTAAATCCCCCAAATACCCCAACCAATACTATCTTCAGCTTGCGAGCAAGAGAGTGACCTCCTTTGGATTATAAAAATGTGTCTTGCTTTTGATTGTTCGACAACTGAACAGACCAATCATCAAGAGGAATCCAACTTCTACCTACTTTTGCCATATTATTCAACGGTCTACAATAATGTGCCACCTTGATCTAGTTCTTGGAATGGAGACACTCCATAATAGGTCTCCAAAGAGGGAACTGTTCGACAAGTGGAGGATGACCATCCCAAGAATCTAAACAAAAGTTAGCTCTCTGACCATTCTTAACAATCCAGTAGAGATGCTTCTTGAGCATTTCCTCACCAACCCTTAAAGTGGAAAGGATAGGAGAACCACTACTCTGGAGATGAAGACAGATAATCTCCTTCAGGGACCTGCCTTCCGCATATTTGGCCCAAAGATTATGCGTGCTTGTCATTAAGTGATATTAGTGTTGTATCAAATGAAAAAATGTTTATTATTTGACAATAAAGCTGGGTGCCCAAGGTTGGGACATGTGAATGAATAAATTGAAGCTGCCTGACCTTGAGAGGATCATTCTATGCTCGTTTCACATATTGTCAGACCTAGAGTGGGAGGCTACAACAGGAAGAGCTCATCTATTGATTCAGGAATGAAAACCCTTGGATCTAAAGATCAAAGGATGAAAATCTTCAGGTTCCTTGCAAACAATCTCATTTAGAGATTGCATTGGACTGAAATTTTTCTTGTTTTAATTGACAATCTCATTGTGGGATGGTGGGAACAGCATCATACAACATCAATTCTGATTCGGAAAAGATATTCCATCAAGTGCTTGATTTTTAATTAGTTCCACACTATTATTATTTCTATATTGATGTATTCCAAGTTCCAACAGATTTTATCAATAAAGTACAAACCTAGTATTATTATTAGGGTTCACCTTGTTCAAACTTCATGCACCACATTCTTCTTTTCTTCTTGGCATCATTTTAATTAACAGAACCTAGAAAACAGAAAAAACAAAAAAATCAGATAGAGATCATAACATCCCCATTATGAGAAAGATGCATAAAAATCAACATTGCATAACTTACACACAATTGAAGGCTAACCTTTATCATAATCCGAACCCCACCGTATATAATTAATAAACATAAAGCAAAAAGGTACAATTCAATACAAAGTTGAACTTAATCTGAAACCTCTTGTATATTCTTTCATTCATAGAAGCACATACTATATATTGATTACATTCATCCGCCATTAACTTCATGGAAGGCTCTTCAATCTATAAAAATACAACCTTTCCCAACTCTTTCTGAATCCTTCTTCCTCAAATCTCTAAGTTTTTCTTTTTTAGGATGTAATTTCTGTCTCTTTCTAATGGCCTAGGGGTATTTATAGTCTTCCCTTTTCCTCCCTTGCTTGCTAGTTGTTGCCTAGCTGGAACTAGTAGTCCATCTTCTAGAAAGCTCTAGAATATCCCTTGAATTATCCCATATGCATTTCCAACGAATCAGTCCCTTATCATCCACCACCATACTTCCTTGATCGTATTCCTCCTGTTGGCTTTGCACAGAGTTCCTTCTTATGTCTTTCCTTGTAAATGATTCTGTCCGCATAGTCTTCTTGTTCTGTGTGGGTTCTTCTAGCATCACTCTACTTGCACACTACATCTGCAAGTCCATACTTAGACTGAATCCAAAGCTTATAC
The DNA here is from genome assembly GCA_018340775.1 of Taxus wallichiana var. yunnanensis. Lineage (NCBI taxonomy): Eukaryota > Viridiplantae > Streptophyta > Pinopsida > Cupressales > Taxaceae > Taxus > Taxus wallichiana. The sequence goes on along the minus strand of CM031241.1, from coordinate 491,914,959 downwards.
CTTTGTGTGTGCAACCTCGGGGTCAACAACCCCAAGACATTCTTTTTGCCGTGCTTGAATATGATAGAAATAAGAGATATTTTGACAACTTAAAATGCCATCATTTAAACATTGGTGTACACATTCCACATTCTAGTCCTTGTTGTAAGACTTGGAACAACAAAGCCCACGTCCTTAGTAAGATACATGACCAATATTCAAACACATCACACTTTAATAAAGCTATAACATGTAATCCTGAGCAAACAAAAACTCTCATACTTTCATTCCCATGAAAATTCATTTGCTATCTAACCAACACATGTCGTTTGAAAGACAAATATTGTGAATAATCAATCTTCAACACGGAATTTATTGTTTTTCTCCTTCACATGCTACACGTTTATCCTATATGGCAATCCAGGTAAACATGCATGGTTTGATGCCATGGATAAAATATGTTTTCCTTTGTATTAGTATTTGCTGCTGTTTGCCCAATCAAACCAGAGCATAAATGGGAAAGAATGCAAATGTCGATGCTAGTAATTGGGCTTTCAATGCGGATTGGACCAGTTTTGGGCAAGGCTGAGATGATCTATTTGTAGGTCAAGTAGTTGGTCGTTTTTATGTCAAACCCTTGAGCATACACCCACTGCTCGAAGCGACTTCAGACCATAAACACCTCAATCATCATAAAAATATTCTGGTGGTGGCCAATACATCGTCCAAATCAGATTTCTAGATTTGCGAAAGATGCTATCATCGATGTCAGTGCACTTGAGTGGATGTTTATTTTGATCCAAAAATGATGCCAAGAAGATGTCATTGGATTCCAACATTGGATTTAAAAGGCCTTTGGGCTTCTCCAAATGCAATTGACTAAGCCTCAACATAAACATATTGCTGGTGTATAAGAGGAGAGGAGAGTAAAAATGAATGCATCCATATAGCAAGAACGCTTAGTTGGAGATGGTCAAAGGAGAGATTGCTGAGAAAAGAGATACCCAAATGATAAACTAAGTGGCCGATACGTTTCGGATATAGGTATGGATACAGCTATTTTTATGGCCCTGGATATGGCTGTACAACTTTTTATAAAGAATAAAAATAAATGAATTCTAGCCTAAAAAATTGGAATTAACTGCATAGTATGTGTATAGAAAACCAAATAACTACAAAACACTTCTGATAATCTATATTATGCTAAGCAAATACCAAATGACAAGTCACAAATATCATAATAAATATTAAATTTAATTATTACATCAAAATTAGTATTCAACATTCATCATATTGCTCTTCATTGAGAGCATCAACATCAACATCATGATGTGGTTCATTAGAACCACATGGACTTGAAGCACTCCCACTTAGGTTCTGCAATGCCAAAGAAGTCTCCATGTCAAGTAATGACAAGTGGAAATGGAAGCATCCAAGTCAACATTTTCTGGGTCTACATCCCAATGCTTTTCCGCTCCTCCCTTGTACTCTGGCTGGTTTTTAACATTGTTTTTTTGTTTTTTAGTGTTTTCATTGTATTTTTAAATTTATTTTTGGTTACTTTATAATGTTGAACTAAAAAAATATTTTTTGTTGGGATCCGCCCGGGATGGTCAGAATACGCCTGCAGATGTATTCAGCGATATCGGGATCATCCAGGATGTGTCTACAGGCACTCCTGTACTGTATGCTTATTAGATATGTGCCGTACCCATATTGATGCCTCGAGTGACTAAAGCTATGTAGGATCTTCAAATTCAAACCCCAGGTATACATAATGCGAGAGTTTGAAATCCCAATCAGGGGATGGCTGCCAACCTTGCTTGTATACCTATTGTTAGAATTCCTCTCCTCCTCTCTATCCAAGATCTCAGCCTCCCACTCAGGTTTATTCTATTGTAGAAATATACAATATGAATGCTCAGCTCGAATCCCCAATATTCCCTGTCTCAAATAGATATTCTATCCCAAATGACCCTAAAAGAATTCACACTAGTTGGTAAGGCATACCTCAAGTTTTAGGCAAACAGTCCCATGGAGCTTGCTAGTTCTAGTGGGGAATATGGCTGCTCCTTTGTAGCACATATGTAGCCAGCCCTCTGAACCTCATGGTGGAAATTCCAGTTCCCAAAAGGGACCTGAAGATTGAAGTATGACCTATCTGTGCTGGATGCTATAAATACAATGACTACCGCACTCTTAACAAATGAACAGAACTATTGAGGAAAAAGGGTTTCATAACCCTTATCTGTAGAGATGCATTGCAAATTTGATATGTTATGTTACTTATGTACGGAAGCAGCAGAACTGAATTGAGGTCATGGACAAATATGTGGCCTCCCGGTAAATAACATCCAGCAGCTTCAGTAGAGAATTGGAGCCATTTAAAAGCTTTTGCTATCTGAAAATGCAAAGAGGAGGATTGCCGAGCTGATGCAGGAACAGGAAGGTTCTGATTCAAACACCAAGAGATAAGTTGTTCAAGTTGAGACTACAATTTCAGGCTGTGACTGGAAGGTTTCAACTTATAGTCCTGCAGTTGTTCCTGCTATTCCCAACTGGCAGCCCAGACCAGTAAGGAGGACAATGACAACATCACTGCTCCTCAAGGTCCCCCTAGTTAATGCTGGCTATGAAGTTCTGTTTGAAGTTGGTTTTTTGGAGTTGCACTCAACAGCTGGAGAAGCTAATCAGCAAATAGCGATGTTTTGTTTTCTTAAATATTATGTTAAATGGGTCATATGCACTTCTGTGTCTTTATGATAAGCCTATGTATTCAGGGATTACGGTTAGTATGCATGGTGAAAATGTTATGACAGCTGCCAATGTTAAAGCTGATTTTGAGTGAGTTCTGAGGATAGATTCAAAGGGTTGAAGCAATAAGATCCTCTTGTAAAGATATTGAAAAGAAAAATCTTGTGTTATTAACAGATTTTCTGCTTTCTACTTTAGCAGAAATCTGTTTGTTGTAATCTGAATTTTATAAAAACAAGATGAAAATCTATGATGCGTAATGATGTATAATGATATTGGGTGGATCTACCTTTGCATTTATAATCTGTTCTAGAGGCCAAAGATTGTTGCATAGATTTATTGACCCCTACAAATTTCATCTTATTACACATATTGCCTTGTTCTCCAGTATTTAGTGTTTAATTCAATAAATCCTGTCTTTGAGAAACTTGTAATGGTGCTGTACAATTATTTTGGCATTAGTACTGTTCGACCCATCACAGGGTCTTCTTCACTTGCTTTCCTCATTTTTCCCAGCATTTGATTTCTTTTGGCTCATTTTGCATTCTATCCTCCTTTTGACACCTCCTATCCTCGTTACTCGACCTCTTATTAATTGGAGATGATATACAGGTGGTTTGTTGGATCATGATTCAGAGAGCTCTTTAAGACATTTTCTGCTGATTACATTTCCGACAGAAAGAACTGTAATTTAAGACATTTTTTCTTGATTACTCTGACAAAAGAAACAAACTGTAACTACTATGATTATCTAGAATATATTTTTGGAACACTGACTTCTTGCTTCTATTGTTGCAGATCGACATATTTGTTCAAGTCCTTCAAGCTGATGGAGGTAACAATAAATTTTAGTTTAAGTAGGTAATTAAGATCATGATTTTTGTATTATACTTATGACAGTAAAATACTGTGTTTCTTGTAGTTTCTGGCACATGGGGTGCAAGGGGTCATGTTTATGAAACGGAAAACAATTTCCTGAATTTTAGGGATGGTGGGGCGTAACAAGTTTTTTTGTATATATACGTAAGCGAAGGAAATTATAAAATAACATTTTTTATAACAATTAAATTGTTAAACATTATAAACATTCTAGAGAGTTGAATGAGTCCCCCTCAATGGCAAAATATAACAATAGTTCCCACCAAGTTGCCCAATACCTATGTCAATGACAAAATATAACATAAAGCAAGGTGGTAATCAGACATCCATGCCCAATAGCCTTCAACGCCATTAGCCCCTTGGGTATGAAAAATGGCCGTTAGGCCCTTGGTGAAGGAATGGGGACATTACATTGAAATTCAAATACCATTAACATCCATTACATTGAATGTTGACCATTAAAAATGAAATCCAAAATTGAATGAAGCATTTAAACTAGATTATGAAATCGTAAATACGAATATCTGATTGTTATATTATCAATGATCATGAAAATAAATATTTGTAAATGCTCCCCCTTTTTATTAAATATATTATTTTCGTGGCCTTTGAAAAAACTATAGACATGGCAGTTGTCTCTAGATGTCTTGGGGATGTGTGGACATTCCCAAGTAACCCTTCTTCTCTCACTTTCCTCCCTTTATAACAGGAAATACCCCAAGAATGGCAAAAACATTCTGCAGTGGGCAGGAGGCACGTCCCTGTGGGATACAAGTAAATTACATAAAATTTTGAATTCTATAAATATAACAAAGAAAAAGATGTCTGGAAATTGAGATGAGATTGTTGGTAATTCGTACATAATCTACATCAACCACAATGCTCAACAAGCTCATATTTACATGCGAATGAAAATATTTATTTTGCTATCTGTAATTTGTCTCTGGCAGTAACCTCTTTCTTTGGAGGCACAATTGATACTGAGGAATATGTTGAGTTAAAAATCGTACAATCTATAACTTTTGGTTAACTGATAAGGGTTTTCGAGAGAAAACTTGTCTGGAACTGAAAATCTGACGTGAAATCATGAGATAAGAGCAGTGCTGTTAGAAAATAGGGCTAGAGAAATTTTCTACTATTCATAAAAATCTTATCTATAATCCAATATCAAGGAAATGCTGTCATGTACAAGTTGATGTTTTGAAATACTAAGCTTGGCTGACCTGTACAATAATTTTCAGCTCTAATTACCATATAAACATGTCAACTCCTTGGCATTTATAATCACCATCCTTCAAGAGACAAAAATTGTTCAAAAATCAGCACAGGAGCTCGAAGAATTTTCTGTAACCCGCTGAAGATCTGTGCAGTACACTGTAACAAACAATACAATTCTTTCCAAATGGCCTCCTTATACCTCTTGAAGTCTTGCTACGCTATTCCAAGCCTGAAAATATCATTGAATTCCCTAGGAATTTGGGCAGCAACTTGAGGCAATCCTAGCATTCAGTGAGGATCTTGAGGATTTTTGGGCTAGAGTTTGAAACACAGCCTAGGAGAGTAAGCTTGGGGTCTGAGGTTATCACTTCCCGCAGGAGGGTAAGTGCAAGGACTGAAATTGTTTTCTTCTAATTTGAGATAAACCACCAAGTGAGTAAATTTGAGGACCAAGGACACCGCTAATAGGAAGCTCAAGAGGGCAAGCCTTGGAGATAAAGATCCTAGAATGTAAGCTAAAGGACCAAGGCTATCTACTATGGCTGGAGACCAAGCCCTAGAGGGTAAGACCGAGGACCAAAGAAAAATCTTATGCTATTATTTGGGGATTTAGATTGTTATTATTTGTAAAGAATAGGTGAGCATGAGAAACTGGCTGGAGCCTGAAATTAGTGAAGCCGAGTCCCAAAGGGAGGATGGATATAAATGTCAAGAGATGTTTGTCTATGGATGAGTTTGGTGTCTGTCATGCTTTGTAGCATAGTAGCCATTTCTCAAAAAATTAAATATGAGAAATATAAAAAACTCGAAATGTCCTTTACTGAAACGTTTCTGAAAATAATGAAAAAAGTATAGAAAATTCTTTTCAAACAAATGTCCCAAAGCATGTAGAACTCCCTTGACAAAGCATTTTTGATTTAGGTTCAATTAAGTTTAGAGAGAGAGATGGTCAATGTTGACCCATCCTCTCCCAAAAGCAAGGGTTTTAGACTTTTAGTATGCCTGATCGAAAACATGAGAAAACATGGTTTTATTTCACAATTTTGAGGTTTTTTGTTCATATGCTCTGTATAAATCCTGGTGGACATGGTGGGAAGACCTACTTTATAATCCATCCAACCCAACACATTAATGCTTATAATTGTTATCTTCATAGGAAGGCGGTCTTTAACATTTTATGTCATCACCATGATTCAATGCCTTTCATAGTTCTTCTTGAGCTGTGTTGGGATCTTCTGTAACTGCAGATCCTTCAAAGTCAAGAAGGGACCTTGTGTAAAAGAGTGATCATTCTCAAACTGCTATGACAATACAAAATGTATTGCTTTTTTGAGTCGCAGACTTCTGGTATTTGTATGAACTAAATCATCGTACCCCAGCTCTTCCTACAACCTGATGCATTAAAATAGTGGACTCAAAACTTGTATAGAAAATTCATCTTCAAAGAATATGAGATGCCTTGCTTTCCACCAGCTAGCTGGATTTGTTGATATCACGAGCTGTTTTGATTCAATTAGTCCAACTAACACCTATTGTTGATATCTTGCATTCATTTGGTTTTGCAATTACTTTTTCTGTCACCTATTTTGCTCAATTTTTTCCTTTTTGAAATCGTGACTAATAGACTATTAACGTTTCTTGCACATGTGCATGTTTTACAAGGAGATTTGTGAGTAGGTTTTCAATTTACGTGCAATAAATAATTAGTTTGGTCATTATGACCACAACCTAGAGCATTTTTCAGTGTGGCATAAGAGTAGTTTGAGGCCTATAGTAGGAGGCGTTAATATGCTAAGGCTGATGTTTTTGATTGACTATATAAGTGGTCCTCATAGTGCGCAAGTTCATTTGAATATGAATATTATTGTGAAAACATAAGGCTGTCCATCTGAGTTTGAATGCTTCTAGTGTCCATTTCTTGGATTTTGTTTGATGTGATGTGTTTCTGTCTAACACAATCAAGGAAATTCTGCTGAATATTGATTAGTCTACTGTTCTTGTGGCTAAGGAACAAGATCTGCATGTATCAATGCAGCAACTTTGGCACTTGCCGATGCTGGCATTCCCATGTGTGATCTGGTCACTTCCTGTGCTGCTGGGTACCTGAATAGTACATGTTTGCTAGGTACCTGCTAGATCTTAACTTTGTTAACTTTAATTGTAGTTTAGATGCTAGCTTGTGGAAATCTGTGTCTCTCAAATCAACTCACATGTTGATATTGCTATTGAACAGACATGAACTATGTGGAAGATAGTGCAGGGGGTCCTGATGTTACAGTGGGGCTGTTGGCGAAAATGGATAAAGTGACTCTTCTACAGGTAGTAAGTCGTATTGTCTCTTTATATGGTTGTTTAATTAGAGTGTCTGCAAGCTTTGGTCATAGCTTTGTGAATGCATTCAACTATCCATTTTCTGGTGTTTGGTTCCTTTCGTTTGCATTTTATATTTGGATGCATTCTGTGTGTTTTTAGAGACTTCATATGCAATCTATGTTTTTAGCAGAATAAAAAAGAATAATTGTTAAAGTAAGTATTTAGTGTGATGGCATGTAACCAAAGGAAGGCGTCACGTCATTCTTTTTAGGGTATATCAGTAGCTTTTGTTACAAATGGAAGGAAGTTTCCAATTTATTCTTAAAACAGATATCGTTTCTATTGATTACATGTAGTTGGCATGTGAATGTTTATGTTCACTGCAAGGACAATTTTCCCTGCTATGCATAAAGTTCACTGGTAGGACATTTTTTCTGTATCACATGTCAACAGTGATTATTCAAATTCTAAGTTCCAAAAAGCTGATTTGTGAGTGTTCAATGTAGATGTCACATTTTAAGCTTCATGACGTTGGCGAGAATCAAGGTTTACTTGGCTCGTAAAAAGAAAAATTAAGCATTTCAAAATCAAACTGCATTCCTTTTTGATGACCATAATACTTTTGGAAGTATATGTGAATTTTCTTATATCCAAATGAGAAAATATGGATATCAGCGCTTAATATTTCCCTCATTTTCATGCAACATATTTTTTCATGGATACCATATATGCCATGAATGTGCTTTATTCATTGAATTTTATCCTGCAGACTGTGGTCAATGTATCTCAATAAAAGTTTTCCTGATGTATTCAGCATTTGTTTCACTGATATTGTTTTTCTGCCATCTATTTTACTGTTTTGATTGCTAAATTGCCTTTCCAAAGTGTTACCTACATCATTTCTGTGAACTGAACTATGAAATGTGTTTTATTTGGAACAGCATGAGACACTGTTCAGATTAGTGTGACGAATATTTTTACTGCTATAGTAGCTTTTCTTATCTTCCTTTCGCACATGAATTTCATTCCAGAGACTTTGGAGAGTTTTACCCAGGATTTGTAATTTTGTTGTCCTGTAATAATTTAGTTGTGATGTTCAACTTTTAATAGCGTGTTATTTTCCCCTTTCTTTTGATTGACAGAGGGAATTGTCCTTCTTAAAATTATTAACGTGTAATTAGGCACAAAAGAATGAACCTTTAATTGTTATGTTGGGGAAAAAGTACCAACTGTAATTAATTGTTTTGTGGGATTATTTTCTCTCATCATATGTTTGGCCAATGCTTATCAGCATATCAAATTTTAATTGGTGTGCTAATGAGGGGATCCATAGGTATCTTATATAAACTATTTTTTTCATCCAACTTCAATCATTTTGAAAATTGACTTTCGTCCTGCTTCTCATTTTTGATACAGATGGACTCAAAGCTCCCGATGGATATATTTGAAAATGTAATGCAACTAGCAGTTGAGGGTTGCAAAGCAATAGTTCACTACATCCAAGATGTAAGCTCCTCAAGCTAAGTTGTGCCTAAGTATGAACATTTTTATGGTCGCTAGAAGGGTTGTTACAATCGGAACATGGTTTTAGTTACGGTACTATTGAACCCTATTTTACCCTATCCACACATTTCATGCAATATTTTCCGAAGGAAACTTTTAACTTAATCTAGTTCTAGCATAATTACTGATGTTGAAAGTAATTTAACACATTCCAGTTGTTTCGTCCTCAATATATATGGCCTGCTGCACTCCAAAATTCTTATTGATTCAATCAGTAAGTGGTTGAAATTACAATAGATCAAATTTCCTTTAGACATTTTCCCTTGTAGGAATTATATTTCTGTGTTCTGAACTATAATAATATCATGAACAATCATTATATCCAGTTTTTTTGTGGATGGACTGTTAGTTGGGACTTGCATAAATTGTTATTATTATTTAAGGAGCTATGGGATATTTAAAGCATTCTTGATAGTTTTGCTGCATGTCAGTATAATTGTATATCTGTGAATTTTGACTGCTCTTTTGTTTCGTTTACTCCAAGTATGTAAATTGATGTTGCTATAATTGGGCTTGTAAATGCTTCTTCAGAAGTAAAGTGTTTGGTGATGACAATAAGAATAGAATAACACAAGTCAAGAAGGGTGTGTGTATGCTCACAAGAAGTTGTTCACTTTGTGCAACACATTCAAATTTCTCTGTTTGAGTGGGTGAGAAATACCATGGGTGGGATCTTTTGACCTTCTACTGCTTAGAGTAATTCATTTACTCATATTCTTTTGCTTTAATTATACTTTTATAGTGGATGCCTATTAAGGAGTCGAGGGACATCATTGGTCTTGCAGTAGGGTCATCTCCAGGTTTCAGATCCTGTACATTCAAAAGGCTCTTATTGTTAGAAGAATTTGTTGTTAGGATCAATGTTTGTCAAGGCAAACATAATGAAATTCTACACAAGATTATGAGAATCAAAACCACCTCCATATTATAAATAAACCTCTGCCTGTATCATTTATTCACAGTGTGTTTTGTGCCTTTATAAATAAACCTCTCCTGTCTTTACTTTTTGTGCCTTCTCTTTGCATATTCCAACATTGGTATCAGAGCTTAGGCATCGGTGAGAGGTCGACGAGAGGAGAGGTCGACGCAGGGCAGTCTGAAGGCGCTGGAGGAAATCGTGGAAGGGATTCGTGAAGAAAACGAGTTCGTATGCACAGTTGACGGCGATAAAGTCGTGAAAGAAGTCGGGTCACACAAAATCGGGCAAAAAATCGTGAGGTTTTTTCACCAAAAATCGCGGCGCGGCGGCAGACAGCGTGGGCAAAATTGTGTGAAAGAATACAGGTCGCGTTTTTCCGGCGGAAATACGGGGCCCGAACAAATACGACGAGGGCAGAGAAAATCTGTTTTTCGTGGGCATCGTTGCTGCCGAAAACCGTGAAAGTCGAGGGCACAGTCGAGGCAAAATCGTGGCAGAACCAGAAGGAAAATCGTGGCAGAGGTAACACTTGCGAACAGCAAAGTCCTGGTTTTGTGTTGTAATATTTCTCTGCGGCCACGTATATGCATAAAACATACAAGTATTTTTGTTTATTTGGTGGAGAAATTAAAATAATTAAATATATTTGCTGGAAAATTGGATATTTTATTATTTTATTATTTTCCATTACTTTGGAATAATAAAATGTCAAACATTGCAAATTTGATTTTGCCGGATACACAAAAATTAACGGGCACAAATTTTAATGTGTGGAGCCATAAGATCTTGACACTGGCAGAATTTCGTGGTTTTGAGAAAATAATCACGGGTGTCGAGAGTAGACCTACAACAAATTTCGATGATTATGACAAACGTCATCGGGAGGCTCTTCTGCTATTAAAATTGTCGGTATCGGATGAATTGATACCTGAGGTCCGGAATGCCACTGAGGTGAGTAAATTGTGGGTCAGTCTGAAGGACAAATATCAGACGTCGGAGAAGAGTCGGGTTCTATACCTCAAAAATATGCTTTTTTCCGTAAAATTACAAGGTGGATCGCTGTCTGAGCACCTACTTCGGATGAAAGATCTCCGAGATCAGCTTGCTTCCATCAACAAGCCGGTTGATGATGATGATATGGTGGCTCTCATTTTAAACAGTTTGCCCTTCTCGTATGACTCGTTCGTGGAGGCTCTTCATTTAATGGGCGAGAGTCAAACTCTTACGTTTGACAAGGTGTGTTCCTACCTGTTGCAGAAGGAACGGAGACAGACACAAGTTCAAGAGTCCAGTTCTGGACAATCTGAGAGTGCATTTGCTGCACAGTCCAAAGGAAAGTGGAAGCGACAGGCTGATGCGTCGCCTTCCTCTCCTAAATTTCCGGTAAGGTGTTACTATTGTCACAAACTTGGTCATGTGAAGAGGGATTGTCAGAAGCGACTAAGTGCCCTGAAGAAGCGGAAGGGGCAAGCACATGTGGCAACAGTTGAGCAACACGAGTCAGAAGATGAGTATGCCCTCATGGCATCTTGCTCGGATGGTGGCAGCCCTACACGGTGCTGGTTTTTTGATTCCGGCATCACGACACTTCACGTGTCAACGAGATTGGTATGTTACTTTTCATGCTAATTCATGTTCTTCTGATTCAGTTACTTTAGGGGATGGGAGATCACATGCTGTGGAAGGGATTGGGGATGTTCGTATCATGTTAAATAATAACACTAAATTGCTTGTGAAGAGTGTTAGATATGTGCCTAACATGAATAAGAACCTATTATCCATCAGTCAATTAACTGATAATCCTCATATCTCTGTAAACTTTTCTGGTAAACAATGTATTGTGTCTGATGTCAAACATAATAAGGTGGTTGCCCTGGGAATTGGGCATGGAGGTTTGTACAGACTCGTTGATCCTGCCACGGTCAACTTGCATGCCTTAGTTGTGGTAGAAAATACCAGTGTTTTGTGGCATGAAAGATATGGGCATCTCAATCTTCCGTATTTGGCCCGTCTTCATAAAGACAACATGGTTGTTGGTTTGCCTCCTATCCAGGAAAAGCAGGATATGTGTGTTGGATGTTTTGCAGGCAAACAAAAGCGGAAACCTTTTCCTCATGAAGGTGTTTGGCGTGCAAAGGGGCTCTTAGATCTTGTCCATGCAGATCTATGTGAGCCATCGTGGAAGACTCCCACAGTCCTTGGTGCACGTTATTTTCTCTTATTGGTGGATGATCACTCTCGGCGGATGTGGATCTATCTCTTGAAAAAGAAGTCTGATTGCTTTGCTTCTTTTGTCAAGTTCAAGGCATTGGTGGAGAACCAGACCAGCCGGCGGATAAAGACTTTAAGATCCGATAATGGGGGTGAATTCACTTCTAAACAGTTCGCTTGTTTTTTGTGAGAAAGAAGGGATTCAACGTCAGTTGACAGCACCATATACTCCCCAACAGAATGGGGTGGTTGAGAGGCGGAATAGAACCATCATGGAGATGGCCCGGTGTATGATGCACAGTCGTGGAGTGCCATACACATACTGGGGAGAAGCTGTTAATACAACGGTCTATATCCTCAATCGCAGTCCTTGCAAAGCCTTGCAGGAGATCACACCAGAGGAGGCATGGTCCAAAATCAAACCAGAGGTATCAGCTTTTCGTATTTTTGGTTCAGCTGCTTATACTTTGGTTCCTGATCGTAAGAGGAGTAAACTAGATTCCAAAAGTTCTAGATATTTCTTTGCTGGTTATAGTGATCATTCTAAAGCATATAGATTGATTGATACTTCCACTAATAAAATCATTATTAGTCGTGATGTTGATGTAAAAGAAACAGAGTCTTTCTTTGGCTGTAATCAGCAAATAGACCAGCAACATGGCAGCGATCAGCAAGGGGTGGTCACAGAGATTGGTTCTCTTTCCTTGCCTGATGATGAGTCTGGTCATTCTCATACTCCTCCACAGACTCCAGTACAGTCTATGCTCTCTCCTACTGAGTCTTTTCCGTCTCCTGGAAATCAACTTGCGTTGGTTTCACCTCCGGAAGTCCCACTAGCTTCCGAATCCTCAGTTCAGCGACGGCCCAAGTGGTATTATTCCACTATTCAGGATCTGACACGAGACGATTTGTCTCCACTCTTAGATGGCCGGTCTCGCAGACCTGGCAAGAGGATTGATTACTCTGAGCAAGCTCAATTTGCTCTTGCTTCTGATCTTCTCCATATTCGCGAGCCACAAAAATACTCTGATGCACGAGGCATACCAGAATGGGAAACTGCCATGCAAATCGAGTATGATGCCTTGATTAAGAATGATACCTGGAAGTTGGTGCCATTACCTCCAGGTAAACGCCCTATTGGTTGTAAATGGGTGTACAAAATCAAGTGTAAAGCAGATGGTACTTTGGATAAGTACAAGGCTCGACTTGTTGCAAAAGGTTTTTCGCAACAGGAGGGGATAGATTATGAGGAGACTTTTGCTCCTACTGCAAAGATGGTCACTTTTCGGTTACTTCTTGCCTTTGCCGCTCAATTTGGTTGGAAAATATATCAGATGGATGTGAAAAGTGCATTCTTGAATGGCGATTTGGAGGAAGAAGTGTATATGACTCAACCTGAGGGTTTTCAGGCATGTGGTCGTGAGCATCTGGTATGCAGGTTGATTAAGTCCTTGTATGGGCTTAAGCAGGCTCCTCGAGCCTGGTATATTAAGATCGATACACATCTCAGAGATTCGGGCTTCAAACGAAGTCATTCTGATCCGAATCTCTATGTCAAAAGCACAAATGATGACATTGTGATTCTTATTGTTTATGTTGATGACCTTGCCATCACAGGCAGTGGAGATGCTGCGATTCATAAGGTAAAATCAGATTTGTGCACTGCTTTTGACATGACTGATTTAGGCCTCCTTCATTATTGTCTTGGTGTAGAATTCTGGCAACAAGATCACTTGATTTTCATTTCTCAAGTTAAATATGCCACGAATCTTTTGCAAAAATTTAAGATGTATGATTGTAATTCATCATCTACACCTATGGAGGTCGGGCTGAAACTTTCAGCTCATGATGATTCACCACCGGTCGATGAAACATTGTACAGACAGTTGGTAGGTAGTTTGATTTATCTCACCACTACACGACCGGATTTGTGTTTTGCTGTGAGTTATCTTTCTCGGTTTTTGTCTAAACCGAAACTCATTCACTGGGGAGCAGCAAAACGTGTGTTAAGGTATGTCAAAGGAACTCTTGACTTTGGCATCTTGTATCAGAGAGTTGCAGATTTCACGTTGATTGGCTACACAGACTCTGATTGGGGAGGTTCAGTGGATACTCGGAGATCTACCACTGGATATATCTTCTCTCTTGGTTCAGGAGTTATTTCTTGGCAGAGTAAGCTTCAGCCCACTGTGGCTATCTCTTCCACAGAAGCAGAATACAAGGCTGTTGTTAGTGCTGGTTGCGAAGCGGTATGGCTTCGTCAGATTTTGGTTGATTTTCAGTTTTCACAGGTCACTGCTACACCTCTTTCACTTTTTTGTGATAATCAAGGTGTGTTGAAGATGGTCAAAAATCCTATCTATCATGCCCGCACTAAACATATTGAGATTCATCATCACTATATTCGTCAATTGGTTGACTCAGGTGAAATCTCTCTTCATTTCTGTCCTTCTCAGGAGCAGTCTGCTGATGTAATGACTAAACCTCTTGGTGCTTTCTTGTTTGTCAAGTTTCGGGATAAACTTGGTATAGTTTCTAGGTTAGTCATTAAGAGGGGGTGTTAAAATACGATGCTTATATAGCCTATTCGGCAGTTATGCAGTTGCAACTGTGTAACTAGATTGTAACCACCTCCATATTATAAATAAACCTCTGCCTGTATCATTTACACAACGCAGTTTGTGCCTTCTGTCTTCTTTCTTCTTTTTGCATATTCCAACCAAATGGGTCTCTCTTGTTCTCCAACAATATTAGATCAATTAAAAACACCAAAGGCTGATTTATGACTATTATGGCAAAAATCTTAATGCAGATCTGAATTTATTTGGGAAAATGCGACTAGGGTTTTAGATAGATCTTAATGCAAATGATACCCAAAAATTACATTTTCGTTCCCAAATGATTACTCGAATATTTAGCAACTGAATCATGCAAAAAACTGAATTTATTGCAGCCAAAACAACCCAGAAATCAGATCTGAAATCTGATTAATATTCTGCCTGGAAACCCTTACAATATACTTCAGAAAATGATGAAAATACAGCGATTTGGTTTATAATATTATGGAGAATATTTGACAAGTATTTTTAAAGGAAATACCTCTGGAAAATGCTGCCAAACTGCCCACAACAGATCGATCCAACTGCTGCCCAAAAACCACTGAAAATACCTTCAAAAACTCTTCACAAACACTGCTGAAATAAACCTGGAAAATCTGATTAACACGCTGGAAATTTCTGAGTGAAATCCCCTCTCAATCCCTTGGGGTTTTCGTCCACAAGAGGTATAAACTAAGGTTTTTCGTCCTTAGAATATAATTTGCAAAAGCTCAAAGCTCAAATGCAAGAGAAATTATCATATGAAAAATCTGCCATATAGAAGAGGCAAGTCGACTTCCCTTTTAAAGGAAAAGAGCCAACAACCAACCTCCAAATCAGCCAATGAGCTCACATGATTTTTCCTATGCAAACATTTAATATTTTCCCATATTAAATGTTTTTCCCAACAATATTTCCCTCCTAGTGCAAGTCGCATTTCTCTAGGGAAAATACATAAATTAATTATGTTTTTATCTTCCCTAGGCTTCATTACTCCCCTTTGGCCCAAGTCGCCATTATCCTTTCTAGGAGGATTAAAATATAATAAATCCCTTTACAATGACTTTTGCCCCTTAAGGCAAATCGTATTTTCCATAGGGATTACAATTTATTTTTATTAAGCTAAATAAATTAATATAAGTGCTTTAATAATTTTATTTTATTTTTTTATAGCACTTTATAATAATTTATTATAACTTAAGTCACCCTTATATTTTTCCTTTGGCCGTCGGGTTGACAAAATGGGCCAAAGGTCTTCGATTGGAAAAGGGGACATTACAGAATCTAAGACATTTCACTTGATAGATGGTTATCATATGAAATGATCCCTGATCAGATTTTAGGATGTCTTATAAAAGGTGAAGCACACATTAATTTGCAAGAGGATCTAGCAGGAGGCCATAGGTCTTGATGCCACTACAGGGAAGGAAAGACTCCTGTCATGTCCCCTTTTTCAAATAAAGAAAAATAATAAAGTTAATGTTTTTAAGTTGTCAAGTCACTCACTTTTTATTAAAAAGGTGACAACTTAATATAACTTTATTATTAAAATAAAAATAAAGGTGACTTTCCAAATAAAGTAAAAGCCAACAATAAATTAGAAGATGGAAAGTCACTTTAGTAATCCCACATGGAGCGCCCAACTTGGGAAAAGGCAATGGAAAATTATAAAAGGAGGGGTTGGGGTTTCATTTGAGACATCTTTGGTCATTTATCTAATTTCACTTTGGAGAGTTGAATGCATTTGCTTTCACTTTCAGCCATAGAGGACGGAAACCCTCCTTGGTATCCTATTGGGGATGAAACCCCTCAATAGAATTCAGATTTGAGGACGAAAACCCTCAACATCTATTGGGTGACTTCATTTGGAGGTCACATTTGGGCGCAAAGACAGATTTTCAAAGCTAGGGCACATTTTCCGGGCACGTTTTCTACATTTTCCACTTCAGATCTGCATTTCAAGCAAAGAAATTCAACTAGTGGAGAGACATTTGCCAAGACTTCAAGCAGGGACAGCTAGGGCACAATTTGCAACCATATCTAGGGCTATCTACACCCTTGTGGGTGGAGTTTGGTGCATTCTAGGGCATAATTGTTCCGGATCTCATCACCATTTGCTTTGTCATAATTTTGGAGGCCATATTCAACTTTGTTTCAGTGGATTTGGGCTTGGGATCACTTCTTTCTGGCCACTTTTCTTGCTGCAATAAATCAAAATTTTCAGGTGTTCCCTTTGGGTTAGAAAATCCTCCATTGGGGACATTACAACTCCCTACATCGATCATTTGGCCCACTATTGTGCATTGAAAAATGGGTCTAAGTTTATGCACTCACTAGAAAATCGTGAAGCCTTCAAGAGAAAATTTATTCCATTTTTTTCTACTCAATCCTAGAGCCTTTTAAATAGTGGAGGTTTGATTTTGTTGACCCTTTCAATCCTTTAGGTCAAGCCTTGAGGTGTAAATATGTTATTGTAACAATAAAGTGTATAAAGAAGTGGGCTTAGACATTCAATTTGTCAAACAAGTTTGTTAAGAGCGCTCCAAAGTTCTTATATGATCATATTCTTACATGGTTTGGATGCCCATTACACCTAACATGCTATAGAGGAAGAAATATTGTTAATGAACAATTACAACAATGCCTTGAGATCAAAATTACACATGCATTGTGAATTTCTTATTGTTGAAGGAAAATGGTCAATCTCAAGCAACATATAAGATTATCTTTCAATGATAATGAAGTTTTGCATCATCAAATGCAATGATTGGGAGTAGAGGTTTTCCGTTATGTTGTGGGCATATCAAACCAGTATGGGGCACACTTCTTATTTGATGGAAGTGTAGACAGGAGGCAATGGTCACAATAGAGTTCATGTTTTCTACTTTTAGAGTTGTAAGAAAAATAAGTTAAGAGGACTAGGAAAGCCTACAACAAAATATATGATTGGAGTTGGCAGGTTGTATGAGAAGTGGCTTACAACACATTGGATGGTCGTATTACACAAAGATAATGCAAGGCATCGATGATAAGTCCTTGGATGAATCTAAAGCCTAGAGTTTTGCCGTTGAAATATATTGAATTTAGGGAAATTAAGTTAGGAAATTTTATGAACATCCAATAGAAAATATCAATTTGATTACAGGTTTAAAGAAAAATATTTTATTTGTTGGAGATCCTAATCAAGTTGCGGTTAGGCACATTTTGAGTACATGAAGTCATGCCTACTTGAAGAAATAATAAATAAAAAGAAGGCTCCTAAATGTAATGAGAGTAAATAAGCTTTGCAAGAGATGAAATATAATTGAAAGGGGACTTGTTTAAAGAAAATTATTAAAACATAGCTTTTGTTTTAGGGCTTGTAATAACCTATAGAGGCTTCATCTAATGTCTTTTACAATAAGAAAACCCATTTCTTAGAGGAGAAGTCAATTTTATTGTCAAACGAGGAAATAGAAACCCTTTGATAGTTTGTCAAAAATTACACAAGGGTTATTTAAGCAAATATGCTAGCTGTCTAAGGAACAATTATGGTCATCGAGCAATCTTAGCAAAGTATGACGGCACATCCAAGCCCTCTAAGGAGACATCCAAGGCATCCAATGTAAGATCTAGGTGGTTTGAAAATTCCCAGCAGTCTGAGCAAGTGATTATGATACTTGAAGAAAGATCCTTTTTGTTTGAGGAAAGTTGCCACCCACATGAGCATGAAAATGTAATGTCCCTTTCGGGGACTCGGGAAATGGCAATAAAAGCTCCCAAATCAGATTTAGGGCACTGCTGTTATAACCCTGCAAAACTGAACTTAAAACCCTTCCTAGGGCAGCGACTTCCCTAGGTGAAAACAGCCCTTCGAAATGGGGTTAAACCTTGCAAAATCCCTTCCAAACTTATGTCAAAATAATTAGAAACCCTTAGCAATCATTTGCAGCTGTTAAAAATCAAATTTGCATGTGAAATTAATTAATTATGGAACCCTAACCAGCGAACATTCCCGAGCTTGCTAAAAATAGTAGAACATCACCAAAATTCACCAAACTCGAAATCTTGGCTTAATAAAATATAGAGAATAAGATGATAATTTCAGATTTGCCAAAATGTCACCACACATACCAAATTACCACCTCAACATAGGTCGCTCCACTTGAAATAAATATAATTTGCACCAAAGAAGACCACAAATGCAAGAGAAAGATCCTTTATTGCTTTTCCAACCAGCTTGCACAATCAAAACCTCATGAAGGGTTTTCGTCCTTCACAAGTTTCCCAACCAAGGGTTTTCGTCCTTGGAAGAGATCCTCAACCCAAGGGTTTTTGTCCTTGAGAGAGAGTAAAAGGGCTACACTAGCCAAATTTCACCAAAATAAGAATAATCTCCAAAACAATGAATCATTAATGCCCAAGAGACCTCCTTAAATAGCCATAAGGATTGCTTAAACAAACATAAACATCATGGCCGCCCCCTTAATTAGGTGCTTTTAAATATTATAAAGGGTATTTGGAGCCTACATGCCCAAAATACCTTTATTACTAAACTACTTAAGATTCACTATTGGAGCATAGAGCTTCCAATAGGATAAATGATAATAAATGAAAATAACTAAGCAACAATAAAAATATAGTTCAGGTTTCCCCTAGCTTATCTCCTTAGACCCACGGGGAAAGAATGGGTTAAGGTCTTTAGAAATCAGCCTCCAAAAAGGGACATGACAAAAAATCATATGGTTGTGTTAAGATTTCTAACATCAAAGACCAATTCCTTAAGTTTTGAGCCAAGAAAATAAATTCTTAGGTTATTCGGGGCCAAATTTTTCGATTCTTGAACTCCTTGTTACAACATAAGTTTGCAACTTGCGTTGATGTTAATGGGTCTTCACAACATGCAAATGAAGCGATTTGTAGCCAATGTCGCTATTAGCAGGATTTCTAAGATGCCTTGTTGGTCATTTAAGATGAATTTCCAATATGCGAATCACATACTTGAGGTGGGTTGTGATTTCACTCAACCATCTTAGCGATTTCGTGATGCCATTTAAAGTCTTGTGCATTTAAAGTCACTTATTAGTACAAATACTCTTGTAATATGAAAGAGGAAATTGGGGTAAAAAAACTTAATTAGAGCTTACAATAAATATTCAAATTTAATTATTTTGACTCCAAATGTAGAAGCTTCACAAAAAAGGTAGGAAAATTGATAATAAAAGAGAGTTGTACGAGTGTTAAGACATATAAGCCAAAGGAGAAGGCTTCAATTGAAGCTATTACTTGGGATATATTAAGATAAGTCTTGAAGATATTTAAAATTAAGTAATTAAATATTTGTTAATGTACTTCAATTATTCACGTATAATTTCCTCACTTGAGTATGTAACTACTTTTGATTAATAAAAGACAAAAACACACAAGTATTTTAGTGTGCCGTATGTCTACCATTCTCTCTTTAATACTTATTAATATTTGCATCAAAGCTAGCATTCGACGAAACCCTAGTCAAGTATGAATGAAACATAATTCCAAGGAAGCCCTAGGAAAAGGATACGAACTGCAAATAGGGAGGAAGAGGTTTATAATTGGTCAAGGAAGCCCTAGGAGAAGGGTACAAACATTGCAAGGGAGAAGAGTTTTTCAAAATCGATTTGAAGAAGCAAAACATTGCATAGTCTTAGACTTCATGAAGGTATTGTGGCAAGATTTTATGTCACTTTGGTTTACTCGGTCTCCTCACGGCTTCGCTTGCATTATCCGACATAAAACTTGCAACATTGGAGAGATCACCTATTGATAGGGTGATCTAACCTTTGCGTTTGAGAGGGGCAGCTCCCTCGTATGATGGGTTTGTGAGGGTTTTGGATACTTTTAACCTAGAAAGCACCCGAAAGGAGAAAGAAAGGAAAGTGAGAAAGGAATAGAAGAGAGAGAAAGATAGTGGAAAAGAATGGAGAGAGGGAGCATGCAAGAACAAGCAAACACAAATCTCATTCGTGCTGTTAGGAATTCTATATGTTAGTGCTCACATTATTATATGGGTTAGATAATATTTGTGTGAGTTATTATTTGTAAAATGTAATATTTAGATATTACATTGTGTGAGTGAATGATGAGTTGTATTCGACAACTCATCATGAGGGAATAATGGGCTTGTTTGAGAGATATTTGGGATAGTTGAGATTTGCAGGAAATATGAGAGATTCTAGGAAGGGTCTTGATATATTTGATAAGGTTTGACTCCTTCATACGAGGAGATTGTAAACCTATATATGTAAGATCTCTCTAATGTATTATTGTCTCAAATATATTGAATATAATCATGTATGAATAAAAATTATTGTGTTTATTGTGTTCTATTTTATTGTTTCTTCAATTAAATCTGAACCAAAAATAATATTTGGTATCAGAGCAGTGTTATAATCTTGTGGATGTGCATTTGTGGCTTTGGATTCAATAATTCCCATGTAAAGAACAGGTCATAAGTTTGTTTTTACGATCTGGGTCTCTGTGATTTTTAATGGGTTTGAATATGGATATCCGAGGAAAATATTGTTTAAATTTCAGCCGAACCCACATCACCGTTTAAGAGAGAATGTGAAAAATATTTTGATGTCTGAACCAATTTCTGAAATTTGGGATCACAATTCAGATGAATGCTACATAATTCTTGTATTGTGGGCTCATTGTCGGATGCTATCAGTGATGCATTGATTATACCAGGTTCCTATTTTCACTTTCATTGGTGATCCACAATAGAAACGTTATATATTCGAAATACCATGTGTAATCATAGGCTTTCATGGTGAAGATTGGTATGCTGTTCACAACGCATTCCATACAAAACAATGCATTTGCCATCATCTACATAGGTCTGATTGTGTATTGTCAATAATTCTATTTGTGATTTCCTTCGTGCATATATGTATGTCGATCTATAGAGAAAATAATTTGTTCTATTCGTGCACGTTAACTTGCTTTATAGATTCATTATCTTCCCCATACTTTGATCATCCTATAGTCATCTGTTCAAATTCACGTCATGGTTTGATTACCCAACTGTGTTTATGGAAAATTCATCCATATTAGCTACGTGGCCCACATACGGTTCATATTTTATCAAGTCTATCTTCTCAAGTCGGTTCAAATAAAGTTTTTTCAAAGTAGATTTTTTTAGTCCAAATAGATTCAAAAGTATATATATAGAGAAATGTATTCCGTTTTCAATTCTTTAAGTCCATTATATTTTAATATTTTTTTATTTATAGTCAAATAGTTAGTGCTTAGTTTTGTCAATTAAAATTGTTTCGTCAAAAGAATCAAAGTCATTTAAATTGTTTTAAGTGTTGGGTCATTAATTTAAGTCCATGTGTGTTTCAAGTCATTGTCAAGTTTTTTATTTTAAAGTTTAAGTGTTCAATTTGTGTCAAAATAAGAGTCACCTCACGTGACTTTTATCATCTTCAAGTGTGTCGTCAAGTTGTAATTCTATTTTTAGTTAAATGTCTTAAAAATTAAATAGTTTTGTCTAATTCGTTATTGTTCTTTTGAGTCAAAAGTTTGAAAATTAAAAAAAAAATCCTTACGAACGCATTTTCGGTGGAACCCAACGTTCAATTTTGTAAAATAATGAAATTTGAACTTCATTCCAATTCGATTGAGTTAGCAGAGAGAGACGATGGAAGATAGAGGCAACAGAGGAAGGAGGTCAATCATCGACCTCTCGCTAGCCGCATAATGACGACGGGGTCACACAATGAATTTGTGGCATTTATTTTTGTTGTGTTTAATTTTCATTGTGTTGTAATAAGAACAAATGATTTATTCCTGTTCAATCTTGTAATAAGTGAGCTCTTGCGTGAGTGATATTTCTTGTATTTTCCCTGAATGTAAGAAGGTGATGAGAGCTAAAAGAGTATTGTTATATCTAGGTTGTTGGTTGACCTTATAAAACCATCGTTTGTTATGGTTGTTGGTTAACCACATGTAAAACCATCTTGTTTGTTTGTAGGTTGTTGGTAAACCGAGTGTAAAACCATCTTGTTTGTTTGTAGGTTGGTGGTTAGTTGAGTGTAAAACCATCATTGGAGTTGGGTAGCAGTACAAGATAATGTTTTCCCATGTTTGCACTAAGGGGGGAATGTTAGGAATACTATATGTTAGTGCTCACATTATTATATGGGTTAGATAATATTTGTATGAGTTATTATTTGTAAAATGTAATATTTAGATATTACATTGTGTGAGTGAATGATGAGTTGTAATTGACAACTCATCATGAGGGAATAATGGGCTTGTTTGAGAGATATTTGGGATAGTTGAGATGTGCAGGAAATATGAGAGATTTTAGGAAGGGTCTTGATATATTTGATAAGGTTTGACTCCTTCATACGAGGAGATTGTAAACCTATATATATCAAATCTCTCTAATGTATTATTGTCTCAAATATATTGAATATAATCCCATATGAAGAAAAATATTGTTTTTATTGTGTTCTTCAATTAAATCTGAACCAAAAATAATACGTACATGCCGTAAAGTACACCATAAAAGTAAAGAGATTGAATGTTAGTACTTTGCATGAAAATGAAAGAAATGAAAGATTACATTTGACATAAGAACAAACATAACCAATAAGAATCTCAAGACACAAAGTTCTACAAGCATTTCTTCTTTGAAAGGAACACAAAGTCTCCTTACTATCTCTTCAACAAAGTCTTCACAATGATCAATCTCCATGGAAAGTATCTAAACACAAAGTTTTATTAACTTCCCTACCTTGAGACCATAGGACACAAAGTTCCTCCAACCTTCAAGACCTTTTTACAAATGAGCTCTAACTTCCTTTTATAACCCAAAAGTTGGTTATAAGGTAGTTAGGGTTTACATGACATCACTTTAGGGCACAATTAGGTCACATTATAATTTATAACTTTATTTTAATAAAGTAAAGTGACTTTATTAAAATAACACAATTTTATCACATAAGTGACCTAATTAAAATTATTTATTACAATAATAAAGTGGGTACATGTGGACCCCATTGGAATGACATGGACACAGACTTAGACACCAAAATGACACCTAGATTAGCAGCATGACACCTATGATCAATGCCATATCCATTGGGCCAAGAGTCTCGCCTATCTCGATTGTACGAAAAAAATGAACTCATTGACCATGTTGGATTTGTGATGTGTTTCATGATCTCTCACTCCATGAAGGACTGAATCTGTAGCTTGGTTACTTGCTTCAAATGCACAACAAACACTTGTTTAGTTTGTAATCACTTGAGATCAATCAGGTTTGTAGCTTGAACATATCTTCAATCCTTCTTTTGTAGTTCTCACTTCATGGGTGAGCTACTTTATTTGCATCCATTGTGCATTTGCCTTGGTGAATTCATGATTTGCCATATTGTCATATTTTGTTGCACCATCTTGGCTTGCCAATAAGAAATATCTCCATCGAGCTATTTGAGCTTGCCTCAGGGTATGATGTCGTTTGGATGTGTACAAGTCATTGGCGGAGTGGAAGCAATTCATGATTTGAACATTAAATGACTAGACTTGTATTATGCAAGAATGGTATAAGATAGTATGTCTGATAGGGGATCCAAACATCTCGCCATCTTCATTCTCAAAGAAGTCAGAAAGCTACACCTTTCATTGGTAATCTTGCAACTTTCCTCAATTATTCATTATTAAGAGGATAAAAAACAACTATCTCATCAAGTCTTATTCATTAATGAAAAGGCGCTTTTTCACTTCGCATTATTCTCTCGCATTTGGTTGCTCAGCTATGAGTTAATGGAAAACTCGCCGAAAACTCGCCGGTTTTTGTAACTCGCCAAAAACCTAAACTCGGTTAAATCGCCATAAAACTCGCTTAAAACTCGGCGAGCAAAAATACTCGCCAGACGCGGCCTGTACACGGATACACGCTTTTCACACGCAAAAAACACTGTTTTTACGCGGTTTTGGCTCTTTTTAAGGCCCTCAACTCCCTCATTGTCACTCACACAACCATTTGAGCTTGCATTGCTTGTGTTGAGTGGATTTTGGAGCGAATTCGAGGAGAGAATTTGGAGATTTGCATTTGGAGGTAGGTTTTTTTTTTTTTTTTATTTCTTTGAAGTTTTTCCAAATTTTGAATATATTATTTAGGTTTTATAGATTCCTATTGTGATTCTAAATACATGTAATGTAAAATCGAATGCTTGTACTTTTTTTATACTCATTCATAGCCGAGGTATGTAATTTTTTTTATTTTAACGCAAATTCATCGTAAATTAGTTAAATTTTATGTATGTGTATTGTAATCGATTCGTTGTGTAATTCTAAATACATGTAATGTAAAATTGAATGCTTGTAATTTTTTAATACTCATTTGCAGCCAGAGGTATGTATTTTTTTTTTAATTAACGCAAATTCATTGTAAATTAGTTAAATTTTATGTATGTGTATTGTAATCGATTCGTTGTGTAATTCTAAATACATGTAATGTAAAATTGAATGCTTGTAATGTATTTTTTTTACTTACGCAAATTTGTTATTCAGGCATGTTTTGTTTTTAAAATTAAATTAAGTTTACGTTTTCTAATTTTTTAAATGTGCATTGTGTTGCAGATTAGAGTTTAACAATGGCATCAGGTTCGGCATCTGGATCACTAGCAGGACCGTTCCTCCGAATGCCCGTTCCATAGCATGGAAGTATGCTGTACGTGGAACTTGTGCGGGCGAAATTTTTTGCACTTTCTGTAACAAGAAAATGAATGGAGGCATCAATCGTTTGAAATATCACCTTTCAACTATTCCTTGCCGAGATGTTACAGTTTGCCCCAACGTGTCAGAAGAGGCAACGCGAGAGATTAAAGCAGAGCTGGCAGAGTTAGAGGAGAAAAAACTAGAGAACGCAAGGCTGAAGGCAGCCATAGCACAAGCTATTAGACCTGGGGCTGCAATGGAAGAGAATTTAGACGATGATGCAAAGAACAATCAGGGCTCTACTCGTGGTCCACGCATACGAAGAGGAAGAGCCGGAAGAGGCTCATCTTCATCGAGTTCGAGCAAAGGCATACCGAGTTTTTTTGTGGCAAGGAACACACCTGGAGCACAACCTTCATTGGAAGGTACATTCTGGAACAAAGATATGCACGAGGAAGTGGATAAAGCTTGTGCAAATTTTTGGTACTACAACAACCTGCCATTCAATGTGGCAAAGAGCCCATACTGGGAGTACTTGGTGACAACGTTGACAGTTGTAGGGAAAGGGTACAAGGCACCCTCTCCAAAAGATTTGAGCGGGAAATTACTTGAGGGTGCGATCACAGATGCCACTACCATGCTAAGAGCACAAGAAACAATGGAAAAATTCGATGCACCATTCTTTCAGATGGGTGGACTGGATGGATGGAAGGAACCGCACCCTTGTTAATTTTTTAACGAATTCAAACGGTGAGATGGTGTTTTTAAAATCTATTGATGCCTCTAACATAATAAAAATGCAGAAAATTTGAGTGTTATGTTAGAGACAAATAGATAGAGAGGTGGTGTACGCAATGTTGTGCAAGTTGTTACAGCATAATGCAAAGAAAGATATGTGGCACCGGGAGACTATCATAGCAGAGAGACATCCATCACTCTTTTCGACTCCTCAGGCAAATCATCATCGATTGACCTTCTTTTGGAGGACATAGGCAAAATTGATTGGGTGAGGCCGGTTGTAGAAGATGCAAGATCTATAACGAAGTACATATACAATCACCCTTGGGTTCTGAGCTTGATGAGAGTACACACAAAGGGGAAAGAACTTGTTCGAGCCGGTGTCACAAGGTTTGCAACTAACTTCTTGACGTTGCAAAGTATTTCTAGTTTGTTGACATCTTTGAAACAAATGTTTGTGAGTCAAGCATGGCTAGACTCACAATATTCAAAGAAAGCTGATGGAGAGAGGGTTGCAAAGATAGTTTTTGATGATATCTTTGCAAAGAGAGCTATAGAGATCATCAAGGTAATTTCAAACTTCGATTTATATTTCATTCCTTTATTTTAATTTGTTAAATTATAAATATTAAATATATTGTTCTACTTTTCACTTTTTTATTTCATTTCTAATATGTATTGTAACTTGTAAGTTTGCAATCTTACATTTTAATTTGTGTGTAGGTGTCAGAGCCGTTGGTGAGAGTTTTGCGTTTGGTTGATGGGGAGCAAAACCCCATGGGGTTTGTATATGAGGCCATGGATAGGACCAAAGAGTCTATCCAAAACTATTACAGGGGGGATATCGTCAGATATGGTCCCTTTTGGGAGATTATTGATCGGAGGTGGAACAATCAACTCCACCAACCTATTCATGCAGCGGGGTACTACCTCAACCCCAAGTATTTCTACTCTGACAGCTTCACAGATGTGAATGGAGAGGTTATGGAGGGCCTTTCAACATGTATTGAGAGGATGATACCGGATGTTGAGACGAGGGACCTCGTCATTTTAGAGCTGCAGAGTTACAAACATGGTAGGGGGAGACTCTTTTCATCGGTGCTAGCTATTCGAGGGAGAACCACACAGTCACCAGGTAATACCAAGTTACTTAGAATGTTTACCAAGTTACTTATTAGTTACATATTTGATTTTATTAATTAATTATAAATTTTTGATTATCTTGTTAAATGTTTGTAGGTTCTTGGTGGGAGGATTGGGGAGGGAATACCCCAAATCTTCAAAAGTTAGCCCTCAGAATTCTATCTCAACCTTGTAGCGCTTCTGGATGTGAACGCAACTGGAGTTTGTTTGAGGCCATTCACACGAAGAAGCGCAACAAGTTGACTCAAAAAAGACTCAACGACTTGGTTTTTGTGCAATACAATCTCCGGCTTCGCACAAAAAAAGTTGAGGCGACATCAGAGGAGCTCATTGATTTGGATGAGATAGATCCATACAGTGAGTGGACTGGGCAAGAAGAGGAAAACCCTGCATTCACAGCGGACGAGATTGCTTCTTTTGAGAGGGAGGCTATGGAGGGAGAAGCACTAGCAGGACTCCGAGGAGATATTGGAGTGGATGACATCTTTGGAGGTGATCTCCAACATGCAGCAGAGGAGCCACCAAAGACCACCATCTAGTTCCATGATCGAGCCAGATTCGCAGCCTTCTAGGAGGAGCGTGGAGACGCAGCCGAGTGTGGGGACTAGTGGAGCCAGAGGCACTAGACCCTCTCCCCAATATTTCTCTAGATTGGGGAAGAGGAAAATGTAATTTATCAGATATCAGAATTTCAGATAGAGGGTGAAATTTATGATGATATTTTTCAATGTCAATCATCATAAATTCATATTACTTATCACCGTTTTTTGGTTTTGGCGAGTTTTCCTATATGTCGTATTCTATTTGAAGTATGATGATGCGATTTTGTATTGTATTTGTATTCAAATCTAATAAAAACTTCTCCAACATTTTATGGGCTCATTTGATACATTTTGTAGCTATGTGTTGCTTAAAATTTATGTTTTTAATAATCTTGGAGATGAACTTGATTATTGCGTGGCAATCAACACATACTCAAAGATTCTTGATGGATTTTATAATTCTTTGAGGTGTATTTTTCAACAATCCAAATGCAATTGTAAACATTTATTTTGATGGCAGAGGAACAATTATTTTTCTATGACTTGTCTTGAATTTGGAAAATATTTTGCTACCTTCATCTCCAAAGACAATTTATCCAACTTCGCATATATCTCCTTTTTCTGAATGAGAATGAATGAAAAACTGGTCGCGCCCTTTCTCATCTTTGCTATTAAGTGTATTCTATGTACATTTCATTGAGGCATTTTGTCAAATATCTGGCGTGCCATGCGAATTCTTCCACATTTTGCATGCACGTCTGCTAACGCATTTATAGTTACAATATTCAACAAAAACCTGCAAAATTTTGGCACAGACGAGAAGGATGTTGGTTGCAGATGACACAACGTCAACATTACTTAATTGCAAAACTGTCAGCCTTTTGAAGTATAAGCTGAAATCATTGCATTTTAGGAGACCAATTTTTTTATCCATGCTAGAAAACATGACCTGCACCCTCGAGACTCCCAAAACTTCCATACAAAGTTATCAGGGCATTTATTTGAGGATTTTCATGCACTTTTCAAACAAGTTTGCGTTAAGCTTCTATTTCTCCATTCCTGCGGGCTTTTCCTCTTGTCTAGCACAGACTTTGCATTAATTTCCTTATCTTCACGTATTCACTTGGAAATTGGCTTTGTATCTTCCGGACTTCATTGTCTTTTCTTGCACAGGTATTGGATTTGGTGCAAGATTTTGATTTGTCTTTATCATGGAATTTTTATTGGGTGTTGGTTTTGAGGATTCTCCTTCCAACACATTGACCAATCTTGGCGCCTAAGCTTCTTTTATTTATTTGCAAGTACTAATGTTGGTTTCTTTGTCTAGGCATCCAGACTTGGCATAAATCATTTAGGATCCTCATGCTTGCGGCTTGGGCTTGGAGCTAATTTCTTTCAACTATTTGTTAATTCTCAGACTTCTTTGCATGTTTTCATTTGTGAGCCGGGGCTTAGATATCTTTTATTTATTTCTTTTCTGACAGGATCTATTTGGATCTCCCTTTATTTTTTTAGCGCAGATTTGTTTAGTTTATTTTTCTCAAGTGCAGGATTGCTATTCTTGTGTGTTCTTCTGATTTTTGTTTACTTGCAATTTCATTTCCTCTCTTTGTTAGCTACTGGCTTCTTTGTCTTTAGCACCTAGCTTTGTATTGTCTCTTTGTACATGTTTAAAGAATTTGATGCAGGCTTAAGACTCCATTCAATGCATTTTCTTGCAAATAATATTATCTTTTCTTCCCTACGCAGGTCTGCAATCTCGTGTTCTCATTGACTTTTTATCTTCTTGCTGTAGGTGCCCAGATCTTCACATGTTTGGAAATAAATTACAAGATCTAAATCTTTATTCATTTACCAGTTCATACACTTATCCTCCTTGTTGGATGCTCTGTGACTGTGTTATCAACTATCTGTTGTCAATGGTTCACAAAAGCTTGATTGGATCAATGCAAAAAAATCTTGCTGCTTCTTTCTTTCCGTGAGCTTCTTTGACATGCGAGAAATGAAAGAAGAAATGAGAGAAGAAACCAATTAGTTATTGCCTCTGAAAACAGTTACCCTCATTTACGTGAAGTGGGAATTAAATACCGGAATGGGAGGAAGAGCGAGGGGAAAAGTGGGGAAACAAGTTTCATTTGGACAAATGCCAAATTATACATTCGACAAACTTCCCCGCAAACTCCCTGAAGAAATATCTCAATAGTATGTTTTGCGGGAAGCAGTTTAACTTTTACCCGATTGCCGAGTGCTCCAAATGGAGAAGTGGGAGTAAATCCCACTTTTCCATCAATTTGATCAGTAATGTTCCCCTTTTTCGAGACCCCAATGGAAAATGCCTCGAAAAAGGGGGACATTACATTGATTGCCAATTCGACTTTTAATTAATTTTTATAAAATTGATATCATTAATTTAATAATTAAATTTGGAATTTAATTAATAAAATTAATAACACCAATTTATTATAAAAATAAATAAAAACATTAATTAATTAAATAAAATAATGACATTAATTTAATTATTTAACATTAATTAATTAATAACTTGAATTAAATCAATATTACTAATTAATTAAATTTAAATAATTAAATTAAAATCACTAATTAAGTGTTACAAAGCATTTTGCGAAGTCGACGAGTGTGCGGAGTGAGTGCAATGAGACATCAACAAAGACAAATTACAACAACACACGGTGTTACAATAATCGACGACTAGGTTATGGAGGCCACGACAGGACAAAAACGACATCTTAGAATGGTGGGGAAAGATGAATTGGTGAGACATTTTAACAAAAAAAGAGTTTCAAAATTTTTGGGACAACATGTATGATGTTTGTGAAGACATGAGCCGCCCAAACCGAGAAGGGATGTGAGCACTCTACGAGGAAAGTAATGGTGGAGATAACCGAAAAACCGACCAGAGAAGTTTGAAGAAAAAAGTATTCGTGAAGATTCGTAGTAGAAGGAAGAAACATGTTTTCTAGGATAGTGGAGCAAGCGATTCATGACAATCTAGAATGATTTGTGATGTTTGGAAGTGATTCATTATGTTTAAATGCGATCGGACTAGCGAGTCAAAAATCACATTTGCACTCCTAATACAAGATCCATATCTTCCATGTCAATCATATAAAAATCATCAAGAAGCTCATAATCACCTATGGAAATGGAAAGCTTGGGAATTCTTCTAGTGCATGGTAAAACAAATCCATCCGCTATGGTGACATTAAATCCTTGGAAATCTTCAATATGCAAATCAAACCTTGTTACCAACCTCTCACTAATGAAATTGTGAGTTGACCCACTATCGATTAGGATGATTACCTTGTGCTTGTGTAGCATACCTTCCACCCGGAAAGGAAGATATTTGGGAGTGCCGGAAAGAGAAGCAAGTGTGCCTCCCATTTCTTTTCCTTCTTCTTCATGTGCATGCTCATCAACAACCTCATCAACCACATCATTAGTATCACTAAAATCTGAATCAATTTCAAAATTTGAATCAACCTCAATAAAATGAATTTGACCTTTACCCTTACAATTGTGGCCTCTTGTCCAAGGAGTCTTGCAATCAAAGCACAAACCTTTCCTTCTCAACTCATCCCTTATGTCTTTTTGCATGCTGTTTTGGGGCTGATTCCTATGTGGTGGCACATAGGGCTGATTTGGCCTTTTTGGGGCTTCTTTTGATGACCCAAGGGGCTGTCCCCCTTGTGCTTGCATGGGTTTTTGCAAATCAGACCTTGGCTGTCCTTGAATTCCACTTTTGGACAGCGAATGAGTGGCATTAGTACGCTGTCCTCTTGGTCCCAAATCATCTCTATAAGCTGCACATTCCAAATCTAAAGCCTTAGTAATAGCATCTTGTAAAGAAAGAGGATTAAATGCTCTTACCAAGCCTTTCGTGAAGAGGACTACCAATCTCTTCTCACTAACATTTGTTACCATGACTGCAATTCTTTGGAAATCCGCCACATACTCCTCAACATCATGAACTTGCTTGAGTTGTGCTAATTCCCGAAAGTGTATCTCCGGATCTTTCCGGTCAAACCTTTCCATGATCCTTTTGCTAAACTCCTCCATGGTGTGGATCAAATCATGCCCTTGTGTGTGCATGCCATGGAACCACCATTCATGTGCCATACCCTCCAAGTGAAGAGTAACAAACTTAAGGGCCTCTTCTTCATGCATGGGGTTAAGGGAGAAATAGGTCTCCATCTTTTGCAACCATGCTCTAACCGAGATCTTGTTAGATCCATCAAAGCTTGGGAGTGAAACTTTTCCCAATCTTTGTTGAAGATCCTTGGGGGTTGCTTATTGGCCTTCTTGGCCTTTTTGCCCATCCTCAATGCACATAACTCATGAAACTGTCAATATGGCCCTAGTGGCCGGATGCAAAGTACCGTACTCAATGTTGTAAGATTCAATGGCCTCTACCATTGATGGCTCCTCAACTTCTCTATGGGTTTCCTTAGGAAGGAAAGTGCCTTTGAAGAACTTGGGAGGGGGTTGTGTAGAGCCCCTTTCCCCACTATGTGAGCTCTCTTCTCCATTGGGATTTGGAGATTTGCCTCGTACCCAAAGCATCCTTGATAAGCTTGGACATTTGCTCACTCATAGTCTTTTGGAGCTCCTTGCCACAATTTTGCATCAACTCTTGAAGGAATTTCACTTGATCCGAAGTGAAAGCCCATCCTCCATTGATTCCTTATTTCTCCTT
Organism: Taxus wallichiana var. yunnanensis; assembly: GCA_018340775.1. NCBI lineage: Eukaryota > Viridiplantae > Streptophyta > Pinopsida > Cupressales > Taxaceae > Taxus > Taxus wallichiana. The sequence goes on along the minus strand of CM031241.1, from coordinate 491,882,697 downwards.
TTATAGTATAATGGCTCTTTATCTCCTTGCATCCCAAAACACCCCCACAAGAGTAGAGGAAAGATGCTTTGATACCACTGTGATGTCCCCTTTTTGGACAAATGGAAATTTGCAACAACTTCAACACAAATCGAACCAAGAAGGATTAGATCCTTTTAATTCAACCTCAAATAACCCAATGTCAGCTAATTACAACCCAAAATGGGGTTGGAAGTAGCCAAGGTGATGGGTGAGATGGGAGAATCAATTGGAATCCAAATATTTTCCAGTTCTGATTTTTATAGCAGCAAATATTAAATTAAAATAGCTTATAGATAGCTGAAACTTCAAAAATTCATAACTTAATCAATACTCTGTCTTTTCACATGAAACAAAGTGCATAATAAACTAGATTTTTAGACCTTTCCAATGCACTAACAATCAAATTTTTCTGATCATGAAAACCCTTCCAAAACAAGCCCAGAAATCCCAGATCTAGTCGCTAGGGTTATAGAAAATTTTTTAAATTATTTCAGCCCTTTTCCAAGCTTCCAAATACTCCAAATAAACTTCCCTTGCTCAGAAATAAATGCTAACATAAACCAGATTTCAGATCTAGCTTATTTACCAATAAAACATGCCAAAATAACCTCCCATTCAAGTCGCCATAGCTAGGAAAACACAACAATGAACAACAATAGTAAAATAGCTCAAACCCTTCAAAGATCCACTCTAAAATAAGCAAGACACATGCAGATTTGTCCTTAAATAAATGTGCCAACCTCTAGATCAAGTCACCAAGCCTTAGGAGGATATATCATGCATAAATTCACTCAACAATAACACAAGAAGGCTTCACACTCTCCAAAATATGGTGGTGTTGATCAAACACCTTTGTTATGAGAACTCATGGGCATACATCCCTCTTCAAGCATGAAGATAATTTGAATAAAATCAGCAACATGCCCTCAAGGGGTCGCCACCATCTTCTTTTATATCTTTACTTTTCAAATCTCCAAGTTTCCCTCCTCTTTTTGGCGCAAATCTTCATGTAGGAGAGTTACTTTTAAAATGGTCTTCTTTCCTGGAAAGTCACACTCCAATTAAAACATTAATTTCCCCTTTTTATTATTTTAAATAAAAACATAAGAGGAGAATTAATATTTAATTTAAAAATAAAGGAGTTATGACATTTTCCCAATTTTTATCCTTTAATCCATGGGAAGGGTGGATTAAAGGTCTTCAAAATTTAATTTAATTAATGTCCTGAAAAGGGCTCATTACACAACCAAAACTATTTGATCGGGTTTTGTTCTTGTAAAAGTTGATTCTCCCCCAACCTTGTACCCATCTTGGGTACGTGCCACTTGAGACGTGGTATGTGTATGGTACCCTTTTGGGTATGTCTTGGGCATACGTGTACATCCGTGGAGGTGCTCAGAAGTACCCAAGAGGTACCCAATGGTTACCCATAGAAAAAATGGGTTTTTAATTTTTTTACTTATTCATTAAAAACAACATAAAAACACAAAATATAATAAAATAGTAATTCTAATGCTAAAAGGTCACTCAAACACAAAAAAAAAAGATAAAAGACCACACAACAAAAATGCAAAAACTACCCCCGTTTATTTTCCTCTTTGTGTACTTACTTTCCATTGCTCATCCAGGGTTGAAGCTTCATCAAACTTCATTGCAATTGTATTCCCAAGGTGATTGAGGAGCCCATTAGATAAGATTTTTAATCTTGATTTCCCCCATAAGTTGCGGGGTTTTTGTTATAGTTTTGCATATTTATTTAACTTGCAGCTACATTTTTACAACCACAATGTCAATCGGTTTTGGGTCGATGTGGTCAAGAGCAATTTCACCTCGAACATGATGAACAATCTCCACTTTAGAGGCACATGACAATTCTAAGTTTGGTTTGAAGTGGTGGGGGGGCTAAATGGAGATGCAAGGTGCAATGCTATGCACCAATAGTCGGGTGAAGGCTCACCTATGTCACATACCTAATACGAGTCTTAGAGGATGTAAGGGGACACATGTCAAAAATGCAAAATCTTGAATTTATCAAGGAGCAAAAGGAACCAAACAGTCTACGCCATGAAAATGGGTCACCCTTTGTTAAAGAAAGGGACAAGATCAAGGAAGCCACCAATGGTTTCACATACTACTAGTGGTTTTCTTGTGGTGGCCCCAAGAAATCCATTTTTGCCATCACCCCCACACAAGATGAAGATAGTCCTTCAAGCAAGAGAAGTAGAACAACATGACCATCGGAGGGGTCTTTTCAAAATGAGGTGAGAGATCTTGCGGATCATTGGTTGTATGCGAATGGATTTTCCTTCAATGTGGTGAGATCACCATATTCGAAGGACATGATAATATCGGTGAACGAGGGCCCAAAATGTTACTAAGGGACGGGGTAATTCCACTCACAAGAAGATGAACTTGCAACCCATATTAAAATTTATGAAAACGTAAAAGTTAAAATTCAAGTTTTAAACAAAAGAATGTTAAAAATTCAAAAAAATATTAAACTTACCTATGACAGGACCTTGATTGCAATATTTTGAACAATTGGTGTTGCTTGCCATGGAGGTGCCACCACATATGCACATCCTTCTTATATTTGTGCCACATGGTGCCAAGGCTTTGACCTTGGGAGGTGATGAAATTCCCAAACTTGGTCATAAATGTGTCTTCTACCTCAAGATCGGGAAAATTTTGGCTAATGCCAACTTGAACCCTTTGGCCACTTCCACATCCCTATATGGTGCCACCCTCCTCGGCAAAGAAAGGATCTTTGTGCTATAAAATCGAGGAGTTAATGCAAAGGCAAGGAGATGTAGCAAGGTGGTCATTTTGTTCCACCGATCAATGAGGATTGAATACACTTCTTTGAAAAATAATTCCTCGGGATCTTGCTCCTTTGCACTAATGATGACTTTTATCTTCTCAATCATTGAGTTGATGTCGTCATATACTTCTCCCAAACATGGATGATCCATGTCTGCATGATGGGATCTGTGATACTCAACAAATGGTCTACACAACCCCACCAATCATCATCTAAGACCATATTTTTCAATCTTTTGCCTTTTTTTTTGCTTGACTCTTTCCATGCAACCCACTAGTGCTTATGACCATGCGCTGTAGTGGCTCTTTCACCTTCACAATTCGTCTTAAGACAATTGTGTGAGAAACAAACCTTGTCTCAACAACCTATTAAAAAAATTAAACAAAAGAAAATTAAATTATGAAAATAAAAAATCTACAAGTAGATACTAGGTATTAAACAAATTTAAAACCTAAAAAAAAATTACAATTTACTAAATAAAATAAAAATAAGAAATTTACAAGTACCTTCACACTCCAAAGAAGAGAAGTTTCTAAACATGGCTTGGGAGAGGTGATGGTTTGTGATGAACATATGAATCTCCTCCCTCGACATACACTTGGCCTATCCACAAAATTTTTGCCAATCTTTTGAAGCACGAGGTTGAGTGAGTGGACAATACAAGGTGTCCAAAAATGTGTGGATACCTCGCCTCCACCAACATCTTTACGGCCTTACAATTTTTTGCGTTATCCGTGATGACTTGGATGACGTTTTGATGCCCCTCTGTCTCAATGGATTAAAAGAGGATGTTGGCAATGAAATCCCCATCCTTCACACATCCCTCACAATCAACGACCTTCAAAAACATTTCCCCATTAGGGCACATTGTAATCACATTGATAAGAGGCCTATTACTTGCATCTTTCCATCTATCAGAAATGATGGAGACCCTCGTTTTTGCCCATGATCCTTAATCAACAACAATGAATTGTCAACAGATTGTTTTTGCTTGGGTAATAGGGTGGTGCGAACTTTTTCATCCACTCATTCACTTCATCCACTCATAGAAGCACAAACTCGAAGCAAAAAGGCCGAGGACTAGGTCTACACACACTCAAACTTGTGCCTTATCTCCCACAAGAAGCCTGATTACAATGAGGGGTTGTCGAAGAATTGGGATATAAATCCCAAGGATGTTGACTTGAATTCTCCCCTTTCACACCAGTGATTGTTTCACATTGACTCTCTTTGGAGGCATAATATAGTTGGTAAGAGTGGTGGAGTTAGCGGGAGTGGTAGACCTTGTGGTTCTAGTGCACCACATGATGTTGATATTAATGCTCTTGATGAAGAGCAATATGACTATGAATATTAATTTTGATGTAATTAATTATGATCAATACATGACATTTGAGATATTTGATTATTATGACATTTGGCATTCGGATAATATTTTCATTTTTGTGGTTATTTTGTTTTTTATATGCATACTATATGGTTATTAATGACAAATGTTAGTAATTTCTGATTTATTAAGCTATAATTTCTATATTTTTTAATTCTTTATATATTTTTGTGACGGACGTATCAAGGCAAAAACAATCGCCATACCCACGTATCGGGTGCTTCGCCCATACCCGCATCTGCACTACCGAATTGACTACTTAGTTGAACTTCTTAAACATCCATCAAAGAAATGAAGTTGCATATATTTATGAATTACCAAAGAATAATTAGTGGAATGGGTCAAAGTTAAAGAAAGTGTTACCAAATAAATGATAAATATGGAAAAAGTACATAAATCCTTGTACATAAATATATTCCAAATCTGGATTTCCACCGGCTCTAACGAGTGATTAGAGAATGTACCTATTTAAAATTTGTATTGAACACATCTTGGATATCTTAAATTCAAAACATACTAAATCCACTTCATAATATCCAAGAGTCAACGGGTTGGCTGAAGCACTAGTATGTCATGTCTCTTTTTCAAATAAAGCATGATAAAATTAATAATATAAGTGTCGAAAAAGTAACTTTATAAAAGATACTTATGTTTTATTATTATAAAAAGTTACTTCTGTAAAAACAAGCTATAACGAAGGAATAGAAATAGAAAGTTGCTTTTGGAGGCTTTTATTTGGGAAAAGCAAAAGTAAAGTTATAAAAGAGTGTTGAAACTTGATGGGTCATTTGGATAGATCTTTTTGCTCTCATCTATTTAGACATTGAAGTTTGAGGTGTTCTTTCAACTTTTGTGTTTGAGGACGAAAACCCTCCTTTGCAATCTGCATTTGAGGACAAAGACCCCCGTGTATTCAAATTTGTGGACGAAAATCCACTAATCTTCTGAGGTAGTTCCAATTAGGAGCTACATTTGGGCTTATAATCAACAAATTTGCAAGATCATATCAGAATTATCAGTCAGGGCACAATTTGGATCAGATTTCAGATTTTGGTAGCTAGGGCATCATTTGTAGATCATTTTTTCAGAGTTTCTTGTGTTGGAACAACCACCAATTAGGTGATATTCGCTTGGGACAATTTTTGGACAGTTTTTGCAGTTTTGGACAATTTTTGCACAATTTTAGGGCTGGGTGAAATTGTAGGGAGGTGGAACAAATCCCTTAGGAGGCTAGTTCAGTTGTGAAAAGGTTATTTTTGGTGCTAGGGCTTGCACAAGGCCTAAATATGCCCTACTAAATCCTTTCCAGCCTTCCAATTTTCAGATTTTGTATCAAATGGTCAGTTGTTTTACCTTACAGTTTTAGGTGCAAAATAAATAAAAATCAATTCAAATATTTGTTAAAAAATTTATTTTCTTGAATGTACATGTGTCTAGAGGGTTCTTAAAGGTTTTGGGCCTCCTACGTATTGTTGCTCCATGGTTATTTGACGAATAAATGAGGATTTTAGATTGTTGTATTTTTTTTGTAAGGGTTTAAAATAAAAATTAGATTGTTGTCATAATTTTGGACTTAGGATTTGTGTGGATTTTCCAGATTCTCTTTATTTTCCCTAAGGGGACATTACAGTGGTATTAGAGCACAAATCTTCCCAGCTTGTAGGGTAAGAGACAACACAATTGTTTTTGCAACTTGTGTATTTGACAAAAATCATGGAGTTAATGAGTAAAGATGATTTGGGAACAAAGCTTTGCAAAGTAAGGAGGAAACTGAAGCAACCATTTTATTTAAAAATGTTCTACTCAGTATTTTGGAGGAAGTGGCAAACTGTTTGTCCATGATAAGACAATCAGAATATATAAGTCTATGTTTTGGGCAATGAATCCATCAATGACTCATTTGGTTAAGCCCAAGTTGTTGAGGCACTCAAATCCGGTTGTGAGACTTGTAGTTATCACTTGTATTAGTGAAATTACAAGGATAACAACTCCAGAACAACCATATAGTGACAACACCATGAGGGAAATATTTCAGCTGATGGTGGAAAGTTTTGAGGGTCTAGATGACATCAAAAGTCCTTTTACTAGGAGGGTCACTATTCTAGAAACTATGGCAAAAACCAGATCTTGTGTTCTAATGTTAGATCTTGAATGTGATGATCTTATTCTCCAAATGTTTGAACATTTCTTTGTTATTATTCATAAGAATCATGTAGAAAATATTATTGCATCAATGCAAACAATTATGTCATTGACTCTGAATGAGAGTGATGATATTTTCCAACCACTTCTAACAATTTTATTGGCCAATGTGAGAAAGGAGGAGCAAGAAGTTTTGCCAACAGCGAGTGCACTGGCTAAAAGTGTGGTTGATCAATGTGAAGAAAAGTTGAAACCATACTTAACAAAAATGATAGCTGAATTGCACAAGAACTCTCATAAAGAGGACAACAAAGAACCTTGGGAGCCAAACCACAAGTTGTCTAGGCAAAGGACATGGAGAAGTGTTGTCAGATGAAGAACCAAAAACCAAAGGTCAAGGAAGAAATTGTGTTAGTGGAGCATGAGAAAGAAGAAAAATCAGAGTTGCAAGAAATTGAAAGGAAGCAAACCATGGAGGAACATGCACCATCCTTCGAATTTCCAAAAGGTGAGCTCCTTGTTGGCAGTCTAAGGTATGGAAATGATGATCATAATTCAGATTTGTTGCTTCATCCTATGTCACTGCAAAATTCTTGTTCTCATGAAAAACATGCTAAAATGGGTGATAGAGTAAGGGATACAATGTGCAATATGGGGCATGTGGACTCTTTGATTCAAGATTGTTTTTGTATATGGGATCTGGGTGATCTTTTGAAGGGTACAAAATGGAAAGAGGATCTTTTCTCTCAATTCCAAGTTGCTTGGACAACAAGTTGCTTTGTGGTGGAGAGCATGCAAACTATTTCATCTTTTGGTAAGCAACATAGTCTTTATGTTGATATTCAAAGGCTTCCAATACAACATAGTTTGGTGTTCAATAATATGTCCCTGAGATCACTATTAGATAGAGGTTTCCAATATGCCATAGAGTTGAACATTGGCTGTAAGCATGCCATTATTACTCCCCATTTCTCAAAGACTGATTTGAGATCTAGCAACCATCAGATTTTTGTTTGCAAGGATTATGTGCACAAGACAATTTTTAGATGTCTTATTGGACACACTGAGTTCTGGTCATGCCATTCAATTTGACTTATACACCAGCCACTGTCCAATCTATGGTAAATCAGGTATTCAAGGGTCAGTTGAGACAATTTGTTTTGATATCTGTTGAGAATATTTTTATATGTAGCCAAATAGGGAAGGATCATCTAAGGCACCTAAAATTGATCATGGGAATTCTAGAGCAACAGGCTCTGGTTGTAAAAGAATTTAAGTGTGAGTTTGTGGTCACAAAGATTCCATCTTTGGGCCATGTCATTAATGACCAAGGTATGCAGGTGGATGATAAGAGGATTCAAGTTTGTCTAGTTTGGGCATCCACTATCACACTAACTCTGTTGAGGAGACTCTTTAGCTTATGCAGCTATGATAGAAAGGTTGTTAAGGGATGTTCACATATAGCAGCACCCTTAACCAAAATGACAAAGAAAGGAGCTCATGCATGGAGGGGTAGAACTCAAGAAGCTTTTGATAAGCTTAAGAAGGTTTTTAGCTCATGTCTTGTATTTTCCATTTCAGATTTCTCACAACTATTTGTGGTAGAATGTGGTGTTTCAGGAGGAGGTAATTTCAAAAACATCTAGTTTGGGGTGGATGTGTGGTTGAGATAGACTACCATGGATTGAAGTTCTTCTTGGGACAACTTGACTTGTATGATCAACAACAGAAAGGGGTAAGGAAAGTCTCAGATTATGATTTTGATATAGAGGGGGAAAAGAATGTAGTTGATGTTTTTTCTAGAATGCCCATTCTTTGTTTTGTCATTTATGATGATTGGGAGGTCTCTATCATGGTAGAATGTGTCAAGAAAACATTTGCTGCTAACATCTTAAAAGGAAATGTGAAGGATGACAAGTATATGCTAGCAGCTGGACCCATTTTGTATAAGGATAGAATCTTTCCATTGCTTGAATCAAAGATGAAACAGAAAATGTGGAAGATCTTGCATGATACACCCATGGTGGGACACTCTAGAGCCTACAATATTGGTAGATATATAAGAGAGAGATTTTCATGGAGGAGCTTTGAGGAGGATCTCCAATGTGTCAGGGAGTACATCAACCACCAATAGAATGAGGTAAAGCATGTCCTTTTGGGAAACTTGTTTCAGCCTTTGCTTATTCCCAATCAAGATTGTAAAAGTGTGTCCATGGACTTCAATATTCCCAAGGTACATGATAAAGTTTGCATTCATGTTGAGGATAGGCTAAGTGAGTATGCATACTTATTTGCTATTTATGTGGAATTCAAAGCACATCAAGTGGTAGAGTTAATTTTTAGAGAGGAGTTTAAGCTGGATGGTTTACGTGAAAATATTATCAGTAATAAGGATGGCAGATTTCTCAACTTTTTTTGGAAGGAGTTGTTTTTCTTATCTAGCACCAAGCTCACTTTTGGAATTAGTTATTACACACAAACAAGTGGACAAGTAGAGATAGTGAATTTGAGGATTGAAGGACACTTTAGGGATCCGGGAGATATTTCCAGACACAAGTAGGGTGAAGGTTTAGTGGTTACAACTCATGGGTTATTCTTTGGAGCTAAAATTTGCACTTGATAAAAAGTTTTCAGCTAGAGGACAGCAAGAAAAGTTGGAATTTTCCAACGGTTTTCAAGATGCAATTAAGGTGGGAAGCCTTGAACTTGAGAAACCAAGAGAAGAGCAAAATTTCCAATACAAAGCATTTGAAGGCCAAGTTAAGGTACAAACATATATTGATCAGATTTTTCAATTTTGGCTGAAATTTCAAAATAAAATTATAGGAAATGATAAAGTTTTCAAAGAAAAACTAGATGATCCTAATATTGTTGCACAAGGAAGTTTGGCAGAAGTGATTTCTGGTTTAGAATCTTCAGTTTTCAATTATACTAGAGGGCGCAAAATCATAGTGAAGAGTTCTTGATATTGAATTGGGATCCTGGAATTTGCAAAGTAGTTTAGTCAAAAGGAATTGAAGAGTTGGATCAGTCATTGCTTGAGGACAAACAATTTTTGGGATGGGCGGATTGTCATGTCCCCTTTTCAAATAAAGTATGATAAATTAATAATATAACTTAAGTGTCGAAAAGTAACTTTATAAAAGACACTTATGTTTTATTATTATAAAAAGTAACTTTTTGATAAAATTTTATTATTATAAAATGTTACTTTCGAAACAGCAAGTCCTAACGAAGGAATAGAAATGAAAATTGTTTTTGGAGGCTTTTCCTTGGGAAAAATGAAAGTAAAGTTATAAAAGAGTGTTGAGGGGTCATTTGGACACATCTTTTTACTCTCATCTATTTGGACATTGAAGGTTTGAGCTGCTGCTACAACTTCTGCATTTGAGGACGAAAACCCTCCTTTGCAATCCACATCTGAGGATGAAAACCCACTAATCTTTTGAGGTAGTTCCAATCAAGAGCTACATTTGGGCTTACAATCAACAAATTTGCAAGATCAGATCAGAATTATCAGCCAGGGCACAATTTGGATCAAATTTCAAAGATTGGCAGCTAGGGCATCATTTGCAGATCATATTTTCAGAGTTTCTTGTGTTGGAACAACCACCAATCAGGTGATATTTGCTTGGGACAATTTTTGCACAATTTTAGGGCTGGGCGAAATTGTAGGGAGGTGGAACGAATCCCTTAGGAGGCTAGTTCAGTTGTGAAAAGGGTTATTTTTGGTGCTAGGGCTTGCACAAGGCCTAAATCTGCCCTAGGGCATCATTTCCAGCCTTCCAATCTTCAAATTTTGTATCAAACGGTCAGCTGTTTTTATCTTCCATTTTCAGTTGCAAAATAAATAAAAATAAATTCAGATCTTTGTTAAAAAAATTATTTTCTTGCATATACATGTGCCTTGAGGGTTCCTAAAGGCTTTGGGCTTTTGGGTATTGTTGCTTTGTGGTTATTAGATGAATAAAGGAAGATTTCAGATTGCTGTATTTTTTTTGGTAAGGGTTTTAAATAAAAATCAGATTGCTGTCATAATTTTGGATAAGGATTTGTGTGGATTTTCCAGATTCTCTTTATTTACCCTAAGGGGACATCACACAGTAAGACATATTACTAACCAAAATTGAGCCAAAAATAACCTGCTGCACTATGTCACCATGGGCATTCACACAACTTTTAAAGTGACCACAAAATTTACATCATTTCAACTGGCGTAGGACCCACTAATTTGTAGTACTAATGGAATTATTTATACTTGGTCTGAGAATTGTAGATAATCATGTAGGGGACACAAAAATCTTGGAAGAATGATTAAATCGACTACATACCTTAGTTGATAAAAGGCTACTGTAACGGTCTTAAGTATTTCACAATGAAGACACATTGGCATGATCCGATTGAAATGACTGAATTTAGAACCAAAAATGGTATTAAAATATATTGGAAGATTGGACAAAAAGTGAAAAAAACTTCACATGATATGGGCAGGACCCTGCAAGCTCATCGTATCCTAGAGTTAGTCAATGTAGAAGGAACACTTTGTAAAGAGCATCAAAAACAAGGAAACACCATTCCAGAAGTGAAATTGACACAGGTGTCAATGAAATAAAAGAAATAACACATGGACCATATTTTGAATTTTCTGATTGGTGAACTTGATTATCTTTCATTGATCAATGATCGGCAAACACAAAACGCTTTTGCGAGGAAAAACACAATGTTCATTTGGTTCATAAACAAAAGGTTCTTTTGGTGACCAGCAATCACAGCTCGTGGTGATCAGTCACAAAAGTACACGTTCTTTGCGAATAGGTGAACACCATATCAATCCTCTTAACAAGTGCAAAGGATGCCATACTCTCTTTCCCAGTGGATAAAGTCAAATACAAAGATGGGTTGGCTGGCAAACACATTGCATGATAAAATCCATGTTAATGGACCCACAATACATGACGGGCAACATGACTATTCTTTCCACCAACCCAGTAGACAAGCACCCACTGACCACAAACTGTTACATCAACATGATATTAGTACAGCTTAGGTGATAAATAATGAACATAAACAATATGTAACACTTAGCCAAAACATTGTCTGCGAATTGCAGAAGACATACAAGCAAAAATATTTGGCTGGTTAGACTTGATTCCAAGGAAAAGAACCTGCTTGGTGCCATTGCAACTAGAATGATGAAGGAATTCCCACTGATAAAGTGGATGTGTCAGGACTGTTATCAGCTACGAGAATGGTAGGAGGAAAATCTACCATCTATAGAAGACTTGAAGACCGAGGGCAGCAGACATTTTTGCAAGTTTTGAAAATGGCCCTTCTTGAAATTGAAAAAGAATCCATTAAAAACTGCAGCGCCACTAAGAACTAGCCCAGAACCACTGGTAGTAATATTTGCGCCACAGAACTTTAGTATTATCCATGTCAGTGAATAGGACAGTTTGACCAGTACTGTTCTCAAAGCTATGATGAAATTTAGAGCAATGGAAAGGGCATTAAAATCTGTAAATTTACTGATATATTGACTGGCTAGCAAATTCATGCTACTCTGGTTTTTGTGGACATGGGATCAGAGTTTCCGATTTGGTGTTCACCTTATCTGGATGTTATTCGGAGTAGTTGATAATGATTAGCCTGAATATCTGTCCAATAAAAGAAAGGTTTCCCTGGTCAATGTAAAATGAAGAATCTGGCTTTTCCACTATAACACTACACGGCTTTTCCTGATTGTTGGTTAAAAGCTAAATAGGGGAAACACAAAACAAAGTATTTGAGACCATCTGCAGACCTGGGAAGATTAATTTTTTATTTCTTGTTCTATTTATTTTTCTTTCTGTGAGAGGTTTTGGGTATAATTTTTAAAAAAATGTTAAGTGTACTCATTTTTGTGGGATATTTTACACCATCCAGTATTGAATACCACATGGTGAAAAATCCCACAAAAGTAAAGATGTAAATAATGTTGCACTTCAAAAATTCCAACTGCTTAAAAAAGTAATGATATGTTATGAACACACTGGCAATGAATGTAGCCTTGTCTGCCCTTGGTTGCACCTTTCGGGATTTGTTGAAATATTGAATCACTTTTCATTTCATTTTTGTATCATCGTTCTTATAAAATAGAATATCTATTCCAATCGCTTCACAATGGATGCTAGTAGTTAGGACTTGATTTTCTCTGACTGTTCTCAATAGTGATCTTTAAATAGAGTTGAACACGGACTTTGATCCGTGGTTTGAAAAAAATGTTGCACAAATTATTGATGAGCCCAATAAAATATCTAATTTATAGTTGTACTGAATATTCATTCTGCATGGGCATTCACCATCAATTTATCACGTGCATTGTAAATGTAGCTAGAACCAAAAAGAACTACTTGGATGAGTTGTGTGTGCAGGTTATTATCTTGGAATTATTTTGTAGTTTCTTTGATTACAGGTGAAATTGCATAGTAATCTTCATTTAATTCATTGGTGTACATTCTTATTTATTTGTTTATTTTCTGCAGGTACTACTGGATAACACAAAACAGCTAGAATATCGAAAGGGAGTCAGGATGTAAACAGTTTTTGTTAAAATTTGCACTAGCGTTTTTGGGCATCTAGGTATTCATAAGTTATAAATGGCAGGTCCATACACTTTCTCCTGTTTATAGAATATTCCAACACATTTGTTTGAGGCTTCTGTAAATTTCCAAACACGTATTTTAGAGGCTTCTGTAAATATTGAGCAAACTTGAAATGACAACGAGCAGTAGCCTCTATGGCGTGCAAAAAGATCTAAAAGGCTGTGTATCTTCAAGTTTGGTAAGGAGCTTTAGAAAATGTTGGTGAATGAGAAAAACTAATACGTGTGAATCTTTTTATTTTGAAATAAATTGGATGTAGCTGATTTTTAAATTGCATTCATTTTACAGTTTTCTCATTGTAAAAATCTGTTGTAGACATCTGTTAACAGGTACTCTTGAGGTCCTTCGACAAAATTTCTTCTATGGCAACTACAAAGTGGTTTGTCAGTTTGTGTAGTAATTTGAAAACAAATTGGCTTTAAATAGCATTGCACCTGTTTCCTTCTTGATATTTTTTCCAATCAGAATTTCTTCTTGAATAATGTAAATGCATAGGCGTTGATTGCATCTATATAATGTGGAAATAGTACTTCTGGTTTTAGATACACGTTTTATCAAACTTAACGTAACAGGAGAATAAGAGTGAGTGTTGAGCAAGTGCACATAGATCTGGGAAAATTAACACTTAACACAATTTCCGGTAGCAAGTACCTTAGGTCATTCATATTAATTACTTAACCATATAGCTATATGTTGGAGGGTCCTAAAGTTGGCAGAATAGAATAATTTGTAAAGATGTAATCTCTATGGTTTGTTAAATTTTGTAAATCATTTTGTAATTAGGAAAGGACAAACAAACTATGTGATGTTCCCTAAAACATGAAAAAGAGATGGAACAGTAAGATGAAAAACAGTGAGTTGAGAAGTTGACAAGTCCTGCCTGATCCTGTAAATATTGTACTAGATCGCATAAACATCAGTTCCAAATTATGTATATTTGCTAGGTAATATACATTGCTATACAATATATGAAGAAAAATTTCAGTACTTTGTTTGATGTATCATCTATAGAGGGTATGTGCATGGAAATGGATGACTAAAATGGGGTTAAAAGTGGCAACTTTTTTCTGAAATCAGAAAAATTTGAACTTCAATAAAGAATTTGACATGCTTATGCTCAAAATTTGAAAAGTTGATAAGAAAGTCTTAGTGTTCGAAAGCTAGTTTTAAAACTATTAATAATTTTTTGAAACAGCGGAGATTAAGAGGGTGAAATGTGGTACGCACACAAAGTGGCCTTGTTTTTGTGTCAAAAATATAACAGTGTCATGTGTGCACCTCATCATTTTTTAGTTCCATAAATTATTTTAGAAATCTCTTCGGTAAAAAAGTTAGCTAAGATCATGTAATAAGTACCATTATTTTTTCCTAGTTTTTCAATGAGTATATTATTTATTATTAATTTTCATAGAGGACATATTTTAAAAACGAAACATTCATGTGTACACCTTAATTTTGAGATTTTTAAAAATGTGTAGAATGAAGTGTAGATTGTGTTGAAGGTTTTTTTGAAATTTGGAAGAACAAATTAAAAGTTATGTAGAAAAAACAATACATGTGTTTTGGTGAAAAATAAAGACACTACTAAAAGAAATTTAGGATGAAAACCTTAAATTATTCAATTTTTAAAAAGAAATACATCAACACGAACTTACAACAGAGTTTGACATTGCAATTGTGTTTTTTTAAAGAATATTATCTTAAAACACATGGAAAAATGGGGTGTACACTTGGGATTCTTAATTTTTTTTGCAAAACACAAATTCAAACAAGGAATAGGCGATTCAACCCTTAACCTTAGATATCCAAGTTAAAGGATGTGGTTTCAAAGCCAAGAAAAACAAAATATGTTCACGTTATTTTCTTGGTTAAAATTTAAATATATGTGGTAAAAAATGTGCTCGTGTTATAAACATCATAACACGAGCGCGTTATAACTCAAACCACTATGAATTGGAAATTTCAAGCCATAACTCAAGAACGTTATAATGTACTCGTTTCATAGCACAATCACATTATAATACGATTGAACTATAACACACTCATGTTATGTGTAAAATGGCTAAAAATGGATTTGGCCTTTTTTGGACCCCCATCTCTGTGCACATTCCCTAAAGCAAGTATATATCTTTTTCTATCTCATGGTTTAGTCTATCTCGCACAAGGGAATGAATGTTATTGTTGTCTTAATCAAGTCTATTTTAGTGGGTTTCTATGCAAATTTATTTAACATTAGTTTTATGTAATAAAGTGAAAATGAGTTAGATCACAACCTTAACATGTCCTAACGATGAAATCTAGGGGCTATTGCTAGCAATGGTTCCATTATTGGGATTCAAAATGTCTTAAGATGGTTACCAAGCCAATGAGACACAAAAAATTGGCTAGATGAAAAGTTAACTGATTTTTTTTGAGGAAAAAGTTGTACCATGTAGAGATCACCGCAAAAGTAATAGCAATGGAACACATATGTGGAGATATATATGAAATATTTTGGTGCAAGTTTCTTGAGTTGCTAGCAACATGGTTATTGAGTTTAGAGCATTATTGTTTTCAATCAAGCCAAATTGAGAATTTTGAGTGGACTAAAGAGAAACCAAAAGCTATGAGGATTGGACACAGATTGGACAAATGCAATTAATCTTTGGGTAAGGGCTTCTATTGGCGGGTACTTATCGAAAACTTTTGTTGAAGGATACACTTCTTTTGATACCATGCAAAACATGTATATCAAGGAAACAAGAGGTAGGTTCATTTAAACATTTACTATGTTGGTGAAGATCGTTGTGAAACAATCATGGTGTTGATTCTAGTCGATATGGAAATGTCCACTTAGGGTATGGGGATGTGATCTCATGTGATGATAACGAAGGGAAGAGCGCCTCTTAGGACTTTGCACCATTAAGGAAACTTGAGAAGAACCAAAATGGAGTTAAAAGAAAAGAATATGAGCTTCAACGTGATTTAAGACAATTCAAGATATGTGGAATACATAACTCCCGTTGGAGAATGTTTGAAGACAGCAAGCAAGTAAGAGTAGAGAAATATCAAGTATTGAGACATATGCAACCTCTATTAGACAATGAAGCTATGAAGGTGCGAGTGGAAGTTGGAAATTAGTGATTGGAGAAGAATAAGGTGAAGAAAATGTCTCCAATGGGGCAAGAGATCGAGAGGATGAAAGAAAGAGATCACAAAAATTGACCGGTGTAGTGCCAACCTTACTATTTAACTTGTTCTTTAGGACGTGTGGAGAAAAAAACAAGAGAAATTGAATCCCAAGTAGATATATGAAAATACCAATCCAACAAGAGAGACCTTTCATTCTTCCAAAAGAGACACATCCCTAATGCCATCACAAAGAGAAACCCCACCCATTGGTGTAACTCTAGAGAATCACCAAGAAATTTGAACTACAAATGTGTTGTAGACATTAAGACAAATTTTGCTCTTTGATTTGGAAAGAACTAACAAAGTGGAAGTACTACAAAACACCTCAATCCTTCCTAGTATTGTGGGAGATAAGAGTAATTGAAACTTCAAGATAGTCAGGTTATGCTAGATTTGCAAATTTTCTAGATTTTAACATTATGATCCTCAACATTGAAGATATCATAGGCAACCTCAACCATGCCATGTGTCGGTAGTATTCTAAATATTGCAAGCTTAACCAACACCACAAATCTTGTTTCTAGTAACTCATATAAAAATCAACCCATATAATATCTTGCAACTTGAGAATGAAGTGAGGAGGAATATGCGTGACAAGTGATGACGAAAAAGGGTGTGAACTCATTGAAGCTTTACCTGGTTGAGCCCTATAATTACTTCCAAGTAGGATTTGGAAGCTATAAGGACACACACGATAAATGAACTTAGAAGACAACTTCACTAGCCAAACCATCTAGGATATAAAAAAACTTGAGAAAATATGTAATGTCCCCAAATGGACATTTTTGACCCAAGTTGGATTTTAGGAAAATCCAAATACCCAAATCCAATTTAATCAAATGCAACAATTTATTTATATGCAGATCTGAAATATACTTGAGAAAATGCGACTAGGGTTAAGTTAAAAACCCAACTAAATCAACATTTATATTATCATATTCCCATACAAATTTGATTCCATATATTTATAAAGCCCAACTATGCAAGTAAAACCCAGTTTGAGATGCGAAATGGCCGGAAATAAATTATTAAATCTGCAGACTCATTGCCCCCGAAATTAAATAAAAAAGTACCTTCTTGCACACCAAAAATGCTGAAAATAGAGATTCTGATATAGAAAAATATGGAGCAATGACAACCACTAAAAATAACTCGAAATCTGCCCTAGAACATGAAGTATCATCTCCATAGGTGGTCACTCAAGTTGAACAAAGGCATATAAAAATTGATAACAATTTCTCTTCAAACCCCTTTTACAAAAATCTGCAAAATCTCTTTATTCTACTGCTGGAAAATACTAAAAATCTATGTAAGCTCAATAGAATTCCTTGTGTAGAAACTCCTCTCAAACTCTTGGGGTTTTCATCCACAAGAGGGAAAATACTAAGGGTTTTCGTCCTTAGAATTTATTTATGCAAAAGCTACAAGCTTAAGACACAAATTAGAAATTATCAAAATGATCATAGTAAAAATATCTTCCCCTCAAGTCGATTTGCTTATAAAGAAATAAGAAACCCAAAGTGACCTTCTTTCCATCTAATCAACAACAATGATTCTTTCAATGCATTTTCTACCCTCCATTTCTTTCTAGGACAAGTCACCATTTCCCTTAGGGAGAATACAAAAGACATTTAATAATTATTTTTCCCTCCCAAAGTTGGTCACATTTTCCTTCCCAAAGCTGGTTGCATTTTTCCTAGAGGGAACACATTTGTCCCATGAGCTTTTATATTTTCTAACCATTTTTATTGCCCCTAAGGCAAGTCACACTTCTCCTAAATAAATACAATTTATACTAAGTGCTTTATCATGTATTTGCCTTTTCTATATTTTATTTTATTATTAAGTTCATTAAATTATTATAAGTGCTTTTTATAATGTTTACTTTATTTTTAAAGCACTTTATAATAAAGTAATAGAACTTAAGTCCCCCTTGTGTTCGTTCCTTAGCCGTCGGGGAGACAGAATAGGCTAAGGGTCTTCGATTGGGAAGGGGATATTACAAAATATCACAAATTGGTTTGAGAGTATGATAGATAGTTTCTAGGTGTTATAAACTAGATGGATTTAGAGTTCTAAGATGCAAACAAAGTGACTTGGTTTGTGAAGGGCTTAAAGACCAACATTTGAGGCAATTTTAATTGCGGTTATAGTAGAGAAGATAAATGACTGAATGGAAGGATATCATGAAAGTGTTAGGAAAAATTCCAAGTTGGAAGTGGTCTTTGTCGGAAGGTTCAAGTCCAAGCCACCAAAATGCAAAAACTCGTATTTGGTGTATATAATCAAAACAACATGACCCACAACAATCTTTTCCTACGAATTTACAAGGATTTTTGCAAAATATGTTAGGATTGGGAATACCCTACACAAATGTCATCTTGTGCAACAACCTCAAAGTGCATTGTGTAATTTTTGCAAATCAACTATGTGTGATGAAAAGAATTGTCAAGCACTACATGTCATTATGGAAGATATTAACAAGAGCATGTTTGTAGTCTTTATAAAGTCTAATCAATAGCAATAGGCATTACAAGGCACCTTTGAGATGCTTCGTGAGGAGGACATACACCCTCTTCACCTCAATAATAGCATAATTGGGTTCCACAATCTCCTTAACACCAACAAAATCGGACTCCACGATCTTCGAACACCAAAAATCTCTGCAACACTTGCAAGAGTTGACATCATCTCTGTGATACCCAAAACATTGGGCACAACCAACTACAATTAAAGGATATTTAGTTCAACATGGTTGGGGATCTCCGAAAGGTAAGGAGGACTTAAGGGACATTACCAACAATGTAGGAAAGGTCCAAGATGATGACACTAATTGATTATTTGTCACTTTTGTAAGGAGATAAGCCCCATCGCAAAAAATATTTATCAAAGTCCTAGAGGGAAACTTATCATGCATATTACTATGGAGGATTGTCCAAAGACATGAAAAGTAGAGGAAAGACAAACATGTGCGAAATGTAAATATGGTAAACACACGACAACATAGACAACCTATGTTCAAGTAGTGATGAGGTTAGAAAGAAAGCAACGAGGTCATGGGATTGGAGATGACCACGTGCCTTTGATCCAGATGTTCAAGGTAACAAGTACTCAAAGCCAACAAAAGAAAAGGTAGTCATGCATGTGGCTATTAAAATGTAGCTATCAATCAAGAATTGGGTGGGCAATCTAGTGAATGTTATAAACATACAAATGTAGATCTACGGTTGAATTGTGTGCATCCTCTAGCAAGAAGGTATAATCAATGTGCTCATAGATCTGTTGAATCTTATAAATATTCAACTAATGAAGATATGCCACAAAATATTGCAAACATTCTATGTAATTTCTTGGAAAGCACCACAAATGGTTGAGACAAGATTGTGAAGATGGTATGGCACACCAAATTAAAGCTGATCTTAAATGTGGATGCAAGAATGGATATTGAACTCATAAGATATGAAAGTTTAAGTGTCATGTTTGACTTTGGGAGCACAATAAAATATGATGTGAAGATCTACTAGGGAAGCAATATGAAGACCAAAATTGGCATAGAGCCTAGTAACACTTAGCCTCATAGATTATGGGCAAGTCGAACCAATTGGGAGATTGGAAATTGAGGAAATCATTGTCAGTGACTTGAGACTATAAATAGACTTTTAAGTAGTTGATATGAAATCTAATGAGACTCATTATAGTATGATGATGGAAAAAAATGGGCATATGATGGGCACTTGACCATCAACATCATGGACAATTAGCTTAAAGTGCGGTATGTCAATTCTATAGTCATCATTCCAATACACAAGGCTAAGATGAAACCATAAACAATATTGAAGGAGCCTCTAACTACATAAGAATAGTGTAGAGAAAGCATGTACGAAGTAGATCATATACCAAGGCAAAATACATAACAAAGATGGCCTTGTGTAAAGCTTTTGCATATTATGTAGGTTACTCAAGAACAAAGGAAACAATAACAAGTGTAGAAAAGATTTGAGAATCCCTTGCTTGTCACCCACAAGCTTAATGAAGGTTATAAGTCTCCATCAATATGGTCACGGACTACATCAAAGAAAGACAAGAACTACCAGATGACTACAAAAAGTTGGGACTATATCAAGCCTAACAGAGAAAGTTGGGTGTCATGGGCATCTATTTCATCACTAAGTGTAGATTCACATGAAATAATAGATTGGGCTTGTGGGGACTATGAAATAAGGCCAATTAGAATGGTTTTCGTAACAAATAAGCAAATCACATAATATTTCAGCATGAGGATCTTAGGTATCTTTCTCATCAAAATACAATAATGTACTATAAGTGGAGATGAGAGTGAGCACATTGACAATGCATCGAAGTGAAGTGCAACCACATGGTCGGTGGTACACTGTTTAGACAATTTGGATTAATAAATAGTGTGGCGACAGACAAATTTCCCAGGGTCAAAGCATGATAGTTCTTAACAGTCCATTTTTGTGTTAGCATGGATGCGGAAAAATTAGAAAATTGATCATAGATGTTGGTTGGTCTTTCAGGGGCCTAGTATGTCCACCAAAAGAGAAGAAGGAAGATGAGTATGTGGCCATAGATTCAACATGAATTCATCTAAACATGTGTGTTTGAGGATGAAAATATGATGGTGTAGACAATGTTGAAGAAAATATATATCTTCTTGTGCTATGGAGGATTGGATGTGGCGAATATCGTGAATGAGATGAGTTGGGAGGTGAGAAGAATTGAGGATTTGAAACAGATATTGAAAATGCCATCACATCTAGGAAGAAAAGGGTTGTACATTGAAATCTTGTAATAAGATATTAGATGATTTTAATAGCTCGTCAAGCAATCCTAGCAGTGTTTGAGTATTTCATTTATAATTTTCTAGAGTTTTACTGCTCAGATGATTAAGTAATATTTTCCTTTTGTAAAGATTTTATTTAAGTTGATGCTTATTGAAAAAATAGAAAAAATATGCTAATGAAAAATGAAATGGGAAGTAATTAATTGTATTGCATTAAAAAGATCAAAATTGTATTACATATCTCGAGTCGTTCATACCTAGTCTGGTTCAATCTTAGCACCCATGTCTACTAGGTTGTGCTTTGCTCTCCACGGCCTCGCAATTATTTCATTTTTGAATTCTGATTTTAAGATATTTTGTAGGGATATCTTTGATTGATTATTTTGGTTTGGCTCTGCAAACATTTTGTTATGGAATTCACATATTGAGATAGATTGCAGGAATATTTGCTCAAAATGGATTTACCTGAATGATCATGTCTATTTATTTTAATGTTTGTTTGGCAGTATCTTAAAGGGACTACCGAAACTTTGAGAAAAAAGTATTTTGAGCTAGCCATACTTTAGGCCTGCAAATTTCGGGACTTGGGTGTTTCGATGCCGCGGAAGACATTCAAGAATCTTCATCCAGAATGCAAACTTAAGAATTTCAGAGTTTCGGTGTTTCAGAACTTCGATAGAAAGAAGGTTAGCGCAGAGCTCTAGCAGGGTTATTGCATTCTCTATCTGAAAAAGCTCATTTCCACAAAAGACTGAAGGGTTGATGCATTCTGTATCTGACTCTTGAGAAATGATTCATCAATGTTTTACCAGGCATGAGTCCACAAGTTGAGAGATCACATTATCCAAATAAATTGATATATCTATCCTCTAGTGTATATGCCTAATTTATGAAAGTCCAATCCCCATACTTACTGATCACATCATCAGGGCATTACTTTTCATTAGATTTTATTGTTATTTTCTGACATGCACAGTGATTAGAATCAAGGGGTGTTGGACGCCCTAATGAAATTGCCAATTTTTTAACCCGGAAAACTAGCTGAGCCGGAGATATCATATCAACTATACACTGGAATTGACAATCTCCCAAGGGAATAAAAGTTGGTTTGTGTTCATCCTTTGCCTTAAAATATTGGGAGGACCAGAATAAGAAATTGGGCCATTTTGAAGGTGGTTGTTGCATATAGGAACTTCATATTATCCTAGACAATGTGATCCAAAGAGAAAGGTCAAGTCCCACTTGAAAATTAAGATTCATATGGGTTTCCTATATCAACCTAATCATATGTTTTGGCGCCCAAGATTGTTCACCTCATTTTAGGGCTTTAAGAGTTAAATTTGGAGCTTGAATGGTTGCTCTAAAAAAACTTGGAAGATTTTGGGGTGGTTTAAGATCTCGGATGTTCAATTGACATTCAAACTCTTGTTTTCCTTTAATTGGTAGATCGCCAAATTTTATTAATCGAGATCAAGGAAACTTATCACCAAACTATTCTCTCAGGACTTCATGTGGTGGTCCCTTTGTTTTTCACCTTGAGATTTAATCCCATATTCACTATGGGAAGGATTGGGATTGGGCTTATAATCCAAGTGTTTGCTTTGTTGAGTGGACCAAAGGCTCCATTCTCAAGTTTGAAAAGTGGCTTAAGGCATGGGAGGGGCTAGGTGAAAGATCACGAGGAGGACATTGCACATCTCTAAAGTTCCAGGTCTTGAGCGGACATAAAAATAACTAGAGAAAATAGTTATCGAGAACCCTAAGAAGATCAAAAGGCATGACATAATTAAAACACGTCATTGGTCCACGTGGACCAATGACGGTAATATGTGATTAATAATAGGGATAAATGTCACGATCTTGAGAATTGGGAAGGGTTAGGAGCATGGAAAGTTGTGATTGGTCCATGTGGACCAATGACAACATTCTAGTGGTCATGAAGGTTAGGTCTAAACCCGAAATCAATGAAGGCATGGAGATCTGGGATCTTAAGACCCCAAGGATGTAATGAGAGGTATGAGATCCCAAATTGAACCATAAAAATATGTGATTGGTCCACATGGACCAATCATGAGTCACTAATATTCCTGGGAAGTTAAGACTCGAAGGAAGAGACAAATTTTGTGAACCTATGAACATGAAATCCACGAAACCAATAGGATGTAGACATGTGGCTTCAACTTGGGCATAATCATTTCACATGGTCACCAATGAGGATGCGACACATGGTAAAATCAACTTTGAGGTTCAATTTGATAGTCCCATGCCTTTCAATGATGTAAAACAACATAGGAATCTTCAAATTTTCATAACTTTGATCCAAACTCCAAATTAAATAAACTTAGTGTCATTGGAAAGCTTGTGAAAAGGGTTGCCTTATTGGGGACAAATTTTGGGGCAAATTGGTGCGATATTTAAGGAGTATTTTGTGGCAAAAGTTTTGATAGCATTTTCCATCATTTTCCATTATTTCTCAACCCACTTCATCAAGTTGATCATGCGTGGATCCTCCCTTTTGTTTCTTAAGAGTGCGGTGCTTCTATGAAAGTGTGAATGTGACCTCAAGATCTTAAATTGAATGCCAATTGGTTCCATCTATCATTCGACCAACATTGGAGCCACTAATCAATATGTGCATTATTGTTCCCCTCTCATTAGTTCTTAAGCTATGAACTTCCCTCCAATTCCATTATGGAATGTTCTTTCAATTTTATAAATAGATGAAGAATGTGCTTCATCTAATCATCTTCTAGCTTGTCCATTGTTGAGGACGGAGTAGAAGCTAGGGAGGGGGAAAATGTTGACATTGAAATTTTCCTCCGTAATTTATATTTCATTAATGTGTGTATTAGGAATAGGATGTTGTTAAGTATAATTAGTAGTGGCATTCGGTAGAAGATAACGGCGCTATCATCAACGCCGCCAATAAAGTAGAGTATGGTAATAGTCAAAGTACAATAGGAATGTTGTGGTCAAAAGTAAATATTTGTCTTAAGTGGTCCTAGTGTTAAAATGTCAAAGTTGGGGTAAGTAGACAAATAGGGTCTACATGATTAGGAATTAGAAATATTATATTGTAATAAGGACAAGGAGTGATGTCATAAATATTTTGTGTACTTTATTTTTAGAAAGTTTAACGAGGTGGAACCCATGTGAGATGATAAGGTACATCTTATTTTAAAAGATAAGCCTACATGCAAAGGTAAGAATTTAGGCATGGAATATGATTGGACGGAAGAGATTTCCTATCCTATCTTAGAGATAGGGTGGATAAGCCTAAATTTTTATAAATAGAGAGGCCACCCCTCTCATTTATCATAGAACAAAGTTGTAATAATTATTTTATGAATAAAGGATTCATTGTGAAGGTGTGTTAAGGAAGTCATCAAGAGGAGTAATTATGAAGTTTCTCCCATAACTATTGTTGGAAAACAAGTGGAGTTGGTAACACTTGGAGTAATTCATGGGTGAGATTGTAACAATTTCATGTTAATAATATATTTTACAATTGTATTTCAGATTTGTCATCATTCTTTTATGTCATAGTCTGTGGTATTCTTGTGTTATGTCTATTGTTGTGTTTCCAGATTACTACCACCAAACCAAAAGTTTTGCATTACTAAAATAATCATAGCACGAGGAGTTCCCAGTGAAATACTATCAGAGTGCCAGATTCGTGTTGATAGGCCTACGCACTAACCACGTCGGACCCATACCCATCTTTAATTGAATGCCCCCAAATCGGTTCACATCCCATCAACGGATACAAAACAAAGGGGTTATTCTCAATGGCATTCCCAACTCTATTCCCATCGGACGCAACTATGTTTCTCCAAGCTCGCCCCTCAGAGATCAAAATGCATGAATATGCTCTTCATCTACTACGTTACCATGACAACCGATTTGGAAGCCATCCTCGGTTCCAATATTTCTTGCCTAACCTTATGATGCGCCATAGAAGCCGTGCCACTTCGCTTTTTTACAAAACAACAGATTAAAGACAACACACTCACAACAATAGAACAACTCTATACACTCATTGAAACCACAGTCGGATGAAAAATAACCAACCGTATATCATGCGGGTTGCTTCCCACCTAAGAGGCACCCTTTATTTTTGCACACAATACAAAAACGAGCTTACAGACATGATTTTCCAGCTAGGAATGCCAACCTTATTTTTCACCCTCAGCGCTACTGATAATAAATGGCCAGACTTGCACTGCTTCATGCCAGGGCCTTGCCCTTCCACCCCTTATGTTGCCCAAAAATGGAGAAACCACAACATCATTGCATATCCGCACTTGACAACAACATACATGGTGTGAGGTTTGTAATAGTTCATGCGAAGAAATCTTGGAAAAACACCCGCACACAACAAACTTACGGTACACGTAACCCTATGTATCTTGTAAAGCTTAGGTTACAACTACTATGGACTCTTTAGCCCGACATGTTTCATACTAACACTTACTATATCGGCTCAAATGGAAACACAAAGGCTCCACACATATTCATGGTTTCATATGGCTTATTGACACTCCAAATATGGACACCTAGTAGAGGACCCAAAGGTGCCGTCAAGTTGCAAAATCATTCTTCGACAACCAAGTCACAAATTGGAACCCTCTTCCAAGATTTCAAGCTACTTCCCACATGCCCCATGTAACAACAAATGATCCATGTTTGCTGCCTTCATCGAAATACTACTTGTGCCTACCGACAATGACTATACAACTTTAGTTAATTGGGTTCAACGCCACACCAAATGTACTACAATTACATGCTTACAGAGAGGAAAGGCAGCCAATTAAAATGTAGGTACAAATGCCCATGGCCACCACAAGTGTATTGACATTATGCCTAGACACACATGACATGCGGTTTACACTCTAACTCGTAATGATGACAAAGTTAAACATCCACAACAAAGATATGTTAAGTGCTTGGCGAGCCAACATTATTTATCACCAACCCATGGTTTCATGTCATGTTGTTTTGAAATACATAACA
Source organism: Taxus wallichiana var. yunnanensis (assembly GCA_018340775.1). Lineage (NCBI taxonomy): Eukaryota > Viridiplantae > Streptophyta > Pinopsida > Cupressales > Taxaceae > Taxus > Taxus wallichiana. The sequence continues at coordinate 491,856,697 of CM031241.1, read as the reverse complement.
AAATATAAATCTAAATCCGAGCACAAGTCGGAAACATGCCACCATATGCTTGTCAGAATCTCAGTAACCACGTAACCTAAAAAAAAATGTCAACACAACGTACAACAAGTTCCTTTCAGAAACAATTGCTGACTTAGATATAGGTGCACAAGAAACTTGCCACATCTTCTTTGAAATTGCCACTTACCGTATGCAGCCAAGTGTTCGTGACACTATCCTTGGGAAAAACCATTTATAGGCAAATTTCACAACCCCATTCCAACATAAGTTGTACAACACCATTTATAGACGCCTACATAGCACGATCTCTTTCCCTAGAGAGCTACTTATTTAATAGAAGTCGCTCGGTCATGGGGCTACGATAAGTGTAGAAAATGGAATCCATGGAAAGCACGAAAAAATAGGCTATTGCTAGAGTGTTTCCCTGAATAATAGCCACCCTTGCTTTGCAAGCTCACCTTTATACAACACTTTCTACTTCACAGAGCTCCTCTTGTACAAAGCTTTCTATTGTATTCCATCCGACATTAGCACGTCCCTAGAAACACTCCAGCTTCAGTGGGCTGCATTCTCTCTAACCTACCGGACATGGCATGTACATTGGCTAGCTCCTGCCGCCATCCGATTAACAACCCAACCACTCGGCTCGATAATGCGATTACGATGTAACCACCACAACTCAGATGGACAAATGGGAGGTGTTTTCAAGCTTACACCCTATAGGGGTTGTAAACATCAGTGACATAGGCATACTTGGGAAGCGTGATTTTGATATTTCACACACACGGCCATAAGCTACTATTGGTAACCATTTACATGAAATGGGGCGGACTTCATAGACATTGCCTACTTAACCACCGAAATAGCTGCACCGTTCTTCTTGCCCGCTATCGATGGTTGTACCTTATCATCAGAACAACAAGATGCATTACAGAGAATATTAACCCATGCCGATGCACAACCACATATTTCCCCCTTGTACATGATAATATAAGGAACAACTAGCGCTGGTAAATCACATTTGATCCAGGAAATTTCAATTACATTCCACTCACGCAAAGACCTCGTGCCACTTGCTTACTCCTGCTAGCTCAGACAGGACTTACTGCAACATTCAACATTTTGGCACCACAATACACACCGGGCTACACATACCAATAGATGAAGTTACCCCTCTTCGAGGCCAAACCCTTGCCACATTTCAAAAAGCCATAGTAGATGTGGAATACATACTAATTGATGAAATGAGTTTTATCGGCCCAAAACTGCTATCCACCATAACTAGCCACCTACAGGAAGCATTTCCCTTTGTAAATGCGAGTTTTTGGAGGACGTTCCATTATTCTTGTTGGAGACCTTTCCCGGCTACCTCCATTTAAGATACTCCCTCGTACATTCCAGTGCATATGGCCATATGCTATGGTCACTTTTCATGAATACAATCACGCTTCTGTTAACTTCCGCCAACAGGGTGCCTTTGCCCGCCCACCACAACTTTCGGAGCCTACTACTAAATGTTAGAAACACCCTTGCTATAGAGCATAACTGGAATCTACTAATGTCGCGGACTCCTACAAAAATCAGCCTGCAGAACAAACAACTTTCCATCTTGCAACGCACCTTTATGCTTCAACACATTAGTAACCGTACATAATAAGTACAAAATGCGTGCCCTTAACACGCCAATCGCTATAGCTACAATCGACAGACATGCCAAACTGACCCAGGGAAAAGCAACAACACACAATTAGAAACCAACCTATTGCTCTGTGAAGGTGAACAAGAAATGTTGACAACAAATCTTTGGGTGCAAACCGGCCTTGTTAATGGTGTGCAAGGATAGATTGTTACTATGTTGTACGAGCAAGCAAACACTCCACCAAGCTTGCCCTTGTATGTGGTTGTCAACTTTTCAAGCTCTGAAGGCCTAGCACGGGACCCGACGCATCCTTCGTACATACATAAATCCCCCTATAACAAGAAGCAACCGCCGACAGCTACCCTTGAAAATGGCATGGGCCCTAACTATTCACAAAGCCCAAGGCTTGACTCTTGATAAAGCTACCATCGACATTGGTCGCAAAGAATGACAAGGCCTAACCTTCACAACCTTGTCCCGGGTTCGAGCCCTTACCGACCTCCGGATTTTCCAACCTTCTCATACATCCGTTACAAGTGCCTACAGGAAGAAAAACTTGTTGCACTTCGGTTAAAAGCAGAAGCATACTTACAACACCTCCTACCTCTGGTCACAACATAGGTGCGTACCTATCAAATAATCCACCTCCTGCGTCGTTGGTACAATACTCCATCTAAAATTAACTTGGTTTTTAATCGGCTACAACTAGGCTACACATATTCATTTATTGTCTACTTCTTACTTTAGCTACAAAATTATAACTCGATTTATGGTACTCACTACAAATTTTTCTAACTAACGTTTAAATTCCACTTGTAGGGCACTTTCAAATGGATGAAAACTTTGACACACTAGCTGCCCGCACCAACACTGATGCCGACCTTCTAGAATGCCTGCTATGCAAATATGTAGACACTCACTACCAAACGTCTACACCAGTGGATGAAGCTACCATTACAAACATGTATTCCACACAAAAGAAATTGAAGCGGCACAACAAACCCTACAACAAACAATTGTAGCTGTCGAAACTACACAAAAGAAAATGAAAACAAAAGCTTACAACGACATGTTTCAAAAATTCATAGATAAGGCGTTCACTTCGTACCTTCTAAAAGAATCCTAGAGACAACACTCTACATGAAAAAAAGTGCCTCAGATGAAAAAGCATTCCATCTTGTACATGCTATACTTATGCTTCTCCCTTCAACCATGTACATATCGAACCTTTCCAGTAACAACATAAATAAAGGTGTTTGGATTTTTTGGTTGTATTTCCCACAAGGTTAAGTATTCCACGTTGTCTTAAAAAAATTCACTCATCCAATTTTTTTTTCCCGGTCTCGGTGATCTTCAATCCTAGTCGGGTAGCTTACAGCTTTGTGTTCTTTAAGTTTTTAATTTTGTTTTTGTTTTTCGGTAAATCCATTGGTTTGCTATAATTATTTTGCAAGTCTCTAAGTCGAATACTCTGTATGTTTCGATATTTAGTCCTTTAAGATGGTTTATTTTTCGAATTGGAGTACTCTTTTGAATCTTTTAAGTAATGAGCAGGGGTAAAATAACATTTCAATGTTGTTTAAGTTTGAGAACTTTGCCTACTTGAAGCATTTTAAACACTAAGAATTAATTGTGCTATGAGTAGTTTACAATTATTAATATCTTAAATAAACTGAATATTAGTGAATAGTACTCCATAGCGTTTCTCCCAAGCATGCTTCCTTGTGTTCATCATGTCTTTGTGGTATATTTAATTGCAGTTTTCCAGGGTTATTGTTTTGTTTTGGATTGGAATATAGGCATCTCGCCCTTTAAGTATAGGATTATTGCAAGTAGTGGATTATGACATGTTTAGTAAGTATACATCTAAATCATATTTTATGGAACTTGTTTAGAGGTCTTCTCATATAATTCATTTCATGAAATTCATACGATTAAGGGTTATGCAAAAGGGGATGCTTAAAAGTACAACCAAGACATACTAATCATATTTGAATAGCAAAATAGAATATGGATGCAAATAAAACAGGAATAACAATGCGGTTAAAACCACATCGTCTACATTTTACATGCCATACGAGAATAAGGTGGCAATATGAATTTGTTTTAGTTGGAGAGTTAAGCAAAGATTATCCACAAACAAAAAAACTCTTGTGACAACATTTATGGTGGCAATATCTCAAGTAGGGATAGTGATTTTATACTGCAAAGTAGACATTGGAATTCTACAAACAAGTAGTTTTTTAAAAAATGGTGTTGATAGGGGCTAAAAGTAAGCGATTCTGCAAACATTATCCATGTCATTATGTCATAAAGATGAACAAGCAAAGAATTTTGCAAGGATAATCGAAAGAGGACCACAAACAAGGAAACAAGGTCAGCTAGGAGATATTTTATGTCTTGAAATATGTGTAGGGTAGGCAAGTGCAATTTAAATGTTGCAGAAGTGAAAGAGAGTTTTCACTTTTAGTGCCATTTGAGATTGTTGTGCCAACAAAAAGGCTGCACTAACAAAAGACGTGTGAATAAAGTTTGTGCATGGCAAGGTTGCACCAAGAAAAGTTGACCAAACAAGGTTTCGCCCCAGTTCTTATCTTTGAAACTTCTTGAGATGCCCTTTTGCAAATTTTCTAATTAAATTTTAAATGTAAGAAGAATTTAACAATAGATGATAAATGCCTCCATATTTTATTGTAGATCCTTTAATTTGCTCATAACACCTTTGATTCATAGATAGCTCGCCACTAATTTAAAATTAAGCAAAACTCACACTCTTTGTTGAACATCGGTTAAAATAACATACAAGTGAATACCATTTACACTTAACACAATCAACATGAATATATGTTTAGTATATACAATCGAATTTGAATGATTTCTTATTTCTTCTTTGCATTAAAACTACTCTACAATTTGTTCAATGTTAATGTGTTGATTTGCAATAAATCCCCGTATTTACATCTTCCACTTGCCCACTTTATCTATAACTCAAACACTGTTAACACTAGAGCACTTTACATTTTGATTGGTAATTTTAAAACTGAATCTTACAACCTCCTCAAATTATGTTTCTAACACATTGTTTACCCTCGCCCTTTGCAGGCACTCTAAACATGACAACCACATTCGACACCATAACAACCCGAATTACAACAAATTGCACCCGCATACAACAGTTGCTATCTGAATGTGTCAAACAACAATGCACCGAAGCCACAATCGAGACAACAACGCAATGTCTACAATGCTGCATACACAACAAGCACAAACTGCACTACAACAAACATCCATTGCCAGTGAAGACACCATCCACATCCTTAGGGAAAAATTCTACATAGAGTTTTATAAATCCACCCCCTCCCCATAACAACAAAAAAACACCCCCAAAAAAACTCTTCTTCACCCCTAATGTACATACCCCAAACTGTTTAGTTCCCCCAATTTTTACATCGTTACTACTGTATGTACCAATCAAAATTGCTACACAATCTTACTCGTACTATAAATAAAGGGTTGTAGGCTCCAAATGTTTGTAACTGCTTGTAATTGATTTGTGTCCAGTACTAACTGTTGAACATTCTACTTACTCAAATTTAACATTTTCCCGTTACTACAATCCATTTAATACTGTTCTCATTTTCGGTATGACATTAAAAGTAACCTCAACGTTTATTTAACGGTACCCTTACACTGCATATTTTATTCCTACAACCTTTATATACGTAGCACCTTTAACAAATTAAACAACACTTTGGTTACATGTTTTTAATGTAAAACACAATGACAGACAATACAAACCGTCGAATAGCACTACTAAGGTAAAAAAATCAATTGGCCAGAAATCCGCATTGAATACACGCCATAATATTCAACTATCCTGTAACTTTGGGAAGGCCTTAACTTGCCGGTACGTTCGAGCATCTGCCGACCTGTCTTGCCGGTCCCACATCGCATCCTCCATTAACTGTAAACCCATCCGTTTACATTGACGTCACCGTTTACATTGACCTCCACATGACCCTGCCGGCCGGGAAAATAAAAACGAGTCTTTTATATTCATTAATGAATCCCACACTTTTGTCTTTATTGCAGCACTTGCTCCACTACATTTCAATTATTCGTGACACATGGTTTTAATTCGCGGCATCCCGAAAATTTCGATGCTAAAAAAACATTAAAGTTTTTTCTCCCAAATATGAAGTGGAATAAATTTCGTTTTGGAGAAAACAATAAGTTTCAATATTATTTTAAAAATGTCTATCTTCTTATTTTTATTTTTAAAGTTAAATAAAAATTTTAAAATGTCTACCTTCTTGTTTTTAAAGTTAAATAAATCAAAGTGCAATTGACCCTTTTAAAAGGAATTATCATTTAGATAAGTTTTATAATTAATTTATAAATATATTGAGAGGCATTTTATAATGGTAATTGGGAGATTGGGAGTGGATATGATATTGTGTTCATGATTGTTTTTAATTTTAATATTAAATTTGATGTTCATTTGATCGTCATAGGACAATTTCAACCTTAAATTTGTTGCTCATTTAGCTTTCACCTGAAAACCTTTTGTTTTCACTTTAAGAAGTCAATTGGAAGATAATAATTTCTTAACCATACGATATAGTTTTTGAACCATTTATCCTTGATAATATTTATGTGGGACTAAAAAAATAACACCTTCATTAATGTCATTTGTCAACAATCAATGGAATCACATAAGCAAATGTAATAGAGTTAACAAACAATGCAATATCAAGGATTTAGAGTTGTAAAGCAATTCTAAAATGCACTTAAAACGCATAGTTGAATTAGGGTGGTAAAATTTAGGAAAATTTCAAGACAAGAAACTTGAAATCAAAATATCTCAATGTATTTCAAATAGATATATCTAGGATATTTGTACTAGTTGTATTATTAAAAACTAACATGTAATATACACAAACAGAATCAAGTAGATGTCAACAAGGTCATATTTGCACAATTATTTCAAGTTAAAAAAGCCTCTGAAGAAACCACCAATGATTATGCATTTAACCTTAAGACTTTAATATTTTGAATGTTATATCGACCAAAGAATATTGAGCTTCATATTTATTAATAGTATACTAAGAATTCCTATAGAAAATTAGATATAGTGTTTATTTGTCTTTCAATAAACATTTTCATACAATTAAAATCATTGAAGCTATATGATACATGCATGGATAGGGGATACACTTAAGGAAAACATTAGACCATGTAGCGTGAAGAACTAACACAACATAGAGTGACTAACATCCTAACAAATGAAATAAAAATTAATAAAATATCACTTTATTCAATTTCATTAAGCAAACACAATTTGTACATGCAATAGACTAGTTCCAAGAAGATACATTCTCCAACAATCTCTAATAATGTGCATCTTAACTAACCATATGATTAAATCAACCTTGTATTACTTTTCCAACATCTATATTATCAACTTATCCCTATAAGAAATAATCCTCTTTCAAGCATAAACATGTATTTATACAAGTACATGATTCACCTACTTACAATATTTCTCTCACCACATCCCAATTGTATAACATTAAATGGATCCTTTGACCCATGCCCCATTAATAAATGTTACAATTATTAAATTCAAGATAACAACCAAATGTTTCATAATGTATCACAAGCATAACACAACTCAAAGAAACATAATTCCACTCAATAACCATAATATTTAGTTGGGTAAACCCTCTATGTTGGATCTCTATCATTATATTCCCTATAATTTTGAGTAAGTTGTTAAGAATCTTGCACTCCCTGAGGTCATGTATGCACACCACACATTTGTGCAAAGCAATTCACTGGAAAATTTTCAAGTTATTTCCCTATGCATAAGTTGTAATGATATTTGGGGATTAGTAAATAGATGCATACCAAGAATACTGAGTTAGGTAAACTATCTTTATTAGCTCCCTCTGGTTACATTCCCTATAATTCTTAATAAGTGATTCCAAACTCTTGCACTTCTTGATGTCATGTGTGTACATCACACTTCGCACAAAGAAGTTCATGGTAAAAGTTTCGAGTTGTTTCCTTATGCCAAAGTCCAAATCATCCTTAGATATTGGTAGATATATGCACACCACCAAGATGAGGTTATGGACATAATGTGATCCTCTAAAAATGAATATGTTTATTATGTGCATAATTCATTATTCTTAGGATTGTGTAGTGTTTTTCGGAATCTATTGAACATTCTTAACCCACGTCAAGCATAGAAGTATTAAGATACTGCACAAAAATTTTTATTCCTCACATAAGACTCTAAAATACATGTATGTACAATTAAGAGGTGCCACAATGCATTTTTAATGTTCTTTGGCCAAGCCTTGTAACATGACATATCTCCATTTGTACATTACACTATGAAATAAATGTTTGCATTGACAACTAGGAAATATTTTTGAATGGAGAAGCTACTACAAACCTTGTGGATCATTATTTAAATGTAATAAAAATAACTATGAAAACACAAAATACTACTTGTTCCTACTTGTGGCCTACTCTAAGTATTTTTGAAATTATTTAATGGCCATCAAATTTGATTCCTTAGAAAAGAATTCCATTTAAAGTAGGTTGAAAATTTATAACGAATCGTGTAAATTTTGGTAGAGATTTATTACAATTACACCCAAAAATAATGTTTCATTATATTTTATTCATATTAAAATTGGTTTATATGTGGCATATTTAGATTTCGACTGGTTTCTTTGTGGCATATTTCTTATCAAAATTGTAGGCCAAAAAAATTTCACGATATTCGGTCAGTACATATTATGTCAATTTTTTCGGTGTACAATTCGATTGATTTTTTAAACCAAAAATATACTTGGTTTTATTGTATGTGTTTATAAATTTGTCTCCTGCTAATATGTTTACATGTTAAATTATTCTATTAAGGGTTATGTCTATGTGTGGTCTTCGATAGACGGTAGAGGGATTCGAGTTGTTGGGGGATTTCAATCGGGGTTACCATCTCCCTTGAATTAATTAATTGGATCCAATCGTATTATGTGCACCTCAATTCATGTGTAAGATGATTCACTAAAAATATCATGGAGGTCGCAAATTATCAAATCCTGCATCATATTTGTCGTTATCCCTAAAAAATTTGTCTTCTTTCTTCGTCAAATTCATCCACTTTATGTGAGGACAAAGATGAATTTCGGGTATCATATATCTAAAATACAATAGGTGTCATGAATGGATAGAACCCTCATGAAAAACACATACAATTCATAATATTTGATTAATCATATGTATATTTGGTTTATTCATAGTTTTTAATCAAAATACTAGAATGAACATTTAAGACGATATTGCATTGGTATGGATTTCCTCAATTTTTATGATGTATGATTTGATTGAATTTCAATCATTGTTTTTTTGAAACATGTATATATTAATTTATTATCAATATACTTCTTTTAACTTAATGTGTCTGTGACTTTATATCGTACTAATATACATGTACATGTTATAATATTGTTTTAAGGATTATGTGTGTGTGTGGTATTCAATAGATGGTGGAGTGATTTGAGTTATTGGGGATTTTAGCTTTGCTTACCATTTCCCACGACTTCATTTTAAATCCATTTTGATTCCACATCGAATATCAAGAAAAATTAATTATAATTGTGTATATATGATCCAAAGGATTTTTCAAACTTTGTATGTTCCCAAAATTTCCTGAACCTATTCCTTACGAAAGAGCTCAAAGTCATATTTCCAGTGGATTTCAAATAGGTCAAAATGGACACCAAATGCTCCAAATATTGTCCACGTAATAATATGAATCAATAGGGTGAAATAAGGGCATATGTGACATAGTGTCAGGACACGCCGCAAAAATTAAAAATGGGTCAACGTGGAGTCAACAAGTGGAATTGTGCGGATCGAAAAGATAGGTATTATTGTTACTGTTGGTCTTCAAAAGTTGAAAAATGGTTTTTAACTATGGGGTCCAATTTTATTTCGAAGGGGGACCCGACTGCCAGTGAATTTAGAAATTAGCTCATCAGGCTGAGTTGCTAACTGAGCTGGGTAGCATACCGAGTTTCTCATCTCCTCCTATCCCTATGTAAAACATGTAATTAACCAAGAAATCACATGTCTTATTGTTGCCAAATGAGTAAACACTGACACAAATATGAAGCAAGATCCAATTTATAAAAAATTATGTGAGCATGAAGGTGATTCTTGAGATTGTTGTGTTCTTATAGTGGCGAAGAAGGCGAGGAAGCATTCTTATTTACAAATTTATATGGCGAACAATTAAGATAATGTGGTGTTGGTATCGATTACGTCAAAAAATCAATGCATTTTTTGATTAATTTTTTTTTTGACACATACATTAAAATTCATTATCAATATACTTATTTTAAGTTGATGTGTTTATGACTAAATATCTTGTTCATATGTTTACACAATAATATATTCTCTTGAGGGTTATGTTTATACGTTGTCGTTGATAGATGGTGGAGTGATTTAAGTAATTACAAGCTTTTAACTAGGTTATCCATCTTGCACGATTTCATCTATTGGATCCCTTGTGATTCCACTTGAATCAAGTGTAACACCTCATTCCACATGCGAGAGACATTGTTAGAAATATAATGTAGGGTATAAATTGTGAAACTCATTTGTATCAAAAAACATTTCATTATTTAATGTTGATTTCCCTAAAATGTTAAAGCTTCTTTCTTTGGTGGATTCATCAAATTTATGTGAGGCTAAGGATGTCTCCAATACACAATTTTTCTCTTGCATAATCCAAGATTCCAAAAAACATGCCTAATATCGAAATTCTAGGATGTTAGTATTTAATCTCCATGTACTCTAACTATCCACAAAACAAAATGGATGTCATTGTAAAAAACAACTATTGACATTGTGAATATTGATCGAAGAGACTTGTTTTTTGAGATATCTGAAAAGTACATTACCTCAACAATTTGTGCACCACTCCTCGTTTCTCCTTCGAACAATTGACAAAAATTGCATGGGTTTATATTTATCTTCTTAGAAGATAGAAGAATTTTACATACATTCCCCATAACATTTTCCATGCCCCTAGAAAAATCCTCTCTCAATCCCCTTTCATTTCCCCTCTTAATCTTATAATGTTTTACTTCTTTGAGTTTAAGTTATTCAACACATCCCTTTTAACGTCTCCATTGCACTACTCACTTCTAATTGCTAGTTTAGACAATTGTGATCAAATGAGGATTTATAGAGTTGTGGAAGTAACCAATCATTCATTATTTGCATAAGTGGGCCACTTCCATTTTGGCATCACCCCTAACATGAAGATTATGACATATTGCATTTATATGTTATCGTGGACCAAGCCAACCAACCAACGTGGAATTATTATTTTTCTTGAATGAGTATTTTTATAGGTGTAGAAACAATTCCAAGATACACTAGAGATGCATTTTGGACTGGGTGGTAAGCCATGTATTTAAGGGGAATTTTACAAGATTTTTAAGTCATGGAGGAGGAGAGGGAATGGCCAAGCAAGAAAACATAATCATCCCAACTTATCAACCATTATATTATTAAGAGGACCACTTTCTTAGGGGCATCGCCCTTATTGACATAAGGTTGATAATGATATATTAGAATTTTAATATTTATGTGGACCAATCAAACCAATCATATGTTGATGTTATTATTAAGCGAGTCATTTTTCTTCGTGAACCACACTCATGAACAACCTTCTCACGCATAATGAAATCAATCCACTTTACACTTTAATAATGCCACCAAACTTTTTATCACAATTTGAGGAATTAGCTGCAAGAAATAAACGTTCTTTTTATATTTTCTACAATATGTTATTTTTATTCCTTTACCAAGAAAGTAAGGTACTGCCTCTTTATCCTAAATGGGTTACAAATTGTAGAAGACATGAGAACAGACATGACAAAGAGGCCACATGTGCTTGAAGAAAGGCCCCAAATGACCCTCCATTGTGAGGGTTTATAACACAAAGAATGCTAATGGGAATACATTTCTCCTCAAGAGCTACAATTATTAAAGCAAAGTAGAAGTACAAAACTCGAGTCTGAGCTGATTTAGTTGGATGGCTGATCGAATTTGCATTAGGAAATTCCAAAACTCAACATTCCCTTCGTTTTACATACAAATCACAATATAAATGCCTCGTCTAATGAAGTACGGAAATACAACTCAAACCCTTGAATGTTAATATTTCAACGAATTATATTTCAGCCAAAAACTACATTTGGCAACATAAATTAACAATGAATGCAATACTTTGTAAAACTTTCACCAATATAAAATGATGGAATAGTGTCTACAAGGCTATAAAAATAGGTAGTGCATTACAAGGCTATTAAAAATAGGTAGTGTAAAATTATTGTTGATAGGCTAAATACTATGTAATATTATCGCTCAAAGCACATTAATTATGTCGAGAGGCATCTTCATATATATATATATATATATTGAGTTGAGGAGTCTGATGTCGTGCCCGTGTAAATTTATTTGTGTAAATAAAAAATCTATGTAAATAAAAACCAATTCTTTTATTACGCAAATAAATGTGCTAAGTGAAATGGGTATTACGCGGTAAATGGATAAATTTAATTTCTTTTATTAATTGATCTCTTTACATGGTAATAAAAAAACCTTTATTGATTGCTTCCCTAAATTTAATTTCTTTTATTAATTGATCTCTTTGGTTAGTAAAGGGTATGGTATTTTATTAATTAATAAAATGGTGAAATGAGATTTCAAAGTAAAGGGTATTACACAAGAAATTCAATTGTATTTTATTAATTAATGATAAGGTGAAATGAATGGGTATTATATTAATTAATAAAATGGTGAAATGGGATTTCAAAGTAAAAGGTATTACACAAGTAAATTCAATTGTATTTTATTAATTAATGATAAGGTGAAATGAATGTGTATTACATGGTAAATTTAACTTCCCCTATTAATTGATTGTTTTAGTAAATTTAATTTCTTTTATTAATTAATGATAGGGTGAAATAGGTATTAAAGGTATTACACAATAAATTCAATTGTATTTTATTAATTAATGATAAGGGTTATACACCGTAAATTTGATTTCTTTTATTAAAATACATATGAATAAAATTAATTGAATAAATTTATTATACATATAAGTTCACTTTTTAATTAAAAAAATATTATAAGAACAGTTACAAAACTGTTCCGCACCCAAACATTTTAGGCATGTGCTTCCCTTACTTTTCTTCTCTCTTTTGCAGAGACTCTGGTAAAGGTAAGTAACCCTATTTTCACCTTATTTAACAATATGCCTACATTTTCTTTAACTGGTATGTGCATTGGTTTGAATTTTCTTAATAAAATGATGTTTTCACATTGATTATTTTAGTTTATATGGTTTCACATTGATTATTTTAGTTTATATGGATTGTTCAGGGATAACATTGTGCACTTTTGAAACCATAAGGAATTGTTGGAACAGACTTATTTGCTTTCTATTCAAAAATTGTGAGGTATAAATTTTTGGACACAGTAAAAGGTTTATTGATTGCTTTGGTAAATTTAATTTAATTTATTTCCTTTATTAATTGATTTCTTAAAATGATGTTTCCACATTGATTATTTTATTCTTATATTTATATGGATTGTTCAGGGATAACATTGTGCACTTTTCAAATCACAAGGAATTGTGGAACAGACTTATTTGGTTTCTATTCAAGAATTGTGAGGTATAAATTTTTGGACATAGTAAATGGTTTATTGATTTTTTTTTTTGTAGAATTGTTTTGTATGTTGACTCCTAATATTTAAAAAATTGATATTATATGATTGTTGTCTATTACATGTACGTGAAATTTTTAGTTATATAAATAATTAAAAAATTTCTTGAAAATACATTATAGGTATGGCTCGACCAAGATTAAATTTTGAAAATGAAGAAGAAAGAAGATCTTATCAAAGAGAATATCAAAGACAATATCAAAGACAATATCGCATAAGAAGACAACAAGAACTGACAGATGCACAACGAGAGGAACAAAGGAAACATCAAAATGATAATGATAGACAAAGACTTGCAACACAGAGAAATGAATTAACAAATGAAGAATTAGGAAGAGTAAATTTTGAAAATGAAGAAGAAAGAAGAGGATATCAAAGACAATATCGCATAAGAAGACAACAAGAAATGACAGAGGTACAACGAGAGGAACAAAGAAAAAATTGAAATGATAATGATGGACAAACATTTGTAGAACAGAGGAATGAATTAACAAATGAAGAAGAGAGAAGAGCATATCGAAGAGAATATCAAAGACAATATCACGTAGAAGAAGACAACAAGAAATGACAGATGCACAACGAGAGGAACAAAGGAAACATCGAAATGATGATGATAGACAAAGATTTGCAGAATGGAAGAATGAATTGACAAATGATGCATTAGATGTAGAAAGACAACAACATGTAGATAAGATGATAACAATTCGTGTGCGCTCATCTCAAGATGACTCACATGTATCAAGAACAAATATACAAAGACATATTCATTCAGATCAGTTTCCAGAAGAAGAAAGAATTCGAAGACAAGAACTTCATCGCGAAGCATCTCAAAGGCACTATCATAGATTGGTTGGTAATGATGAATTCAATTTTGGGGGAGGAAATTCAACATTGGTGGATCGCGTTCTCCAAACACCTAAAAATTTGGGCCAAGATACAATGGATGTCGATATTACAGATAATGTAGATAATAATGGTGTGCAGAAGGAGACAACATTACAACAAACACGAGAGACGAGAAGAAGAAGAATGTTGAATAATCATTTACATGAGGCATCAACAAAAAAACCTAGAAGAAGAAGAAGAAGAAGAAGAAGAAGAAGAAGAAGAAGAAGAATGCAAAACTCACATATTGAGATAGAATAAAATATATTTGATCCCAATGGAATGGTTGGGAGAGATTTGAATACCGTCCAATTGATTTTTCAACGTGGTCTTGATAACCATGCTTCACCGATCATGTTTTATATTTGTCAAGAATGCTACCTTGGAATAAAAGTTTCTCGAACACCTGAAGGACCCATGTGTACTAGATGCCGACAAGAGAAAGGTCATCATCGATTTTCAGCATCAAACAATATGGATCCCGGGGCACAACCACAAGAACTTACAAACTTCACTCAAGTTAAGGAAATGTTGATAGCTTTGTGTCAACCCAATCTTAAGTGACACATGCGACGAGAGGTCAATATAAATATAAAGGTCACACAATAAGTTTTCCTCAAGAAGTAAAAGAAATCGCTAATCTTTTTCTGCATAGATTGAAAGGTTTGCCAATGATTATTATTCGGAGGAGAGATCAACGTGGAACAAACTACAACTTTACTGATCAATAGAGACCGAGTTTACAATGCGCTGAAATATAAAATAGAACATGATAAGTTCTATTCCGATGTTCGATTGATGAAAACCGCTCTCGAATGAACTTCCACCTCATTCGATGAAAATGTATTTGAGGAGTTAAACTCGGTGCATATGGAGTTTGATTCGACCTAAATGAAGTTGTATTTGTAGGTCCGACCATGGAGACAGATGAAGGAAACATAATTACTCATACAACATCAATGGCGTCTAAACCACCTAATGCCCCAAGGGAGATGGAATTAATCCACGCATGGGTGAATAACTCTCACGCAGACCCGGAGCGCTAATTGATTGGCCAGGGATAGGATCATCTCCTATCAATGAGTATGTGACAGTAGGATTACTTGATATGGCATTCCCTACTTTGTTTCATACAACATCAATGGCGTATAAACCACCTAATGCCCCAAGGGAGATGGAATTAATCCATGCATGGGTGAATAACCCTCACGCAGACCCTGGAGCACTAATTGATTGGCCAGGGATAGGATCATCTCCTATCAATGAGTATGTGACAGTAGGATTACTTGATATGGCATTCCCTACTTTGTTTCATACAACATCAATGGCGTCTAAACCACCTAATGCCCCAAGGGAGATGGAATTAATCCATGCATGGGTGAATAACCCTCATGCGGACCCTGGAGTGCTAATTGATTGGCCAGGGATAGGATCATCTCCTATCAATGAGTATGTGACAATAGGATTACTTGATATTGCATTCCCTACTTTCTTTCCCAATGGAAAATGTGACTGCTAGAACCGTGGTTAAGATGAGTACGTCTCCATGAATTTGTAAAACATTTATTTCGATATAGGGATCACCGATTTGGCCGACATCCCCAATTCAGGTATTACATGATGAACATGATCATGAGACATTGTGCACAAAACTCGTCTGCAGTGTTTGTTAAGAAAAACCTCCAAGATATGCCAATCACCATTAATGAGTTACGTGAGCATATGCAAAATGTTCCCCATTCCAATCTGGTGATTGTTTGATGCGGTTCGGAACATCTTTGAGGATACAAGGTCTTATTGGGAAAAATGTCGTGGTGAATTGACTGACATGTTGCATCAAATTGGATCACTTACCATTTTTTTCACATTAAGCGCAACTGATATGTATTGGCCTGATCTACATGCATTAATGTCTGGAACGCCACCGGATAATCCATGGGAAGCACAAAATTGGCGAAGGAAAAATGTCATCGAATATCCGCATATAGTGGCACATTATATGTACTGCGACATACACTTTCCGAAAGGAGATATTACAAAAAGAATGAAAGTTAAAGATTATTGGTCTAGATATGAATGGCAACATAGAGGTTCACCACATGTGCATGGATTCATATGGTTAGAAGGTGCGCCAAATATGAACAACCTTGATTGAAATGATGATTTTCAACGCGGAAATGCTGAAAAATACTTCCATTCTATTGTCCATGCATGGAATCCTGGGAGGACCCGCACTTTTGATGAAATATACAGAGATAATTTATCGATTCTCATCGAGTTTGTGATTTATATAGAATTTTTATGTTCTCAAAATATATTGCGTATTCTTATGTTCTATGTTACAGGTCTACCAAAATTTTATGCAGCATCCATGTCTTCGAAATATAAGACAACTAACACAAGTCAATATGGAACGTGACTACGAAGAGATTCTCAACAGTGTAGAACGACATACAATGTGTAGAGAGGGTGCCTGCCTACGTAAGAAAAGGGGGAAAATGGTTTGTAGGTAATGTTCAAAATTTTGAATAATTAAATTGAAATAAAAAACACATATGTGGAAGAACTAATAATTGATTATTACATTTTGCAGGTATAATGCACCATGGCCATTGAATCTCAACGGATCAAAGTTATATCAAGACTCAGAGATGGGAGATAAAAAGTTTGAACCTGTGAGAAATGATGATAGGGTAAATACACATAATCGCTACATATTACAATTGTGGAGAGAAAATGTAGATTGGCAACTTGTTCTTTCCAAGCATGTCGTAGTCAAGTACATTACAAAGTATGCAACGAAAGCGGAGAAAAGCTCTGAAACTTATCATCAAATGTTGATGCGGATTGCAAACATAGAAAACCCAGATGAAATGGCAATGCAACAACATACATGAGACTTCTAAATGAAACAATTGTTGAAAGAGACATTGGCGCACAAGAAACATGTCACATGTTGTTGGAGCTCCCTTTGGTAGAGAAGCGCATGAGTATTTGTCAATTTGAATGTTGCCCGCATACGACGTGACGTGTTAAAAAAAGTAACAATTGATGGAGATGACCATGAAGAACATGCAATAAGTTTCATTGACGGTACAAGAATAGGCCTTTTTCCATGGAAAGTGTGTCTCTTATTAATGCCGCTAGATCTTGGACATATAATCCAAGGAGAAAACAAGATAACAAGTGGGAGGTCAGGAGTTTGGCAGCTATTGTGAGAGTGTTCTCGAGGTTTTCCTGTGTCCCTTCACGGGAATCTCATAAATGGGTTGATTTTTGTTGGTCAGAGTTGTTGCTTTACAAGCCGTTTTGGGATATAGAGAGAGATATCAAACTTGATTATGATTCAATAAGTTCAAACTAGGAATCGTTCCGTTATAATCCATGGCATGTCGAAAGGAGGATTGCAGTAGAAGACGTTTAAAATAACAAATGATTCTGAAGAGGAAATTAATCAACATGTTCAATAGAATACAATAAAACATGATTGGGAAATCATGTGTAGGCTTCATCGTGGTAAAATTTTGCAAGTGACGGAAATAGATATGTTGGGAAGGAGAGATATTGACAGACAAGCACCGTGGAATGATGAATATCGAGGTGAAGAATACACAAGTAAAGCGATAAAATTCATAAGCAACATGAAAGAAAATGGGTTGGTTATAGACGATGAATTAGCCCCAAATTTCAATTACGACACCTTGGGTGCTAAACAAAAATAAGCACTTGATATAATAATGACACATTATAATCAACATCGAAATAACATTCCATTGCTCATGATAGTTCAAGGAATAGCAGGAACAGGAAAATCCTATTTGATTGGTGCAATTCGTCAAGCACTTTTTGATGCATCATTCCCAGAATGTTCTCCTCTTCTATTGCTTACACCAACAGAGTTGCAACTTTTAATATTGGCACCTAGACGATCCATTCACAACTTCAATCCCTATTACAAATTTTGCAAAATTGGAAGGATCGAGACTTACAACATTCCAACAAGAGATCTGCCACATAAAATATGTATTGATTGATGAAATGAGCTTCATTGGACAAAGTTTGCTAGAAAACGTGGACTCCCGACTTCATCAAGCATTCCCTGAAAGAGCAGACATGAGTTTTGGTGGTGTTTCTATGGTTTTGGTAGGAGATTTGGGGCAACTTCCTCCTGTTACCGATAAACCTCCATATGATAGTAATAGACGTGCAAAGTTGTTATGGGAAGCATTCGGAACAATTGTTACATTGGATAAGGTATTTAGGCAAGGAGGAGAAGATGAAGACCAAAAACATTTTCAACAACTTTTGGAAAATCTCAGAGATGCGAATCCGACACTTGGATGATTGGATGTTGTTAATGAGTAGAACAAGTTCTACATTAGACAAAAATAGCAACAAAGAATTCTATAATAATATTCACTTGATGGTGACAAAGATTAACATGAATAACCACAAAAAAAAAAATTGCATTCATTAAAA
This sequence comes from Taxus wallichiana var. yunnanensis, assembly GCA_018340775.1. Classification (NCBI taxonomy): domain Eukaryota; kingdom Viridiplantae; phylum Streptophyta; class Pinopsida; order Cupressales; family Taxaceae; genus Taxus; species Taxus wallichiana. The sequence continues at coordinate 491,837,874 of CM031241.1, read as the reverse complement.
AGACCTGTTGCACGTAGCATTGCAACTAGAACAAGTACCGCCAACACACATAGGCGGAGGTCTGAATGACTAACTTGATTTAGAATTATTAATTTCTAATGATGCAAGGGTTATGCTAACATCCAATCTTTGGATAGAAGCAGGTCTTGTAAATGAAGCTCTGGGATATATTTGAAGCATAGTATATGCACTTGGTAGTGGTCCACCGAACCCGCCAACGTATGTAATGGTTGAATTTGATAATTACTTTGGAATACCATTTGAAGATAGAACTCCGCGTACCATCCCAATTACACCAATACAAAGGGGACGCACACACCAATTACCCTTACGGTTGGCATGGGCATTGACGATACATAAATCGCAAGGTTTGACTCTTTCCAAGGCTATAGTTGATATTGAAGAAAGAGAAACAATGGGGTTAACATTTGTGGCTATCTCTCGAGTGAAGTCATTGCAGAGTCTAAAAATATCTCCGCCATTTTCATATGAGCGCTATGCAAAGATGAAGAACAGAAAACTACTATCAAAATGGAAGGCTGAGGAAAAAAGACTTATGTCCTTGGAATGTAAATAATGTACCATGTGTAACACACATTTCATTCTATGAATTTGTCATTACATGTGATGTACATTAGACATTTCAATTCATATGAAAAAAGATTGTATTTTTTTAAATTGATAATACGGTTACTAATAAAATCCATAAGAACTTTGTGTATTATAGACCTTCCTTTTTTTTGCTCATACTCATTCTTTTAAGAGATATGGTTCCTCCTTTTAAGAGATATGGTTCCTCCTTTAAATGCATTTATAATGTTCCTTGTAAGATATTTGATTTTATTTATGCACGAACAAAATTCCCCCTTATTTTCTGTACTTTATTTTAGGTATTATTTTTGCAATTCCAACAGTTGCTACTAGCATACCTATATTTATATAAATATATGTAATATATGTCGAGAGGTATTTATTACATATATTTATATATATAAATATATAAGTGCCTTTTGAACTTCACCTCTCGACATATTTTACATACACCTATATATTTATATAATATATAAATATATGTAATATATACCTCTCGGCATATATTACATATATTTATATAAATATAGGTATGCTAGTTTAAACAACCAACTAGTAACGTCTTTTCAATCCATTTTCCTTTGACCACTTTGCCCAAAAACTATTTTGGGAAACCATTGTACTAACAAAGATAATATTTCAGGCGTGGAGATATCCTCGGCTTCATATACTTTTTCTTTGTATTTATACCAGTGATGAACAGTAACCAGCAGGCTGGTCAAATAGTATCCCGTAGCCCCTAAAACAGATACTGAGCAAATGGCAGTGGAGTGCTGCGTACTTGTTTGTGGCAGTGCTTCCTAAATGCGCTCAGACAACAATAATTTTCCCATCCCACTGCTGTTCCTGTCCCTGGGCTGTCACATCCAACGATGAAGCACAGAATCACGATTTAAGTCAGAAGTAAAACAGAATAGGTTCGGAACATTGTAGTTAAAAAATGCAATGTAGGTATTAAATAGAATGAGTGACCTTGGCTGCGCTTCTTATTTTTGGTCTCGTTCCAGCAGCCTTTGTCCCACAGATGCGCTTCGTATTGACCAGTCCATTAGTGCCTAAAATATTGAAATGAATAACTATCGATCATCAAAGATTTTGCAGCAAAAAAAAGCATATGCTAATTTTTGTGGGTAGAACGGCAAAGCGATGACATACTTGGTGCTCCTCAGTAGATCGAGTTCCGATTGCGTGCATCGGAGTTTGTGGACTTTTCTCTGCGCAGGGTCTTTCGACTCCGCTTCGACTTTGGCTCACTCGACCTTGCTATTAATTTATCGCCACCTTTCTGCTTCATGGAAAACACACGCACACAGAAAAAAAAATTCACCTGCGTTCAATAACAGGCGGCCCCGTTTTAAAGCAGGTGGAAAACAAAGAGGGGAAGAATCATAGAGAGGTGAAGCGAAGAGAATAATATATCTCTCGGCCCGGCCCTGGGTTGTCACATCCGTCTCCGCCGGCTCGCAAACATTCGCCTTGACATGCCTGTCTTCGGCCTCAGCGGAACTTCCGAATCTCCGCTCCCAACCCCTTTTGGCGCCTCGCTGGGATGAGTTCCCTCGACCTCTCCTTCAACCAGATCAGGAGCGAAATCCCAAACACCTTAAACCTCTTAAATCTCTCTAACAACAGGCTCCACAGTTCGATCCTTGCAGACTGCAGTTATCACCGAATTGCCTAGCGTAAAAGCTTTTCAGGATGAAATAAAAGTAAAATAAGATACAGGGGAGTGGTGAAATTTTCATATGGGCGGGGTATTTGAATTTCCATATGGGCGGGGTTTTCAAAAGGGAGCAGGGTGGGGTCCCCGGTACAATGTTGCACCAGGGAATAGTGCCACCGTCGTCGAAAGTAAACGGCGAAAGAAAACTTCACGGAGTGGGTACGCCGTTAGTCAAGCGTTTAGCAGTCAACATCCACGTTGGCAGTAAACGCTGAACGTACCGGCAAGATACGTTCAGCGGTAACTTTGCACCCCCGGTAGCGAAACGCCAAAAACTGTATTCATTTCACTTATGCATGCTGCGATGCTGGAAGAACTCGAGAATGCGTTGCGTAATGTGCAAATATCGTTTGCATTTCATACTATTTTGTGTTGCATTTGTAATCAAAAGAATGCTATTCATTCAAGTAGGCTCACAACCATTATTGCCCTTTTAAAAAAGCTCACAGGTGAAAAAATAAAGCTGAATCTTGAACCACGCCTAAACCATCACCTCCCAATACTCAGGAAAAGGCGGCTTGAACCAGAAGTATATGCATTGATCCAACTCACAGGTGATATACTGCATTTATTTATGTAACTTAGCCAAGTGCAATACTGCATTTATTTATGTACCCACGTCAAACATTGGCTTCGAGGTTTCTTAATTGAAAATAATTTTAATAAGCTCAGTAATTATTGTTTCAAACTGTAAACTTTCACCAGTATTCCACCCAAAATGGGAGGGCACAATGTGCATTCTCTTCAGCTTCATTGGTTTCATTTTCTCTTTCTTGCTCAATGATTTCAAATTGCTGAGTGAGGCTTTGAAATAATCTTTAAATCTGCTTGCTCTCCTGACGATTGAATTCAAGTACTGCCTCCCGATTTCTCAATTCGTTGATTTTATCTATGGTGCCATTTACAACGAGTTAGATTCTTCAGGACTTTGTGCAGCATGAAACATTCCAAACACAAATGCACTTCTTTCTGTCACCAACAAAGTGCTCTTCTTAGCAAAAATTTTCTGCATTTTTCCTTACTGATTCAAGAATGTCGTTGCCCCCTCAGTAGCATGCTTCTCCAACTCGTATTGCTGCGCATTCAAATTTTTGATTTAGGAAGTGTCTTTCACCGCATGTGCCATGAGTTCTGTATTTGTTTCTATTAAAGTAGTCAGAACCTCATCCTGCTCAAGCCTTTTTGTTTCAAAACATTGACATCAATCGCTAACTGCTTCAAATCAGCTTTCATCCTTTTCATTCAGGCCTGGAAATTGACAGGCTGTAAGCTGTTTTTTGTGATTTTAACTGTATTTTACAGGTGAAATTTTTAGAAACAGTAGACTGACAGGCTAATTTTTTTGAAAAACCGTAAATTTTTTAAGTGGTTTATATAAAAACATAATACCTATTTATATATCTATGAACAGATTATAGATATATCTATAAAAATTACTGGAAATTACAGCCAGTTGAAAGAGCTAAGCCGTCAACAAATTTTGATTTGACAGGCACAAATAATTTGAAATTCCATACATTAAAATGTTTCTTCTATATGAAACAAAAAGTGTTGTTGTCACGTGGGTTCCAAAATTGGGTGATTTTAGAGTTCAATTTCTAAATTATTCAATCTCAATGCAAAACTGTCTTGAATCTTATAAAATCTAATTTGCAAAAAGATTCCTCTGTTTATTAACACGACTAATTTTCTAAAAATGATCTCTAGGGTGGGGTTTCATGGAAAGGATTTTGCTCTCCCAAAAAAAAATGCAGCGACAGGTTTTTTCCTGCATAACATTGATCTATAAAACTCCTTATATAAGGTAAAATATGAATATAAAATTCTTTAAAATAAAATCCATGAATAACTAACTTTAGAAAAACAATTCTGCACAATTATGTACAAAAAAATACTACTACTTTTGTCTTAATATTAACGAAGGTTTTGTCTCCTTTTGTTCGCTTTTAAAGTTTTTATTTTTATAGAGTAAAAATATCTTAATATCAATTATCCCTCTTTTATGCTCTGTGATTGTGAAGTTTAACTCCTATTGGTTTTAAGCCAAATGTGGAGGACATTTTTTCTCGTTTTAAGCTTTTTATCTCTGCAAAGATGTTTTTCTCTTCATATACATTATGGCCTTTATTTTTAATTTTCTAACGATTGTGTTAGTAGCAGCGACCAACATTTTTCATCTAGCTTTTATCACCGACCTATCTTAGTTTAATGTCAATTGGTGAAGGATGACTATGTTCATACGTGAGGAGAAGGTACATTGATCTCCCATCAACTTCATGAGAATAAACTTATGGGATATGTAATTCCCTCAAAATTTAAGTAGTTCTTTGGATGAGCTCAACCCATGGCAAAGTTATAAATGCCGCAATCAACAACTGTCCAATAATTTCAATGTTTGTCTTATGATTCTTATATCTTTCTATATTTTATATTTTTAAATTTAAATCACCACTAAAACCATGTATTTTTGTTAAGGATAGTTGAAAATTCCTTCAAAGTTTTGACAAATCTGATTTCAATGAATCATGTTTATAAGTCTTATTATAGACAAATATGTAACACTTAACTCTAGGCCTTGTAGTTATGTTGGGGCGCTCTACCATTGAGCTCAAATGTTGGGGCGCTCTACCATTGAGCTGAGCTCAATTTTCTTTAACGCTCATGGTAGTTTTTTTGGTTACCGACACCCTTACAACTCCGGTGTTGCGTAGGGAACAATCTGCATATTTTCTCGGCAGGCTGCTAAGGGAGGAATTATAATAGGATAATTTTGTATGCCTATGGTCCCATGATATTATTAGAGCAACCGAACTCTTAACATTAGAAACAAGTAGATGGAAAGCATCAAACCCCAACTTCAAATTTATTGGGATACCTTCTTAAAATAAGCGGGGCCTCCTCTAAATCAATATTTAAGTAGAAGTTGATTCTCTCTAATTTAATTCACACAAACCGATTTGAATCACAAAAAAAGGTATTCTATTTTGAAAACCATATATTTCATACAACGATCGATCAAGCAATATGTAGAGTGATGATTTACATTGTGATAGGTGAATAAGCTAGAATTTGCATAGCAAGCAAATGTAATGAATATTTACGAACGGAGCTATCACTTTCATATAAAAACACCATCTTCATGCCCTAAGTAATTTGTCTCTCAACCGAGTTGTGGACGACTTACATATATAATACATATCATTACGAAATTGATACAAACTTCAATGATTGTGGGCTTATAATAGATGTTAGGGCTCAAAATGTCGTCTTGCTTCCCATACTTGATTATAAACATAGCTACAGAACAAACAACACAAAGTGAAAATTATTAGCACTCTTAAACAGAACACGAAATGTAAATGCAATTTTGGATCTATATCTTATTCTTATTTTCTTGTGCTCTGCTAAATCAAAGAATACAATCTTTATAGAATAACAATAAACAGAGTCTTATTCAAACTCAAACTCAAACTACCCTATCTCTTCTCTTCATCCTATAGATGGACAACATTTGCCACACACATACACATATCATCTAATGTGTTGTCAATTACAAAATAACTTCCCTAAATGCTAGCTACAGAATCCCTAAATACTAGCTACATAATCCCTAAATATTAGGCTAGAATTTCTGCATGTCTAACACTCCCACTTAGCCAAATATTTGTCAACCAGCTTGTATCACATTGAATCCTTCTTTGCAAAACTCAAACTTATTTCTTGGTAATGCCTTTGTCAATGCATCCGCCACCATCATTTCAGTTGCACAGTACTCCATTTTGATAGTGTTGTTCTCAATTTGTTCACGGATGAAATGATATTGTATCCCTATATGTTTAACTCTCCCATGATACTTTGAATTCTTTGTCATGGCTATGCAACTTTGGCTATCACACTTTAATATTGTTGGTTGGGACTGAGTAACCTCAATGTCCTGCAACAATCTTCTCAACCAAATCAATTCTTTTGCAGCTTGACATGCTGCTATATATTCTACTTCTCACTGGAGAGAGAAACAATTCCTTGTTTCTTGCTTGCCCATGAAACTGCACCTCCACCAAGGATAAAACAGAACCCTGAAGTTGATCTCTTACTATCAACGTCCCCTGCCCAATCTGCATCACAATATCCAGTAAGTTGCAGAGAATTTTCTGAACTCCCACTGAATCTTATTCCATGTTTAGTTGTTCCTTGTAGATATCTAAAAATTCTTTTAACTGCTGCCCAATGTTGTGGTCCAGGATTGCTGGAATATTGGCTCACAATACTTACAACATGTGCAATATCAGGTTTGCTAGAAACCATTGCATACATTAGGCTCCCAACAACATTCTGATATGGAACCATACTCATATAACTTTCTTCTTCTTGTGTTTTGGGACACATGTCCAGTGAAAGTTTGTTTCCTACTTCCATTGGAGTACTTACTGGCTTGCAATTTTCCATCCCAAATTTCTTGAGAATGTTCCTAATGTACCTTTCTTGACTAAGATGGATTTTCCTCTTCTCCCTATCTCTTAAAATTTGAATGCCCAAGCAATAATGAATCTCACCATGATCAGTCATCTCAAATTCTGTAGCTAATTGAGACTTGAACATGCCTAACATCTTAAAATCATTACTCATAATGATGGTGTCATCAACATATAAGGCTAAGATGACTAGAGACTCACCAATATGCTTTATGTAGACATTTGAATCAGCATTGCAACTTACATATCCTTCATTTTGGAGAAACCCATCAATACGCTCATACCATGCTCTTGAAGACTATTTCAGTCCATACAATGTTTTCTGAAGCTTGCATACTAACTGCTCCTTTCCTTCTTGTATGTAGCCTTCTAGTTGTTCCATATAAACTTCTTCCTTTAAGAATCCATTTAAAAATGCAGTTTTTATATCTAGCTGATGTACATGAAGATCCAAGGTTGCTGCCACTACTAATAGAATTCTGATGGATGTTATCTTGACTATAGGAGAAAAGGTGTCATGATAATCCAAACCTACAATTTGGGTGTAACCTTTTGCCACCAATCGAGCCTTGTAGCGGTCTATTGACCCATCAGACTTTTATTTTTGTTTGAATAACCACTTGCACCCAACCACTCTTCTTCCAGGTGGAAGAATCACGAGTTCCCATGTTTGATTTTTTATGAGTGATTCATATTCAACATCCATTGCTTGCCTCTAATCTGCTGCATAAATACTTTGAAGTGCTTCTTGAACACTGAGTGGTTCATCAACTTCTACACTAAGTGCATATGATTCCTATGCCTTTTGAGTGGGTTTCCGTAGTCTTGTTGATCTACGAAACTGCTGCTCTCCTTGTACATCTCCTATGGGCTACGTGGCTGTAACTTGTAATGGTCTCGCTGGAGTAGAATTATCATGCTTAGATTCTTCATCAGATCTCGAGATCATAAGGCCTTGTTTCTGAATCCTTAGCATTTTCCATCTCTGCTGATTTGTGCAAAATTAAATTTTCGTCAAAAATGACGTCTCTTCTGACTAGAATCTCATGTGTTATAGGATCATAAATTCGATATCCCTTCGAATTCAAACTGTATCCAACCATTATACACTTCTTGCTTTTGTCATCTATCTTCTTTCTTTCTTCATCTGGTATATGTGCATATGCTATGCAACCAAAAATTCTTAATTCATTGACACTTGGCTTGCTTCCATGCCATGCCTCATAAGGCGTCTTCTTATGCAATGCAGTAGTTGGCAACCTATTTTGTATATATGCTGCACTGAGACTGCTTCAGCCCAAAAACATTAGATAATCCACTACTCTTAAGCATGCATCTAGCACTTTCAACAAGAGTCCTATTCCTTCTTTCAACGACACCATTCTGTTGCGGTGAATAAGGAACACTATACTCAAGTTTGATACCTTCTTTTGCATATACAGCTTTGAAAACATTTGAGGTATATTCACCCCCATTATCACATCTGAGTCGTTCCAAAAGTTTTCCTGACTGCTTCTCACCAAATTCTTTAAAAACCTTAAACATCTCTAATGCACATGATTTATTTTTGATAAAATAAACAAAGGTCATTCTAGAGGAATCGCCATGAAGGTAATAAAATACATTGCCCGTTGTGTGACATTGTTTGCATTGCACCACGCGATATCCGAATGCACAAGTTCCATTTGATCCTTAGCTCGTGTTGCACCTTTCTTTGGGAAGGGGAATCTATGTTGCTTTCCTAAACAACAACTTTCACACACTCCCAACTCAACTGGTAGATGCAAATTAAAATCTTCCACAAGCTGCTCTAATTTTAGCATTCGAAGCGAATGAGGATTTGCATGTCCGAATCTATGATGCCAAAGAATGAATCAAATATTTCATTATTTGTTGCTATTAACACCACATCAGGTACTACTGCACATAACTTGTACAGATTGCCATCTCTGATTCCCGTAGCAACAATTACTCCTTCAACATCCTTTAGGACACATTCCTTCTTTGTCACAAACTGTAATTATGCCAGCATCGGTAATATTGCTCACTGATAACAAACTTTTGACAAGAGCAGGTACATACCATACGTTTTGGATTTTCTTGTATCCACCATCCAACATTTGCAATGGAATATCTCCAATTCCGATCATCTCACATTTTCTATCATCTCCAAGATTGACAATCTTACTTTTGGGTGCTTCTGTATATGCCATAAACCAACTTCTCTCAGGTGTCATATGTTGAGTTGCTCCCGAATCTAAATACCAAATTTGAAACATCAGAACTTGGGGTTGTGACAACCGAAAACAAATTTTCTTGGTCATTGCTTACGGTCATGTTAGCTTCAACAACCTTCCTTTTCTTTACCTCTTCTACCCATGCTAACCACTTACGACATTGTTTCTTAAAATGCCCAGGAGCTCCACAATGAAAGAAATTTCCCTTATTTTTCTCCTCCTTTGTGTCTTTACCATTCTTTGAGACATTAGACTAGGAGGGATGTGATTTGTTGTCACTCTTCCTTTTTGCTTTGCCCTTATATCCTGCTGAAAATAGTGTTGTAGGATTCTCATCACTCAGGCCCCCATCCTTCCTTCTGATTTCTTCTTGAAGTAGTGCTGCTATTACCTTTGTCAAATCCAAGTTAGATTGAGTGCTTAGTGCTACTACCAATTCAGAATAGGATTCTGGCAAACTCCCAAGAAGCGACATAACAACATCTTCTTCTGCAATCACTGATCCACATGCTGCCAATTGATTTTTGAGAGACTTAAATTGATTTGTGAAATCTGATATCTTTTGTGTTTCCTGCATCTTTAACTGAAAAAATCTTCTTCTAAGATATAATCTTGTGCTAACATCATTTGATTCATATAACTTGATTAATTGATCCCAAGCTTCCTTTGCTGATTTTGCCTCACTTACATGTAAAAGCACATTATCACTCAAACTTAAAAGTATACAAGAATGAGCCCTACCTTCCTTTGACTCCCACTTACTGATCAGATCTACATCCTGGGTGGGTTTAGTCTCAGTCCCTTCAACTATATTGAGTAGATCCTTGTTTAGCAAAGAACATCTTCATCTACCATCTTGTGAGGATCTCTTGCAAAAATGTGGCCATCTCTCTATCTTAAACTTCTGATACTTCTCTGCAGCAACACTTCACCAACACTGCTCTGATACCATGAAAATTATTAGCACTCTTAAATAGAACACAGAAATGCAAATGCAGTTTTGGATCTATATCTTATTCTTATTTGCTTGTGCTCTGCTAAATTAGAGAATACAATCTTTATAGAATAACAATAAACAGAGTCTTATTCAAACTCAAACTCAAACTACCCTATCTCTTCTCTTCATCCTACAGAGGGACAACATTTGCCAGCACATACACATATAATCTAAAGTGTTGTCAAGTACAAAATAACTTCCCTAAATGCTAGCTACAGAATCCTAAATGCTAGCTACAGAATCCCTAAATGCTAGATACATAATCCCTAAATATTAGGCTAGAATTTCTGCATGTCTAACACACAAGACATAAGGATATTCGTAAACTAAATTACCCCTCTCTCTAGCTTTTTCCAACTTTTCTCTACCATTTTCTTCCACCACCAATAGGTAGAGCTTTTGTCTTCTTCAACCATCCTCTCACAATTCCTACTCAAGACTATATCTTTCATTTCAGCTCAAATCACCACCATTGCTTAAAAATTTCTCATGCTTCTTTACTCCTTCAAAATAAGCATCACTCGTAGAATTGCTTGTCACTTTCTGCAGATTCACCGTGCTTTCCATATTGATCAAGAAGCTCAAAATACTACTCCAATTTCTCCAAAATATGTGCAGATCATCAAAACAAAGTTTTGGAAACTTCTTATGCTTTCAATTTTTTTAGAAAAGTTGTGTCTCGTATTTGGAAAAAATCACTAAAGTTTTCTACGCTGTACTAATCAAGAAAATAATTCTGAATTTCTCAATCTGTTTGAAGGCTTTGTGTTGGATTCTCAGTAATTTACAGAATATTTTTCGAAGAGTTTGACAACTCTTAAATCTTGTTATTCACTTAAATAAAATAAAATAAATTCACAAGAAAAATCATCACAAGAGAAATCATCCTAAGCCTCTAAAGGGTAGTAGCTCAATAGTCTCTAGGACTCATCTTTGTGAACCCGACAATATGGTTTCTCCAATAGCCACTAAGACTAAATCAATAAACAGAGGCAACTAACACCTCTATATGGATCCACGTACAAAAAAATACAAGAACTTCCTCATACACAAATCGTTAATGCTATTGTAGACACCTAAAATATGCTTACACTTAGCATTTCCTCCAATTCAACCAATTGACGATACTTCGTTAATTCCCTATTCTTCGCTCCATTCTCGGATGCCCCTTTTATGACACCTTCTTGGTCATATTCCTCCTATAAATTAGCTTATTATGCTAATATCTCTCTTATTAGGTAAACATTCCCCCTTTCGACCATTTAGAACCTCCCTAGTTCTCTCTAGACCACTTCTATCGGCTTCATAGGCTATCTATCAGTCACAATTGGTTATCCAGACCCCTCCCAACTCTCAACGAGTCTCTAATCACTTGCTAATCAAGTTTAACTAGCCTAAATCCTAGTTAACTAGCCTAAACCAAGCTTATATAAGCCTAAAACATGTTTATCCTAATCTAATCTAAAAGTACTTTTTGAGCTTTAGTCCCACATGCACCCAAATTCTAAACTCTCCCAAGTGAAAAACTATAAATAGAAGGGTCACCCCTCCCTCTCAACCACACACCTTGTTTACATAACAAAATCTCTCTCATATTTGGAGATCTTGGCATTAGAAATCATTTGTGATAGCTTTAAGCTATAAAACATTTGGATCTTGGCCATACTCCATTGTTAAGAGCTCCCCCATCTTGCATCCATCCATTCCAAATATAGTTAGTAAGGGAAGATTTAAAGCTTGGCCATGTAGCCAACTATGAGAAATCTGTTCACTATGTTTGAGAGTAAACAATACATAATTTGATTGCTTAGAATCTAAGTAGGTTCACTTTCATTAAGCTTTCATGGAGTAGAGAGTAGTATATATGCTAGGGTTTGAATGTTAGTTTCAAATTTATATATGCATAGATAGTTTCTTGTTTAGATCTAATCTTATGGTGCATGGTTGAGTTTAGTCAAGCTTGAGGTTCTTTAACCTCATCCCATAGCTTTGCAAACTTTTCCATTGCATACAGCTATTAGCAAAAAAATGATTTATATCGAACTAAGTTTTAGGCTCATCTCTGGAAAATTGTTAGTGAACCCCAAATTAACAACCAACATATATAAATCTCCAACATTCCGTTTTTTAATGCAATATGATTTAAAAAATTACAAAATGAAGTCAAACTAATTATTATCAACCGAAATTTCAGTAGTGCTAATCAATTACTTGCGGTTTGTTAATTGACTAGTTCGCTTGGTTTTGTGTGTGTAGGGGTAGGGGGTATCATTACGTTTACGTAAAATGATTTGTTTTCTTGGTTTCATACAAATTATTTGACAAAAACGATATCAAACTTGCAAATAAGTTTTTTTATATGCATATATAAGCTTGTTTTTATTATTTATTCTAGAGACATTATTACTAAAAAAATCACCAAGGATTAGTGAAGAAACCTCCACATTACGAATGGATTTTTTTCAAACCTTAGTGATATTTTTTTATCCTTTTATGATCATATTTGATCAAGCACATTTTGCACTCGATTACATTAAAATTTTTAATCTTAATGAAATAGATAAAATATTACAATTTGTTCGGTGTTAACATGTTGATTTGCAATAAAATCCCATATTTACATGTTTTCCACTACCCACTCCATCTATAACTCAAAATCTATTAACATTACAACACTTTACATTTTTCTTGGAAATTTTAATCCTTAAATTATGTTTCTAACACATTGTTTACACCCCCCCTTGTAGGCACTCTAAATATGACAACCAAATTCAACACCATAACAAACCGAATTGCAACTAATTGCACCCGCATCTAACAACCGCTATCCGACTATGTCAAATAACAATGCATGGAAGCTACAATCGTAGACAATGATGCAATCTCTATAATGCTTCATACACAACAAACACTACAACAAACACAGATCGTACTACAACAAGCATCCATTGCAGTAAAAAACACCATCCACATCCTTAGGGAAAAATTCTACATAGAGTTTTATAAATCCACCCCCTCCCCATAACAAAAAAAAAACCACCAAAAAAACTTTCTTGCACCTCTTATGTACATACCCCAAACTTAAAAAACATATACACAACATAAAACCAAAATGGCAAATAAAAATATATATAGCCTACTAAATCTGTATGTACCGATCAAAATTGTTACACAATTTAACTCGTATTAGACACAAGTGGTTGTAGTCTTTAGATGTTTACAATCGCTTGTTCATAGATTGTCTTCCTTTTAATTAAATAGCCTTTGCAACACTAATTTAATTTGTGTCCGACACTAATGAATTATTTTAATTGCTCCACACTTTGCTAATTATTGCCACCCAACTTTCTACTGTTGAACATTTTACTTACTCAAATTTAACATTCCACCGTTACTGTAATCCATTTAATATTGTTTTCATTTTGTGTATGCAATTAAAAGTAAAATCACCGTTTGTTTAACAATTCCCTTACACTATTTACTTCACCGCAAAAACCTTCATATACGTATTTACTTTTTAAAAATTAAGCAGCCCTTTGGTTACATGTTTTTAATGCAAAACACAATGGCAAATTCACCTATTCCGTAACTTTGGTATTCATTATTCGCCTAACCACAACGATAGGATGAGTTATGGAAACACCATCAATAGTAATGGAGGGACTAACCGTTACTCTTCAAAATCAAACTCACCCAACCATTATATTTACCCTGCAAACGAGGTACGTATTTGTGTGATTTTGTTTTACTACTTAATAATACTAAAATACTTATCTCTGCTTCCCAGTTCCCTTCTAAAATTGTAATGACCACTCACATTTCCCTAATTCAACTAGTCTATTCTTCAACAAACCATGTCAAACATAATCGAGAGAAATACCTAAGAAAAAAATTGTCAAAAACATTTGTACTTGCCTTAAAGAGGCTCTTTTATAATATTGCTTTACAAATGCATGTGCGATTTGCATTATATATTACCATAGCTATCTTTAAGGACCCAAAACATTTGCTACTCGTAGGCGCTAAAACCAGGTCAGTCGGTGAAGATTCCAAAGATAACCCTCAAAAATTGTTTCACACTGTCTGTACCCTAACAAACATGGCAATACATGGTGTTTATGCAAGCGTTAATTCCACTGGAACATGCCAAATTCCTTGGATTATAACTAAATAGATGCAGGTACTTTTAATAGATGCGTACATTCACTAGTTTCTCCTACATTTCTAAGTCGAAAGCAAATGCAACACTGTAAACATGCCCTACTTGTCTTAATTCTCATTTGGTACAACACAAATACCTTAAAAAGAAAACCCTAAACCAAAGGATTACTCCCAACCAAATCCACACCGGCGTAACCTTGCTCCTCCTGGAGCGACCACTAGTTGTAGATGGCGTTGATTTTGTAATTTTGCTTGCATTGCGTGTATTTTGAAGGAAGCTCGCTATATGTTGTTGTATGCATTGTAAATTATATACTTCACATGGTCGACAATAATAGGATTCGAACAAGTTCTTCATGCAACATGAAGATAAACACATTGAAAGAATCCACGATAAGTTGAATGAAAATCCGACTGACATGAGTGACCAAGTCGAGAGTTGTGCTGATTCAGAACTGAGACACACCTGTGGATCCACCGAGTTGGATCAATTTCACCTAAAATCCCCTAATATTGATTTGGCGAGATAAGGTAGAAAGCGAGCTCATAGAGAGATCGACCCTTCTTGCAATGATCCAACAAGGAAAATTTTAAGACCCCCTTGCCAAAATCCAACATGGTTTTTTTGGCGAATTTGTAAAAATGGATTTCATGTTGATGAAAAATATGAGAAAAATGTATATAGTGATGCAGGTGAATAATTTATCCAAGAAAATTCATGCCGAGGACAGTTGTAGGGGGCGACCAAAAATAAGAAACAAACGTGTCGATTGTATGGAAGTCCATTAAGCAAGTGTATGTAAGTTCCGATGTGTCATCTATACAGAAACACCAGACACTAGATGCCTACATATACAAAATGCATGTCTTTGTATACAACTGGGTGTCTGTGCATGTAGATGTCCATATGTATATGAAACCAGGTGGTTGTACACGTAGATGCCCGTCTGCATATACTATTGGGAAGTTGCATATACATAAACCCAGTTGCATAGGCAGTCGAGTGCCTGTGTATGCAACCTTCTAATTACGTATGCAGACGGACCTCTACGTGTACAGACACATGCCTGCATATGCATCCATGTGTTTACATCTATAGACTCTTGCCTATTTGTGCACTCGAGCATATATGTATGCAGCCGCCTAATTGCATGTATATGGGTGTCTACAAGTAGGTGTTTGTTTTTTCTCATACTAATCTAGAGGACATTTTGGATCTTCGTATCTTCCCAAAATATTCCACAACCCAGTTAGTACAGAAGAGCCTTTCGATAGCTTTCCAATGCATATTGGAATGCATGGATCGAAGAATGTATGCTCTCGGTGTAGTTGGTCAAAGTTCACTCAACCCAGCGGTCAAAGGGAGTGAACAAGTGATATACTGCATTTATTTATGTAACTTAGCCAACTGCAATACCTACTGCATTTATTTATGTACCCACGTCAAACATTGGCTTTAAGATTTCTTAATTGAAAATAATTTTAATAAGCTCAGTAGTTATTGTTTCAAACAGTAAACTTTCACCAGTATTCCACCCAAAATGGGAGGGCACAATGTGCATTCTCTTCAGCTTCATTGGTTTGATTTTCTCTTTCTTGCTCAATAATTTCAAATTGCTGAGTGAGGCTTTGAAATAATCTTTAAATCTGCTTGCTCTCCTGACGATTGAATTCAAGTACTGCCTCCCGATTTCTCAATTTGTTGAATTTATCTAGGATGCCATTTACAACCAGTTAGATTTATCAGGACTTTGTGCAGCATGAAACATTCCAAACACAAATGCATTTTTTCCTGTCACCAACAAAGTGCTCTTCTTAGCAAAAATTTTCTGCATTTTTCCTAACTAATTCAAGAATGTTGTTGCCCCCTCATTAGCATGCTTCTCCAACTCGTATTGCTGCGCATTCAAATTTTTGATTTAGGAAGTGTCTTTCACCGCATGTGCCATGAGTTTTGTATTTGTTTCTATTAAAGTAGTCAAAATCTCATCCTGCTCAAGTCTTTTTGTTTCAAAACATTGACATCAATCGCTAACTGCTTCAAATCAGCTTTCATCCTTTTCATTCAGGCCTGGAAATTGACAGGCTGTAGGCTGTTTTTTGTGATTTTAACTGTATTTTACAGGTGAATTTTTTTAGAAACCATAGACAATGACAGGCTAAATTTTTTGAAAACCGTAAATTTTTAAGTGGTTTATATAAAAACATAATACCTATTTATATATCTATGAACAGATTATAGATATATCTATAAAAATTACTGGAAATTACAGCCCGCTGAAGGAGCTAAGCAGTCAACAAATTTTGATTTGAAGGAGCTAAGCAGTCAACAAATTTTGATTTGACAGGCACAAATAATTTGAAATTCCATACATTAAAATGTTTCTTCTATATGAAACAAAAAGTGTTGTTGTCACGTGGGTTCCAGAATTGGGTGATTTTAGAGTTCAATTTCTAAATTATTCAATCTCAATGCAAAACTGTCTTGAATCTTATAAAATCTAATTTGCAAAAAGATTCCTCTGTTTATTAACACAACTAATTTTCTAAAAATGATCTCTAGGGTGGGGTTTCATGGAAAGGCTTTTGCTCTCCCAAAAAAATGCAGCGACAGGTTTTTTCCTGCATAACATTGATCTATAAAACTCCTTATATGAGGTAAAATATGAATATAAAATTCTTTAAAATAAAATCAATGAATAACTAACTTTAAAAAAACAATTCTGCACAATTATGTACAAAAAATACAACTACTTTTGTCTTAATATTCACGTAGGTTTTGTCTCCTTTTTGTTCGCTTTTAAAGTTTTTATTTTTATAGAGTAAAAAATATCTTATTATCAATTATCCCTCTTTTATGCTCTGTGATTGTGAAGTTTAACTCCTATTGGTTTTAAGCCAAATGTGGAGGACATTTTTTTCTCGTTTTAAGCTTTTTATCTCTGCAAAGATGTTTTTCTCTTCATATACATTATGGCCTTTATTTTTAATTTTCTAACGATTGTGTTAGTAGCACTGACCAACATTTTTTCATCTAGCTTTTATCACTGACCTATCTTAGTTTTAATGTCAATTGGTGAAGGATGACTATGTTCATACGTGAGGAGAAGGTACATTGATCTCCCATCAACTTCATGAGAATAAACTTATGGGATATGTAATTCCCTCAAAATTTAAGTAGTTCTTTGGATGAGCTCAACCCATGGCAAAGTTATAAATGCCGCAATCAACAAGCGTCCAATAATTTCAATGTTTGTCTTATGATTCTTATATCTTTCTATATTTTATATTTTTAAATTTAAATCACCACTAAAACCATGTATTTTTGTTAAGGATAGTTGAAAATTCCCTTCAAAGTTTTGACAAATCTGATTTCAATGAATCATGTTTATAAGTCTTATTATAGACAAATATGTAACACTTAACTCTAGGCCTTGTAGTTATGTTGGGGGCGCTCTACCATTGAGCTCAATTTTCTTTAACGCTCATGGTAGTTTTTTTGGTTACCGACACCCTTACAACCTGGTGCCGCGTAGGGAACAACTTCATATTTTATCAAATAGGCCTCGCTAAGGGAGGAATTATAATAGGATAATTTTGTATGCCTATGGTCCCATGATATTATTAGAGAAACCGAACTCTTAACAGCTTAGAAACAAGTAGATGGAAAACATCAAACGCCAACTTCAAATTTATTGGGATACCTTCTTAAAATAAGCAGGGGCCTTCTCTAAATCAATATTTAAGCAGAAGTTGATTCTCTCTAATTTAATTCATACAAACTGATTTGAATCAGGAAAAAGGTATTTTATTTATAAATCCATATATTCCATACACTAAACAGTAATATGTAGAGTGATGATTTACATTGTGATAGGTGAATTAGTCGAATTTGCATTGCAAGCAAACGTAATGAATATTTACAGAACAGAGCTATCCCTTTCATATATAAACACCATCTTCAAGCTCTAAGTAATTTGTCTCTCAATCGAGCTGTGGACGACTTACATATAATACATATCATTATAGAAATTGATACAAACTTCAATGATTGTGGGCTTATAATAGATGTCGTGGCTCAAAATGCCGTCTTTCTGCTTCCCATACTTGATTATAAACATAGCTACAGAACAACCAACACAAAGTGAAAATTATTAGCACTCTTAAACAGAACACAGAAATGTAAATGCAGTTTTGGATCTATATCTTATTCTTATTTGCTTGTGCTCTGCTAAATCAAAGAATACAATCTTTATAGAATAACAATAAACAGAGTCTTATTCAAACTCAAACTCAAACTACCCTATCTCTACTCTTCATCCTACAGATGGACAACATTTGCCAGCACATACACATATCATCTAATGTGTTGTCAATTACAAAATAACTTCCCTAAATGCTAGCTACAGAATCCCTAAATACTAGCTACATAATCCCTAAATATTAGGCTAGAATTTCGCATGTCTAACACTCCCACTTTGATAGGCGCTCCAAGAAGAATGATGTATTGCTATGAAAAATAATACAAACATCATGCCTTTATATAGGTTGTGGCGAGAGCAGAGGGAGGATGAAATCCGTGGAACAGTTGTATAACTGTTCTAACTGTTCACTAACATAATCACTAACAATGTATTAATTATCTAACATTCCCCCCCTTAATACATTGCTCTTACAAATGTACCCCTAAATAAATCAAACTTCACCTTGCCGAGAGGCTTGGTGAGAATATCTACAACGAGAATCGGTAGGGCGATGTGGAGCTGAATTTGGTGGTTCAAGACCTGCTCACGAATGTAGTGACATTCGACCTCAATATGCTTTGTTCGTTCATGGAAAACAGGATTCTTCACAAGCTTCAACACACCTTGATTGTAGCAGTGAATGATGGGAGGTTTCTCTTCGAGAATCCCTATATCTGCAAGAATGTGACATAACCAAATTTCTTCGCACACACCTCCTCGGCAGCAGTAAAGATTCAAATTTCGCCTCGGTGGATGAGAGAGAAACAACAGCTTGCTTCTTGCTGATCCACGAGATAGGTCCAGACCCGAGATGAAAAACATATCCTGAAGTGGATTTCCTGTCATCAACGGATCTGCGTATAGTCCGAGTCAGTATATCCTCGTAAGAAGAACTCGAGTGTTCTTCGATACTCCCAGACCAAAGTCAATCTGTACTCTCGAACATATCTCAACACATGCTTTGCTGCTATCCAATGACATTTCTTCGGCTCCTGCATAAATCTAGCGAGATAGCTCACAACAAAGCAAAGATCTGGTCTGGTATAAGTCAAGTAAATGAGACTCCCCACAAGCTGCCTGTAGTGAGTGCCATCTACCTGTGGTGAATCCTAGAATCTAGATAGTTGCAAACCTTTTTCCATAGGTGTGGACATTGGTTTACAATCTGACATCCCATACTTTTCAAGGAGTGTCTTGGCATATTTCATCTGGGAGACGAAGATATGATTCTTCTTCTGCCATATCTCTAAGCCAAGACAATAGTGAAGTAGCCCCAAATCAGTCATGTCGAAGGATTTCTTCAGATCATTCTTTACATCATCTACAAGATTGTCATAACTTCCTGTGATCACAAGATCATCTACGTACAAAACCAGAATGACAATCTCTGTTCCTACCTTCTTGATATACAAATTTGTATATGAGGGGCTACGAGTGAATCCATGCTGCAATAGGTGATCATCAATTTTTATATACCATGCCCTAGGTGCTTGTTTAAGTCCATAGAGAGACTTTATCAGACGACATACCTTGTGTGTTTGATGCTTGTCTACAAACCCTTCAGGTTGGGCCATGTACACTTCTTCTTGTAGATCACCATTTAGAAAAGCACTCTTGACATCCATCTGCTGAAGTTTCCATCCATTTTGTGCTGCCAGTGCACATATAACTCTAATGGTTTTGATCTTCGCAGTGGGTGCAAAGGTCTCATCATAGTCAATTCGCTTTCTTGAGCATAACCCTTTGCAACAAGTCGTGCTTTGTGTTTGTCGATTGAACCATCTCCTTATATTTTGTTTTGAAAATCCATTTGCAGCCAATGGATTTCTTACCGAGGCGGATCGACAAGTTCCCACGTCCGATTCTCAATCGGGAATCATATTCAAGATCCATAGCCTTGTTTCCACTTGTGGTTGGTCTAATGCCTCACGAATGCGAGTGTCGTTCGGTGCTCTCAACAACCGAACTCATGAGTGCAAAATTTACCTCATGTCTAGCTTGACTTCGTGTTCTAACTCCCGTAGAAGTACCAGAAGTGAGTTCGGTGTGCATCCTCGATAGTACTGGACCCATTTCGGACGTTGCGCTGCTGATGTGAAGATGTGTTTTCCAGTGTGCCAAGATCAACGAACAAGTCTCCACTCAGCTCTTCTTCTCTTTGAGAAGAATCATCTTGCTCATCATCTGGATGTGTGAGCAATCTATGTGACGAGGTCGGTATTGGATCTCCATTGTGTGGCAGGGAGTCAAAGGACGACTCATCACATACCACATCTCGACTCTCGTAGATCTTCTTCGTCTCAAGATCCATGAGACGATATGCCTTTGAGGTAGTACTATACCCCAAGAAAAGACATGGCAGTGTCTTTGGATCGATCTTCTTCCTTCTCTTATCTGGAACATGCATATATGCAGTACAACCAAAAACTCTCAAATGATGAATAGAAGGTTTACGACCAGTCCATACCTCTTCCGGTGTCTTGTTCTGCAAGATCTTCGTGGGTGCCCGGTTGAGTAAATACACCGCTGTCTCGCTTCGCCCAAAACCGATCCTCCAACTTGGTGGTCGAGAGCATACAACGAGCCATCTCCATGATCCTGTTGTGGCACTCGGAAATCCTGCTGCTGGGGTGTATAGGGAGCGATCAAATGTTGCTTTGAATGCCATCTTGCTTGGTATGCTAAGAACTTCTTTGACACAAATTCCCCCTCGATCTGAGCGGAGGAGAAGAAGAGGCTTCCCAGACTGCCTGGTGGCTTGCTGGTAGAAGGTTTGGAAATTTGCAAGTGCCTCACTCTTCTTCCGAAGGAAATATACCCACATTTTCCGTGAGTAATCATCAATGATGAGCTGAAAGTACACAAAACCTTGAAAGCTAGCTGGCAGGGGTCCGCACAGATCGGTGTGAACGACCTGAAGATGCTCTGTAGAATGATAAGAGCTCTGTTTGAATGGACCTCTATGTTGTTTGCCATGCAAGACATCCTCGAGCAAACAGTAAGGAATGGGAGAGTGGAGGAAGCCCTCTTACCATTTCCTTCGCACCGAGTTGATGCAGAGCCCGGTAGAAAGATGACCATATCGAAAGTGCCAAAGTGCAAGGACTCTGCTGTTGATGCGAGAGAGAACGCTAGATGAAGTGACCGCATCCAGTGCAAATAGACGGCCCTTCAGAAATGCTTGAGCAATGACTGACTCTCCCTGGGAAATGATGCAGGACTTGACCCATTTTTCAACAAAGAATTCAACCTGCATTCTATGGTTAAGAAGTTGACTTACGTAAAAAAAGATTTGAAGTCAAACCTGGAACATAGAGCACCTTTGTGAGTGTACATCTTCGTGTTCCAAGAGGAATGATGACATCACCAATCCCTGCTGCAATATACTCTTGATTGTCTGCAATGGTGATCCGATCTCCAGTGGGTCGGTCACTCAGAGTATGGAACAACTTCTTGTTACCAGTCATGTGTTTTGCTGGCACTGAATCAATCAACCAGACATCTTCTGATGGCTACGAAGTCTGTGAGACTAGAACAATGTCAGAATGAGTCATATCTGGTACCTCTTCATCGGAGGTGGCATCCTGCTGAGCAGCAATGTGGCCCTTCTGCCTCTGATTACGAGCATGCCATCGGGATTTCTTGGAATATCCTCGGCCAGAAGTGCTCTCTTCGCTGAAATTTCCATACTACGTTGTAATAACGATTCGCGATCGTGTGCGTATCCGTGAGCAAATGTGGCACCACCGATCCGCCTTGTGATTATCTTTATACAGGGTGGCCGTTGTGGTGGCTGCCGTGAAGATGGTGCTTGAGTATCTTTACTTCGATTTTGGGGGCTGATTGCCCTTTCCGAGGCTTATGTTTTTGCCTCGTGATGAGAGCCTTGTCTTCGAAGGCTTCTTGTACATTTTGCATGGCTTCTTCCTGTTGGAGATAATTCACCAGGTTGCAAAACTCACCTCCTGTTGAGTAATTGTCAACGTGGTGATCAGTGTCCGAAACCGTGAAGGAAGAGCTCGCAGGTGAGCGGGACTAGCAACTTGTCGTCCACTGGTTCACCGAGTGCAGAGAGTTCTACACGTAACTCAGCTACACGCCGCAAGAAGGCTTCTACTGATTCGCCATCATGCATACTCATCGTATGAAGCTTTGTCTGAAGTTACAACTTTGTCGTCAGATTCTTAGCTTCATAGATGGTACACAATGCGCTCCATGCCTGAGAAGAAGCGGTTGCTTCCCAAATGTATGGCTGCACCTCATCAGAAAGACTCAGGGTGATGAGCATTAGTGCTTTCGCATCAGCCTTTTCATATTTTTCCAACAGATCATCGTCTGTGGGAGGGGCGTCTTTGCCAGAGACAATCCCCCAAAGATCTTCGAATTGAAGAATCGTCCGCATTTTGGTTTTCCATGCGGCGAAATTTGGCCCTTTCAAGAGTTGGGCATCGGATAGCAATATTTTTGGAGCAGACATTTTCAAAAACTCAAAAATGTATTTTATTTATTTATTTATTTTTCAAAAATGGCTACAATGCTTACTGAAGGAATCTGTCCCGAAGATGGGCTCTATAGGCTCGTGCAGTGAGACGCCGACGCTCCTGTGGGCGTTCTATTTCACGTTCGTCATCTGCATCATAACCACGTTCAAGTTCTACACGAATCCACCGTGCTTGACATCGAACGTCGAACCAAAAGTATTCCAACAGTCCTCGGCGCACAATCTCGTCAAAGAGAATGTTCCCAGTGTTGTGTAGCTCATTGACCAAGGCAAAGAACAACCCAGTGGTGTCTTCGTTGTCATTCAATGCCCAAATATTTGGTGCATTGCTTGCGGTGCTTTGTGCATCGAAATTTGAGACATATGCGCACACACAGTTTTGTAATTTCCCGGCTTTGCTCACACATACAGGGGTTTCACGTTGGATTCACCTCCACGCCAAGTGCACGAGTCTCCTTGGTCGCTTCCAAATAAGACAAGAAATGCTCCCCACGTTTCTAACCAAGAATGAATGAATGTAAAAACACGTTTGGGGCATAGTTGGGGCACATGAGGTTGAGTCTCCTCACGCTTCTAAATAGCAAAGAAGGCACACCAGTCTCCTCCATGCATGATTTCTTCTCTCCACGCACGCACAGTTCACACCAAAGAAAGGACTCTCCAACACGCACAGCACTCAAACTTTTCTCCCTTCACGCGCACCAATCTCTCCACGCGGGACAGCAACCTTGCTCCCTTCACGCGGGACAGCAACTTTTCTCCCTTCACGCGCACTAGTCTCCTCCATGCGGACAGTAACCTTGCTCCTTCACGCGGGGCAGTACAGCTTTTTCCTTCACGCGCTATTCTCGCTTCTTCCTCTCTTCCTCCATGCACGACTCCGCTCATACCAATGATAGGCGCTCCAAGAAGAATGAATGTATTGCTATGAAAAATAATACAAACATCATGCCTTTATATAGGCCGGGCAAGAGCAGAGGGAGGATGAAATCCATGGAACAGTTGTATAACTGTTCACTAACATAATCACTAACAATGTATTAATTATCTAACACACTTAGCCAAATATTTGTCAACCAACTTGTATCACATCGAATCCTTCTTTGCAAAACTCAAACTTATTTCTTGGTAATGCCTTTGTCAATGCATCCGCCACCATCATTTTAGTTGCACAATACTCCATTTTGATAGTGTTGTTCTCAATTTGTTCACAGATGAAATGATATTGTATCCCTATATGTTTAACTCTCCCATGATACTTCGAATTCTTCGTCATGGCTATGCAACTTTGGCTGTCACACTTTAATATTGTTGGTTGGGACTGAGTAACCTCAATGTCCTGCAACAATCTTCTCAACCAAATCAATTCTTTTGCAACTTGACATGCTGCTATATATTCTACTTCTGCACTGGAGAGAGAAACAATTCATTGTTTCTTCTTGCCTACGAAACGCACCTCTACCAAGGATAAAACAGACCTCAAGTTGATCTCTTACTAACAATGTCCCCTCGCCTAATCTGCATCACAATATCCATGGAAGTTGCAGAGAATTTTCTGAATTCCCACTGAATCTTATTCCATGTTTAGTTGTTCCTTGTAGATATCTAAAATTCTTTTAACTCAAGCTACCCAATGTTGTGGTCCAAGATTGCTGGAATATTGGCTCACAATACTTACAAAGATGTGCAATATCAATGTCCGCTAGAAACCATTACATACATTAGGCTCCCAACAACATTCGATATGGAACCATACTCTTATAACTTTTTCTTCTTGTGTTTTGGGACACATGTCCAAAGGAAAGTTTGTTTCCTACTTCCATTGGAGTACTTATTGGCTTGCAATTTTCCATCCCAAACTTCTTGAGAATGTTCCTAATGTACCTTTCTTGACTAAGATGGATTTTCATCTTCTCCCTATCTCTTAAAATTTGAATTCCCAAGCAATAATGAATCTCACCATGATCAGTCATCTCAAATTCTCAGCAGCTAATTGGGACTTGAACATGCCTAACATCTTAAAATCATTACTCATAATGATGGTGTCATCAACATATAAGGCTAAGATGACTAGAGACTCACCAATATGCTTTATGTAGACATTCAAATCAGCATTGCAACTTACATATCATTCATTTTGGAGAAACCCATCAATACGCTCATACCATGCTCTTGAAGACTATTTCAAGTCCATACAATGTTTTCTCAAGCTTGCATACTAACTCGCTCCTTTCCTTCTTGTATGTAGCCTTCCCGGTTGTTCCATATAAACTTATTCCTTTAAGAATCCATTTAAAAATGTTGTTTTTATATCTAACTCGATGTACATGAAGATCCAAGGTTGCCACCATCATGCAATGCGATGGATGTTATCTTGACTACGGGAGAAAAGGTGTCATGATTATCCAAACCTACAATTTGGGTGTAACAATTTTCCACCAATCGAGCCTTGTGTAGTGGTCTACCACCCATCGACTTGTATTTTTTTGAATAACCACTTGCATCCAACCACTCTTCTTCCAGGTGGAAGAATCGTGAGTTCCCATGTCTGATTTTTTATGAGTGATTCATATTCAGCATCCATTGCTTGCCTCCAATCTGCTGCATAAATACTTTGAAGTGCTTCTTGAACACTGAGTGGTTCATCAACTTCTACACTAAGTGCATATGATTCCGATGCCTTTTGAGTGGGTTTCCGTAGTCTTGTTGATCTACGAAACTGCTGCTCTCCTTGTACATCTCCTATGGGTTGTGTGGCTGCAACTTGTAATGGTCTCGCTGGAGTAGAATTCTCATGCTCAGATTCTTCATCAGATCCGAGATCATAAGGCCTTGTTTCTGAATCCTTAGCATTTTCCATCTCTGCTGATTTGTGCAAAACTAAATTTTTGTCAAAAATGACGTCTCTTCTGACTAGAATCTCATGTGTTATAGGATCATAAATTTGATATCCCTTCGAATTCAAATTGTATCCAACCATTATACACTTCTTACTTTTGTCATCTAGCTTCTTTCTTTCTTCATCTGGTATATGTGCATATGCTATGCAACCAAAAATTCTTAATTCATTGACACTTGGCTTGCTTCCATGCCATGCCTCATAAGCGTCTTCTTATGCAATGCAGCAGTTGGCAACCTATTTTGTATATATGTTGCACTGGAGATTGCTTCAGCCCAAAAAACATTAGATAATCCACTACTCTTAAGCATGCATCTAGCACTTTCAACAAGAGTCCTATTCCTTCTTTCAGCAACACCATTCTGTTGCGGTGAATAAGGAACAGTATACTCAAGTTTGATACCTTCTTTTACACATACACTTTTGAAAGCATTTGAGGTATATTCACCCCCATTATCACATCTGAGTCATTTCAAAGGTTTTCCTGACTGCTTCTCACCAAATGCTTTAAAAACCTTAAACATCTCTAATGCACATGATTTATTTTTGATAAAATAAACAAAGGTCATTCTAGAGGAATCATCAATGAAGGTAATAAAATACCTTGCCCCATTGTGTGACATTGTTTGCATTGCACCATAGATATCTGAATGCACAAGTTCCATTTGCTCCTTAGCTCGTGTTGCTCCTTTCTTTGGGAAGGGGAATCTATGTTGCTTTCCTAAACAACAACCTTCACACACTCCCAACTCAACTGGTAGATGCAAATTAAAATCTTCCACAAGCTGCTCTGATTTTAACATTCGAAGCGAATGAGGATTTGCATGTCCGAATCTATGATGCCAAAGAACTGAATCAAATATTTCATTATTTGTTGTTGTTAACACCACATCAGGTACTGTTGCACATAACTTGTACAGATTGCCATCTCTGATTCCCGTAGCAACAATTACTCCTTCAACATCCTTTAGGACACATTCCTTGTTGTCAAATTGTGTAATTATGTCAACATCGGTAATCTTGCTCACTGATAACATACTTTTGACAAGAGCAGGTACATACCATATGTTCTGGATTTTCTTGTATCCACCATCCGGCATTTGCAATGGAATATCTCCAATTCCGATCATCTCACATTTGCTATCATCTCCAAGATTGACAGTCTTAGTTTTGAGTGCTTCTGTATATGCCATAAACCAACTTCTCTCAGGTGTCATATGCTGAGTTTCTCCCGAATCTAAATACCAGCAATTTGAAACATCAGAACTTGGGGTTGTGACAACCGAAAATAAATTTTCTTAGTCATTGCTTACGGTCATGTTAGCTTCAATAGCCTTCCTTTTCTTTACCTCTTCTACCCATGCTAACCACTTACGACATTGTTTCTTAAAATGCCCAAGAGCTCCACAATGAAAACATTTTCCCTTATTTTTCTCCTCCTTTGTGTCTTTACCATTATTTGAGACATTAGACTGCGAGGGATGTGATTTGTTGTCACTCTTCCTTTTTGCTTTGCCCTTATATCCTGCTAAAAACAAAGGCTTTGTAGAGGATTCTCATCACTCAGCCCCCATCCATCCTTCCGACTTCTTCAAGTAGTGCTGCTATTACCTTTTCAAATCCAAGTTAGATTGAGTGCTTAGTGCTACTTCCAGACTCGAATAGGATTTTGGCAAACTCCCAAGAAGCGACATAACAACATCTTCTTCTGCAATCACTGATCCACATGCTGCCAATTGATTTTTGAGAGACTTAAATTGATTTGTGAAATCTGATATCTTTTGTGTTTCCTACATCTTTAACTGAAAAAATCTTCTTCTAAGATATAATCTTGTGCTAACATCATTTGATTCATATAACTTGATTAATTGATCCCAAGCTTCCTTTGCTGATTTTTCCTCACTTACATGTAAAAGCACATTATCACTCAAACTTAAAAGTATACAGGAATGAGCCCTACCTTCCTTTGACTCCCACTTACTGATCAGATCTGCGTCCTGGGTGGGTTTAGTCTCAGTCCCTTCAGCTATATTGAGTAGATCCTTGTTCAGCAGCAACATCTTCATCTTGAGCTTCCAGAGATTAAATCCAACACCATTAAATCATTCTACCATCTTGTGAGGATCTCCTATAAAAAATGTGGCCATCTCTCTATCTTAAACTTCTATACTTATCTCATTGCAAAACTTCACCAACACTTTGCTTTGATACCATGAAAATTATTAGCACTCTTAAACAGAACACGAAAATGCAAATGCGCTTTTGGATCTATTTCTTATTCTTATTTTCTTATGCTCTGCTAAATCAGAGAATACAATCTTTATAGAATAACAATAAACAGAGTCTTATTCAAACTCAAACTCAAACTACCCTATCTCTTATCTTCATCCTACGGAGGATAACATTTGCCAAAGACATACACATATCATCTAATGTGCTGTCAATTACAAAATAACTTCCCTAAATGCTAGCTACAGAATCCTAAATGCTAGCTACAGAATCCTAAATACTAGATACATAATCCCTAAATATTAGGCTAGAATTTCTGCATGTCTAACACACAGTACATAAGGATATTCGTAAAACTAAATCACCCCTCTCTCTAGCTTTCTTCCAACTGTTCTCTCCCATTTTCTTCCACCACCAACAGGTAGAGCTTTTGTCTTCTTTAACCATCCTCTCACAATTCCTACTCAGTACTATATCTTTCATTTCAGCCTCACCTCACCATTGCTTAAAAATTTCTCATGCTTCTCTGCTCCTTCAAAATAAGCATCACTCGTAGAAATTGCTTGTCACTTTCTATAGATTCACCGTGTGCTTTCCATATTGATCAAGAAGCTCAAAATACTACTCCAATTTCTCCAAAATATGTGCAGCATCAAAACAAATTTTTGAAACTTCTTATGCTTTCAATTTTTTAGAAAAGTTGTGTCTTGTATTTGGAAAAAATTGCTAAAGTTTTCTACGCCTGGTACTAATCAAGAAAATAATTCTGAATTTCTCAATCTGTTTGAAGGCTTTGTGTTGGATTCTTAGTAATTTACGAATATTTTTTGAAGAGTTCGATAACTCTTAAGTCTTGTTATTCACTTAAATAAAATAAAATAAATTCACAAGAAAAATCATCACAAGAGAAATCATCCTAAGCCTCTAAAGGGTAGTAGCTCAATAGTCTCTAGGACTCATCTTTGTGAACACGACAATATGGTTTCTCCAATAGCCACTAAGACTAAATTAATAAATAGAGACAACTAACACCTCTATATGGACCCACGTACAAAAATACAAGAACTTCCTCATACAAAAATCGTTAATGCTATTGTAGACACCTAAAATATGCTTACACTTAGCATTTCCTCCAATTAAACCAATTGAAGATACTTCATTAATTCCCTATTCTTCGCTCCATTCTTGGATGCCCCTTTTATGACACCTTCTTGGTCATATTCCTCCTATAAATCAGCTTATTAGGCTAATATCTCTCTTATTAGCTAAACATTCCTCCTTTCGACCATTTAGAACCTCCCTAGTTCTCTCTAGACCACTTCTATTGGCTTCATAGGCTATCTACCGAGTCCACAATTGGTTATCAAGACCCCTCCCAACTCTCAACAAGTCTCTAATCACTTGCTAATCAAGTTTAAATAGCCTAAATCCAAGTTAACTAGCCTAAACCAAGCTTATATAAGCCTAAAACATGTTTATCCTAATCTAATCGAAAACTACTTTTTGATCTTTAGTCCCACATGCACCCAAATTCCAAACTCTCCCAAGTGAAAAACTATAAATAGAAGGGTCACCCCTCCCTCTCAACCACACACCTTGTTTACATAACAAAATCTCTCTCATATTTGGAGATCTTGGCATTAGAAATCACTTGTGATAGCTTTAAGCTATAAAACATTTAGATCTTGGCCATACTCCATTGTTAAGAGCTCCCCCATCTTGCATCCATCCATTCCAAATATAGTTAGTAAGGGAAGATCTAAAGCTTGGCCATGTAGCCAACTTGGAGAGATCTCTTCACTATGTTTGAGAGTAAACAATACATAATTTGATTGCTTAGAATCTAACTAGGTTCACTTTCATTAAGCTTTCATGGAGTAGAGAGTAGTATATATGCTAGGGTTTGAATGTTAGTTTCAAATTTATATATGCATAGATAGTTTCTTGTTTAGATCTAATCTTATGGTGCATGGTTGAGTTTAGTCAAGTTTGAGGTTCTTTAACCTCATCCCATATCTTTGCAAATTTTTCCATTGCATACACTATTAGCAAAAAAATGATTTATATCGAACTAAGTTTTAGGCTCATCTCTTGGAAAATTGTTAGTGAACCCCAAATTAACAACCAACATATATAAATCTCCAACATTCCAGGTTTTTAATGCAATATGATTTAAAAAATTACAAAATGAAGTCAAACTAATTATTATCAACCGAAATTTCAGTAGTGCTAATCAATTACTTGTAGTTATGTTAATTGACTAGTTCGCTTGGTTTCGTGTGTGTAGGGGTAGGGGTATCATTACGTTTCTATAAAATGATTTGTTTTCTTGGTTTCATACAAATTATTTGACAAAAATGATAACAAACTTGCATATAAGTTTTTGTATATGCATATATAAGCTTGTTTTTATTATTTATTCTAGAGACATTATTACTAAAAAAATCACCAAGGATTAGTGAAGAAACCTCCACATTACGAATGGATTTTTTTCAAGCCTTAGTGATATTTTTTATCCTTTTATGATCATATTTGATCAAGCACATTTTGCACTCGAATTACATTAAAATGGTTAATCTTAATGAAATAGATAAAATATTACAATTTGTTCGGTGTTAACATGTTGATTTGCAATAAAATCCCATATTTACATGTTTTCCACCGCCCACTCCATCTATAACTCAAAAACTATTAACATTACAACACTTTACATTTTGCTTGGAAATTTTAATCCTCAAATTATGTTTCTAACACATTGTTTACACCCCCTTGTAGGCACTCTAAACATGACAACCAAATTCAACACCATAATAAACCGAATTGTAACTAATTGCACCCGCATCTACCAACCGCTATCCGACTATGTCAAATAATAATGCATGGAAGTTACAATCAGACAATGATACAATCTCTCGTAATGCTTCATACACAACAAGCACTACAACAAACACGTAATGTACTACAACAAGCATCCATTGCCAGCGAAAACACCATCCACATTCTTAGGGAAAAATTCTACATAGAGTTTTATAAATCCACCCCCTCCCCATAACAAAAAAAAAACACCACCAAAAAAACTTTGCTTTGCACCTCTTATGTACATACCCCAAACTGTTAAAAACATATACACAACATAAAACCAAAATGGCAAATAAAAATATATATAGCCTACTAAATCAGATATGTACCGATCAAAATTGTTACACAATTTAACTCGTATTAGACACAAGTGGTTGTAGTCTTTAGATGTTTACAATCGCTTGTTCATAGATTGTCTTCCCTTTTAATTAAATAGCCTTTACAACACTAATTTAATTTGTGTCCGACACTAATGAATTATTTTAATTGCTCCACACTTTGCTAATTATCGCCACCCAACTTTCTACTTGTTCAACATTTTACTTATCAAATTTAACATTCCACCGTTATCGTAATCCATTTAATATTGTTTTCATTTTGTGTATGCAATTAAAAGTAAAATCACCGTTTGTTTAACAATTTCCTTACACTATTTACTTCACCGCAAAAAACCTTCATATACGTGCGACTTTATAAAATTAAACAACCCTTTGGTTACATGTTTTTAATGTAAAACACAATAGAAAATTTTCCTATTCCGTAACTTTGGTATTCATTATTCGCCTAACCACAATGATAGGATGAGTTATGGAAACACCATCAATAGTAATGGAGGGACTAACCGTTACTCTTAAAATCAAACTCACCCAACCATTCTATTTACCCTGCAAACGAGGTACATCTTTGTGTGATTTTGTTTTACTACTTAATAATACTAAAATACTTATCTCTGCTTCCCAGTTCCCTTCTAAAATTGTAATGACCACTCACATTTCCCTAATTCAACTAGTCTATTCTTCAACAAAACGTGTCAAACATAATCGAGAGAAATATCTAAGAAAAAATTGTCAAAAACATTTGTACTTGCCTTAAAGAGGCTCTTTTATAATATTGCTTTACAAATGCATGTACAATTTGCATTATATATTACCATAGCTACCGTTAAGGACCCAAAACATTTGCTGCTCGTAGGCGCTAAAACTAGGTCGGTCGGTGAAGATTCCAAAGATAACCCTCAAAAATTGTTTCACACTGTCTGCATCGTACCCTAACAAACATGGCAATACATGGTGTTTATGCAAGCGTTAATTCCATTGGAACATGCAAAATTCCTCGGATTATAACTAAATAGATGTAGGTACATCTAATAGATGCGTACATTCACCAGTTTCTCCTACATTTAAAAGTCGAAAGCAAATGCAACACTGTAAACATGCCCTACTTGTCTTAATTCTCATTTGGTACAACACAAATACCTTAAAAGAAAACCCTAAACCAAAGGATTACTCCCAACCAAATCCACACCGGCGTAACCTTGCTCCTCCTGGAGCGACCACTAGTTGTAGATGGCGTTGATGTTGTAATTTTGCTTGCATTGCGTGTATTTTGAAGGAAGCTCGCTATATGTTGTTGTATGCATTGTAAATTATATACTTCACATGGTCGACAATAATAGGATTCAAAGAAGTTCTTCATGCACATGAAGATAAACACATTGAAAGAATCCACGATAAGTTGAATGAAAATCCACCGACATGAGTGACCAAGTCGAGAGTTGTCTTGATTCTGAATCGAGACACACTTGTGGATCCACCGAGTTGGATCAATTTCACCTAAAATCCCTAATATTGATTTGGCGAGATAAGGTAGAAAGCAAGCTCATAGAGAGATCGACCCTTCTTGCAATGATCCAACAAGGAAAATTTTAAGACCCCCTTGCCAAAATCCAACATGGTTTTTTTTTGGTGAATTTGTAAAAATGGATTTCATGTTGATGAAAAATATGAGAAAAATGTATATAGTGATGCAGGTGAATAATTTATACAAGAAAATTCATGCCGAGGATGGTTGTAGGGGCGACCAAAAATAAGAAACAAACGTGTCAATTGTATGGAAGTCCATTAAGCAAGTGTATGTAAGTTCGGATGTGTCGTTTATACGAAACACTAGACACTAGATGCCTACATATACAAAATGCATGTCTTTGTATACAAATGGGTGTCTATGCATGCAGACGTCCATTTGTATATGTAACAAGGTGGTTGTACATGTAGATGCCCGTCTGCATATACTATTGGGAAGTTGCATATACATAAACCCGATTGCATAGGCGATCGAGTGCCTATGTATGCAACCTTCTAGTTACATATGCAGATAGACCTCTACGTGTACAGACACATGCCTACATATGCATCCATGTGGTTACATCTATATACTCCTCGATTGTTTATGCACTCGAGCATATATGTATGCAGCCGCCTAATTGAATGTATATGGGTGTCTACACGTAGGTGTTTGTTTTTTTCTCATACTAATCCAGAGGACATTTTGGATCTTCGTATCTTCCTGAAATATTCCAAAACCCAGCTAGTATGGAAGAGCCTTTCGATAGCTTTCCAATTCATATTAGAACACATGGATCGAAGAATGTATGCTCTCGGTGTAGTTGGTCAAAGTTCACTCAACCCAGTGGTCAAAGGGAGTGAACTGGTGATTACGTGGCACTTGGAAAAAATGGTCATGTTTTCACCTCTGGTCTTCGATGAGTGAGAAGTTATTCGTAAGAACAAGAGGCTCAACTTTTGTAATGGAAGGGAGCCCGGCCGCCGTGAGGACTATTTTATCATCACCAACGTGGTGGGTCCTCAAGCCACCATGTGGCTTGCCACCACGAGTTTGATTTTGCTCGATTTGACTATCGAGAGTCGATAAGTGGACTATATGTGGACAAGTTGCATTATGTATCGAGCTCGCGAGCTATGATTCTAGCTCGGTGCGGTGGTCAAATCCCCACCAAGGCCTATATTTTCTCAACGACCGAGTTGACCCCATTATTTGGCAAAGTTTCCATATAGCTTGGGATGTTTATCCAACCAGCTCGGCCACCTATGTGGCATTCAAACACTATGCATAGCCCTATATTATTGGGCGGATATACTAATGCATGCGGGATCAACATTTAAACAAAAATGCCACAACGAACCAACATGCTCAACCCACATATTGGGCGGTCGAGCCCAATTTTAATGCTAATCCCACCTAACTCGGCGTGGATGTGGGATAATCCCAATTAGCATACAAACAACCTGACCAAAATGATAGCGGGTAAGGTTGGACCCGCAACCTCCCTCCAAAAAAACAAGCGACCTCACCAACCCGCCTATATAGGTGGTTGGGATAAGATAAGGGTGATAAGCCCTATATACAAAT
Source organism: Taxus wallichiana var. yunnanensis (assembly GCA_018340775.1). NCBI lineage: Eukaryota > Viridiplantae > Streptophyta > Pinopsida > Cupressales > Taxaceae > Taxus > Taxus wallichiana. Next base: position 491,803,532 of record CM031241.1, on the reverse strand, counting down.
TCTTTGGGCCGATTTGGCCTATATAAGGGCCTTCTCCCATTCGACATGAAGGGAGCTCTAAGCTATTTTCTTAGAGTTAAGTGGGGGATTTTTAGAGGCCAAAGAGGAGGATATAGAGGCTCTTTAGCAATTTGCAAAGGCATTTTTATTTTAAATGCTATTTTTGTAATTAAGTCCTAATTATTTAGGCATATAATTATAAGGGAGCTAAGTCCTATTTTTATAGGCAAATTGTAAGAAAATTGGGAGTTATTTATAAACTACCCAATTGGCCCATCGAGCCCCAAAAATGACTTGCGAAGTTGGAGTTTGACCGGAGTTCCATAGGGTGTCTTAAGCATGTCTGGAAGGTCGATTGAGTGTCGTAGGATTCTTGTATGCCAGGAAAGTTCAAAGGGCTGGAGGTACTATTAGGCAAGTTGTTTTAAGTTCCATTAGATTATATTGTTCTTGAAAATTTTAACTAGTGGAATGGTTCTTCAAGAACCCGAGACATGGGAAATTTCCGAACTCCGTAATCAATTTTTGTTGTCTTTGGATTTTTCATGAAGCTTTTGATTAGATAAAAAAATTATATTTGATTAAGCATTTTCATTGTTAAATCGGAAGAATGGATTGAATGTAATAAATTTTAGTATCCATAACCCACTTCAGAAAGTGAACCGATATGCAGGAATAAGTCAATTTAATTATGCAAAGTTGATTTTTAGTCTTGGGTCCTTGTGAACGTTTTGAGTTAGAATTTTCAACTTACGTTTTCGGATCAAGTTTTGGTATCGATTAGGTATAACAGAGTGTGATGCAGTGAGAGAAGGATTTGTATCTTTTCTTCCAGTTTCCGGTTATGTTGGCCTTATTGGGCACAATGGTACGAGTCATGATAACTCATCACTGTGAGTGCGATCAACAGATTGAGGAGCACGCACACCAAATTGTGGATTTGTAGATTCACCTTGCTCATGTCAGGGATCGATAGCACAAGTAGTAGCAATGCTTCATAGAGATGTAGAAAATCATCGATACCCCTGGAAGGATAATCGAAGCAATCCAGCTACGGAATCGCCATATTGAAAGCGTACTGCTGCAATGAACCCAGATGTGTGTGGAAATTATGGTTTGGGACATGAAACTGAGAAGTGCTAGGAGTGGGACTTATACCCAGAGAAGAGGTGACATGGATGCAACGGAAAGGAAAGGGAAAGGCTATTGTCGAACTCAGCTCTAGACAAGTATTGACTTTTGGGGGACCGAGACCAACAAAGCGTCCACATATCATGTTGCGACACACAAGTGCCTCGAGACAGAACATTATGGTGATATCTCGAGGGAAGCCAGTCACTATTATTCTCGATTGGACTATCAAGGTAGGCTATGTGACTATGGATGTTGTACGTAGACTACGGTTGATGGCTATACCACTTCCTCATGCTAAGAAAGTCAACACAGAAGATGGTGTTCTACATGGATTGGCCTTGAGATTTTGCACTATGAGCTTCATCTTTGGGGAGTTTCACTGATACAATCACACTTGACATTGTCCCCTTGGAGGTGGAAGAGGTGGCTTTAGGAAACTTCTACCTTGCAGATCGGCAGGGCTATATGACCGATGATCGAAATGGAGTGAAGCTTCAAATTTTTCATAGTTGGATCGTAGAGTTTGGGATGGGGCATGTAATTCATTCTCGCAACTACATACAGCGAGAAAGCACTACCAACTCATATGCTCCAACGTCTATGTCAGAATCTCCTGCAGAGGTCACACATATTCCAGCAGAGCATCCAACTCAGGAGGCAAAATTGAGCTCATATGTCCCTATGGATCAGCCAGATCATGAGGCAGAGGTCTCCTACATTCTGGTAGATCATCAGGATCCTTATGCAGAGGAGAGATCGCATGATGGTCCAGAGGGAACCTATTAAGGATGCTTATGCCCACACCAAAGATTCCAGCTAGTAAGAAATCTGCAGTGAATAAAGTTGACTTTCTGTTCAACTATTGTAAATGGATTTTGAGCATTATTTATTTCTCTTATTATAATAAAACCAAAAAACTATTGTGCTAGGTAGAATGTATAAATAAGACCCCTTGTGGGAAATGTTTGTATACATCTAACTAATTATGGCATAGTAATAAAAGACCCAAATTTTTGGGCAATGTTTGTACTCATTTTTTTACTTGCATTGTGAACCCCTTGAGGGATATTATTATGCAATATATTTTTTCCTTGTTGAGTTATTTGTCCAGCAGGGAGGAGACAAACACTTTTTGGAGTTCAGATTCAGTGAGAACAATTGGGGACAAGTTTACCATACTCAACATTTTTCTCACATTTAAATTTGGATTACTCCATTTACATCTCCTAATCAACTTTTGAGTGCCTATTACAACTTAAAACATGATTTAACTCATATTTATAAGCTTGGAGATTTGTCAACCATTTGTGCAGACAGTTGAGCTCGCAGGTATTAGTTTGGATCTTCATTCTATATTGCGGCATTGTGACCATGCAACAGGATGGTAGCTGATTACCATTGGCATTCAACATCGGGTCGATCTTCATTCTATGAAGAGGCCATCATGGCCATACAACAGTGGTGTACCTAATAATTTATGTCAACAAGAGGAGCTCACAAGAGATTAGCTTGGATAGTCATTTAGTGTCAAGGCATTGCAACCGTACATCTGAATGGTAGTTGATCATTAGACTTAGAATCACGCAATAGAAGCGTTGAGGTCTGGAAGAGGACTTAGCACCATGCAACATGAAGTGTTGAGGTCTGGAAGAGGACTTAGCATCACACAACTAAAGCCTTGAGGTCTAGAAGAGGACTTAGCACCATGCAACGGAAGTGTTGAGGTCTGGAAGAGGACTTAGCACCACGCAAAGAGAAAGTGTTGAGGTATGGAAGAGTAATTAGCACCACACAAATGATGTTGAGGTCTCTGGAAAAGGACCTAGCACCGCACAATGGAAGCATTGAGGTTTGGAAGAGGACTTAACACCACACAACGGAAGTGTTGAGGTCTTGAAAGAGACTTAGCATCGTAAAGCGGAGGCGTTGAGGTTTTCTGAAGCATGGTGGGACCATAACCCATAGGGCTAGGATTAGAATCAAGTTGTCAAAGTGAGAAGAATTCAACTTCGATGTGACAACAGAATATTCAGATTCAGGACAGGATGGAAAAATGTTCCAGTAAGCTTTTTGGGACAAAAATCCTTTCCCATTGGGAAGGTGTGATTCGGAGGAAATTTTGGATCTTCAGATCTTCCTAGAATTCTCCGCAGCCCATTTAGTGCAAAATATCCTTTTGATAGCTTTCCAACGCATAGTGGAATTCATGGATTAAAGAATGTATGCTCCCGATGCAATTGGTCAAAGTTCACTCAAATCAGCAGTCAAAGAGAGTCAACTGGAGATTACATGACACTGGGAAAAAGGGTTGTGTTTTCACCTCCGAGTCTTTGTGAGCGAGAAGTTAGTCACAAGAACAAAAGGCTCAACTTTTGTAATGGAAGGGAGCCCAACCGCCGTGAGGACTATTTCATTATCGCCAACGTGGTGGGTCCTCAAGCCACCACGAGTTCGATTTCACTTGATTTTCCTATTAAGAGTTGACAAGTGAACTATATGTGGACGAGTTGCATTATGTATCGAGCTCGACGAGATATGATTCTAGCTTGGTGGGGTGGTCAAATCCCCACCGAGGACCATGTTATTCTCAATGATCGAGTTGACCCCATTATTTGGCAGAGTTTCCATATAGCTCGGGATGTTTATCCAACCAGGTCAGCCACCTATGTGGCATTCAAACACTATGCATAACCCTATATCATTGGGCGGATATACTAATGCACACGGGATCAACATTTAAATAACCAATGCCACAACGAACCAACATGCTTGGCCCACATATTGGGCGGTTCAAAGCACAACTCGCCACATATACGTGGCCGACCAAAAGGAGCAAAGGCATGACCAGAGTCACGTGTAACATGGGCGGTTGAGCCCAATTTTAATGCTAATCCCACCTAACTCGGCGTGGATGTGGGATAATCCCCACTTAGAATATAAACAACCCAACCAAAATGATAGTAGGTAAGGTTGGACCCATGACCTCCCTCCAATGAACAAGCGGCCTCACCAACCCACCTATAGAGGCGGTTGGGATAAGATAAGGGAAATAATCCCTATATATAGATTCTTCAGGCCGATTTGGCCTATATAAGGGCCTTCTCCCAATCGACACAAAGGGAGCTCTAAGCTATTTTCTTAGAGTTAAGTGGGGGATTTTTAGAGGCCAAAGAGGAGGATATAGAGGCTCCTTAGCAATTTTCAAGGCATTTTTATTTTAAATGTTATTTTTATAATTAAGTCCTAATTATTTAGGCATATAATTGTAAGGGAGCTAAGTCCTATTTTTATAGGCAAATTGTAAGAAAATTGGGAGTTATTTATAAACTACCCAATTGGCCCATCGAGCCCCACAAACAACTTGCGAGCTGGAGTTCGATCGGAGTGTCATAGGGCATCTTAAAAACCTCTGAAGGTCGATCGAGTGCCGTAGGATTCTTTTACACCAGGAAAGTGGAGGATGGTCCTCAAGATATATCGAGTGTTCCTTCAAAGGGTTGGACGTACTATTAGGCAAGTTGTTTTAATTTCCATTAGATTATATTGTACTTGCAAATTTTAACTAGTGGAAAGGTTTTTCAAGAACCCGAGACGTAGGCAATTTCGAACTCCGTAATCAATTTCTATTGTCTTGGTATTTTTCATGAATCTTTTGATCAGATAAAAAAATTATATTTGATTAAGCATTTTCATTGTTAAATCGGAAGAATGGATTGAATGTAATAAATTTCAGTATCCATAGCCCACTTCATAAAGTGAACCGATATGCAGGAATAAGTCAATTTAATTCTGCAAAGTTGATTTTTTTGTCTTGGGTCCTTGTGAATGTTTTGAGTTAGAATTTTAAAATTACAGTTTTGGATCACATACCATGTCAATGCATATAGGAACCTAGTTGCAAATACCACTTGACACCACATGCCCTCCCTTGCCATATATATATACCTGGACCACATTTTTCCTCACTTTCTTTTCACGCTCCCTTCCAATCACCGCCTCCGTGCTCATATGGCTATCAAACCAAGCTCTAGAGTCTAGACATTTACATTCTCGCAATCCAAAATGGCATGCAATTTAACATCCTCTCGGACTCAAGTTTAACCCAAAATCAATTCTCGAAACCTTATGTTCCCGCAAATTGCCACATTGCTCAAACTAAAGGACACATTCAATGATTGGGTAGATAAATGTTGTTTTTGAGGGATAATTTACATGCCTCAATATCACATTGATATTGGTTTGCTACAATTTCTTTTATCCAATTATGAAAAATCCACATGTGTCTTCACAATCAAGTTGTCATCATAAGAATTTTCTTTTGGAACATCTCCAGAAGATATCCACCGCTTAATAGGGCTTCCACACGTGAATGTTAACCCTGTGACAACAAAAGCATTACTCTCTGACTTAGACAAAAAGTATCTGGAGTCCCACTTTGGCATACAGGTTGAAGGTAATAATCTATTTTTTACATTTATTTTTATTATTATCACAATAAGCTAATAACATATTTTTTCCTTTTGTGCAGGTATTGCTAACTCCTCTAAATCAAGAAAGGGGTTATCTGTGCAAGATGTTAAAAACACATTTTTGCAGGCCATGATTAAATTTTTTCATGCTAGAATAATCTTGCAGGAAGACAATCTAACATCCCGTAATAGGTTGTTGTCTACATCCTTCATTCTCTAAGTTGCCAACAATTTGATTAGTGTACAAATATATCTAATAGGATACAACATGATTTGTCATATACTATTTATAATAAGACTGCAACATTATCATGTTGTAATTATATAATTATATTATATTATGAAGCCTTTCTTGAGTTGTACTCACAAAATACTAATATTTCTATTGTATTCGATGAAAAAATGAAAGTAAATTGTCTTTTAAGTGATGAGAAAGAGGTAACTTTAAAGTTTAACTTTAAATTTTTATAAAATAGCTTCATGTATTTATTTGAAAAATAGAGCTAATTTTCAATTTTCTTTTAGAAGAAAACAATTATATTGCATGCAAGAAGACAATCCACAATTATAGGTCATCCACCTCCCGTGGATTTTACTGATTCATACATGGATGTACAATCATATCTAACTCCAAGTCCAATTCCAAGATAAAAATGCATGAGGAGTTCTATTACACCCCATCAATTGTAATTTCTATAACCAACCTCATCAATTATTCCAGGTATTACTACTATCAGTATGTTAAGCTATGAATAATGGAACATACATTGTTTTAAATTTTTATTAATAGAATTATACTTGTTTTTAATCATTACTACATATTTATAGATTCCTCATATAGTTTTCATCAAAATTCCCCACATTAACATGAACCAATGGAATCCGCAAGGATTCAACCACTGACAGTGGAAGGAACTACATCTAGACATACTCTGGAAGGAAGATACATTATTAGTATCACTTCAAACTTTTAATTTTATGCTAAATTTACTAAACATTGAAAGCTTATTAGTTTTTTTCACATTTCATTTTTGTATTTCCACTTCCCACTTCTAAAACAAAAAATATGCCACCACCACCGCTGCAAAGACAAGTTCAGATAAGGGGAAATGAATATCTTTTCCATCTCAAAGTGGTGGCATATTTCATCTGACAAGAATAGAGTTTCTAAATTTCTCTTTTAGTGGTCTCCCTAGTGTAATGGGCACCACCATTTTACAACAAATTGATCTTGATGATGATTTATTGGGTATTAAGAGTGGTACTGGGGATCCAACATCTTTTAATCCAAGTAATATGATTCAGGGTTCACAAGCTCCCAAATAGATCTTGTTTTACAAGCACATACACCCAGTTTGACATACAACACACCCTCTCCAACACAGATGCCAGTACCACCATCTGATGATCAATTAAATACTTTTTCGTTGCATAATTTGTTGGTAGAGATTTGTTATGCTATTATTAATGATGTTGGTAGAGAGTTGTTATGCTACTATTAATGATGTTGTTATGCAGGATATAGATACTTTGAAAACATGGGAATTTCAGGACAAAGCTTTGATGAAGGAAATAAATGTCCATTTCATAACCATTCCCAAAGAAATTGTTTATTTGCTTTAGTTCAAAATGAGCCAACAAAGATAGATGTATTACTGAATCAAGCTCTCTCGGGTACCATTACAATAATCAATGACTACAATGATAATGTTTTGGATTTAATGTTAAACATGTTGGAAAATTTAAATGGTGAAGCCCAAGCTTACTATAACAAATGGGCTAGATACAAAAACCTTGTTGTCATTACAAATGCTAAAAAGATAAAGTTATCACGAGTTTAACTCTTTTTTTGCATTTATATTTTAGTTTTACATATTTTAAATTTTTAAATATGAAAAATAGAAGAATGAAGTACATGTCTTTGTTACTCATCCAAGAATGAACAAAAAGTCTAAATGTTGTTATTTCACTTTGAAGGAAAAACTTGTTCTTCTTAATAAAAAAATAACACACTAAAGAAAATAGTTAAGGAGCATGTCATGGATCCGAAATATTATTTAGGTAGAAATCGATGTAGATCCTAATTTACTTTCAACATGTGATACAACCAATCAAGATAGGAAAAATATCACTAGTATCAATGCAACAAATGATGATCTAATTAAATTAGGAGCACTAGTCACAGAAGATACAAGACTAGAGGAAGCATCTTAGAATGAGACTGCATTTCTTTATATTGTATAACTATAATTATAATATTGAAAATTGAAATGTAAATCTCAAATTTCAATTGAGATATTTTCTACTTTTGTAAATTGTTTTGAAACAATCTGAATTGACACTTTATTTATATATTATTTTCATAGCATCTTTAGTGTTTTGTTTTTCATAATTGTAGACACCCTAAAGTTACTTTTTAATTTCCAGTTTATCCTTGGTTATTCACATCCCTTAGAATTGATTAATTAAATTAATTAATTCATACACATTCTATCATACCCTTTGGAATTGATTAAATTAATTCCTAAACCTTTAGCTAACTTAATTAAACATTTATTTAATTAAATGGTTAATTATTTACTCCACCTCATAGCTAATTAAATTAGTTATTAAATTTGAAAATAAATATATTTATTCATTTTGACTACTCTTGGACTCCACTTCACTATTCTAGTCAGCTTCACTCCCACTCCACTTCCAAAATCCTAAAAATGTGGAAGTTGTAAAGTTACAGCACGACCACCTTCTTGGGTCAAAACTTCGCTAACCGAAAAGTTCTGCCCCTAATAGAAATTTAATCCATTCGAACTATGTCAACTTCCTCCATTTTTATTTTAAGCATGTGCATTTATGAGTTCATTTAACCACTTTCAACCACTACTTGGCATCTCCTCTTGTTATAAAAACATGCAATACTCTTCACGAAGTAATGGTTGGATAATATTTGGAAAGGATAAAATCTGAATATTGCATGATTCCACGTGTTCAATTTGTTCTTGTGGCATTTCCCATCCCTCATTTTGGAGATCAATTGAAGAACACCCATGATTTAATTGTATACAAGATTCTACAAGTTCAAATACTTCCACAATCTTATATGAGGTTTAAGAGAAACTTGGAGGAGATGTTTGCTTTGTTATGTTATGCTTATCTTTCACTTCGCTAAGTTTTTGTGCTTACATTCCTCGACACGCCCAAAGGGGACCTACCCACACTCTATTTCTCTCCATTTCATATTTTGTTATTATTTTTAGTGTTTGTATTAACCCTTGTGTAAATTTAGCGATGATTTGGCTCACGGTTGTTTTGCATGTGTGTTTTGTTGTTTTGGTGGTATTTTTGCAGTGTGTTTTTCTGTAATTAGAAGCATCTGAAATAAGCAAAAATACCTCAAACCGTAGGTTTTTTACCACTAAATTTAGTGGTTATTTCAAGATTCTGACTACATTTATCGAACGTCCAAATTCGGAGGTTTGTGCTCTAAATTTAACTTCACTGAGCTCTGCAGAGTTTTGCATTATAAAAGCTTTGAAGTCTTTCATCCTTGCATTCAAGATGAGCTATCTATAATAACATTGTAAATTATAATATATGAGTTCTATTCGTAATTATTGTTTTTCATATCTTGTATTGTATAAAAATAATAAGAAATAAGGATACTGAAATCATTTATTCAAAAACATACATACATTATTACATAACGTAACAAGTTCATATAAATTTTTAGATAGGAATAAATATTTATAAAACATACCTCTTACCAAGCTAAAAGCCTAAAACTCAAGTAGTTGAAACAATCCTTGAGGAAGCCCTTTTTATTTAGAGAAATTGTTATCTATTGTATTAGCGAACATCCACTTCATAGGTCGGTATTAGGATCATTTTTTTTGCTCTTCTTCTTTCAATAAGTGATTTCTAAATGACAAGTTCCCTTTCATTAGGAAATGCATCCATAGGATAATGTGATATATACAATCTCAAACATGTCTCTAGTTTTTTATCCAACATGTTTCAAAGTTTTGATTTAACAAAAGATAATGCACTAAAGACTCATTCATCTTCCACTGATCCCAAAATCATCATTTATAAAAGTTCATATAATAAAAATATTCACTAATATTTTCCCAGGACATTGTTGGGATACAATTTTTCCATAGCCTTGTGATAGCTCCATTTTCCGTTGGTTCATCTAGATACTTTGATATTGATCAATCATTGTAAGTCTAAAATGTGTTGATTGAGATGTCAGTGAATCTTTTTGCAAAATGTCTTTAATCTCAACTCCATTTATCTATAAGAACTTGCTGAAATTCTTACTTAGAGAACTCGTATATTTGAGAAATAGATCGCTTACTAATTCTTCACTATGACCATCAATAATGTTCCAAAATATGGGATTCATTACTCCCATGGCCTCTAAAAATCATCCCTTTTAAAACGATCACAAATTTTTGTGGATAATCTTTGTGAAATCTTTCTCAATTTCATCCGTGTATCAAAAATAACAATGTCATATAAAACACGCGTTACATGAACTTCAATTTTTGCTCCTATCAAATCAACTCTTTTTTGAAAAGTATGCATTGGTATCTCCTTCTCATTAATAACGATATAAATATAATCCTTAACATTGAATTCAACTGACAATTAGGATCCTTAATATATGTTAATATTTTCCAATTCTCAAATACAAGCCCTTTAAAAATGTCTTGGGATAGGTATAAAATATCTAAAGTTTGACATACATGTTTTTTCAACCATATGGAATCGACAATATATTCATACCTCTCTTGAGCATGTTTACTCAAAAATTTATTTCCTTCAACATGGGCAGAGAGTACCACTTAATGTTAGTAATGTTTCTAAAGTTGTTAAGTGATACAAAAATCTTTTTCCTTGTTAACTTGTCTATAATATTTATACATAAAACACATTGAACGATGGATATTCTTCAAAACCTCTGCATGCAGATTCATACATGGAAATCCGCCTTGTATCAACATCTTCTAGAAGCCTTTTACCATTACTCACTCCAATTGTAAATTTCTAGAACTCTAGAAATATTTTCAGATTACTATACATATATACATGCAAGTTACAGATAAGCTCTTTGACTTTTGCAACACTCTCAAATGTGCTAACTATTTTGTATGCAAGATTCATTCTATGTGCCATGCAATGGATTGGAATCATATATGGGGAAATAGTGGTTTGTAGTCAAATGTAAAGACCATTTATGTGCCCTTGCATTATTGATGCACCATCTGTACCAACACACACCAACTTAGTAACGATACTATAATCATCCATCCCAACTATATCCCTCAAACTTGAAATAACCAACTTGTAAATGTTCTCGGCATTGTAATTTTCTATCATTTTATGGACTACTAATAAATGAGGTTGCCTTATATGGTTCTCAAAAGTATAAACATGAATGCAAACCCATGATGTGTTGTCAATTGTTGTGACCTCATCAATAGATAGTGAGATAAATTGTGCATTTTTACTTTTTCTTTCAAATCCTCGTCAATTATCGCTAGACATTTTTTCATTTCCCAAGCATTGTTGTCTAACCAATGCGATTGTGGAATATTAGGGAATCCATTATGTTGAAATAAAATTTTATAATCCGTAAATCAGAAATAGGTCTACCCTTTTTTAGAATGTGGTAAATAATTAAGAACTGTATATTTTTTGTACGTAGATTAAATCGGACAACTTTCCCTAATCAAGGTTGTAATTGTTCTTCCTTTCTCAAAAAGATGTTGTAGTCGTATTTGTTCATTTTCATACTCTGTTACATATCTTAAATGCATAAATTATTTTGCATTTTTCCATCTTTGTGTTCATTTTTATTTGATCATATTTTTGTTTAACTGATACATATATTTTATTGTAATGTTTCTCAATTGCGTCTAACTTGAGTGGCATTTTATGATTCTTTCCAAGTTTCTAGCTAAAAGTTATACATTTACATTCTGTTGGAGTATCATTACCTTTTTCTAGTTGTATTGGTTTAATGAATGGATACTTAGCTGCCTATTTAAACTTAAAATACCTTCCAATGGTCCATCTACTTCTCTTTCTTCACACAAATTTTTGGGTTGTATTATCACTTGAAATAGGTGTTTGATCACTATGTGTAGAAATATCTTCTGTTTGGTGGATCTCATCATTGGGAATGTCATTTATTATCTTCCTTTTCAAAGAATTGACAATATAATTCCAGCTGAAGTTGGTGTTTGATGACTGGAAATGTCTTCTCCTTGTTGCATATCATAATCATGAATGCAATTTCCGTCCAATGTAGGCACATAATAAGGATTGTCCTCAAATGGAGGCATATCTTCTCAAGGTTGTTGTATACCATAATCGGAATGTTGTTTAATGTAGGAACATAATAAGGATTGCCCTCAAGTGGAGGTATGTCATCATGAATAATAATCTGAAGTGGTGACAAGTTATTGTGATTAATTATTTCATGTGAAATATCTCTATCATTGGGTTCTGCATAAAAAAGGGGTTTTGAAATTTTTATTATTAAGTATATTATTGCAATTTGTAATTTGAAAATAATAATAAGACTTAATTATTTAGTTAATACATAGTACCTAGTGTGTATATTGGTTGCATTTGCATTACCCCTTTTTGTGGATGGCTAAAATAAGATAAAATACTCCCTTTTTATGATTAGACCGCAGGGTTACTACATTTCAATTATCACCCGAACTCAAGCGAGGCACTCGATAGTCATTTGGATTGCAGGGAAGACATATGCATTATCTAGATTAGCGTCTGGAATATGCATTTAGGCATCTGGAATATGAATTCGAATGTTTGGATTATCGTGCCAGGCATTTGAAATTATGTAGTTAGGTGTCTAGACTATGTCGTCATGCATCCGGAGTATGTAGTCATGCATTTGTAGTCAAGCGTCTAGACTATATGGTCAAGCTCGTCCATCGATGTCTTTTATGTAAGATCGTTATGACATTTGAATTTCGTTTATGCTTAAATTTTTTATTAGTATATATTAGCAAATGTACTCGATTGGTGTTTCGAAGTAGCATTCATATACATGCATAAGTATGAAATTTATTTTAAACACTACCTGTGAGCCGACCCACAAAAGTAACTTGCATCTCAAAATTTTAGGCAAAAATGTTACTCCGTGTGACTCCTTAAAATCACCAAATACAAATTTCAAAAATATAAATATTCGTGAATTAGTGAAGATTCGCCAGTGAAATTTACATTGTCTCCAAAATGTGGATGACTTAGTGACATAATCATATATCATATTTAAACCGAATGATCTATAAATATGTTGGCAATGATTAATAGTCAACCTTAAAACTATGCACTTTTAATAGTTACGCTTCATCAATATAATTCATGTTTCCCGAAATACCATATAAAACGTTATTTTAACTACGAGAAAAAAATTTAAGCACACCTAAAATACATAGCTCAGGGGAAAGAGCAATATAGAATTGCCTCTTAACAATCAATACTCCATCTCACATTCATAAGCAATTTTGTTTTGATACCAAATGAAATGTTATGAGTAGATTATCACACAAAAAAATATCTTTATTATTCTCTGAATTAATTCATATGCGACATGATACAAAAATATATATAGGTCAAGTATCTCTTATATTTTAAGAGTTTGGCTCAACTACTCAACCAACCAAAACTCCATATCAAGAGTGATTATTACGTAATAATATACACTCTAAATAACATGAGTTGTTAATAACACAACTCTTTTACAACAATTTATTATATTTACCCCTATTTAAATATAATTAACCCATATATAATGTGAGCACTATAATAGGATTATTCATAACAAGAACTTTTCACCTTCATGTAGAAAATTTGAACTTAATTATATAGTTGTTTTGAGAAAACATGTAAGCAATATTTAGTTTTTATCATTCTATTATTACACATAAGTATTTCTATGGTAATATGTAAAAACAAGAATTATCTTCTTATAGATGTTTACATTTTTTATTTTCATTATTTTCTAGAATTATCTGGACTTCTAGATGTTGAACCTTGGTCATTGGTGTTGTCATTAATGTTAAGTGACATTGATGGCAAAGGTGCTAATGGTGCAGTGAGGCTCTGTAAGTGACATGAAGGTTGATTGGTAGTGTATTCTCAATAATGGTTGGATCTCACAAAGATGTTCTAGGTGGTTCCATGAAGTGTCAAGTCAAGTGAAATCATGAAGTCATGGTGTGCAAGTATAAGCAAGGTGCATGGTCAAGCAATCAAGGTGTGTGGTGAGTCCTCCTAAGGTACTATGCAAACTTCCCAAGTGTTGACAATTATGTAAGAAGTATCCATGGTATATGAGGTATTTTTAGAGGTGTGAGGAGTGTTTCTTAGTGCTCTCCAAGTCCAAGCTAGCGGTATGGTGTATGGTTTTCAAAAAGTATGAGTAAGTGTCGAAGCTTGTAAAGGATGCAGAAGAAATGTAAATGAAGAGTGAGAACATGCCTTGTATAGAAAAGGATATTTTCATACAAAACTTACATGCACATGAGTGTGTTGGGTTGTTCATGAAGAATGGTTCTTTCATGAAGAAATTTTTGGTGTTGTAAATATTTTGTGATGTATTATACGTGCTCACGAAATGTTTTGAGAAAGTTGTGTAAGTTTTTGTATATCCCGGAGTGAAGAAATGAGATTAGTGTACACTTAAGGTTTGAAAATATTATTTTAGCATGTCTAAAGAATTTTGGAAATGGTGGAGGTATTGGTATTTAAGAACTCAAGAAGATATTTCCAACGAGTCTAATTTTGCATAATTTTGAGCTCTCTGAAGGATGTTATGGTCGTTCGAAGTTTTACTGGATCGGATGAGTAGGATTTAATTATATTTTGAGTCTATGTAACGAGGTAGATCAAAGAAAGGTCATCATAAGTAAATATGCTTCGTTAATCCCCATTCCCAAAACTTGACAAACACATGGCATGGATTAAACTATATTAAATAAAATTTTGGGTCCACCCAGTAGTTACGAAGAAAAGAAGCAAGTTGTGACAAAATAAGGTTGGTTTGACACCATGAAATGTGAAGACGCATGGAGCCTTCGAATGGTTCACTATATGGTCAAGCTCGTCCACCGAAGGATGAGCAGGTCGTAGAAACAAGAAAAGACGTGCACACCAGTCCTCTCCTTCTTCACGGACACACTTGAATCTTCCCGTCTCAGGCATAGCTAAAAAAACCAACTTCGAACACAGGAAACACTAACCGAAGGGCCTACACGCATGGGCATCGCCTGTAGCAGATAATGTTAACATCTTCTTCCACCATTCAGGACCAGAACAACTACAAATACATTTCTGCCTCTCTGATAACACAGTATACTTCTTTCCAAACGTGCTGCAGGATGACTTTGGCAGCTTTGTCATGTTCATGGCGGCCTGTCGTATGAAGCAACTGTTCCCTGCTTTGAGAGACCTGTTTCATCTTCTGACCGGCGCCATTAATTCTCGGCCACCCAACTGGGAAAAACTTGGAGAGCTTTACCAGAAATGCACGACACGGGACTCAGAAAGGTAGTACAGAACCACAAATGCAAGGAAGAACAATCTGCAACCCGAGTTTAGATTCACTATAAAATCCACAATCAACCCTCTCCACATACATTTAAGGGAAGCTTAGATCAATCGTTAAAAGGAACTACTGGTAACACTCTCACTGTCACATAGTCAAATTTGACAGACAAATCTTGAAGGAGGATCCCGAATCCGAGGATGCATTGATACTGAACAGATAACAACAAAGTTGGACAACCCGCTTGGTGGAGGCGCTAAAAATGGCTTCTACTACAGCTGCAAGATCTTGCAACAATTGATCACGACTGTGGTCGCGTGCAACCAAAACAATAGGATCAACACCACGGTTCCTGGGCTCGCCCTGCAGCAGCTGTCGCACTTGCTCTCCCTGGAGGCCACCGATTTTCTGAGGTAAGTTTACTTCTCTACCCTGTAGCTGCTGCATATAGCGACCCACTTCCTCACGGCACTTTCCGTGGAAGATCCATTCTGCGCTCCACTGAAGCTGCCTGCACAGCACGATTTTGAGGATCCACACCCACCCACGCAACCTCAGGGCGACAGACCTTCATTTCACCATTAATAAATTCACTATCCAGAACACGTCAAGGAGGAGCAGGTGAAAATGAGGTGACAAGGTATAAATTATGGTAGGTTGGTGACAGCTAGTATGTTTGAAAAAAGAAGATAGTTGGTGGAGGCGCCCAACCACACACCACTTGCCAAAATAGCACCCTCCCACGGAACAGCTTTTCCTTCACGCCAGTGGTGCAGAAAAGGAACCTCATGCCCAGCGTGGCATTACATAAAGTTAAAATATTATTTTCATCTACTTTATCATATCTTACATAATGTGCTTCAATAGACTTATATTAAAAGATGTCATAGTATTATGTTGTTTTCAAACATGTAGTAGCGATCTAAATGTAAAGACAAATTAGGATTTACAAAACTTAATACTATTTTTAAAAAAATCTTGATTGGTAATAGGGAGATTCAATCCAATAACATCACTATATTAAGTTTGAGTTAAAAATAATATTAATAATTAAAAATATCTCTAAACTTAAACTAATATTCAAGATTTTACAAATTTTAGGGGCAAAAGAAAACAAAAACCTTGACCTATGCATAAAGAAAGCATCCGATTTAAGCTAACAATTACAAATATTTGAATTGCAACATCATACTCTTTGTTTGTTATGTGATCATACTACTTAAAGGTGTACACAATCCACCACTAAAATTTCAAACAATCATAGGGTGAGAATAACTTGACAATAATAAATCTAATATTTGGTAATGTTTGAAAACTATTTAAATAAATCTTCCAAATGTGACTGTTCAACAACATGTATTAATATTTAGTTCTAAATAACTTTGGTTTACCTTTAAATCCATCCCCTTTTCCTCCATATGTCATGTTAAGACATTTTCTAGAGGTCACAAGTTCAAATCCTGCAAGGGGTAGGGTATGTACACCTTGTTTGTAGTAAAGTTAGTTGCCTTCCGCATGTGAGTACAAGGCATTCCCATATGCTAGACCCAAAAACAGGCCACCCCACGGCATTGTGGACTGTAAAAACCTATTATTATTATTATTATTAGATATATAAAAAAACATAGCAAAAACAATTTCACTGACATCCATTTTCCAGCAGCATGTCAAAACGATAGAATACATTTCAAGCAGTCTGCATATCATATGGTTGGCATTATATCTTATTGTAGTATGTGTAATTTAAATTATTAACACGCCCATTTTGCTTACGTTAGTTCAAGTAATACTATTACATAACTAGAATTAGACCACATCTTTGGTTTTTATCATAACCCTTTTATTTTTAATAAGACATTACAGCGGCCTCAGCATCTCAAATGGGCTGAGGAAGCAGACGACAAAAGACACACAAATGAGGAGGAAATAAAGCCGCTGTGACTGCAAAGTTTTGGTCATTTTCAGTCCTAACAGCAAACTAAACTATGTAGAGATGCACTCTCCTCTTAAATCTGCGTAGAAATAACAGTCAAGAAGACATAACATAACATACGTAAAGAACAAACACATACACGGAGACAGACACATTGACAGTCGAGGATTATCCATTGAGTATTTGGTTGGCTTCATCCTCTTCTTTGGGATCTATGGGATGAGCTTTCATATACTCGTCCCACTGAGTTCTGAGTTTTTCTTCAGACCATCCTTCAATGTTGTAGCCTTCTTTTGGAGAACATCCTTGATCCTTCCTAAGGCTATTTCCCTCAAATTGTCCGTAATCTTCAACGTGGCATCTGCAACATGATTTTTAATGTTGTCGCTAGCTCCCTGGAATCTCTTGACGAACTCAGTGATATTGTGCCAAAACTTGGTGAGAAATGTTGCAATAGCATTGGAGATGTCTTTTACTGCTTTAACAGCACTATTCCAAAGATCTTCGACCTCAGTCATGACCCACTTTGCAAGGGACTCTACGCTTGAAACAACGACGCTCCATATCCTCTCGGCTTCTTCAGGTATAGTCGTCGTAAAGAAAGTACTAAGATCAGCGAAAATATTACCAGCTCTATATGGTACTGGGTTCACGGCATGAGTGGCATATAGTCTCACATCCAGATCAGCATTGCGTCTCTGTCTGCTTTCTCCGTGCTCTACAATCAGCCCAAAATAAGAAAACAAAGCTTGATCATGTAAAGTCACTCTCCGGGAAAACTGAATCGATCGCGAAGGTCGCGAAGCCACCATCGATTTCGTCTCCATGCCTCCAAAATACACACGCTCGGGCAATAAAAAAACGCTATTTCCACCGCACAGCTTGGAAGTCGAGTGATAATTTCAGGGCGACATGTCTCCAATATATAGATCACAACATGCCTGATTAAGAAATAATAATCCGTCTCTTAAATAAATTTAGGCAGATAATTAAAATTAATCTTGACCAAACTAAACTCAAACATTAAGTTGTTTTCAGACTCTTTACCATATCAATTTTCCTAGTGTGAATTTGCCATATCAACTTTCCTACTGATATGACAATGGCAGGCGGCATCATTTTGAGGCCAACCACCATATCAATTAATGTCAGTGCACGGAAAATGCTCTGCTGGGGGCAGGCAGTTGACTATTTCAGGCACCGCATTATATTGCTTTTGGCTTTATCTATCTTTTCTTTACTCACTCAACGACCAACAACTAATGTTAATGTAAAGCCGTAGATAAACAAAGGTGCACATACAAAGGAATCATTGCCACATATGTGACAAAATTAAAAGGAACTACCAGCGTGTTTGAGAATGACTAATGTTTGTAGTGGAGACCACATTTAAGTATGTGACGAAGTCAATGATTCTGAATGTAAGATGAAATTAAAATAATTTTTTTCATTTTTAAGTGGAGATCAATTTACATGGATGACAAAATTAACAAGGTTATGAATGACATATATTATCGAAGCAAGTGTAAAGCTTTTATATATAGGAATGAAAAATGTAAATGTTTATTAAATTCTCACCAAGTGTTTAACTAAATGAATGAGCGACATGTCACCTCATGGAGTATCATAATTGTAGCTTACAGAGAACATGAGCAACCTCTTAAAGCACTGCTAGTGTTTTACCAAATATAACCTGCCAGGTGTACAATGTGAACAATTTACCTTTGGTATTATACATTGTCATAGAGATTCAAACAAATTTGAAAAGAGTGACAATTTTGTATTGATCATTACAAGACTGCATAAAACATGACATTGATCAAAAGCATGATGAGTAAGTTTCATAAAAATAATTTATGAATATTAAATAAAGCAACAAAGGACACTGTTAATGTCAATACACAAAAAAATTAGTACCAAACTTGTGAAATCTAGGTTCTAATGGAAACCCTAGCCTTCTCGAAAATTGGCGAACCAAATTGTTAATAGAAGATTGATATACCCAAAGCATGTATTCCCATGGTTAGAAGGAATACATTGGGTTTCTTGTTGTTTGTCCATGAAAACCATATGAAAGCCACGAGTGCCTCTAGCGAAATTGACAGCTTAATAACCACAAAAACAAAAAATATGGTGTGTGTGAATAGGAGATTATTCAATCTAGTTCAAAAACAAATAAATAAAATAAATTCCCAATTCTAATCTCTCGCAACAAAAAAAGAATGTTTTCTGGACTTTTTAAGGCCCACCTTAGTATACCATACATACATGTTTCTCTATGTTGTAATACGGGAAAGAATTGCATCGTGGTTAGCTTCAAAGGACATGAGACATCATAGTTCATGCTCGTAGTTTATCCGGAGAGGAGATCGAGACTTAAAATAAGTACAATCATTCAATCGTACAAACGCCAACTCTCCTTTTATGGCCATGTCTGTGAAGTTTCTTGAAACTCCTGCGCAGCTCAAACCCATCCATAAGATTATGAAATAATTTCATTGCTAGATCGAAGCCACCACATTTGAACCAAGTTATCTCGCAATCAACACACTTTTCTCATCATCAAAGCTTATCTTATTTCGGATTCTTCAACATGAGATGGTGATCCTACACTATGTTCTTCATTAGCACATAGCAATTGATTTCTTGCATCATTCATTCTCACCGCCACTTTCTTGAGGATTATCCGGGAATTCATAATCAACTTTGTGTCCAAAACATTTTTGCATGTAAAACACCTTCCTTTAAATTCTCCTCTTCCTCTGCCAAAGTTACCTCTTTCTTTATATAAGGATAACCTCCTCTTGAGTAGCCACCTCCTCGAAGTATTTCGTACTTGTGAGCTTCTTGCATCTTCTTCTTGATTTTGTTTATGTTTTCCTTTGAGACCACATGAAGTATGATGAAATCAATGATTTCATGTGTAAGTATTTA
Organism: Taxus wallichiana var. yunnanensis; assembly: GCA_018340775.1. Taxonomy (NCBI): domain Eukaryota; kingdom Viridiplantae; phylum Streptophyta; class Pinopsida; order Cupressales; family Taxaceae; genus Taxus; species Taxus wallichiana. Next base: position 491,783,479 of record CM031241.1, on the reverse strand, counting down.
TGACTAAATTAATGATTTCATGTGTAAGTTGACATTATTAAAATAAATTATTAGCACCATGTTTGCGAATGACTCATATTTGTAGTGGAGACCACATTAAGTATGTGAGTAAGTCAATGATTTTATATGTAATTTGAAATTAAAATAATAAAATTATCATTTTTAAGTTGACAAAATTAACAAGCTTATGAATGACATATATTCTACCAAAGCAAGTGTAAAGTTTTTATATATAGGAATGAAAATGTAAATGTTTATTAAATTCTCGCCAAGTGTTTAACTAAATGAATGAGCGACATGTCACCTCATGGAGTATAATAATTATAGCTTATAGAGAACATGAGCAACCTCTTAAAGCCCTGCTAATGTTTTGCCAAATATAACCTGTCAGGTGTACAACATGAACAATTTCCTTTGGTATTATACATTGTCATAGAGATTCAAACAAATTTGAAAAGAGTGACAATTTTGTATTTATCATTACGACACTGCGTAAGACATAACATTGATCAAAAGCACGACAAGTAAGTTTCATAAAAAATGTTATGAAAATTAAATAAAGCAACGAAGGACACTTGTGAATGTCAATACACAAAAAAATAGTACCAGACTTGTGAAATCCAGGTTCTAATGAAAATCCATAGCGTTCCTAGAATTTGGCTGCCCAAAATGTTAATAGAAGATTGATATACCCAACATGTATTCCCGTGGTTAGAAGGAATACATTGTGCTTCTTGTTGTTTGTCCATGAAATCTATATGAAAGCCATGAGTGCCTCTAGCAAAATTGTAGCTTAATAATCACAAACACAAATAAATATGGTGTATGTGAATAGGGAGATTATTCAATCTAGTTCAGCAACAAATAAAGAAAATAAATTCCCAATTCTAATCTTTGCAACAACAAAAAGATTGTTTTCTAGACTTTTGAAGGCCCACCTTAGTATACATCATACATCCATGTTTCTCTATGTTGTAATAGTTGGGGAAATAATTACACATTGGTTAGCTTCAGAGGACATGATACATCCTATTTCATGCTCGTAGTTTATCTCGGACAGAGATCAAGCCTTAAAATAAGTATAGTCATTCAATGGTACAAATGCCAACTCTCCTTTTTTGGCCATGTCTATGAAGTTTCTTGGAAACTCCTATAGTTCAAACCCATCCGTAAGATTATGAATTAATTTCATTCCTAGATCAAAGCCACCACATTTGAACCAAGCTATCTGCAATTAACACACACTCTTCTCATCATCAAAGCTTCTCCTATTTCAGGTTCTTCAACATAAGAAGATGATTCTACACTCTCTTCTTCATTAGCACGCACCAACTGCTTTCTTGCATCATTCATTCTACTGCCACTTTCTTGAGGATTATCTGGGAATTCATATGACCTATGTCCAAAAACATTATTGCACTTAAAGCACCTTCCTTTAAATTATCCTCTTCCTCTTCCAAAGTTACCTTCCTTTATATAGGAATAACCTCCTCTTGAGTAGCCACCTCATGAAGTATTTTGTACTTGTGAGCTTCTTGCATATTCTTCTAGATTTTATTTTCTGTTGTCCTCTAATTTTTTGCTTCCCTCTACCTCTAAAACCTCTATGTATACCTCTGTATGCTACATTTTCCTCCTACTTATTTTGTCTTCTTCCTTTAGAGCTAATTGATAACACTCTTCTATTGTCTCAGGCTTACTAGGTTGAGTTCATCTTGAGTGTTGTACCTTAACCCATTAAGATACATGGTTATATTCTCCATATCCTCTTCCACATATCCTAATTTGATTGTTAACTACTAAAATTCTTCTGTATACTCTGACACTCATTTCTTTTTATTTCAAATTTTGTAACTTGTTAAACAAGTTAGTCTGATAATCTCGAGGTAGAGATTTTCCATAAAGTTTTTCTACCATCCACTCCCATGAATTAATTATCCTTTTATCTTGTATGAAATCCCACCAAAGTGTTGCACATCCTTTTAGTATTTTACAAGAAAATTTCACCTTATTTTCTTCAAGAACATTTTCATACTCAAAATATTTGTCTAACTCTGCAATCCACCAATGAGTTCATCTCCATCAAGACTATCTACATAAGTATGAATCTCCACTTTTGGTTTGGATCCTTCCCCATTATCACTTTTAACAACCTATCTACTTGTCCTTCTCCCTTCTCTTCAACTTCTTCTTTGCCGGAGTAGCTTGTGGTTCTTTCTCTCTATCACTTGTCATCTCTTGTGATTTCTCTTCTTATCTGATTTGCATCCACTACTACGGTTCGACATTAAAACATAACCTCATATTTCTAATTTCCTTGAGAATAGGATCTCCTATCTGAACACCTACTCTAGGTACTCTTCTTGGTGGCATTTTGGCTTCTCAATGCAACTCACTAATCAAAAATCAATTTTTCTCTTTCCTTCAAAGAATCTTGGCCTTATTTCAAGTCACCTCGATGCCAAACCTTATCTCGATACCACCTAATGTAAAAACACTCAACACCCTTGTCTATAACAAATTAGACTCTTAATATTCATCTCTTCCAATTAGTAATACATTAATTCATGATTAGGGTTGGTTAGATTTAATTGTTAACCTAAAAATGGTGTTTAGCTTAATAAAGTTACCTCTAAGGTTCAAAACTCTAATAATCCTCCAAAAGTGTATATTCATGCATTCAAACCTCTCTTTTAATGGGGTACACAAGAAAATTGGATAAATATGTTCTTTCACTTTTTTACGTGTCTCCTCTATCTTTTAGCCTTGATTTCATACAAACCTTATTTTTTTGACAAACTCAGAAATAATAAAAGGAACATAAACACCCTTTAGTGAGTTTCAACTCTCCACTAAATTTTTACCCTAAAACTTATTTTTACCCCTTTAACTCACCTATCACCATTCCAATTAGGTCTCTTAGCTATGTTTTTATGATTTTTATTGAAAATGAGATCCCTCACATGCCAAAATACAAAAACCAAACTTGAAATAATGGAGCACCAGGTTAGAAAAATCTATAGTCCCAGTCTCAAAACTTAAGAACACTTCTCACTCCTTCTAGATTAATTTCTTGCTTAAACCCTAGGCAAGGTTTTGATAGACCCAAGAGGAAGGAGTTTAAATTTTATTGCACCAAATTATGTCTCAAAGGATCTAATAATAATTGTAAGTTCAGTATGATCATTAGTCAACTATAGAAACAAGTTTCAAATCAAATACTTACTCCTTATGCTTGAAAACGTGAATTCAGTAGTCCATGATTGAGTGATTTCCATACACAAGCTTGTACAATTATATTTAGCTGAAAATACTTATCGAGCCCAGTCTCAATAGATCACAAAAAACACAAATAATAATGATAACGTCCTTAAATATTTTTCCATACACAAGTTTTAGTATCCAAATATTGAATATTTTGTCTAGTTTCAAACCTAAGTACTCAAACTTTGTTACACAATATTCAAAGCCTTCTCGTACATTGCTTCAGAAAAGAAATACATGTCTACACATAAAAATATCTTATTATTCTCTTCCTCCTTGCTTGCCTCAAATTATATTCCTTCACTAACTACATTCCTATGTAGTTACACACCTAACTAGACTTAATTATACTTAATAGTCCAAGTTAACATGTTTGACTAAAATTTTAGGCGAGTTACATATCACGAACACCCATATGATGTTTTATGCCCTTAATGTATGACTTAAAATTTGTATATGGACCCCTAAACCAACCTATACCAACACCAAGAACCACTATGACTAAAATTTCCAAAAATAAGGAGGTTTTACAAGGAAGAAATACAAATTTGATTTTTGGAGGGAAAACTCAATTTGAACTCAAATTTGAAATCTAAGACTTCCTACACATTCAATCCTACACTAAATGCTTATAAACATGTAGATAAGTACAAAATTATTATTTTTAATCCTCCTAGATGATGCTCCTTCATCAATCATGTAGGTTGTGTATGACTTGATGTATTTGGTCACATCATGTAAGAGATTTGGCCAATAGAAATAGTTTTGCAAGACTACCACTATTTATATACTTTAAAGTGGCATGTAACCTAACTATATTGAACCTCCCAAATCAATTTCAGGAACTCCCCTATAGGAACACAAATGTTTCTCATGTGGCACAAAACCCCTTCCTATAAATGATAGTCTAAAATATTATTTCTATCCCTTAGCATTTGATATATGTCATAAAATTTAGGGTCATGTTAATAAATTTGAGGTCACTTTGATGTCTCATGCCCACATGAGTCAAGGATTCTTGTTAGGGATATACTTAAGGATAAAATTAAATAATCGACAACTCAATTGGCGCTCCCCTTCTTGTGTAGGATGTTGAGAGATGGAACTACCATAGATAGGTGGACCTCTTTTAGTGATGATCATTTTAAAAATTTCCTTGGGTTTGCGTGGATTGTAAGGGATTTTGATCTATGTGGATGATAGTCTCTTTTTATAGAATACAATACTTTCATAGTTTGTAAGATTTCAAAATGGCGTACAAATCCTTGTCATACAGTGGGTACCTGTGCACTGTGTCAAATAAGGTCTCATTATAGTATGCCACCAAATTCCCTTGTCAGTGAGATTGTGTTGTGTGCATATTCCGAAGCATTTGTTTCTATCTGGAATGAATGTTGTATATATGTTAATACTAAGACTAGTGTTGAGTGTTTTCTTTCACTCATCCATGAAAATGCCTTACATTGTGCCTTTTTTCATAAAAATAATTTTGTTCCTTTGTGCCTCACCTTATTCAAAGGAAATGCAATGTGAGAACAAACAAGTATAAAATTGTGATAAAATATGGATATGCCCCAAAAACTTCAGATTTCGACGATGTGATTTGGTGTTGGCTAGTCTCAAATGACTTGGATTTTTTTTGGGTCCACATCCATGTTTTCCTTATCAATGATGTATCCAAAGTAGTGGATACCCTCGATGCCAAAGGAACACTTCTCTTGTTGGCATACTTTTTATGCTTGACACAAGGTCCGAAGAACCTACTAGAAATGTTGAAACATGATCCTCCCATGTCTTACTAAAGACAAGAATGTCATCTAGATACACAACCACAAATCAATTAATTAACAATCACAAGATATCATGCACCGTCCTCATGATTGTTTTAAGTGCATTTGTGAATCACAAAAACACAATAAAATATCCAATATTTAAAATTACGTTATTGAGTTTCAATTTTGTACGAGGATACACATTTATAGGAGAGGGTATCTTATTATCGAGGAGTCATATTCTAACTCATATAACCACAAATATCCTATATGAGTGTATTGTTATACCAATGCACTAATATTAAAAACTAATATAGGTGTCTATGGTACACCTATAACAATATTCATAATAGGGAGGAAAAATCTAGATGAATTTGGACTTCCGCAACCATTACGATTGAGGGAGATATGGAAAAGTTACTTCGCAAAAAGATGAGATATACGAGTTTAAAAATTAGGAGATCCAAGAGCTAACATATTTTACAAAGATAGCGGGAATATGAATCATTTATAACACCCAAAGATGAGGATGAAATTCCTATCTTCATAGGACAAAACATTCCTTTCTGATTGAATATTGACCATGAAGAAGCATGGAGAAATCTTGACTTGTAAGAGGACAACCCCCAATTGCCATATGATGTAGGGAATGAAGAAGACAAAATGATTCTTGATGAATTCCAAACTAAAAATATACCATTACATTTGTTCACGAAGAATAGGTTTTCTCATTCCCATTCGAAGATGAAGATTCTCTTGATCATGTCATCCATGGAGAAGATGTTATCACCGAATCACAACCCTTCTGTGTTTATACAAGTGAATATACTTGTATTCATGGTGTGATTGGATAACATGGGTACTATCTCCAAGTTGTGGGACTTGCAACTTGAGATAGACCTCCAGAGAAAGCTAGTTCTTGCTCCTAAACTACATGCCACAATCTACTCTAATGCAGGGGAAACTAACTATTCTAATCTAAATTTCCAAGGGACCAGGGAGAGAGAATGCATAAAATGAAAGCTTACACTAAAACGGTGATACACCAGAAAAGGAGGGTGTGAAAGTAGTCTCCAAATGTGTGAAATACAGAGGCAAAGTGCACACTAGAAGAGGTGATGACAGTTCTCCATAATCTAGCAAAATGCATTCACAACAATATTCCAAGCATACACAATGATAATGAATCCCTGCAAGAACATAATAATAGACACAATATTCTTGTAGAAAGATTAAAGGGGCAAGAAGAATGCAAGAAAACACAACAGGGGAAGATACATCCACAAACTGATATTTTATTGCTTCATGATATGCACGATTCAATCTATTACAAGATAAGGGCACGGATCACCATGCAAGGAGTCCACTACAAGAGCCTCGCAACACATTAGATTCACAAAGCAATTTTGATAGAGCTTTGCTTATCCGAACTACTTCTTACAATGAGCCCAATACCCCAATTTATAGAAAAATGAGAAGGAAAAGAGAAGGGAAAATGGAAATCCCAAAATATGTCCTTCAACCACCTATAAGAGGCATTAAATGGAGTAAAATGATTATATATTACTTGCAAAAGGCTCCCCATACTTGTCCCATGTGCTGCAGCAGAGAAAGAATGATGACCATGCCTCTTAATTGCACTCCCAACCACCAAATGAAACACTGTTGTGAACCCAGCCACGTTTTCTAAAAAATATCGACAAATTTCTAATCAAATCTGGAATTTCTTGATTTCTGTGCATTGGGCTCGGATCCACGATTCCAACGATACCAATTTTTGTGATTTCGTTGAGAAATGCAAAAGTTATGGCCTTCCCGAGTGTGTGCAGCTATTTTGGGTCTAGCGGGCATTTTACAATCATTTGACGAGAATGAGCGTTTTTGTGCTCATTCCAGAAAGTCCAATTTTGTGAAAATCGAGCTCGAGTCAAAGTTATGGCCGTTTGAAGTTTCACTTTGGTCAAACGTTGACTTTTTTTCTTTACCTTCACCGCTCAAGCTTTTGCGTCCCTCGCGTACCTTTTCCCGGCTGTCCCGGACCAAAATCTCCTGCTTCGGCCGATTCGGGCTCCCTTGTTCCTGCTTGCGGCAAAGACACGTGGCGAGATTCCATTCGCTCTCGGCTCCTTCGGCTTTTCGCGTCCTCCGCATACTTTTGGCCCGGATGTCCTAGTACGAAAGTCATCTGTTTCGGCTGAATTGGCCGATTCGCATCCTCCGCACACTTTTGTCCCAACTGTCCCGGACTTCCTGGGACAAATTTCTCCGAACCGCCCGAAATGGACTGACTTGCGCCAAACCGGCCGATCCGCGTCTTTCGCGTACCTTTGTCCCAACTGTCCCAACTGCGTGAAAACAACACTTAGTCGATTTTTTCCACTTTTCGGCCGGTTCACCTTTTCGCATCCCGCGTCCCGATGTCCCGGATGCCCTTTGCTTTGCAAACCGCTCACAGCGGGCTTCCGGCCGATTCGCGCCCAGATGTCCCTCATGTCCCGACTGTTGCGAGGACTAGGACTTAGCCATTTTTCATGATTTTTCCTGGCCCAAGCTTGTTTTCTGCAACTTTTTCACATTTTTAAAACTTGCTGGGTTTTCCTCTTGGACAGGAGAGTTAGAAAGAAGCCGAGGGGACCCCAGAAACATGATTTTTGCCTTGAATCAATATAATTGCTTGGGACTAAAGAATTTGATGCATGTTATCAAAATTACCTTGAGGGGTGAATTTTGATAACGTAAGAAAGGCCAATTTGTGACGAGCCTTTAAAAATTTTGAAAGAGGAATTTGTACAAGAAATGTTGAGAGTTGGAGAAGAAAAAAAAGATCCTCAACTTAGCCTTGAACTTCTAATGCAAGCCATGGGATTGCAAGATAGGTATGAATCTAATTCTGACTTCTCAATTGATTTCAAAAATTGTCATGATAAAACAAATAAAGATTAGAAATCAAATTTCTCTCATGAAACAAGGATTCATGGATATAATGATGAAATTGAAGTTTTCTCTTTTTTATTAGAAGAGGAAGATTCCTCTCGTGATGAAAAGGATGAAAAAAATTTCTTTGAGCCATTGGAGGATGAGGCCTCCCATAATGAATAAGAAATGAAATACAATGAAATTTGGGATAATGAATCAATTCCTCTAAATTGTTTCCTAGAATTTCAAAATGAAGATTATTCAAATGAATGTAAAGGTGATATTTTAGTAGTTTCAAAGGATTGTGTGAAATAAATCTTGAAAGTTGTAGAAGGTACTGAGAATATCCCACTAAGTCTTGAACTCTTAATTCAAGCCATGGATATGCAAGACAGTGTATGAGACCAATTATGGTTTTTAGTTGATATGCAAATGTTTTATGAAGAGATAGATCAAAAGGATGAAATTAATAATCCTCTTGAAACATCCATTGATACACATGAATGTGGAGATGAAATTTTCTTCTTCCCTTTCGAGAAGAATATTATATACAATATGAATTAAAATAAAATGATATGTTTAAATCTCCCATAAATAGTTTCATGTATGAAGATAATGTCTCTATCACGGAGGAGCTCATCACATCCCATGAAATCCTTGATGAGAAAATGTATGAAAAAGGATAATGTATTGATCAACCAAGAAGTCAAGAAGAGGCCATTAATGATATGGAACGATTCAAAATGTCTATCAAGAATCATCCCACCAGTGTAATGACCATGGAACACTAGACAAGAGAAGATCAAATGCCAAATAATGAGACTAATGATAAATGTGATGAGGTTGATATAATTAAGAACCATAGGTATGAAAATCATGGGATGAAAGATAAAACTTATCGGTGCGGTCAAACACATAAAAGGAGTTCACAGACTAGAAATTCCAAAAAAATTGAGGAGGGGCTCTTATTTCATCGCACTGAAGGTGAATTTCTTTTCAAAACATCATCATTTGAAGTTGCCCTGTCCATGTAACATGTTCTATAATGATGAAGCAATGCATAGAAAGTGGGTTTTCCCCCGCATGTTTTTGGCCTGATGAATTACAACGTAAGTATTGAAGGCAAATAAGTATGGCGCGCACAGACATAAGGCATGGAGGTTCGTACAGAAGTGTAATGGAAAAGGGCGCGCCCAGAAAATTATGATATCGTATTATCCATTTTTCAAGTATGAAGATAAAAATAGATGTTGAGTGTGGAAGATGCATCAACATGAAGACTTGGAAGAAAAGAAAAAAGGTTATTTTAGACTAGTGGAAGATCAAGTGACATGCACAAGTTTTGAGTTGTTAATAGGATTAGAACTGTAGTTATTATTAGATAATCTATTATTAGTGAAGCTTGCATTCTTTTGTATTTATCTTGTAGTGGTGCATGGCTATTCTTAGCATGCAGCCTATTTTGAGGATGCATAAGTGGTGAAGGGCAAGTCCCCACCCCTATATATATATATGTATGTATGTATGTATGTATGTATGTATGTATGTATGTACATATGTATGTATGTATGTATTTATTTGCATGGTTTACTAGAGAGTGTAAAATCATATGAATGTTTTGTAAGGTTATGTTGTTGGTTATGAGCACGCATGACCTATGATGAAACACTTATGTATGTATTCAACTTATGTGGTTTACAATTATTAATATAATGAATATTTGTTGTTGGATATTGGTTGTTGACATATCTATGACTGGATCTTGTATGGTAAATATGATCTTGATTCTTGTGTAGTAATTCTTGCATATGGTTGTGCTCTGGATCTATTTCATGTTATCATATACTTTTGAATGGTTATTATGGATATGGAATACATGTCTTCTCATGATAATACCTTGACAAAGCTGCTATAAAAGAGGGACCTCGGTATCTTTGCATGCTTCGGGTGAGTGCTCAGTCTACCTAAGTGATGTGCCAAGGTGCCTTGGGATGTTTGGTGAAATAAAATACTATATTTTGGTTCCGTTGTCAGAACCTCTTTCGAGTTGTTGCAAGGATGTTGCATGATGAAAATGTATTGATTAACTTTGGAAAACATTAAGATCTAGGTAGAAAATTTAGAGGAAGAATTTACTCATGATACAATACTGGACCTGAGTTTCATGCACACGTGTGGGTTGAAGAAAATTTGTATCATGAGCTCTATGAGATGTTCTTTTATTATTTTTCTATAGAGTTGTATGATTGGCTGGTAGCATATACATCGAAGATAAATTGGAGGTATATAATAATGGTGTGGACACAAAAATATTCCCAGGCTCTGCATGATGCTGATTTAGCTTGGACACATGTTGTAGATCATTGGTGGAGGGGTTTTTTGCATATTTAAATGTTGGAGTACGTTTTTTCGAATTATTCTTATCTAGAGGTTGTGGAGTTCTAGTTCTTGCATGAACCCAAAGGATCTTATTTGCACACTATCCCTTTAGCTATTAAGATCTTGATGGTAACTTTGGATTTGGAAGAATGACACATGGATAGCTAAATCTCTACCATGCATGAGGGTAGGAGTAGGTGTCATGAAATATGGAAGATCTTATGACAGAGAAGGAAAGAGAAGATAACCAAATCAAGTATAATGAAGCACAAGAGAGGAAATTGGAAAATAAGCGCAAAGTTGATGAGCATATGGAGTTATGGAGATAGGTGATACACGAAGGATTCAAGGTTCATGCAGAGGACACGGAACTTGAGCATCCAAAGATTCTCCCCATTTAGGAAAGTGCGGAAGAGAATCCACCTTGGCTTCGATGAGAGCGCGTCGGAAGAAGAAAGAGTAAGGGCCATAGGCATGCATCTGATCCCACTTGGAGAGCTTGCCCTTGCACCACATGTTCCAGTTTCTGAAATAGTAATTGAGAATCAGGGTAGTAGTGGTGAAAGAGTAACAACAGGTAGATATCATTTTCCTTTGGATACAAAAGTACAATAAGCAACACGACCATCTATGGCATCACATGCGACAACATATTTGTTTTTTGGAGGACCAATTAGAGGCATACTTTCTAGTGCATCATTAGGATAGAGTGTGGGCACATAGAATCTTGGGCACACATCTAGAAGTAACACAACTTCACAAACCATGGGAGTTCAATTTAGTATGAAATTTAGAACAAAGAGTAGCTCATCCTATGGTCCATTTCCTAATACAGGGGGAGGATCAGGAGGTTTGGGATCTAGTGGATTTGGTGGTTCTGTAGGTGAAGGGAATACTGGAGGTAATACAGTTTTGGATCTGGTGGGCACGGTCCACACCGACCCTAACAAGTTTATTATGAGATGTCTCTTTACTTAACAGAGTATAGAGGCATTGAGGATACCACAGAACACGTACACAAGTGTGAGATACTATGGCATGCTAAGGGAATTACAACTCCAGAGCGTAAGGAAAGTTAGTTTGCTACAAATTTGCAAGGGCATGTGCATAGCTGATATAGTAAGTATGATCCGAACTAGACTTGTGTATACTACAACACACTACATGATGCTTTCCGGGTTGAGTTCCATATACCTAAGTTTGACCAGAAAAACATTAATGTGGTGAAGGACATTAACCAGAGCATGGTTGAGAGTGTAAGGAAGTATGATGCACACTTTAAAAATTTGTTATCCAAGTTGTTTTATGATATTCACCATAGCCAACATGCTTAGTGGTTTCTTGGGGCATTTATCACACCTTTTAGAAGGGGGATTTCTCATAAGACATTCACAGATCCATGTGAGGCTTTGGAAGGATCTTTGTGCACTGTGGAAGTTGGAAGCATAAATACTAGAGTAAGCACATTCTTAGAAGCACAAATTACAGCCATGTCGAAGCAATTGGAGATGTTATCAACCAATTCAACTCATGAGATGCGCATTGGTATTTGGTGTATAGATTGTGAGGTTAAAGGACATACTAAGGATAACTACCCTCATAAATCGATGCGTGCCATGTTACAAGATTGTGAGATCTGTCACTTGGATCATGATTCAAACAAATTCCCTTTGCTACAACATGTGATTCGAAAGAATGTGTCTTATTCTTTGTAAGATTTGTAAATCACATACCCATGATATGGAGAACAGTAGATTGATTTATCATATTCATGATGTTATTGATCTTGGTGTGCGCTGCACCGTGTTGTAAATAATTCTAAGGACCGGGATGAGAATCATAGTCATAATGAAGGGCACTCGATGGAGGTGTCGAGAGGTTGAGGTTACCATGGAGGATACAGAGGCCGAGATCACAATAGTGGAAGAAGTGAATTCCCTCATGGAACTGTTATACTTGTGGATCCCTTGATCATTATAGGTGTGATTTCCTCGTAACATTATTTTCTCATGGTGCAGAAAAAATCAAAAGTTTGAAGAGTTCCCGGATTTGTATGAGTATATGAGTAAGAAACACAAGGAAGATAAAGGTTCAGGAATGATAAAGGTCCAGTGCATCATAAAATATTAGTGTATGTGGAAGTTAGCGCATGATCCTGAAGTCATACTTTTTAGTGACTACACTCGTCGAGGTTGCACATTCTCATGAGACTCAAAGAAAAATATTGTTATTACAAAACGTGAGGTATTAAATGTAAAGTATCCAGATCCTTCTCATTAGAAGGAGATGTATCAAGAAAATATGAAGGTTATTAGGAACGTATAGGGTGAGATACAATTCTTAAAGGAGCAGTCACTTAAGCTAGAGCAGTTTAAGGTAGTTGAGCTTCCTCAGAAGGATTTTGATGACTTAAAGGAGGTCTGTAAGATGTTGTGCTATGAAAATATCATTTCTTTGTTAGGGGAATGGTTGTGGGAGAAGGTACCACATGCTGGAGTTAAGTTTGAGAGACAAATATTGCATTTGAACTTTCCTCCTCATATTCTTGAGTATGATAAAGAGATCACATTGAATGCAGTTGTTGATGGATGTCTATTGAGTAATATATTGATTAATATAGGCACGAAAGTAAATGTACTCACTTTAGATGCATGGAATCATATTGGGAGACTCCGTATGATGGAAAAGTGACATGCGAGCATGGGAATCTACAAGTACCTCTTCCTCATACCTGACCTCCCGAGGTCATGCCGAGATAGCTGGTGAATGTTGAATATAAATGGATACAGACAAGCTAATCGGGTAATCTTATATCCTCAATACGCAATAATGGAATCTCGTGAATCTAAGGCAAAGAAGGCCCTCCTAACTGAATTGGTGTAATGGTTTGTTTGGATATAATAGCTGTTCGGAGGCTCTAATCAATGTCGAGCTCTGCCGAGATCCTGTTTATTGGTTGTTGGATATGTGGGAAGTGACATGTGGGAGCTTCATATATATCTCCAGAAAAGGTCATGAAAATGGTGATAGGAGGTTTAGTGGATTTGTAGTGAACTATGGGTGGTTTTCTGGTCTAGTCTAGAAAATATTAGATTGATTGGCTTCTATATTTAATATGGAGAATTGCGTGATGATATCTGGCGGGAGTGGTGAGGATCTAAATACTAGCGTTCGTAAACCAATGATCAATACTTAACTGATTTGTAGGCCCATTGGGTTGTGGGACTTGGGGATCACAACCGTGAGTTCATGGTTGTTGTGGACTTGTTATGGTCATGTGAAGAATCAATCCCTTCTTTTGACTATCTAGTAATCATATGCCTTTTCAGCCTCTATGTTTAGAACTAGAAGTTGTATAATTTTCTCAAAATACCTTACAGGTGTTCTGGCAACTTGAATGCGTAAGCTAGTATCTATGTCAATGAGGAGGTCTCCTACGTCAGGTTGTGGAACTAAAGGATCATAACCAAATACTTGTTCTCTTTCAAATCCTTATACAATCATTCGATATTTTATCAAGGCAATCTATAGTTAGGATGATTTGACCAAAATGTGTATGCCTTGTCATCTTCGATATTTAACCCTCTCAGTTGTTCACTAATTGCTTGTAGGTTTGCCATTGCTCGAAAGACCTGTATCCTAAGGTCTTGATCTATATCAACTAATGTTGTGGGTAGATTTGGTTGAGGCACTATTGGTTCAAATATATATTCTCTAGGCTCTCTAGGTCCCGTGATTGTCATGCAAAATGATTCAACTTTCTAATTAAAATTAATAAACTAATTATGAAAGATATATCTACACTATGCATGTATTCTTTTATTTTTGTATTTTCGATGAAGTATTTTAATGAAATTAAAGAACTACTCTAACATATTTAGAAAATGGACAACTAATCTAGTAATGAAATTAAAACAAAAAAGTAGTTTGGTGTGGCTATTTTCCTGTGCGGTTGTGATTTTATCCTAAATATTTAAGCAACTAACTTGTTTTAAATTGAAAGACTCTTGATTCTTCCTTAGAAGTGAGGAATGAGTCATAGTTTCTCGAAACTATTAATCCCCATAGCTTCCCGATGATGTTGAGAGTGAGCTTTTGACTAAAATAAAATAATTTACTACTCTATTTGATACATTGTAACTAGAATTTTGATAGCTCAAACCTGACATTTATAGAACAATGGCAAACCTAGTTGTGTGTGACTTTGTCACCTCAGTGTGATCTCCTCGTTCCTTTGTGTTCGCGTGAATCCATAAAATCATGTATATGATAGCATCAATAGAAGAAGGAACTTTGAACAATGGCAGCTTTTGGACGTAGACCGAATACAATGCGAGTAGGAGAGGGATAGTGCAAGTGAACAGAGCTTGACTATGCAATTCTTAGTGGGATTTATCGCAGGAATACAACACAAGTACACCGAGAGTTCTTGAAACTATCCTTTATGACCAACAGAACACTCGTAACTCTAATGGATTCCAATCTACAAATGAAACTACTTTACTCTAGACTGACTTGCATGGAACAACAATGAAGCAAGACTGAAACAAGAAGATCAAATGACCTCTAAACAACAAAGGAAAACTAACAATGGAAGCAAAACATGAAACTATGGGAATTCTAATTGAGAAATTCAAAATACTGAATAATAGAATTGAGAAGGAGAGGGGCCATTTTTTTGAAAACAAGCTAGCTATTTATAGCAAATGCATTTACCAGAGGGTAACTCCCAATTGAACTCTTTTACTATAAACAAAGGGAAAACACTATTCATAGGGTGGCCAAAACATAAATACAAAGCAAAGTAGCTGAAGAATGTGGGTAGAAATTGAAGATTTACATTTGACGTGATCATCGGAACTTTCTAGAAAACACGAACAGACCGCCGCCTATGCGGGCGGCGGTTATGGGACCACCGCCTAGGCAGGGCGGTGGTCTCATCACTGAAGACCAAAATGCAAGGAAACAGGGGGGCAGAGGGAAAAAAAAGAATGCGGAGGCTGAGCGGGGCATGCAAGATACAAACGTATACTTGGTGAGCTTTTCTGGATTCTGAACACCTTGCAAGGAGACCTATATCATCATTGGGGTATGTGTAACATATTTTTGGTAGTGCAGTACCCTACAATTTTGGGTACGTATAGAGACCACCATTAAAACCATTTTCAAATGTGTTTTTTATGGCAAACAAGACCAAATCCATGCACATTGGAGTTTTGAGGAATGATAACATTACCGTACAAGGGGCTAAGTTTACTAGAGACTTTGAGGTCTTAGCACTTGTAGAAGCAGACAATTTTCCAGCATTTCTTGGGTGCCCTTAGTGTTATGCAAATAATGTTGACCTGCACTTTAACAAATGATATATCAATTTTGAGAACAAGGAGGAGAACGTGATTATTATTTTGATAGATTGGAAGGTTACACCCTATGTTGAACCTTTGAGTGAAGAGGATTTGAATAGAATATATGTGTGCACAGTTAGAGATCCTGAGTTTCTCGAGCCATCTAAGGAGGTTGTTATTCAATGGGATGATGCTCATTCTATGAATGATACTATAATTGTTTCATGTGACAATTGGGCACATGGAACGTATGAAATGCTAGGGCACATAATTAAGAACATAGTTACTCGCATCATCAGGTCGGGAATGGTTAGGCATTTGGGCATTAACCAGATACCTCAGTATACTAGTGAAGGAAATCCTAATGTATTTCTACACGCTATGGAAGCTCAGTAGAAATACCAAGTGGAAAGGATAAATATGCTAGTTTATACCTTGTGTGGTACAACAATGTGATGGTGGAATACACACAGAGATAACCTTTTGGAGTGGAAAGAAGTGAGAATCACTCTCTACTAGGTTTCTTAAGAACAATGCACCCTCTAAGATATGTGAATTCCATGGGAATGATTCTACTACACACCACGTTCGTAAATATCAGAGACTCTTGACAGAAGGGTACGAGGCATTTCCGCCATCACTCTGGGTACATAAGTTCTACGCACTAAGTGTTTGTATGTGTGCATGGTATGTTCATTCAGAATTAACAAGAGTCATAGTTGATTGGAAGGAGATGACCTCATGTATGACCCATACTTTTGATTATATTTCTGCTAAACTTCCAGACAATGAAGAACTACATATTATCAAGTGTTTTATGATGGGGGATAGTGTAAAATATGAGGAAATATCATTAGATATGTTTATAGAGTCAGATTTAGAGGTGCACTTTAAAGAACCAGAAACAGATGAGGAGCAGTTGGGGTGCGCTTGGTTTGAAAAATAGAAGGGTAAGTTGGTCTATATAATTGATGGTGAAGAAGTATAGAATATGGATGTTGATCACACTATAGGTACGCATGAAGTCTTGGATAGAGTTGATGAGAAGGCACGCCCTTATCATGAGCCTATGAGAACAAATAACGTTAACATTGGGAGAATTGAAGAACCTAAGGAGGCCATTATTGGTGATCATTGGTCTGAAAAGGAGGTTTCTAATATTATTGAGCTATTGTGTGACTTATAAGATCTATTTCCACATGGATACCATGAGTTAAAAGGAGTGCAACCCTATTTCGGCGAGATGAGGATCAAGATAAAAGAAGGTGCGTGCCCAGTTAGGAAGAGGCCTTATCGATGAATCCTAATCTGCATATCAAGGTAAAGGAAGAGATTAATAAGATGTTGAAATATGGAATCATTGAGCCCATTGAGGAATTAGATTGGATGAGTCCTATGGTGATCAACATAAAGAAAGATAGTAGGATAAGGATTTGTGTGGACTACAGAGAGTTGAATTCTTCTTGTGTCATAGATCCTTTTCCCACACCTTTTACTGAGGAGATCTTGGAAGGTGTTGTAGGGCGTGAGATCTACTCCTTTACTGATGGATTCTATGGTTATCATCAAGTATGCATCGCAAAAGAATACCAAAAATATAACTTTCACTACTGAATGGGGAAGTTTTGCATATATAGTTATTCCCTTTGGGTTGAAGAATGCACTTGTAGTCTTTTTGTGCATTGTGGTACAGATTTTGAAGATGTTATACACAAGTTTTTACAGGTTTATCTGGATGATTGGACTATATATGGGATGGTAAAATATCACTGTGACAATTTGAGGCTCATGTTTGAGTGTTGTAGGCAATTAAACATTTCCTTGAATATTAAGAAGTGTATCTTTGCTACACTTTTTGGGACATATTATTTGTAAGGAAGGTTTATTGGTAGCTCCTCCTAAGATTGTAGTTATTATAGGCTTGAAGGATCCTACTAATCAAAATGAGGATCATATTCTTATGATATACAGGGTATTACAGAAATTTCATAAAGGGATATGCTAGGATCGTCACACCCTGGAGGAGTTATTAAAAAGTAAAAGATAATTTTCATTGGAATAAAGTGCAGTAGAAAAAGTTTGATACATTGAAGGAAAGGCTCACTTCTTGCCCATTTTACACTTTTCTTCTTGGGATAAGTCATTTCGTATACATGTGGATAGTTCTGGCATGGCCATTAGAGAAGTGTTAGCCTAGCTTGGTGAATTTATTGTTGATCATCATATTTGTTTTGCAAGAAGGAAGTTGACCCCGATGAACATAATTACACAACTATAGAGCGTGAAGCATTGTCTATGATTTATGCGCTGCATAAGTTTAGGCAATAATTTCTCACAAATCCTTTCATATTTTATACAGATCACATGACATTGAAGTAATTGGTAAATAATCCCATTCTACAGGGGCACATATGCCATTGGATTATGTTGTTTCAAGAATTTTATTTTATAGTAGTGGTAAAGCCTGGGAAAATTAATTCTGGACCAGATCATTTATCAAGGATTAACTCAAGTGAGGACACACAGAGAATTGAGGATACAATGTTGGATGTAAAACAATTCAGATTGAACCATGTACCCTCTCACTTAGAATATATTGTTGTGGTACCATCCCGAGATTGGAAGGAGCTATTGTTGGAGTTATATTTGGTGTTGGAAACACTTCATTTGCCATGTTATCATTTGGGACAGCAACTGCAATTCTGATAGTCCTCTCTAGGCTTCCATCCCATGCTTCATCCTCCACGAACTGAACATCATGGCTGATTATAAATTTCCTATTGATAGGATCAAACAACTTATATGATTTTGTTTCCTCTGAGTAACCAACAAATATACATTTTTTTCCTTTATTATCTAACTTCCTTCTCAACTCATCTGGAACATGCGCATATGCTATGCATCCAAATACCTTCATATGAGAAACACTATGTTTCCTTCTTGTCCAAGCCTCTTGAGGGACTTTGTTTCTTATGCTCTTTGTTGGGCACCTATTCATGATGTAAACAGTAGTTGCCACTGCCTCAGCCCAATATTCATTTGGTAGATGTTTGGCTGCCATCATGCTACGAGCCATCTCCATAATTGTTTGGTTCTTCCTCTCCGCCACACCATTTTGCTGAGGTGTATAGCGGGCTGTAAATTGCTTGTGTATGCCATGAGATCTGCAAAAATTATAAATTCATTAGATATAAATTCACCACCTCTATCCGTCCTTAGAACCTTGATGTAGTGGCTGCTTTGCTTCTCCACAAGTGCCTTGAACTACTGGAAATAAGAAAATGCATCAGATTTGTGTTTTAAGAAATAAACCCAAGTTTTTCTTGTGAAATCATCAATAAAAGTAAGAAAATAAGTGCAGCCTCCTATAGACGGTGTTTGTATTTACCCACAAATATCTGAATGCACAATCTCAAGTGGAGTCAGTAGCTCTATTTGCCTTGCTAATCGAAATGACTCTTTATGTTGTTTGCACGTAATACATCCTTCACAAACTCTTTCCTTTCTTAATTAATGGAAAACCTTTTACCATATTCTTCATATGAAGTAATTTCAGCACTCCAAAGTATAAATTACCAAATCTAAAATGCCAAAGCCAAGAATCATCCTTTACTACCGATTGAAACGCTGCTTGAGTTTCTACAAAAACATCTTTTTCCTCTTTGGAGCTATTCGGCATTTCAGTATTGTCTTGGAAATTTCTGTAGATTTCTTGAAATTTCCGTAGATATTTTGAACCTTTTTGTCACTGTTTTGAAAATTTCCATAGTGTCTTGGACATTTCCTTAGTTATGTCTGTGGCTACTACTAATTTTGTATCTTCTACCTTAAAAGATGCTCCAAATTATTTATAGTATGTGTCTCATGAATAGCTTGAGCTGTTTTTCCTTTCATGGTTGGAATTATTTTTAAGGGAAACATGCGGTTTACAAATCACTTGTACCTTGAAATAAGCATATTGCTTGGAAGCTTGTCCAAAATAACACATTCATTATTTTCCATGTACACTCTATATCCGTTTTGTATTAGCTATCTAATGCTCATCAAGTTGTGTTTTAGACCAGCAACATAATATACATGAGGCATAAATTTTGGCTCCCCCTTTTTGGTTAGAATATTAACCGTTCCTTTACCCAAAATAGTGACTTTGTTGTTGTTACAAGTGTAACATCAGTTGAACTGATTCTTCCAAACTAGAAAACAAATCTTTATTACCTGTCATGTGATTACTGCAGCCCGAATCTAAATACCATATGTCACATGGGCTTTCTTGAACAACATTGCACTCAACTGGAGAGTTTGTAGGGATTTCTTTAGCAATCTTTGTGCATGTAATGAACATGTTGCCTGAGGGAGTGCTACTTGACTGATTTTGACCTTGCTTTTGCTAGTCATACTATTTTTTCTTGCATTCATGAGCATAATGCCCAAACTTCTTACAATAGTGACATTGAATGTGTGATTTGTCAAATCTTTGGCCACTTGGGTGACTTTGAAATTCTAATTTTGACCTCTATCACTAGCATTTGCATAACTGCTTTGCTACGTCCACTTCTAGGAGAACTTCTCCTCTTCCTCTAGACTGAAACTCGTCCTTCCTCTTCCACGATTTATAGAAATCTGAGATGAAAATTCATTTTCAACCGAACTATTTTACCTATTCAGTCTATATTCATGATTGATAAGAGAGGCATGAAGCTCATCAACACTAAATTGGCTCAAATCTTTGGTTTCCTCTAGAGCCACAACTACAGGATCAAATTTAGAAGGGAGACTTCTAAGTACCTTCTCAACAACCTTCCTATCCTCTATGACCTCTCCATGGGACTTCATTTGATTTATCAAACCAACAACATGAGTAAAGAAATATTCTACCTGAATCTGAGTTTCTCATTGATAAATTTTCAAATTCTCTTCTAAGGAGCTGTAATTTAGTAGTTTTAACCTTGTCCATACCTTGATATGCAATCTGGAGTGTGTCCCATGCTTCCTTGGCTTGCTTTGCTGCTGCAACTCTTGGAAGTATGCTCTCATGCATTGCTTGATGGATATAAAATAGTGCTTTCCCATCCTTCTTCCGCTGTTCCTTCAAGACGTCCTTTTGAGCTTGTGTAAGAGAATTGTATGCTGCCTAGTCTGCTGGTTCTTGGTAACCATTTTCAACCATTTCCCAAATGTCTTGAGACCGAAAAAAGCTTTCATGGTCAAAGACCAATACTCATAGTTCTTTCCTATGAAAATCAGAGTTTGCACACTAACCAGCGATGCACCAGATGTAGAAGCCATTAATGGATGCCAAATGAAAAAACTAAAAACCCATAAATGAAATAGAAGAAGGGTTTAGCCAAGCTTTGATACCATATGAAGGGAAATGAAACGAGGATCTACAGAAACCGCAGATTCTACGAGATCTACGAATCCTTGACAACAATAGAAAATAAAATGCAGCGGATTTAAATGATGCAATACAGGGAAAATGTAAGGAAAGCTACACAAATTTATATCGAAAAATAAGATAAAAATCTTGGCTACAAATAACACAGATATGGGATTGAAATTTCTTGAGCAATACAAATATATTTGTCAATAATGAACAACAGCTACAATTTGCACACAAAACATTCATTTATACATTAACAACATGAAAATGAAGGAATTCTTTCAACAAAACCAAATCCAGGACTTGAGCTGGTATCTTGCACACTTTTCTTCTTCTCCCAAATATTGGTTTTCTCCTTCTTCTTCTTCTTCTTCCTTCTTATTTCTTTTCTTTTCTCTTTTCTTACTTCTCCCAATAAAACATAATGCAATAATAATAAACTCCTACGCAACAAACTTGCCTTGTAAGTCAACACAAAATCTTTGACAAGAGATAATCAGGGAGAATAATCAACCAAAAATAAATGTGCAGTAGTCATAATTAAATGTAAATCTGATATGTCGGAACTAAATCAGGGAAGAAAAATATTAGATGCACATTAAATTCTGATTTGAATTTCCAATGACCTCTTTGCTCCTATAGTGTGCCTCAGTTTGAATGGTTTGATTGTGACTGTAGGACAAAGGGTTCAACCATCTTAAATTTTATTTAGCATCCATTATCTTGTTTTGAGTTTTGTATAGAGTAGTTTGAGCAAGAACATAACATTTGTGTAGCAACTTGCAGGACAAGAACACGCTATTTTTTCCTGCAAGCTCTTAGGAAGATAAAAGATCTAAGAATTGCCATGTTGGTAATGGTGCCTGTTTTAACAGTTTAACTTCAGTATATGACGAGGATAATATATTGATCTGCATTGAATGGCTCTAGTAACATAACATCCTCGTCAATTGGGATACACCAGACGTAGTGAATTAAATGTAGCTTTTTACCTAGTGTTAACACTTTATCCTTTCTTTTTAGATTTACACGGAAGACTCCATTTTTAAAAACTCGTATTTTTACCACTTGAACTATCCACTTCGACTAGCTTCTACATATTTTTGTTTGAAACGGAACAAAGATAAATAAACAAAAATAAAATAAAATTGTAGTCTGAGCCACTTATTGTGTTTGATGACAGATATTAATTCAAGAGCATAGATAGTCTTTGCTTCGATCAAGGAACCTCTATGAATTCAGTAATGCTTTTGGGTCGATGCAATTTGAAAGGGGTTTCATTTTTTATTTCTTGAATGAGCTGAATGCTGTTCACAATAGGCACACCTAGGTATTCAATTGCAGCTTATGCTTTTTTTTGCTTCAATTATTCGGTTTTACAGATACAGAAGCTTTGGAAATCCTGTATAAATCTCAGTTAATTTTTCAGATTTCTGATAATGTTCAATTTCCTACAGGAACTCCGTGAATCAATCCTTTTTAGCAGCATCTTAGTTTGGATTTAAAAAATAGAATTGTACTTTTTTTACTCTCTATCAATGGCCTGAAGATCTAGTTCTAGTTAGGGATAAACTCAAGCTGTGGAATTTACAAAAGCATGATAAACTTGACTGATGCTTCAGTCGCACTAGCAATTTGAACTTGTAGCTCCATTTTGCAAGCCCCTTAATACTTCTACCAGTTGAACTCATCCCATATGGTAAATATTGGATTAAACAATGAATGTTATGGAAGAGCTTACAGAGAATGTGAGGGTGGGCTTGGATCCTTAATATTATTACAAACTACAATTAACCCTTACTTCCTAGTGCTCCCATGGTAACACATAGGATTTGGTTTAGGTTTATATCTTGCAATAAGTTTGACCCTTATATCTAGGTGTCCCATGATTACTACAAGGTACCCAAGAGCCCGTAGGAATGGAACTTGGGCTTACAATATGAAATTCATGATTCCCCATTGCTTGCCCCAAACCCTTTGGGTTTTACATGTTAAAGACAACATTAGAGACATGAGGGTGGGTTTGGGTCCTTTATATGGTTGCACTCTAGTCCTACCTCCACTTGCCCCATGAGTATCACAATGTATAAAAGAGCCATCAGCAATGGAACCTGAGCATATAGTGTGAGACTACTTGTTCCCCACGTATTGCCCCTAACCCTTTATGTGTGCTGGCATTTTGGTATTATGCTAATGTGAATCATTTTGAATTTGAAGCATTTGCTTATTTGAAAAGATGCTGATTTTATTCATCGATAGAAAGAGTGAGGTTAGGCTTGTGAGAGAAAAGACCATATACACTAGCTGAGGTAGCCAGACAAGTTAGAATTCTACTTATCCATGTAGACAACAAAAATAAACCTATCACCATAGCCAGGAGGTAATCTCATTATTTACAATCTCATTGTTGTCCCTGTTAATTTTTCTTTTTCTTGAAAGAGAATATTAACATGATAAACTAAATTACGAGAAGATCGATTAATCTCCTATCCTGCAAAGTCAGCAATTCTTTTTGCTTTTCTTAGTTAAATGAATAGAAGAGGAATTGTGTCCATTGTTAAAGTAAGTCTTTCTTATTTTAGGAACAATAGAAACATAAAGCAATCCTCCATTTTCCCACCACAAGAGAAAAAAAACCAAATGTATACTAAATTGTCTTGTCATGTATTGATTCATTGAATATAACATTTTCTTTG
The DNA here is from genome assembly GCA_018340775.1 of Taxus wallichiana var. yunnanensis. Taxonomy (NCBI): domain Eukaryota; kingdom Viridiplantae; phylum Streptophyta; class Pinopsida; order Cupressales; family Taxaceae; genus Taxus; species Taxus wallichiana. Next base: position 491,759,727 of record CM031241.1, on the reverse strand, counting down.
ATAACATGCAAGGCACTATAGAGAGAATTGAGTTTAAATTTGATGATATCTTTTTGTGAGAAGCTAAAACAAGATGGGTACAATATGGCTGCAAAAACCATTGTTTTTGAAAATTCTTAAGCCCTTTTCTTTCCATGCTTCTCAATTTATTTACATCCACATGATGCTCTCTTTCAATTAAATATTTTGAAGAGGACAGCCTTTTTTATTTTTCATTGTTGTTTCTAATTGGAAAATATACATGGCTGAAATTGATTTTTATGGGACAACAATGGGATATGGGAGAAATGGAGCAAAGAAGATGAACATTATTTGTCTGCCATGGTCATGCCATGGTAATCGATAAGCATGGGGTGCAAACAAATGAAGGTGAAATTTGAAATTCTTAACTTCTCACTTAACTTTCTTAAACAAAACTGAAAATTATTATTTTTTATTTATTTTTATTTTTTGCAAGAAAGAAGTTGATGTTAGGAAGTAAAAGACAAACATTAACACAAGGAATGTGAAAATTAAATCATATAGACAATAGCTTACAGAAGGAAGACACAGAACTCTTTCATTATACGGCATAGCTTAAGATAAGGTGTGCCCAAGGCTTGCCATTTTACTCATTCTCAGTATGTATAAGGCTAATTTGCATGAATGATATCTGGTAAGAAAGGGTTCTATTGGCATAATCTAAAATAGTAATTGGGATCATATTATGACAGCTCTCTAGGAGCACAATTCTCTCAACAAACTCAGATTAAACAATATCTTAGATGAATCCATCGATCTGCCATGATGGAGGTTGATGCGGAGGAATCACTAGAAAATAACTTGATAGGGAATTTCGAGACCATTCTATTGTCTCATGAAGGCGACTTGGTTTGAATGACCATCTTTTTGAATTTTGAGAAAATGACCATTTTCTGAAATCATCTTGAGATGACCATGTTTAAGATCACTTTTTGATCTTGTGATGGAGATAGCTAATTGAATACCCGAGAATCATAGAGTTCATGACATTGTCATATGGACTTGAAATTGAGTGTTGTTTTGTTTTGATATCGCATAAGAGTCTTCGAGCTGAATACAATAGCTCAATCAAAATCCTCATGGCACGTGGTCTACCATCGCAACATCCTTTTGAAGTTGACATTGTGGTCTCATGACAAGAAAATCTTGCGGTGACCGTGACTTTGCTATATGGAGTCAAAATTAAGTGCTGTATTTTTATTTCACAAATAAATTTCTAAGAGGAAAACAATAGAGCCAACAAATGTACATATGGTTTTTCTAAAAGACACCATATTGAGGTACACTAATGGTCTCATCAAAAACTATAATTATGTAGATCTCAAATTATAGTCCAAGTAGTAGGATATCATGTGCCCAAGAGATTGACTATGTTGTGGAATTTCAAAGAAATAATGTTGAATGCCCGAGTGTGATAGTCAAAAAACATGTCATGATGATGATCCTGCCATTTATTATCGACCATTAACCTTTCATAGGATCCATTTCATGAACACTTTGGAAAGTTAATTTCGAAGCAGAGCCATACTATATGCCACATGTTGATATGTGGACACATTTTAGGATGCCAAATATTGATATGTAGCTCTGTTCGTTCATTTTGAGTGACATATCTTACATCTCATTCAATGCCCGAGATTGTGCGACTGTTGGAAGGTGAATCATTTCATCTATCTATTTAATTATTCTTCCCCTATAGGAATGGACAAGAATATGAGAATATTTACATTTAATGCAAAATAGAGATGGGGATTTAGAATTTAGAAGATGTCGGGATCGAAACATGTACGCGAGCAATTAAACGAAATAAAAAAACATGCAATCACAAGATAAACCCGATTTAACGAGGTTTACCCAATGTGGGCTACATCCACCGAAATAAGTCATCCTTCTCATTTATTCATTCCAGAGGAATACAATACAATTCTCTCTCTTTTTCATATTACAAAGAGTAAATCCATGCACATATATATAACTTGTGCACCTCTTTGTAAAAGTTTGCTTCAACCACAAGCAACCTAAATATAGCATGCTTATAAATAAGACATGCATATAAATAAGATAAACATAAAAATAAAAACTCCCATCTATTAATAAGACAATGCTATTTTTATCCATGGCCATGCATTCCTCCCAAAATCAAGGAAAAAGCAAACTGCCACTTCAACTTGTAGTTAGACTCCACATCTTCAACAATCTCCCACTTGGAGACTAACTACTGCAACCCACTGTTACAACTCATCCTCGGACTCTTCTCTAACTTGTTTCTCTTCTTCAAGATCAATCTTGAAGACTTATCAAATCCGAACAACCTTCCAACTTCTCTTTTGTCACCGCCTTTTTCAACATATCAGCAAGATTCTGACTTGTATGGATCTTCTCCAACTTCAGTTGTCCATCCTCCAAAACTGATCTAATGAAGTGATACCTGAGTTGTATATGTTTGGTTCTCGAATGGAATGTTGAGTTCTTGGTAAGATGAATTGCACTTTGGCTATCACTGAATAACCTATAATCCTCCTGTTTCTTTCCCAACTCTTCCATGAACCACTGCATCCATATCATCTCCTTGCTTGCTTCTGTAGTAGCAACATACTCTGCCTCTGTAGTAGACAAGGCAACAATCTTTTGCAGTTTAGAAATCCAACTAAGCTTGTCATGCCACCAATAGTGAATACATAACTTGTGGTGCTCCTCCTACCATCCAAATCTTCACCATGTCTGCGCATCAACATATCTGTAAAGAAACCTCTTACCCGCCATAAATACAACTACACCACATTCTTGGTCCCTCTCAAGTATCTTATAATCCACTGGATTTGCATTCCGTATCCTTACTGGATTAATCATGTATCTGCCGACAAATCCCACTATATGGGAAATGTCTAGTCTTGTGCATACCATAACATACATCAAAATTCCAACTGCTGAAGCATTTGGAAATCTAGACATATATTCAATCTCTTCATGTGTTTTAGGAAACTCTTCTTTACTTAGCTTGAAGTGCCCTGCCAATGGTGTACTTATTGGTTTTGCATCCTGCATCCTAAACTTGTCCAACACCTTGTTCACATACTCTTCTTGAGACAAAGTCAATATTCTACTCTTCCTATCTCTATTGATTCTCATGCCAATAATTTTCTTTGTTGCACCTAAATCCTTCATGGAAAATGTATTTACTAATTTTCTCTTTAGCTCATTTATATCCTGCATGTTTGACCCTGCCACAAGCATGTCATCCACATATAATAACAAGATAATATAGGTGTTATTATCTAGTCTTTTAAAATAAACACAATGATCAGAATGACATCTAGAGTAACCTTGTTCTATCATGAACCTATCAAATCTCAAATACCACTTTGCCTTGGAGCTTGCTTAAGGCCATACAAGCTCTTCTTCAATCTGCACAACAAATTCTCCTTCCTCCTGACTTTATATCCTTGTGGCTGCTCCATATATATTTCTCCCCCAAATCATCATGAAGAAAATAGTCTTTACATCTAATTGTTCAAGATGTAAATTTTCCATAGCTACCGAACTTAAAACGGTTCTAATGGAAGTCATTTTAACAACAGAGAAATTTTCATCAAAGTCACCTTTTTCCTATGCAAATCCCTTCACAACAAGTCTTGCCTTATACCTCTTTTTGTACCTTCTTCTTCCTTCAACCTATAAACCCACTTGTTTTGCAATGCTCTCTTTCCTGCAGGCAACTGAACCAAATCCCAAGTTTGGTTGTGATCCAAGGAGTCTATCTCTTCATCCATACCACTGCTCCCACTTTTTTGTGTTTCTACATGCATTTATTCTTCAAAAATTTCTGGTTCTCCACCATCTGTCGATAAACAATAGTAAAGCTCATACAAATATAATCATGCGGAAGATTTACTTGCCCTTGTAGAAACGCCTCACAAGATTTTCTAGATTTTGAGGCTCTTGTTGTTCTTGCTGATTTTGATCTACGTAATCAACATCAAGCTCAAGCGGTGGATTGATGCCAACTTGTTGATTTTCTATCCCTTTGAGCACTTCTCTATCTTTTATCTCATCAAGTGCTACATACTCAAATTTTCCAACTTCTTATCTTGTAGTTGTTCCATGTGCATAACCCTTTCACCGAAAGTAACATCCTTACTAATCCCCGAAAGGTACAAGTGAAACTTAGGTCATGCAAGGCAACTTACAAAACCTGAAATACACCGTGTCGGAACTTGGGACATGCTTGACACCTGGGAAAACTCAAAATACTAAAAACTATGAAATTTTGAAAGTCAAAAATAAAAAATCTAAGAATACCCTTTTGAAGATTATCCCCCGACTATCAACTGGTGAAATTTTGACTTGTTTTGAGCAAGTTAAGCCCTCAAAAATCAATTTTAGAGTTTAGCCTCGAAAGGTGAAAAAATCCAAAATTGTAAAACTTGCAATTTCCAAGTCCAAATTTCTTGAAAATTCCTTAAAATCTTGTGGAATGACCTCTTGGCTCCCACCAAAAATGCAGGGTTGTTGATGGTGAATCACAACACCCCGAATGTCTACAACTCGACGGGTTGAGACTCTCAAAGCACCGTGCATAACATGGAGCTTTTCTCAAGTGTGGGGCCTTGCGAATCGGGAAAGCTCTCCGGATGAAGGCTTGTTCCTATTCCTCTATTCGATGCACACATAAAAATGTAGAGGGTTTAGTCAAAAACCTAATCTAACTTGCCAAGGAGATAGGGTAGTAAGAAGATGCATAAAAATAAACCTAGACTAACAAAGGTGATGCACCGAGGAATGAAGAACTCCTGTCTTGCCAATAAACACAAACCATTAAAATGCAATGCAAGATCATGCATAGATAACCAAATTTGGAGTGAAAGATCAAGAGGATGAAAATGAACACAGAAAGGGTTAAGAATCATCCACAGACATGCATTATTTGCTCCAAAGATTGATACAATACACTACAAAATGCCAAGAGGCAAAGTTGCATTACGATTTTAGATGGGAGGTTTGAACTCCACAAATTCACCTGCCAAAGAGAAGAAGGGAGGGGCAAAACAAGAATTTCCAACCTTTAGAAAGAAGCCCCTCCTTACAATTTATAGGAAGAATGAGAGAGGAATTCCAAATCTACCCCAACCACCTCCGTTGTATTTAATTCATCTCATTATGGCGGTAGGTGAGAACCCTAGCAAACCCAAAAAATGGAAAACTGTATTTTACATTTTTGAAGAACTTTTTCTCACCCAATTAAATATATCCAATTGTAGTTGGACAGAGGACCTTGTAAGATTTCCAAAAATTCCAACCTTGCGTGAATCCAAGCTCCCTGTGAAAAGTTATGGCCATTTGAATATCTGGGTTAGGGTTTTCTTCTGTCGAGGTTCGGGGTGTCAATGCTCAAAATGTTGCACCTCCTGAAGGTGCGCCTTGGTGCATCCATCCTCATGTCAACATACTTTTAAGTGTACCATAGGCACTGAAAATGTGGTACCGACGCTTTACGAATTGCACTGTATGGCGCGACCTTTTTACATGTTGACATTTTTCAACTGCGCTTTTCCAACTCGACTGCGCGGCGCAAAGCGCAACTTTTTCCATGTTGGTGCCTTCTAATGTACGCGAGCACAACCTTTTACATGTCAACATTTTTCAACCTGCGCCTTCCAACCTATGCCACGGTGTAACTTTTTCCATGTCGGCGCTTAACTCAAGCAGTGGCGCAACCTTTTACATGTCAACATTTTTCAACTCGTGTTTCCAACTGCGCCAAGGCGCAAATTTTTCAATGTCGGTGCCTTCTAACTTGTGCCATGGCGTAACCTTTTAGATGTTGACATTTTTCAACCTTTTCCAGAGGTGGTTGGTGACGAATAAATGTCGGGTTTTGAGTTTCTTTTATTTCCATATTCTTCTATTTGTTTATATTTACCCGGGGGGGAGATATATACAACAATAATTATACTTGTTTTTAATCATTACTGTATATTTATAGATTCCTGAAATATTTTTCATCAAACTTCCCCACATTAACATGAACCAATGGAATCCTCAAGGATTCAACCACCGACAAAGTGATGGAAGTAACTACATCTAGACATACTCTACAAGGCAAGTACATTATTAGTATCACTTCAAACTTTTAATTTTATACTAAATTTACTAAACATTGGAATCTTATTAGTTTTTTTCACATTTTATTTTTGTATTTCTACTTCCCATTTATAAAAATAATATGCCACCACCATTGCTGCAAAAACAAGTTCAGATAAGGGGAAATGAATATCTTTTTCATCTCAAAATGGTGGCATATTTCATTTGACAAGAACAAAGTTTCTAAATTTTTCTTTTAGTGGTCTCCTTAGTGTAATGGGCACCACCATTTTACAACAAATTGATCTTGATGATGATTTCTTGGGTACTGAGATTGGTATTAGGGATCCAACTACTTTTAATCCACATAATATGATTCAGGGCTCACAAGTTCCCAAATAGATCTTGTTTTACAAGCACATACACCGAGTTTGACAATCAACACACCCTCTCCAACACAGATACCAGTACCACCATCTGATGATCAATTAACTACTTTTTTGTTGCATAATTTGTTGGTAGAGAGTTGTTATGCTACTATTAATGATGTTGTTATGCAAGATATAGATACTTTGAAAACATGGGAATTTTGGGCCAAAGCTTTGATGAAGGAAATAAATGTCCATTTTCACAACCATTCCTAAAGAAATTGTTTATTTGCTATTGTTCAAATTGATTCAACAAAGATAGATGTAATATTGAATCAAGCTCTCTTAGGTACCATTACAGTAAGCAATGACTACAATGATAATGTTTTGGATGTAATGTTAAAAATGTTGGAAAATTTAAATGGTGAAGCCCAAGCTTACTATAAAAATGGGCTACATACAAAACCCTTGTTGTCATTGCAAATGCAGAAAAAGATAAAGCTATCATGAGTTTAAATCTTTCTTTGCATTGTGATTTTAGTTTTACATATTTTAACTTTTTAAGTTTTAAAATTTTTAAATATGAAAAATAGAAGAATGAAGTATTGGTCTTGGATATTCATCTGAAGAATGAACACAAAAGTTTAAATGTTGTTATTTCAATGAAGGAAAAACTTGTGCTTCTTAATAAACAAAACAACACACTAAAGTAAATAGTTAAGGAGCATGGCATGGATCTAGAAATATTATTTAAGTAGAAATCAAATGCAGATCCTAATTTACTTTCAACACATGATACGACCAATCAAGATAGGGAAAATATCACTAGTATCAATGCAACAAAAATGATGATCTAATTAAATTAGGAGCACTAGTCACAGAAGATACAATACTAGATGAAGCATCTTAGAATGAGACTGTATTTCCTTATATTGTATAACTAAAATTATAATACTGAGAATTGAATGTAAATCTCAAATTTCAATTGAGATATTTTGTACTTTTGTAAATTGTTTTGAAACAATCTGAATTGACACTTTATTTATATTTTTTTCATAGCATCTTTAGTGTTTTGTTTTTCGAATCAGAGACCCTAAAATCACTTTTTTATTTCCAGTTTATCCTCGGTTATTCACATCCCTTAGAATTGATTAATTAAATTAATTAATTTGTACACATTCTATCATACCCTTTGGAATTGATTAAATTAATTCTTAAACCTTTAGCTAAAACATTTATATAATTAAATGGTTAATTATTTACTCCACTTCATAACTAATTAAATTAGTTATTAAATTGGAAAATAAATATATTTATTCATTTTGACTCCATTTATTCATTTTGACTCCACTTGGACTCCACTTCACTATCCTAGTCAGCTTCACTCCCACTCCACTTCCAAAATCCTAAAAAGGTGGAAGTAGTAAAGTTGCATGTACAACCACCTTCCTAGGTCTAAACTTCGCTAACTAAAATTTACCCCTAATGGAAATGTAATCCATTCGAACTATTTCAACTTCCTCCACTATTATTTTAAGCATATGCATTGATGAATTCATTTAACCACTTTCAACCACTACTTGGCCTCTCCTCTTGTTATAAAAAACATGCAATACTCTTCACAATAATGGTTGGAGAATATTGGGAAAGGATAAAATATGCATATTGCATGATTCCTCATGTTCAATTTGTTCTCGTAGTATTTCCCATCCCTCATTTTGGAGATCAATTGAAGAACACCCACAATTTAATTATTTACAAGATTCTACAAGTTTAAACACTTCCACAATCTTATCTGAGGTTTGCAAGAGAAACTTGGAGGAGATGTTTGTTGTTGTGTTACACTTATCTTTCACTTAAGCTAAGTTTTTTGTGCTTACATTCTGACATGCCCAGTGGGACCTACCCACACTCTATTTCTCTCCATTTCATATTTTGTTATTATTTTTTAGTGTTTGTATTAACCCTTGTGTAAATTTAGCATTATTTGGCTCACATTTGTGTTTGCATGCGTGTTTTGTTGTTTTGGTGGTATTTTTGCAGTGTGTTTCTATAATTGGAAGCATCGGAAATAAGCAAAAAAATCCCTCAAACCGTAGGTTTTTTACCACTAAATATAGTGGTCATTTCAGTTATAGATGCATTTATCAAACCTCAAAATTCAAAGGTTTGTGCTCTAAATTTAACTTCACCGAGCTCTGCAGCTTTTGCATTATAAAATCTTTGAAGTCTTGCATCCTTGCATTCAAGGTGAGCTATCTATAATAACACTATAAATTATAATATCTGAGTTCTATTCGTAATTATTGTTTTCATATCTTGTATTGTAGAAAAATTATAAGAAATAAGGATACGAAATCGTTTATTCAAAAACATACATACATTATTACATAACTGTAATAAGTTCATATGAATTTTTTAGATATGAATAAATATTTATAAAACATACCTCTTACTAAGCTAAAAGCCTAAAACTCGGGTAGTTGAAACAATCTTTGAGCAAGCTTGTTTTCTTTAGAGAAATTATTATCTATTAAATTAGCAGAAAAATCCACTTCCTAGGTCAGTATTAAGATCATATTTGTTGCTCATTGTATTAGTGACTCCTCTTCTTTCAATAAGTGAATTCCAAATGACAAGTTCCCTTTCATAAGGAAATGCATCCATAGGATAATGTGAAACATACAATCTCAAACATGTCTCCAATTTTTATCCAACATGTTTCAAAGTTTTGATTTAACAAAAGATAATGCACTAAAGACCCATTCATCTTCCACTGATCCCAAAATCATCATTTGACAAAGTTCATATAACAAAAATATTCACTAATATTTTCTTGTAGGACATTGTTGGGATACAATTTTTTCCATAGCCTTGTGATAGCTCCATTTTCCGTTGGTTCATTTAGATACGATATTGGATAATCATTGTAAGTCTAAAATATGTTGACTGAGATGTCATTGAATCGTTTTGCAAAATGTCTTTAATTTCAACTCCATTTATTTGTATGAACTTGCTGAAATGCTTAATCAGAGAACTCATATATTTGAGAAATAGATTACTTACTAATTCTTCACTATGACCATCAACAATGTTCCAAAATATGGGATTCAATTACTCCCATGGTCTCTAGTAGATCATCCTTTTAAAATGATCACAAATTTTTGTGGATAATCTTTGTGAAATCTTTCTCAATTTCATTTGCGTATCAAAAATAACAGTGTCATATAAAACACACGTTACATGAACTTCAATTTATGCTCTGATCAAATCAACTCTTTCTTGAAAAGTATGCATTTGTATCTCCTTCTCATTAATAACAATATAAAGATAATCATTAACATTGAATTCAAATAACAATTAGGATCCTTAATATATGTTAGTATTTGCCAATTTTCAAATACATACCCTTTAAAACTGTCTTGGGACAGGTATAAAATATCTGAAGTTTGACATACATGTTTTTTCAACCATATGGAATCAACAATATATTCAGACCTCTCTTGAGCATGTTTACTCAAAAAATTTATTTCCTTCAACATGGGCAGAGTACCACTTAATGTTAGTAATGTTTCTAAATTTGTTAAGTGATTAAAAAAATCTTTTTCCTTGTTAACTTGTCTATAATATTTATACATAAAACTTGCCAACGATGGATATTCTTGAAAACCTCTAAATGCAGATTCATACATGGAAATCCACCTTGTATCTACATATTTTAGAAGCTTTTTACCATTAGTCACTCCAATTGCAAATTTCTAGAACTCTATAAATATTTTCAGATCGCTATATACATATATACATGCAAGTCGCAAATAAGCTCTTCGACTTTCGCAATACTCTCAAATGTGCTAACTATTTTGTATGAAAGCTTAGAAGGTTCATTCTATACACCATGCCTGGATTGGAATCATATATGGGGAAACAATGGTTTGTAGTCGAATGCAAAGACCATTTATGTGCCCTTGCATTATTGATGCACCATCTGTACCAACACACACCAACTTAGTAGTGATAGTATAATCATCCATCCTAGCTATATCCCTCAAAATTGAAATAACCAACTTATAAATGTTCTCATGTTTGTAATTTTCTATCATTTTATAGATTTCTAATAAACGGGTTTCTGATATGGTTCTCAAAAGTATAAATATGAATGTAGACCCATGATGTGTTGTCAATTGTTGTGACCTCATCAATAGATAGAGAGATAAATTGTGCATTTTTACTTTCTCTTTCAAATCCTCCTCAATCATCGCTAGACATTTTTCATTTCCCAAGCACTGTTGTTTGACCAATGCGATTGAGAATATTAGGGAATCCATTATGTTGAAATAAAATTTTGTAATCCAGAAAATTAGAAATAGGTCTACCCTTTTTAGAATGTGGTAAATAATTAAGAACTCGTATATTTTTTCGCACGTAGATTAAAATGGACAACTTTCCCTAATCGGGTTGTAATTGTTCCTCCTTTCTCAAAAAGATTTTGTAGTTGTTTCTGTTCATTTTCATACTTTGTTACATATCTTACATGCATACATTCTTTTTCATTTTTCCATCTGTGTGTTCATTTTATTTTACCATATTTTTGTTTAACTAATACATATATTTTTTGCAATGTTTCTCAATTGTCTAGCTTGAGTTGCATTTTTTGATTCTTTCCAAGTTTCCAACTACAATTTGTACATTTACATTATGTTGCATAAAGTATCATTACTTTTTTCTAGTTGTATTGGTTCAATGAATGGATACTTAGCTGCCTATTCGAACTTAAAATACCTTCCAATGGTCCATCTACTTTTCTTTCTTCGCACAAATTTTTGGGTTGTATTATCACCTGAAATAGGTGTTTGATCACTATGTGTAGAAATATCTTCTGTTTGGTGGATCTCATCATTGGGAATGTTGTTTATTCTCTTCCTTTTCAAAGAATTGATAGTAGAATTTCCAGCTGAAGTTGGTGTTTGATGACTGGAAATGTCTTCTCCTTGTTGCATATCATAATCATGAATGCAATTTCCATCCAATGTAGGCACATAATAAGGATTGTCCTCAAGTGGAGGCATATCTTCTGCTTGTTGCATATCGTAATCATGAATGTCGTCTAATGTAGGAACATAATAAGGATTGTCCTCAAGTGGAGGCATGTCATCATCAATAATATTCTTTGAAGTGGTGACAAGTTATTGTGATTAATTATTTCATGTGAAATATCTCTATCAGTGGGTTCTGCATAAAAAATGGTTTTGAAATTTTTATTATTAAGTATATTATTGCAACTTGTAATTTGAAAATAATAATAAGAATTAATTATTTAGTTGATACATAGTACATGGTGTGTATATTGGTTGCATTTGCATTACCCCTTTTTGTGGATGGCTAAAATAAGATAAAATATTCCCTTTTTATGATTGGACCACGGGGCCACCACATTTCAATTATTAGCCGAACTGGATGAGGCGTTGACAATCGTCTGGATTGTAGGGTGAGACATCTGCATTATCTAGATTGGCATTTGGAATGTAGTCGGGCATCCGGAATATGAAGTCGACATTTGGATTATTAGACCAGCATCTAAAATTATGCAGTTAGGTGTCTAGACTATGTCGTCATGCATTTGGAGTATGTAGTCATGCATTTGTAGTCAAGTGTCTAGACTATGTGGTCAAGCTCATCCGTCAGATGTATTTTATGTAAGAGCCTTATGACATTTGAATTTCATTCATGCTTAAATTTTTATTAGTATATATTAGCGAATGTACCCGATTGGTGTTTTGAGGTAGCAATGATATACATGCATAAGTATGAAATTTATTTTAAACACTAGGCGAGCTGACCCACAAAAGTAACTTGCATCTCAAAATTTTAGGCAAAATGTTGCTCCGTACGACTCCTCAAAATCACCAAATGCAAATTTCAAAAATATAAATATTTGTGAATTAGCGAAGATTCACCACTAAAATTTACATTGTCTCCAAAATGCAGATGGATTAGTGACATAATCTTATATCATATTTAAACTGAATGATCTATAAATATGTTGGAAATGATTGATAGTCAACCTTACAATCGTGCACTTTTAATAGTTACACTTCATCAATCTAATTCATGTTTCCCAAAACTACCATATAAAACGTTATTTTAACTACAAATACTAATCTACGAAAAAATTTAAGCACACCTAAATAACATAGCTCGGGCAAGAGCAATATATAATTTCCTCTTAACAATCAATACTCCATCTCACATTCATAAGCAATTATGTTCGATACCAAATGAAATGTTATGAGTAGATTATCACACAGAAAAATCTCTTTATTATTCTTTGAATTAATTCATATGTGACATGATACAAAAATATATATCGCCAAGTATCTCCTATATGTTAGGAGTTTGGCTCAACTACTCAACCACCCAAAACTCCATATCAAGAGTGTTATTACGTAACAATATACACTCTAAATAACATGAGTTATTAATAACACAACTCTTTTACAACAACTTATTATATTTACCACTATTTAAATATAATTAACCCATATACAATGTGAGCACTATAATAAGATTATTCATAACAAGAAGTTTTCTCCTTCATGTAGAAAATTGAACTTAATTATATAGTTGTTTTGAGAAAACATGTAAGCAATATTTAGTTTTTAACATCATATTATTACACATAAGTATTTCTATGGTAATATGTAAAAAAATTTTCTTCTTACAGGTGTTTTACATTTTCTATTTTTATTATTTTCTAGAATTACGAACTTCTAGATGTTGAACCTTGGTCATTGGTGTTGTCATTGATGTTAAGTGACATTGATGGCAAAGGTGTTAATGGTGCAGTGAGGCTTTGTAAGGGACATGAAGGTTGATTGGTAGTGTCTTCTCAATAATGGTTGGATCTCATAAAGAGGTTCTAGGTGGTTCCATGAAGTGTCAAGTCAAGTCAAATTATGAAATCATGGTGTGTAAGCATAAGCAAGGTAAATGGTCAAGCAAGCAAGGTGTGCGGTGAGTTCTCCTAAGGCGGTATGCAAACTTCCCAAGTGTTGAAATATTTGTAACAAGTATCCATGGTATATGAGGTGTTTTCGAGGTGTGAGGAGTGTTTCTTAGTGATCTCCAAGTCCAAGATAGCAGGATATGGTGTATGGTTACTAGCAAGTATGAGTAAGTGTCAAGCTTGTAAAGGATGGAGAAGCAATGTAAATGAAGAGTGAGAACGTGCCTTGTACAGAAAAGGACAGTTTCAGACAAAACTTATAGGTACATGAGTGTGTTGGGTCTTTCATGAAGAATGGGTCTTTCATGAAGAAATTTTTGGTGTTCCAGATATCTCGCAATGTCTTCTACGTGCTCACAAAATGTTTTGAGCAAGTTGTGTAAGTTTTTTGTATATCCGAAAGTGAAGAAATGAGATTAGCGTACACTTAAGGTTTGAAAAGATTATTTTAGCACATCTAAAGGATTTTGGAAATGGTGGAGGTATTGGTCTTTAAGAACTCAAGAATATATTTCCAACGAGTCCAAGTTTGCGTAATTTCAAGATCTCTAAAGGATGTTATGGTCGTTCAAAGTTTTATAGGTCGGATGAGTAGGATTTAATTATATTTCGAGTCTGTGTAATGAGGTAGATCAAAGGAAGGTCATCATAAATCAATACAATTTGTGAATCCCCACTCCCAAACCTAAAAACACGTGGCATGGATTAAAGTGTATTAAATAAAATTTCAGTCCACCCAAAGAGTAGTTGCGAAGAAAAGAAGCAAGTTGTGACAAAATAAAGTTGGTTTGACACCATGAAATGTGAAGATGCGTGGAGCCTTTTGATTAGCTCACTTTTCATAATCTGACATAGAGCTAGCAAATGTAAATACTTGACATTTAAAATTTTATGAAGGTACGTGGAGCTTCCCTATTGGATTATGTGTCACATTGGTCAAATACATATTAAGAATAGTCTAACATTGCAAAGGTGTGGAAGCTTCCTATTGGTTTAATCTTTGCACTCATTAAATACTGACACCAAAAAGGTGCATTGAGATATTTGATTGTTTTTTCTTGGCACTCAGCAAATCTTGACAAGTGCGAAGGGTGTAGAGCATCCTTATTGGCTAGCTTCCTGTAGTAGCTAGTGGAGGTTAAGAAAATCCTGACAAGTGTTAAGTGTGTGGAGATTTATCATTGGATAGGATTTTGTAAATGGTTCACACCTAAGATAAAAGATACATTAACGAAGGTAGAAATAGGTGGACCAAGCAAAGGGTGCCACTTCACGATGATTTTACAACCGAAGGTGGACACATGGTAGTATTCTGCCATATCTTTGAGAGATGTCTTCAAGTAAACATGAAATCCTTGGAATGAGCCAAGGTTAATAGTGTTGAGTTGTGGATCTCAATTACTTGAGATTAGCATGCAATATGAATCTTGTTGGAAAACACAGTAACCAACATCGGTTATGGAGGGAACACATTGGTCACCTATGACCGGCATCGGTCAAGAAAGGACGAACCGACATCGGTTAGGGCTAACTGGCAGTGTCGATTACCTATGTATGAGTGTTTTAATTAACTCATGGGAATTAGATCTATTTTTAGTATTAAAGAATATCTATTGATTGTAATTACATGGCTAAGTTCCCTAAGTTTATATATGCCTATATAAGCATGAAAGCTAGGTTTTATAAGTAAGAATTAAGAAAAACTTGAAAAATTTGATGATTATTGTGAGAATAATTGTGAGAGAGAGAATTCTTGGAGAAGAAGAAAAATATTGAGAGAAAGAAAGTACTGTACATTTGAGAGGTGTGGAAGATTGTAAATATTCATTGTATATCTTGTCAAAGCTTTAGATAATAGATTGGTTTGTTTCTTGGTGGACATAACCCACACTGGGTGAACCATGTCAAATCTAGTGTTGATTTATATCTCTTATTTTGTGTATTTATTCTGGTAAAATATCCACTTTTATTTGCATGTATGCTTAGATATGATATATTATCTGTACAATCGGTGTGCTAACCCCAACAAATGGTATCAGGGATTTGTTTGAGGGTTTTGTGTGTTGACATATTTACTCATAGAGGGTTTTTTTATTGAGTGGGAGCTAAAACAATGGCGAGAAAAAAACAAATACAAGGAAGATAAATTTGAAGGCCGAAATTATTAATTATGGAAGATGTAGATTGAGGATTATCTCACATATCAAAGCGATTTGTATTTACTTGTTAGATGAGAAGTCTAGACCTATGAAGATGACTGATGAAGAATGGAATATTCTTGATGAGAAAGGCTTTGGGATCTATAATATTGAGTCCGCAACATTCGTGGCTTCCATATTACGAAGTGACTTCTATAGTAGGGTTAATGAAATATCTTGCTAATTTATATGGAAAGCCCGTGCTTCAAATAAAGTTTATTTGATGAAGAAACTATTTAGTTCTAAGATGCATGATGGTGGATCTGCATCTAGTCATTTAAATGATTTCAAATCTATTGTAGATCGATTAAAATCAGTTGATATACCGATTGATGATGAATTGAAATTACTTTTATTCTTATGTTCTTTGCTTGATAGTTGAGATAACTTAGTAATGGATGTTAGTAATAGATCATCTGCTAATAATATTTTGAAGTTTGATGATGTGGTTAGTATAATCTTGAATGAATAAATTCGCAGGAAGATTATAGAGGAATCATCATTTAAGAATGCTTTGAATGTAGAAAGCAAGGGCAGGTAAAATGAGAGATCCAAGAGTAAGAGTAATGGAAAATCAAAGTCAAGAGATATCAGATCTAAATCTAGAGGTAAGAGAATTACTTGTTGGAAATATGGAAAGAAAGGATATGCAAAGAAATATTGTTGGTCAAAGGATAAAGAGAACCAACAACCAGACAAAGGTAAATAAGTAAATTTTTCTGCAGCAGAGGTAATGCAAGATGCTCTTATTATTTATTTAGATAATAGAATTGAATCATGGGTTTTAGATTCGGAAGATTCTTTCCATGCGAACCCATAATAAGGGTTACTTCGGAAATTATGTCTAGGAAATTTTGGGCATGTTTATTTGGGTGATGATGAACCTTACAGTATTACTGGTAAAGGGGAAGTTCATCTAAAATTGTAGAATGGAAATACATGAGTATTAAAAGATGTGAGGCATGTGCCAAGCCTCGAAGGAATCTTATTTTTGTAGGGCAACGAGGAGAATCGGTTTGCGTGGTTATTTTTATAGGAGACTCTTGGAAAGTCACCAAGGGTGTTTTTTTGGCAAGAGGTAAGAAGGTAGGAACGTTATATTTATCTACCTATATTCTTGATTCCTTTTGCATTATCTAATTGATTCGGATGCATGTATGTGGCATAGTCGGTTTGGGCCATATAAGTCAAAAAGGAATGCAAATCTTAAAGGCTAAGGGTAAGTTATCAGATTTGAAATATTTAGATCTTGATTTTTGTGAGCATTGTGTTTTTGGAAAGCAAAAGAGAGTGAGATTTCTCAAAGTTGGGGAAACTAAGAAGGAGAAGAAGTTGGAGTTTGTACACTCAGATGTGTGGGGACCAACTCAGGTAGCTTCTCATGGAGGATCCCAATATTATGTTACTTTCATTTATGATGTTACACGAAAGGTATGGGTTTATTGTATTAAAGATAAATATGATGTTTTTGAAAATTTTAAAAGATGGAAAGCCCTTGTTGAGAATGAATCAAATTCAAAGTTAAAGTGCCTTAGATCTGACAATGGTGGTGAATATGCTGTAGTAAGTATTTCAATGATTATTGTTCAGTGAATGGGATACATAGAGAAAGGATGGTTCCAAGAACACCACAAGAGAATGGTGTTGCAGAGAGAATGGATAGGACAATCATGGAATGTGCTAGAAGTATGAGGATACATTTTGGATTTCCCTTGCGCTTTGGGCGGATGTAGTTTATACAATAGTTTATTTGATTAATCATGGGCCTTCAAGTTCACTAGATGGAGGAACACCAGAGGAACATTGGACGGAAAAGAGGTAGATCTTTCTTTTTTAAGTTTTTGGTTCAGAAGCTTTTGTGTATATTGATAAGGAAAATAGGAAAAATTTGGATGCAAAATCCAAGAGATGCACTTTCATTGGTTATGGATCTAGTGATTTTAGATTCTGTTTTTGAGATTTAGAGAATTCTAAAATTATTAGGAGTCATGATATTGAATGGAATGAAAAGAGAATGTATAGGGATCAAATTTTGGTACCCAAGGATGAACCAATTGAGAAGTTTGTGAATGAAAATGAACTCTTGGATTTAAAAATAATACTATAACAGGGTTACACAGTAACTAGTGTCGGTTGACCCCTGACCGACATCGGTCAGCAAAACCGTATCGATTATAGAAGAGCCAAACCAACATCGGTTAGTAGAACCGACATCGGTTACAGGTGACCGATGTCAGTCACTAACAGATTTGGATACAAATGTCTAGGAGGTCCAAAATGAGCCTCCGGTA
This sequence comes from Taxus wallichiana var. yunnanensis, assembly GCA_018340775.1. Taxonomy (NCBI): domain Eukaryota; kingdom Viridiplantae; phylum Streptophyta; class Pinopsida; order Cupressales; family Taxaceae; genus Taxus; species Taxus wallichiana. The sequence continues at coordinate 491,741,765 of CM031241.1, read as the reverse complement.
CCCCAAACTCCTGTGAGAAGGTCACAAAGGTAAGTAAACCTCCAAAAATATTTACACCTTCTCTATTTTTTTATTATTGACTGATAATGGTGAACTAGAGAGTTTTGAAGAAGTAATGTAGGATGAGAACCGCATGCGGTGGAAGCATGGCAAGGATGAGGATATGGACTCCTTGGAACAGAACCGCACTTGAGATTTGGTTAAGTTACCGAGAGATAAGAGGACATTTCATAACAAGTGGGTTTACGTGATCAAGGAAGAAGAGGGTAGACAGGTAAAGGTACAAGGAAAGACTTATAGTAAAGGGATTTTCACGAGAAAATAGGTATTGCTTTTGATGAAATATTTTCTCCTGTTGTTAAGATGACTTGTATTCATACTATATTGAGTTTAGTTTTAGTAGAGGATTTGCATTTAGAGTAGCTAGATGTGAAGATGAAATTCCTTCATGGTGATTTGGATGAAGAGATTTATATGTAGCAAACTGCTTGGGTATGAAGTCAAGGGTAAGGAGAAACTAGTGTGAAGGTTGAAAACGAGACTATATGGGCTCAAGCAAGCTCCAGAAATGGTACATGAGGTTTGATAGTTTTATGCATGAGCATGGTAACTTGAGATGTGAGTATGACCATTGTGTTTATTTCAAGAAGCTTAGAAATGGGAGCTATATTATTTTGTTACTATATGTGGATGATATGCTTATTGCACAATCTAGTATACATGACATTGATGAGCTTAAGGGAAAGATAGCTCACACATTTTTATGAAGGATTTAGGAGCTGTAAAAATAATCCTTGACATGTGAATACAAAGAGACCGGAAGAACAAGAAATTATATTTTTCTCAAAGGATTATAGCTACGAGGGTGTTAGAAAGGTTCAAGATGAAGAATGAAAAACCTGTTAGTACACCTATGGCTAGAAACTTAAAATTGAGAAAAGATCGGTGTCCTACATCACAAGAGGAGGTCAAATACATGACACAAGTACCATATGCTTCAAAGATTGGTAGTCTCATGTATGTTATGGTTTTACCAGACCATACATTACATAGGTAGTGGAAGTTGTAAGTAGATATATGGCCAATCCATGTAAAGAGCATTGGAGAGGAATCCAATGGATACTCAAGTATTTGAAAGGGACATCTAGCATGCAGTTATGCTACGGAGGTTCAGATATTTCATTATGTGGCTATGTTAATTTGGATATGGCTAGAGATCTGGATGGTAGGAGGAACACTACTGGATATATATTCAAAATAGGTGGGATGACAGTTAGCTAGATTTCAATATTGCAGAACGTTGTGGCTTTGTCTAATACAAAGGTAGAGTATGTTGCAGCCACAGAGGCTAACAAGGAGATGATATAGATGAGTAGGTTCATGAAAGAGTTGGGAAAGGAGAAAGATGATTGTAAATTGTTCAGTGATAGTCAGAGTGTAATTCATTTGAGAATGAAACACATTCAGTTGAGGCATCACTTCATACAGAAGGTATTGGTGGATGGGAAGTTGAATCTGGAAAATATTCATACGAGTGAGAACCTTGCGGATATGCTAACAAATCCATTAGCAAAGGAGAAGTTGGAGCTACACTCCACTTCTGTTGGTCTTCAAGTTTGAGACTTGAAGAGGAAGAAACAAATCTAAGGAAGGATCCAAGAATGATGTTGTACATGTATGGTGTAGTAATTAATCTCCAAGTGGGAGATTATTGAGTTGTGGAGCTCAATTACTTCGGATTAACATGCAATATGAAACTTGCTGGAAAACATAGTAACTGACATTGGTTATGGAGGGACCAACATCGGTTAGGCAAGGAGGAACTGACATCGGTTAGGGCTAATGATGTTAGTTACCTGTATGAGTGTTTTAATTAACTCACGGGAATTATATCTATTTTTAGTATTAAAGCATATCTATTGATTGTAATTGCATGGTTAAGTGCCCTAATTTTGTATACGCCTATATAATCATGAAAGCTAGGGTTTAGAAGTAAGAATTAAGAAGAAATTGCAAAATTTGATGATTATTGTGAGAATAATTATGAGAGAGAATTTTTGAAGAAGAAGGAAAAGCTTGAGAGAAATAAAGTACTGTACATATGAGAGGTGTGGAAGATTGTAAATCTTCATTTTATATCTTGTCAAACCTTTGGATAATAGATTTACTTATTGCTTGGTGGACATAGCCCACCTTTGGGTGAACCACGTTAAATATGGTGTTGATTTATATCTCATGTTTTGTGTATTTCTTACGGTAGAATATCCGCTTTTATTTACATGTATGCTTAGATATGATATATTATCATGCATGTACTGTGGTGTGCTAACTTGACAAATAATTTTTGATTCCATGGAAGTCTAAAGGAAAAATGCAATGGGTAGGTCAACATGCACACATGGAGACATGTGGAGGAAGTGACATGGCGAATCTGCTTGAATGTTCTAGATCTCCACAGATAATTAGATGGTGACACGTGTTCGACATATGAGACCAAAGAAAAAGGAAAAATGGATAGAGATACTATTGAAGTTTGTCACGGAATGGAAAATTCATCGAATCTCAAGATTGCACTAATGAAATTTCCTTAAATTTTGAATTTAAATCTGTCTAAGGGTTGTGAAAGTGTTGTAAAAGAAAGTAGGTTGATTGATCTTAAAACGAAGGATAAATTTGTGATAGAAATTTGTCTCGATCGGAAGAGTCTGTGAGGAATTGTTAGGATCATTTCAAACTAGTTCAAGTGAAAAAGCTCAAAAGTCTTGGAACTTGAAACATGAAGCATCCTTATTCAAAGTGAAGGAGCTCATGGAGAAGCTCAAAAGTCATGGAAGAATGTCAAGACAGTGTAACTGAAGATATCATATGCAAGAAGATAAATTTATGAGGTAGTTTTGTAAAGTCCTTTTGTATGCACTTGTATGTAGGAATAATGAGTCATGTGAGGAGTTATTAAACATGAAACTTGAAGAGTCATATTTAGGAGTCATGTTTGTTTATTTAATCTCAAATTTTTAGCATGTAAATGTTGTTGTCGGGCTCAATGTTGTTGTAAAATGAAGAGAGTTGTGTGTTATTGTTGAGAGGAGGAGAGTTGGGTGCTAGCGTTGAGCAAGTGAGAAGAGTGTGAATGTATTGAAGTCATGTAAAACTAAGAAAGGAGAGGAGAAGAAAAATGTGCTGAAGAAGTGGTCATAATCAGTTGTGAAAGAAAACACAGTAAAGTGATCAGAAATTTTGTAAAAATTATAAGTTACAACTTAACATATAGGGGGTTGAAGCCTCGTTGTAAGTAATAACTTACGGAAGATCAGTTGTTGTTAATTAAATTATTGTGGGTTGAAGCCTCATTGTATGTAGCACCTTACAAAAATCACTTGTAGCTAGTTAAATTATAGGGGTTGAATTCTTCTTGTAAGTTGAAGCTTACTAAAGGTCAGTTGTTGTACCAAATTTGGGAGTTGAAGCTTCCAAACAAGTTGAAGCTTGTCAAATACTGAGTATTAGCTTGGTTAAATTTTGGAGTTGTAGCTCTAGGTTGATTTTTAGCTCAAACATGAAATCATGTAATAATTGCTTTGGACATTTCAGTCCTAAGCCTAGTTCTTGGTTTCAGTGAGTTTTTGTACCTTACGGGTTTTCATATTAAATCTTGTCTTCTCATGTGTTCATGTGTGTTTAATTCTCTCTCCCTCTATCTCTCTCATGATTGAATGGGTATACTTCATCATAGTTAAGATAGTTTAAATTTTGACAAATTGAATAAATATAAATGTTCGTAAAATTTTAACAAGCACCGATTCACCCCCTCTTAGTGCATAGATTTCTAATAATTGGTATCGAGTCTATTACTTTTGAATCAAGATTAACATCTTAGAGGTGATCCTGAAGACACAAGAATGGGTTCATTAGCATAATCAGTGTTGAAAAATAAGTATGAGATTGCTCAAGCTCTTATAAATGAGTTAAATATTGAAATCAAGCTCATGGAAGCTAATCATGGCCAAGAATTGAATGAAGTGGCTTCATATGTTGAGAATGTGTCAAAGGCACTAAAAGAAAAATAACAAGCTTTCTCCAAATTTGAAGAAGAAGTGAAGACTCTAAGGAATGAGCTAGAACAGGCCACAAGAAAACTAATGACATATCAAAAGAGTAAGGAAAGTACAAGAAATCCTGAGAACTGCTTTAGGAAACCAAAGGTATCCAAATGATAAATCAAGTCTGGTTCTTAAAAGTGAAGCAACTCAATGTAAAAATAATCATGAGTCTAGTCATGAATCATTTCAAGGTTTTATAAAATCCAAGGTTGAATAATGTGAGAGACTCAATGCAAAATTAAAGACCCTAAGAGAGTATCTAAAACAAGCAAGGAAAATGGAGTTGAGGGTTGATTCAAGCCATATATATTGTCAACGATGCTCTGAGACCAAGAAGGATAACAAAGATCACAAGAAAACTATTAGGAAGCCAAATGCAAGGAGACTCTCAGGTAAGTTTCATGGAATTTTATTTTCATGCAATATTTTTGGACATAGAGATAGGGATTGCATGAGTAAGTTTGATACATAACACCCATGGAGAGCTTGTAGTACTGAATATGAAAAGAATATAGTGTGTTTCAATTGCAAAGAAAAATGTATTATTTTTAGGTACTATTTGTAGGAACCCTCAATTCAATTTTGGGAAAAAGAATACTCAAGAGGCATGAATATGGTAGAGTGCTACAACTACAAAAAATTTGGACACTATGCTAAAAAATGTGTTGAGTTCAAGGGTGCAAATCATAGTAAGATAGACAGTTCACATCAAGCCATGTAGAAAAGAGTAACATCATGTGTTATAATTGTCACAATTTTGGGCATTTTGAAAATCATTGCTATTACCATGAACAATCTAAGTACAACAACGAGTATCATAATTTCATTTGGCAAGATAAGAAGGCTTCCAATAAGAAGATTAGTCCTTGAAATGAGAGAAAGCCAAGAAAGTCTAAAACAGCTCCTGAAAAGAAGATAGTAAAATGGATATACAAGGTTAAGGAAGCAAACTCTAATCATGAAAAGGAAAAGAATGACAAGAAACTATCATGGGAAAAATTATGTAGAGACTCAACTATCAATAACAGGCCAAGGAGAGTCTAACACAAACAAGACAATAGGAAGTGATGATAAAGGTAAAAAGAAGGAAGATAAGTTAAGTGCAAATCATGAAGAATATTTACCTCAAGATGACGTTATTATATCAAGGAGTATTTCCAAGAAAATTTACAAGGCCTCAAGGACAAGAAAAGAAAGGATTGAGTCATCATGTTGCTTTGATGACTATCTCTTGTTTTGAAGTGTTCTCACAAGGTGGTGTGCCTTCTCTAGGCTTCTAGAAGGCATATTTCAGTTGAAAGAAGCAAGGTTAGTCCTTCATTAGTCTCCTAAGTTGCAAAACAAGGTTGTCTCCATGATGATAGTGAATAATCTAATGTGTGTTTTCCAAGTAAGTTGCCATCGTGTGTTCTTTATTTATATTTTTCATGGTATTCTAAGTTAAAGATGTTTGTGTTTAGTCTCCTTTTCAAGTTAAGTGCTCATTAAAGTGTTTGAATGTGTTTATTATGTGTTCATGCAAAGGGAGTATGGTCAAGAGGTCCTAAAGTCTGTGTTGTTTTCTTGTATGCTTTACAAGGTTGAGTCATGTTTGAGTCATCTATTATAGGTTGCTATCTTGTAAGATATGTCTTCATAGAAAATGAAAAGGGTGTTGAAATATGGAAAGTTTCATGTATCTATTATCATGTACTCTCAGTTAGTTTATAAACTGGTTATGACGAGTAATCTCAATCTGCAAGAAGTTTGATTATGTCCTGAGTAAATGCTCTTTGGTTGAAAAGATCACATGAGTAAGTTTCATGAGGAGTCAAGAGTACATATGTCTTGGGAAAATGTCCTTGTTTGAAGAAGTATGTAAATGAGAGTAATATATTTACAAGAATTCAAAGTGTGTAAAGTCTCAAGTCCTGAGTCTTGAACGAAGATCTTATTCGTTGTTAAAACCTGTAAATCAGTCAATGACAATTTGAAGTTGAGTAAAGTGCTAATATGAGTTTTGTAAATGGTTAAGAGATGGAGTAACTTCCCAGGGGAGTGTTTCATAGTGAAAATATCTTTTTTAATACTAAAGAAGTGAGAATAAGAAGCTAGAGGTATATGAAGCCTATGCAAGAAAAACAAATTTGTCTGAGTCTCAAGTTGATTGATTTTCTCATATGTTCTGAATTGATATTTGTATCATGAGAAAATCTAAGTGTGGGAAAGATGTGTGTTCTTAAGAGCATGAAAGTGAATTGAGTGTCAAACAAAGAGTGCTAAGAATTGGAGAGTTTTTAGGAAGCTAAAGGCCAAAGAGTTGGTAATGGAGCCAAGAACTAGTAAAGTGGAATTGCAGGAAAGAAGAAAGGGAAGAGTATACTTAAAAGATGCATTAGGTATGTAATGTGGTTGAGTGCAAAGTGATAGCTTGAATTCTTGTAGCTTTAGGTAAGGAAGGGAGATTGTTTGTGTCTAGGGAGCTTGGATTAGTCAAATAGAAGATCACTCAAGGCTGGTATAGGTGCAAAACAATGAGACAACAAGGTATGAGGGAAGATTATGTTGGTTTGACATGTTTTCTTGAAAGACTCAAGTTTGAAACATGATGAATGGCCAAAATGAGGACAAGTAAGAGGAGTACAGTCCTAAGGGGAGCTTGTGGACAAGAAGAACTAGTTGCTAGTCCAAGGCAAAAGGTGTGAAGAAGGTTATGCAGCCGTGTTGTCACCCATTATAATATGGTGTAATTTTTAAAAAAATTAATTTTTTTCGGTTAAATATTTGTGTTCCGGGTGTACCCAGTACTCGTTTCAATACACAGTTCCCCGCAACTCCTCCACTTCCGCAATACAAAGGAAAAGGAGTTCCTCGAGTTCTCCTGGCCTCCACCATATCCGCATTACAAAGGATTTTTTTCATGTACAGTCATCTATCTGGGTTTGAGTTTGAAGATAATAGAATTGAAGGCTCCAATACCAAAGTCATCGTATCATGGTGATGAAATGTTTTCATATATTTAATTAATTTTCCCCTCAAATTAATTAAATATTATAATTGTGATGTTGAGTTAACTTGAATATCAATTTGGTGTTTAACGCGGTGAAATCGGCATTTTTAAGAACTCATGGCACAGTCCTCCAAAATCTTTGTTCTCTGCATGCTCCTTTGCTCCGCAATACATTGCCTTCCTCATCAATTGCGGCTATCGCGGATCTTTTTGGAACATAAGGCACTTGTATCCACGACTGGCCGACAAAGACTGTATTACACCATGAGAAATGATCACTTTTATTGATAAAATGGTGTTCACAAAGGCCGTATCCTCAGAAACAGAGTATCCTCAGAAACAAGGCGAATCCTTCGCAGTTGCATTCAAATCTTTTGTACATCTAGTGGTACAGGTGAAAGTCTCAGCTAGTCTCTGACGCAACATACTTCTTTGCTAATAAATGAAGAGGCTCTGCCAGCATTGAGTGAAAATCGATCTTGTGGAACATTCACAAAAGAAACTGCAAATACAGATAAAAGCAAGAAAGGAAATATAAATTGACTGTATCAAAAAATAGAAAATAATGGATGCTCTGAGAGATAAATTGAAGGAATACGGGATAATTTTTTTTTGAGGAATTAACTTTGACAGAATGAATAGAAGATTTTCATAGTTGCAGAGATGAGATGTTTTCTTGATGTTTTTGCCAAGGTTGCATTTGCCAAGTCTAGTATTCAGTCGGATGAGAAAATTATGGCTCAGGTGAAATCTATTTTTGTTGATGGTTTGCCAGCAATTTGGGTTGAGGAACATTTTTAGGAAATACTCCATGGATACGAATCAATTGCATGTGAATTATTTGATAAAATGCTCCAAGTAACTAAAGCAGGGTATACGGAGTGTGAGATGAACAAAATCCGTATTATAAAAACATAGCCAGAGATATGTGAATAATGCACAGAAGATAGAGAGAGCTGCGAATTAATGCATAAATTAGAATACAAAAAATGAGGAGATTCGTGTATATCTTGTTCGAGGTAAAAATCCCCAAGGTCTATTTTAGCTGCCTCTGGAACTGCATCAGATGCCAAGCGGCGCACTTCAAAAGGTCTCGAAAGGCATTGACAAGCGGAAGCATGTCAATTAATTAGAGAAGAAATTGATGAAATCATCAACAAATAAATAAGCCCAGCGCTGGTAATTCGTGACTGTGTGTGCGTTGTTTGACAAAATCTCTCAATGAAATATGATTCCGTAGGCATAAGAATTGCTCAAGTGTAAAAATGACCAGAGGATGGCGTCAGGGTATTATCAATGGAATATAGATATGCTGATTGAATTCAATTTGATGCTTTGGTTGTTTGCAGCCTAGCTTATTACACTAGAATCGTGTTCGAAGGATTTGACAAAGATGGAAAACTTCGGGCAATTTGTGGAGGTGGGATGCTTGCCTCGGCTGGAGACTTGGTGTATAATGGAACATCTCGCTTGTCGATGAGAGAGGAGAACGGTGAAGGCTCGGCTCGGTCCACTTCAATGTGACCCGGCCTGCAATGGCTGAACTCACCCCAACTCGCTTAGAGTTCCGTTTCCATCTAGCTAGGCATCTCTTCCACAGAACTCTTCAACTCACCCGTCAAGAACACAACTCTCGTCTACAAAGTGTTTAGAGATAGCTCTAAAATTAGAGATAATCCTGACAAGACAAGGCACTTATCGGTACTAGAAGGAGCCAATGAAAGGCTTCAGTTGTTGAAAGCAAATTTACTTGAAATAGGATCTTTTGATGCAGCTATAGATTCCTGTGAAGGTGTTTTTCACGGCTAGGCCTATCTCTCACGCAAGTTCGCACAATAGGGAAAAAATATTTTCCGTCATGTCGCCACAGATTTAGTTTTAAGCGGAAAAACAACGTATTACGTTGTTACCTATATAGGTAACAACGTATGCGTTGTTTCCTTTTCCGTCAAATTTCCGATGGTTTTTTTAAAAGGAACCGGTGCCATATGGTTTCATACGTGAGTACAGTGAGATGGTGGGGCACGAAAATAGATTGTTGGTAGGCCGGAGTGCATAGCATGGTCAGAGTTTGTGCGGAGTGCGTTCATGCGAACTGCGTGATAGATAGGCTCATGAATTTTTCACACCGCATCTCCTTTAATTTCTCGGCCAAGCAATTAAGGGAACTCTTAATGTTCTTGACACATGCATCAAAACATCCTTTGTGAAGAGGGTGGTAGTAACATCCTCTGTGGCAGCAGTAACATGCAACAGGAGGACTTGAGCTCCAGACGTAGTCGTTGATGAAACTTGGTTCAGTCATCCAGATTATTGTATATGGAAGTACGGGTTAAATGTAACATCTCATTAATAAACAAAAGTGAATGTTTGCAAAGCTAGCTTGTACTGTGGTTGAAAATAAAGTTGAGAAGAAAAATAGAATCCCGGGGGCTCTTTCGATGTAATTAATTAATTCAATTTTGAATTAATTAAAATATTATGATTTGTAAACCATTGGTAAACATTCAAGTTGAGTCAACTTGAGGTTTAGGGTAGATTAGAGTAGGGTAAGTTTGGAAAGTAGCTTTATAACTACCTTTGGGACCAAAATGCCTATATAAGGTTGCATTGTAATAGTAAAAGGGTTCCTCTCTCATTCTTTTATTCCATGTTCTTAGAGAAGCTATTCTATCTCGCACATTTTGTTCTGCTGTAACTTAGTGTACACAAATGAATACAATGATTTTTATGCTACTGTGTTAATAGTTCCAATTGTAAAATTTGTTAATCTACTTGTAATTGAATTATTGATATTGTTGTTCCTTCATAGTATGCTTGATGCTCGGTGATCAGACTTTATGCTGGATATCAGAGTATGTGGACTTTGTGCCATATCAGTATGTTCTGAAGGAGATGAAGACTTTGTGCTTCCTAGATTTCACACTCATTGTGTTCCTTTCACTAGATAGAGAAGTTTTCCTCTTCCCATTCAACAAATCTTGTAAGGCGATCTTGTACGACCAAGAAGGACCTGGTATGTCCTCGATAAGATAGATTTGTAGAACTTTGTGTTTAATATTTGTCTGTCTTGTCTAACACCTATGGGGTCATGTTTTCTCTCTTCTCATTCTCACTTTCTCTTTTTCATTTCTCAATTTTCCGTCCTTTTGTGCTTTCCGGTTAAAAGAACCAAAAATGCAAAAAAACATCATATGAGGGAACTACCCCTCTCATAAAGCAGAGGAAATTTCACCCTGTCAAAAGGTGAATTTCCTAATTGTTGTTGGTTTTTGTGCACTTTCATTGGGCATATTCAATGACAAAAAATCCAACCAACAAGTTGATTGTATCCTATCAGTCAAAAGAGCAACATCATCCAAGGGGGAGTTCCTTGAGGTAAGTTTGTGATTTGTAAATGCTTATCTGCATGATGATCATGTTGTTGAATATGTGGCCCTTTTTCATAGATGTCAAAGGGGAGAGAGTATTGTCAGAAACTAGGTATGAATGATTTGAATATGGTGGTGAAGGTGTTTGCAATCAAAGTTTACGAGTTTTTGTCATCAATGACAAAGGAGAGATTGTTGAAACCTGGTCATTGGTGTTATCATTGATGTGAAGTGGCATTGATGAAAAATGTGTGAATGGTGAAGTGAGGCTCTATAAGGGACATGAAGGTTGATTGGTAGTGTCTTCTCAATAATGGTTGGAGCTCACAAAGAGGTCCCAGTTGGTTTCATGAAGTGTTAAGTCGTGTCAAATCATGAAGTCATGGTATGCAAGCATAAGTGAGGTGCATGGTTAAACAAACAAGGTGTGTGGTGACAAATTTATGAGGAAATGTTGTAAAGTCCCTTTATCTCGCACTTGTACGTAGGAAGAATGAGTCATGTGAAAAGTTATTAAACATAAAATGCCCAGAGTCATGCTTGTTTATTTAAGCTCAATTTTTGAGCGTGTAAATGTTGTTGTCGAGCTCAATGTTGTAAAATGAAGAGAGTTGTGTGTTGTTTTTTGAAAGGAGGAGAGATGAGTGCTAGTTTTGAGAAAGTGAGAAGAGTGTGAATGTATTGAAGCCATGGAAAATTAAGAAAGGAGAGGAGAAGAAAAGTGAGTTGAAGAAGTGGTCATAATCAATTGTGGAAGACAACACAGTAAAGTGATCCAAAATTTTGTAAAAGTATAAGTTGTAGCTTAGCATGTAGGGGTTGAAGCCTCCTTGTAAGTAGTAGCTTACAAAAGATCAGTTGTAGCTGGTTAAATTATAGGGGTTGAAGCCTCCTTGTAAGTTGAAGCTTACTAAATGTCAGTTGTTGTTGTACCAAATTTGGAAGTTGAAGCTTTGAAAAGTTGAAGCTTGTCAAAAACTTAGTAGCAGTTCGCTTAAATTTTGGAGTTTTAGCTCCAGGTTGAATTGAAGCTCAACCATGAAATCATGTAACATTTCTTGGACATTTCTCTCCAAAACCTAGTTATTTGAAGATGGTGGTGAAGGTGTTTTCCATCAAAGTTTATGATTTAGTTGCCATCAATGACAAATGGGGAGATTGTTGAACCCTGGTAATAGGTGTTGTCATTGATACCAAGTGGCATTGATGGAAACTGTGTGAATGGTGAAGTGAGGCTTTGTAAGGGACATGAAGGTTGATTGGTAGTGTCTTCTCAATAATGGTTAGAGCTCACAAAGAGGTTTCAGTGGTTCCATGAAGTGTCAAGTCATGTCAAATCATGAAGTCATGGTGTGCAAGCATAAGCAAGGTGCGGTCAAACAAGCAAGGTGGTGATTCCTCCCAAGGTAGTATGTAGACTTCCCAAGTGTTAACAAGTTTGTAACAACCCTCCATGGTATATGAGGTGTTTTCAAAGGTGTGAGGAGTGTTTCTTAGTGTTCTCCAAGTGACAAGCTAATAGGTTATGGTGTATGGATCTCTGCAGGTATGAGTAAGTGCCAAACTTATAAAGGATAGAGAAGTAGTGTAAATGAAGATTGAGAACGTGCCTTGTGCGAGAAAAGGATGGTTTCAAACAAAAATATAGGTACTGAGTGTTTTTGGGTCTTTCATGAAGAAATTTTGGTGTTCTAGATAGCTCGTGATGTCTTCTACGTGCTCACGAAGTGTTTTGAGCAAGTTGTGTAAGTTTTTTGTATATCACGAGTGAAGAAATGAGATTAATGTACACTGAAGGTTTGAAATGATTATTTCAACATGTGCAAGAGCTTTTGGTGATGGTGGAGGTATTGGTATTTAAAAACTCAAGAAGATCTTTCCAACGAGTCCAAGTTTTTGCAATTTGGAGCTCTCTAAAGGAAGTTATGGTTGTTTCAAGTTTTTCATGTCGGATGAATAAGATTTAATTATATTTCAGTCCATGTGACAAGTCAATATGTTTCATGCATCTCCATTCCCAAAACTTTGAAAGGCATGTGGCATGGATTAAACTGGATTAAATAAAATCTCGGGTGCCTTGAGTAGAAGGAAAGAAGCAAGTTGCGACAAAATAAAGTTGGTCTGACACCGCAAAATGTGAAGATGCATGGAGCCTTCTGATTGGCTCGTTTTCATGATCTAACATAGAGATGGCAAATATAAAGATTGACATTGCAAAATATGCGAAGGTACATTGAGCTTCCCTATTGGATTATGTGTCGCATTGGTCAGATACAAATTCATAATAGTCTAACATTACGATGGCATTGAGCCTTCCTATTGGTTTAAGATTCACACTCAGAAAATATTGACACCAAAAATTTGCGTGGAGATTTTGATTGGTTTGTGTTTGACACTCGAGAATACCCCACAAGTGTGAAGGGCATAGAGCTTCCTTATTGGCTAGCTTCTCATAGTGGCTCAGTGGAGGTTAAGCAAATCTGACAAGTGTGAAGTGTGTGGAGCTTTATCATTGGATACGATTTCACAAATGGTACGCACCTGAGACAAAAGATACATTAGCGAAGGCGGAAACAGGTGGCCCAAACATATGGTGCCACTTGATGATGATCGATGATTGAAAGGTGGACACATGGAAGTATTCTGCCATATTTTTTAGAGATGGCTCTAGGTGGATGTGAAATCCTAAGATGAGCCAAGGTTAATATATTTTTGGGTCCACGAAATTCTAAAGGAAAAATGTTGTGCAGCAGTCAACATGCACACAAGGTGACACGTGGAGGAAGTGACATGGCTAACTACACGAATGTTGGCAATATCTGTAGACAATCGGATGGTGACATGTATCCAACGTATGAGACCAAAGAAAAAGGGAAAAAGGACAGAGATACTATTGAAGCTTGTCATGGAATGGGAAATTCATCAAATCTCGAGATTGCACCAATGAAATTGCCTGAAATTTTGAACTTAACTTTTTCTGAGGGTCATTAAAGTGTTGCAAAAGAAAGTAGGTTGATTAATCTCGAAATGAAGGAGAAATTTGTGACGAAACTTTGTCTCGGTCGAAAGGTTCTGTGAGGAACAATCGATGCTTATTGGCAAACTGGTTTGAAGTGAATAAGCTCAAAAGTCTTGGAACTCTAAACATGAAGCATCCCTATTCGAAGTGGAGGAGCTCATGGAGGAGCTCAAAAGTCATGGAAGAATGTCAGATGGTGTAACTAAAGATATCAGATGCAAGAAGAAAAATTTATGAGGCGGGCTTTGTAAAGTCCTCTCGCATGCACTTGTACGTAAGAAGAATGAGTCATGTGAAGAGTTATTAAACATGAAACATCAATAGCTATATTTAGGAGTCATGCTTGTTTACTTAAGCTCAATTTTTAGCATGTAAATGTTGTTGTCGACTTAGTGTTGTCGTAAAATGAAGAGAGTTGTGTGATGTTGTTGAAAGGAGGAGCGGCAGTGCTAGCGTTGAACAAGTGAGAAGAGTGTGAACGTATTGAAGCCATGAAAAACTAAGAAAGGATAGGATAAGACAAGTGAGTTGTAGAAGTGGTCATAATCAGTTGTGGAAAACAAAACAGTAAAGTGATAAGAAATTTTGTAAAATGTCTAAGTTACAGCTTAGCATATAGGGGGTTGAAGCCTCCTTGTAAGTAGTAGCTTACATAAGATCAGTTGTTGCTAATTAAATTATAGGGGGTTGAAGCTTCCTTATAAGTAGTAGCTTACAAAAGGTCAGTTGTAGTTGGTTAAATTATAGGGGTTGAAACCTCGTTGTAATTTGAAGTTTACTAAAGGTCAATTTGTTGTACTAAATTTGGGAGTTGAAGGTTCAAAATAAGTTGAAGCTTGTCAAAGACTGAGTAGTAGTTCGATTAAATTTTGGAGTTTAATCTCAACCATGAAATGATGTAACATTTACTCGAACATTTGTATCCTAAGCCTAGTTCTTGGTTTTAGTTGGTTTTGTCCCTTATGGGTTTCCCACATTAAATCTTGTCTCCTTGTGCATTCATGTGTGTTTACCTCTCTCTCTCTCTCTCTCTCTCTCTCTCTCTCTCACACACACACACACACACACACACACACACACACACACACACACACACACATACTTGAATGGGTATAGTTCATCACAATTAAGATAGTTTAATTTTTGAAAAATTGAAGAAATGGAAATGTTCGTTAAATTTTAACTAGCACTAATCCCCCAAACCCCCTCCCCCCCCCAAGTGACTAGATTTCTAACTCTAACACAAAATTTCAAATTTGATCCTTTTAGAATCAACTCAATAGTATAACTCAATAACTCAAACAATTCACCCTTCATTGTTAAATGATCAATTCAACTACAAACTTATTATTCGAGATCTATAAATTTCTTCATTTATAATTAAAGAGTAGAGTTTTTTAAAGCCCAACTTGTTAAACCTTTGGAAGACATTAACTAATTATCAGTTTGATTTAATCATAGATTTTCTTACTAAACAAGGTGGGATGATCAAAAAACAACTCATTATATAGATTGCTACAGGATTTACCTTGCGAGAATCACAAGACGAGTTTTGGAGAAACAATTCAAAAAAATATCAATACATAAGTAATAATAAATAAGACGAGGCTTTGAATCTAAAAGGAGAAAGGTTTCTCAAATCTCATCTTGATTTAAGAGTTTTATACAATCATTTAATATGGAATGAAAAATTCAAGTAACTTGGGGTTGAGGGTACTGTTTAGATTTCCCAGAGATTTTACTTTCATTTCCTTTCATCTGCAAATACTTAATACAATGAGGAATGTATATATGTGAAAGATTATCCCAAAGATTCATCCCCTGTGAGCTAGCCTTTTTGCTAGTATTATATAAACATTTATTCCTATCAACAGGGCATTCACCTAGATATAATTCATCCAAAGTTACTTGTCAAAATTACCATTCAGATAGATTTTTAAGCTCAAAATATATCAGCAACAACTTTTCATCTAGATACCAAGGTTTTGATTTCATTTTCCTTTGTGCAAACAAAAATGGTACAAGACACAAATCCTCAAATAAATCATTATATAGATTGTCTTGTTTGACAAAATGCTATGTGAAATAAATGGAAGCACGAGCAACAATTTAATTGAGCATGCAATGTCCCATCCCCATCTCTGGGTTGTTTTCATCATTGTTAATTATTTGAAAAGTATAAATAAAAACATAGTCCAGAAACACAATAGATATAGAGCTTGTTGTCGAATTCTATCCATAGACAACAAAACTTCACTCCACTCGTTTTCACAATATGTTAGCAAGACAACATAGACTGAAAATTTCAAACCTTATAAAATTTTGTTTTCAAATTTTTTGTTAACTTTTATTTTCAAAATGAAGTGGACTTGGAGGAAGAACTTACCGCTTCTCGGGGATTCGGATCTTGGAAAGATCCGCCTAGTTCGGGGTGGTGGATGATCGGGATCCACTTTGCCTCGGGCATGTTTGTTGTTACTTGATTATGCTTTTGTTTTGTTGTACTCTCCTAGGGTTGTAGTAACATCCATCAAAACATCCTTTGTGAAGAGGGTGGTAGTAACATCCTTTATGGCAGCGGTAACATGCAACAGGAGGACTTGAGCTCCGGACATAGTCGTTGATGAAACTTGGTTCAATCATCCAGATTATTGTATATGGAAGTACGGGTTAAATGTAACATCTCATTAATAAACAAAAGTGAATGTTTGCAGAGCTAGCTTGTAATATGGTTGAAAATAAAGTTGAGAAGAAAAATAGAATCTCGGGGCTCTTTCGATGTAATTAATTAATTCAATTTTGAACCATATTCTTTGCTTCACAGGGCCTAAAATTTTGAACTTACCTTTTTCGAGGGTCATTAAAGTGTTGCGAAAAGAAAGTAGGTTGATTAATCTAGAAACGAAGGAGAAATTTGTGACAAAACTTTGTCTCGGTCAAAGGTTGTGAGGAGCAGTCGAGTAATAGTTCAAACAAGTTCAAATTGAATAAGCTCAAAAGTCTTGGAACTCTAAACATGAAGCATCCCTATTCGAAGTGGAGGAGCTCAAAAGTCATGGAAGAATGTCGGATGGTGTAATCAAGATATTAGATGCAAGAAGAAAAAAATTATGAGGTAGTTTTGTAAAGTCCCTCTGTATGCACTTGTACGTAAGAAGAATGAGTCATGTGAAGAGTTATTAAACATGAAACATCAATAGTTATATTTAGGAGTCATGCTTTGTTTACTTAAGCTCAATTTTGAGCTTGTAAATGTTGTTGTCGACTCAGTGTTGTTGTAAAATGAAGAGAGTTGTGTGATGTTGTTGAAAGGAGGAGCACCGGTGAGTGCTAGCATTGAACAAGTGAGAAGAGTGTGAATGTCTTGAAGCCATGACAAACTAAGAAAGGATAGGATAAGACAAGTGAGTTGTAGAAGTGGTCATAATCGGTTGTGGAAAACAACACGGTAAGAAAGTGATGATAAATTTTGTAAAATGTCTAAGTTCTGACTTAGCATATAGGGGTTGAAGCCTCCTTGTAAGTAGTAGCTTACATAAGATCGAGTTATTCTTTGATTAAATTATAGGGGGTTGAAGCTTCCTTGTAAGTAGTAGGTTCTGAAAGGCGGTTGTAGTTGGTTAAATTATAGGGGTTGAAGCCTCATTGTAAGTTGAAGCTTACTAAAGGTCAGCTGTTGTTGTACCAAATTTGGGAGTTGAAGCTTCCAAACAAGTTGAAGCTTGTCAAATATTGAGTAACAACTCAGTTAAATTTTGAGTTGAATCTCAACCATGAAATGATGTAACATTTACTGAACATTTCTGTCCTAAGCCTAGTTCTTGGTTTTAGTGGGTTTTTGTCCCTTATGGGTTTCCCACATTAAATCTTGTCTCCTCGTGCATTCATGTGTGTTTACCTCTCTCTCTCTCTCTCTCTCTCTCACACACACACACACACACACTTGAATGGGTATACTTCATCACAATTAAGATAGTTTAATTTTTGACAAATTGAAGAAATGGAAATGTTTGTTAAATTTTAACTAGGCACTAATCCCCCAAACCCCCTGGTCACCCCCACCCCCCTTCCCCTCCCCCGCACCCCAAAGGTGCCTAGATTTTTAACTCTAAACACAAAAATTCAAATTTGATCCTTTTAGAATCAACTCAATGGTATAACTCAAACAATTCACCCTTCATTGTTAAATGATCAATTGAACTACAAACTTATTATTCAGATCTATAACTTTCTTCATTTATAATTAAAGAGTAGATTTTTTTAAATCCCAACTTGTTAAACCTTTCGGAAGACATTAACTAATTATCAGTTTGATTTAATCATAGATTTTCTTACTAAACAAGGTGGGATGATCGAAAAACAACTCATTATATAGATTGCTACGAGCTTTACCTTGCGAGAATCACGGGATGAGTTTTGGAGAAACAATTCAAACAAAAATATCAATACATAAGTAATAATAAATAAGACGAGGCTGGAATCTAAAAGGAGAAAGGTTTCTCAAATCTCATCTTGATTTAAGAGTTTTATACAACCATTTAATATGGAATGAAAAATTCAAGTAACTTGGGGTTGAGGGTACTGTTTAGATTTCCCGAGATTATACTTTCATTTCCTTTCATTTGCAAATACTTAATACAATGAGGAATGTATATATGTGAAAGATTATCTCAAAGATTCATGCCCCAATGAACTAGCCTTTTTGCTAGTATTATATAAACATTTATTCCTATCAATAGGGCGTTGCTTAGATATAATTCATCCAAAGATACTTGTCGAATTACCATTCGAGATAGATTTTTAAGCTCAAAATATATCAGCAACAACTTTTCATCTAGATACCAATGTTTTGACTTCATTGTTCCTTTGTGCAAACACAAATGGTATAAGACACAAATCCTCAAATAAATTTGTTATATAGATTGTCATCACAATGTTTGACAAAATGCTATGTGAAATAAATGGAAGCACGGCGACAATTTAATTGAGCATGCAATGTCCCATCCCCATCTCTAGGTTGTTTTCATTATTGTTAATTATTTGAAAAGTATAAATAAAAGCACGAGTCTAGAAACACAATAGATATAGAGCTTGTTGTCGAATTCTATCCATAGACAACAAAACGTCACTCCACTCGTTTTCACAATATGTTAGGAAGACAACATAGATTGAAAATTTCAAACCTTATAAACGTTTGTTTTCAATTTTTTTGTTAACTTTTATTTTCAAAATGAAGTGGATCCGGAGGAAGAACTTCTTTGCTAGTTGGGAGATTCGGACGTTGGCAAAGATCTGCCTAGTTCGGGGTGGCGGATGATCGAGATCCACTGCCTCGGGCATGTTTGTTGTTACTTGATTGTGCTTTTGTTTTGTTGTACTCTCCTAGGCTCGGCTTTAGCTTGTTTTAGTGTGCTTTTGTTGAAAGATATCTTATTTCTTATTACATTAATATAATATAAGATGTTTTTCATCAAAAAAATTAATTGTAAACTTTTATTTGCATTAATGAGTTTGTATTTTTTTAAATCTATTCATTTTTACTCAATGTATTGTTATAATATTTTGAAGCAGGATCTACATTGGGAGGAAATAAGGGTATACATGCCATGAAAATGGCTACAACACCTAAATTGAAATACATGGAATGGATGATATAAAAAAGTGAAAAATTACACATTTTGTTAATCCAAAATGCAAGATAATTTAATTGGAATTCGAAATTGATACTACATGGAAATGCATACCAAGTTTCTAGTTGCCTACATATGGATAAGGATACAAAACAAAATATATTAAAACAATTTGAATTCAAGGTGAAGCATGTTGCAAGAAAAAAATACACATTGAAGTTGAGTTTGTTCAGTCTCGTCCGTAAATTTCACTACAAGGAAAACAAAAACAAACATTAAAGACATTTTGGAAACAAAAGTCTAAGGAAGATGTTGATAATGCGGTGGAAGGATATTTTTATATGTTGATGCGATAGTGGAAAGATATTTTTATGGTGATGCAGTACCTTTCAATCATGCTAGATCTCCATATTTTTGTGGAATGGTGCGTGCAATTTCAGAATTTGGGAAAGGGTATATTAGCCCTTCTTATGAGAGTTTGAGGACATCGGGTCTCAAGAAAGAGAAGGATGAAATAATAAATGAGCTGAAACCTATTATAGATTCTTGGAGCAAAATTGGATGCACAATTGTTAGTGATGGTTGGTCAGATAGGAGACGTAGAACTCTTATCAATACTCTTTCTTGTTGTCCTCGTGGAGCTGTGTTTTTAAAGGCTGTGGATGCTTCAAATGAAACAAAAACTTCAGAATATATTGCTAATGTCCTTGAACAAGCTATTTTACATGTTGGAGTGGAAAATGTAGTTCAAATTGTGACTGACAATGCTACAAATTGTGTTGGAGCAGGAAAAATTTTGATGGAAAAATATCCAACTATATTCTGGAGTCCTTGTGTTGCTCATGTCTTGGACCTTCTTTTGGAGGATTTTGGAAAGTTACATTGGGTATCAATAGTTGTGGAAGAAGGCAAATTGATTGCCAAGTTTATTACAAACCACCAATTTACACTTAGCAAATACAGAAAAGAGTGTAAGAGAGAATTATTGATGCGGGGGACACAGATTCACAAAAGCCTGAATTTCTTTCATTGAAAAGAAATTGAGGAAGCAATAAGAAATGTGGTGGTTGGTTGAGATTAGGTAATGTTGGCTAGATTTTCTGACAAATTGAAAAAGCTAGCCAGATCATGAGATAAATCTCTCATTTACGGTGAGACTCCCGTGTAATTTTTTTGTTAAATTTGCTAGTATTTTTTGTTAGTATTACTTTAACTATGTAGCTCATGAACCATAGCTATATAGTTTTGCGATACTGTAAGAAACTATTAAAGAAAGGAAATATCTGAAGAGGAAAATAATATAAAATAGGAAGGAAAGAGGGAAGATGTGCAACCCAATCAATAGACCATAGAGTTGATCGCATGAACATAGGTAAAACCGATAGATATTAACACGAAAAATTATAAGCAAAGGAAACTCTCGAGATCTAGATCTAGAATAACAAAAAGTTTATGAATAGATCTAAGACATAAAGTTAGAAACAAAATGCATCATTGACACAAAGTTCTCTGAAATATGCTCCTTTCTATTCCTCTCGCTTTCAAATAGCTATCGGGGTTTCAACACAAAGTCCGAACACAAGAATCTGTTACAAATTCTCCTCATTTACCCATAGGTTCTTCCTTCATTTATAGTGTGTGGAGGGGAAACTACAAATAGGAAACTATAACTGAACTAACATATGTGGAAGTCGGAAAGGAAAAAACTGACAATCTCCTTCCCAGAATTCCTCTTTGTATGACATGCATGATTTATAACTGAAAGTAAAACCTTCTATTGTGCATGTATGCCACCTATCTCCAAGTAATTGACTTCTTCAAGTAATGGTTTTTAAACTAATCACTTAAGTTGTATAATTTAATTGATCGCTCAATTACTTTGTCAGAGAAAAGAAGAAGAAAAAGGAAAAGAAATTAGAAGAAAGATGCAACACTTCCAGTTTTGTTCTTTTTCCATATTCTTCATCACGAATTGATTTTTTGCCTTTGATTCTCACCAAACTAGATCTGAAGTAGGCGAATGTGATTTTCTTGTGGCTACTACTTGACTTGTCTTCCCTCTTATCCTTGAAGATTTTATAGTTATTCTCTAAATACATACATCGGTCTGATGTTTCTTGTAAATAATTCGAAAAACTTGTCACCTTTTATTTTTAATTGCATATGAGCAATTAAAAATTTTGGAAAGCACTCCGGGTGAAGGAAAGTACAAGTAAATTCGATGAAGGCTTCAACTGGAAGATTGAGAGCACATGCACAAGATCCTGGAAGGAATTTTCCATGCACTGACTTCTACACGGCTGTCTTAGAAACAAGAGGATGAATTGTTGTCGGAAGCCTTTGCGAATTATGAGATCTAGATCATCAATCAAATCAAGAGGGATTCGAGGCCTAGATTTGTATCACCAATATCGGTAAATCGGAAGCAATGCATGATTTCGATGATCCTTCTCTTTCAACCCACTTCGTCGTGGCGGAGAGCAATCTTTGTTTGAGCTCTTTTTATTTTAATTCTATCGGAATCCCTTGTAATTGGATCAATTTGTGCAGATCTAGGAATTTCTTTAGATTCGAAGATATATTTAATGTATCGACATTGATTTGAGCTCCTTTTCACTTATATAAGCCCTGTAATGAATACACTGCAATTACTTGAGACAAAGACGAAATCAAAGCATGATCACTTGATTTTTATCACAAAATCCTACATATAAAGCCCGCTGCCCTAAAATTTGAGGCTTTGCTTTCATGCAAAACAAGCATAAATATTTTTAACTTCACCAGGCACCTATACCAACATGTAAATAATTATCATATCAAGAATCAAGCCATTCCAACCTTAGGCGCCAAACCTTAAAGCTCCACAGCAATGAAAAACACTTCTTTGATGCAAAACCTCCTTTCCTTGGCGCCAAAATTATGCAGGCTGCAATCCATAACAAAAATAATTAATTTTTTCTTCATTATGGCAGCTCGTGCTTATATAATCCTCGACTTATTATTTTTAATAATAACCCTTCTTACTCTGGCAATTTAATTAATAAACAATAATGTTTATTCATCTAAATTAGCGCCTAATTTTGCATTCTTAAAATGCCATTAAATAAATTTATTTAATTTATTTTTAACATGCTTCCTTCATTTCTCTTTAGCTTGCCTTCATGCATTGAATTTATATTTATCCATGGCATCAAAATTAAGCAAAAAAACTATTAATAAATACCATTAATATCATTGTTTAATCACCAAATGGGTCAAACTTTTTAGCATGGCTGATTTCTAAAAATATGAAGCTAACTTTTGATGGGAATTTTCACCCTGCACTGCAGCTCCAAAATCTCTTCTTTCACTTAAGTTGTTTGACTTCTATAATGAGAATTTTTACCTGCAAAGACAGGTAAGAAATTCCCATCGGTTGCCTTAAGTGATTTTTCTTTATTTTATAATGTGAATTTTCACCTGCAAGGCGTAAGAAATTCCACACCCTTTACCTCTAATTTTCCCACTACAACCTAAGTGAATTTGCCTTCATGGGAAAAGGTACCCTACCACCTTCTGTTATGACCAAAATCCCACTTTGCAACTTAAATCCATCCATTCCTAAAAATGCGACTTGCTTAGAGAGGTTTTTGTGCATGACTTCAACTTTTTAAAGAGAAGTCGACTTCCTGAGGATAATTCCTCTGGCATGGCAGCCGTAGATGATCCCTAGATGCTCCGGAAATAAAACAGTTATATTGGGAATGAATTGACCTAGGGAATTTCACAGAAAAATGCAAGAAAAATAAAAAAATGAAAACGTTGTCGAAGTCACAAATAAAGCCCATGATTCATTCTTGGTGACAACCCTACTAGTATATGTGAATAATGGCATGCAAAACCTCAACAGGGTTAAACCGAGCACAATTTACTTCAAATGGGGCTTTAAATAATTAAATAAAAATTTCCCATGAGACAAAACTTGGCGAAATGATAAGACGAGTTTCAACATCTAGGTATTTGTCGAAATTGGCTCATATGATTCACTGGGAATATCTTAACGCAATACATGTATCTTCTGGCAATAAAAACACAAAATGACCCATTATTTTAAAAGTACAATTTTTTTTTAACATGGGGTAGTCTCAGATTTCAGGGTGAAATCTAGGGACACTAGGTAAATTGTAAACTTTCGCCTATCTAAAAAGACAGGAATTGCAGCTATAATTCTAGGGGAACAATTTTGGGAGGGAGCAATAAAGGCCAATAAAATATTTGAGCCTATTGTAAGAGTGCTTAGAATGGCTGATGGTGACATTCCTTGCATGGGAGATATTATTGAGGCAATGGACACAACAAAAGAGGCAATCAAACAATCCTTTGGTGGAGATTCTTGTAAGCCAGAATGGAATTATTTATGGGATATGATAGATGAGAGGTGGTATATGATGCACTCTCCGTTACATTCAGCAACATGTTACTTGAATCCTCGCTTGTTTGGGATGAAACATGAAAGTGATGAGGAGACTATGGATGGTTTGTATCAATGCATGGATAGAATGTGCTTAGATCCTGATATTCGAAGCAAGTTAGATGTTCAAAAAAATGCATATAGGGATGAGATTGGGCTCCTCTTCTCTCGACAAAAAGCAAGAGAGAACATAACTAATATGAGTATCACAATTTGCAATGGTAGGAATCTTTATGGCAATTTGAACTCTAGAGTTACAAACACTTGGTATTTGTGTTCTAAGTCTGGTGTACAGTGCATCTAGTTGTGAAAGGAATTGGAGTACATTTGAACTCATTCATTCAAAGTGAAGGAACATATTATAGACTCGGGAATATCAGATCCAGTTTTTGTCCATAGCAACTCGCAAGTGCTAAGTGCTAATATTGTAAATAGATACTCTTGCACCTGCACTCGTAGTTCTTTGAATCTGAATGGCAATTTGAACTATGGTGCAAAATTCTATGGAGATGTAAGTAGTGGTGAAGAAGACTTTTCGAGATGGTGAATATTTAGTGAATGATACTACTAAGTGATAGGAAATTAATAGTAGCGGAACAACTTCCTACACTAATCTTTGAGGAGAGATATTATGCAAAACTTTCAACATAGTAAAGCGATTCAGAAATATCAGCAACATATTCATAACAAAACACAAACACCGGATATACGTGGGAAAATCCTTTTGGATAAAAAACCCCACACTCCAGCCCACTCAATGTATTTCAAATCTAATCACAAGATTACATACACTTGCAGAGCAAGTTTCTTATAGGAGTTTCACCGAAAACAATTCTAGGATAATTAAAACTCACTACTTCAATTACTTCTCCAAGCCTTCAATTTATAGACCTCCGATTATGCAAGAAACTATCTATGGTTTACAAAACCATGTGCCTAACCTCTCATGAGGTGGATAGAATTAAAGAGCAAGATTTCGGTCTAAAATAAGGCTCCCACGTCCACAATATTCTCCCCTATTTTTGACCCTTACGGATGTCATAAAATCTATCATAATATCTCTAAAATAGTCCTTCCATGATATACTATCATATGGGAATCTTTTATGACTCCTATTTTTATTTTTAGAGCCTAGACAATGTGAAATAGTTGTAGGAAAATCTTAAATGAATAAACCAAACAAGGTTGAGACACCTCATTTCCAACAATCTCCCACTTGTCGAATACCTTACAAGGGCCAAGGGAAAGATACCATCATGGATCAAATTCTAGGGAATTTTGAGAGGCCCATAGACTCGAACACCACCAGATTTTGGGATGTGCTCACGAGCTTAGTTAATGCATCTACAACATTCGTGAATTGTCTCTACCTTTTCCAGCTTCACCCTTCCATCCTTGACCATATCTCTCACGAAGTGATACTGAACATCAATGTGTTTGGTCCTGGCATGAAAAGTTGGGTTCTTCGCAATGCGATACGATTGCGCTCGACTATCACAAAGATATATTGTAATCGCACCCTGTTTTAATCCAATATCCCCGAACACAAACGCTTCAACCAAATGGATTCTTTACGGCATGAGTAGCTACCATATAATCTACCTCGGTAGTGGAAAAAGTGATCATAGCCTTTGTCACTTGCTCATCCAACTAATTGCACCACCATTAAGAGTAAACACATATGCACTAGTGGATCTTCTTCTATTGACATCACCGGCCCAATCTGAATCCACAAAAACATGAATATGTAGGGAATGTTGATCTCCTCTTCCATGAAAACATATAGAGTACTCGATGTACCCCACAAATATTTAGAAGACCCTCTTAACTTTGCATCCCTATGCACTCTTCCAGGATTAGACATAAAGCGAGAAATAACTCCCCTTTGCTTGGGCAATGTCTCGGTCTTATATAAACCATAGCATACATTAAGCTTCCAAGCGCGCTTTGCAAGGCACTCTTGCTCATTTCTTCCATCTCTGATGGGGATGATGGACATTGTGAAATGGAGAGATTCGTTCCCAAAGTAATAGGAACACAAAGTGGTTTACAATCCTGCATGTTGAACCTTTGCAAAAAGCAAACAAACATACTTACTCAGCTGAGCCATGGCTTTATTCTCAAGATCTCTTCTAATATCCATCCCAAGTATGTGTTTTGCTGCACCAAGATCTTTCATTTCAAATTTCGCAAAGAGCGAGATTTCAATTTGCAATCAACCATGCATTATCACTTGCACGAGTGGCCAAAGCACTTGAGTCTATCAACCATGCATTATCACTTGCACGAGTGGCCAAAGCTGCAATAAAGGCATCTCCATCTTCTTTTCGGACTCGAATCAGAATCATGCTTCTTCTTTTCTTTTTCTTTTCTTCTTTGCATTCCCTTCTAAGTGTCTAGATTTTCCACAGCCTAAAGATATCGCTTGACTTACCAGGGGATTTTGATCTCCCTTATTCTTGGAATGGCCACGCTTCTTCTCATCTTTGCCTCGTTTTTTTTTCTTCCTCGAACACTCAAAGCCTCTTTGGCGTTTAGAGAGACCTTCCTTCTCATCTCTTCGGAGAGTAGAGAACCAACAACATCCTCCATCTTCGCAGTGACAGAGTGCTCCCAATGGCCATGAATAGGCTTGTCCCATGAGTCTAGCGAAACCAACAACATTTGGCACCTTTCTTCTTCATCCATTTTAACTCCCAACCGAGCTCAATTGAGTCACCAACATATTGAATGTTTCCAGATGCTCAGATATTTGTCCACCTTCCATTCTTAAGGAAAACAAATTCTTCCTCAAGAAAATCTTATTTACTAGAGACTTAGCTTGGTATATCTCACCCAACTTTTTCCAAAGCTTCTCCGAAGTGGATTCTTCATGGACATTTATCAGGATAGAATCTGCAAGACATAGTCTAATAAGACCTTTAGCTTTTCTATCCATTACATCATATTGTGTAGCCAAAACTAGATCCGTAGGCCTATAGACCTTCTCATCCACCGCATCCCATAGATCTTGATCAACCAACATATCTTCCATCTTCAACTTCCACATTTCAAAGTTTGTGCTAGAAAACTTCTCTACATCAATCCTCCCAGATGTGCTCGCCATATGAAAAAATATCTGCAACCAGATAACAAAGTATTCTCTGCACAAGCTCCCACTCAAACCCGGATTAGCACAAAAAACCCAACAACCCACAACTAAAACCAAAGGTGATCAGGCTCTGATACCACTTGATAGGAAATTAAGAGTAGTGGAACAACTTCCTACGCTAATCTTTGAGGAGAGATATTATGCAAAACTTTCAACATAGTAAAACAGTTACAGAAATATCAGCAACATATTCATAACAAAACACAAACACCAGATATACGTGGGGAAAATCCTTTTGGATAAAAAAACCCCACACTCTAAAATCCCACTCAATGTATTTCAAATCTAATAACAAGATTACATACACTTGCAGAGCAAGTTTCTTACATGAGTTTCACGAAAACAATTCTAGAGAATTAAAACTCACTACTTCACCATTGCTTCTCCAAGCCTTTAATTTATAGACCTCCGGTTATACAAGAAACCATCTATGGTTTACAAAACCATGTGCCAAACCTCTCATGAGGTGGATAGCATTAAAGAGCAAGATTTCAGTCTAAAATTAGGCTCCACGTCCACAATATTCTACCCTATTTTGACCCTTACGGATGTCATAAAATCTATCATAATATCTCTAAAAATAGTCCTTCCATGATATACTATCATATGGGAATCTTTTGACAACTCCTATTTCTATTTTTAGAGCCTAGACAATGTGAAAACGGTTGTAGGAAAATCTTAAATGAATAAACCAAACAAGGTTGAGACACCTCATTTCCAAATACTAAGGGTTGACTATTTACATGGGATTTTCAAAGTTTTACTCCAATTTTAAAAATTGTAAACAATTGTTATGAAGTTACAGACATATAATATGTTATTTTCATAATTTCATTAACATATACATGTTTTAAGTTTATGCCATAATTATTTTTGACTTTAATAATTTGGAATTTTCTACCTATTTGTTCTTATAATTATTAAAAGTTATCATATTTTTAAATATACAATTTACCATATTTTGATTGACCCTTTTTTCATATTTGAGGTCCACTATTTAATATTCTCCATATGAAAATTTCTACTTTGGTAACATTATATTGCGAAGGTATTTCTTACACATTTTGAAGTTCGTTTCTTTCTACAATTTATTGTTTTTTTCACGTCTTTGTTCCATCTTAGGGGCCTCTTTGCTCCTATAGTGTGCCTCGTTTGAATGGTTTGATTGTGATTGTAGGACAAAGGGTTCAACCATCTTAAATTTTATTTAGCATCCATTATCTTGTTTTGAGTTTTATGCAGTAGTTTGAGCAAGAACATAATGTTTGTGTAGCAACTTGCGGAACAAGAACACGCTATTTTTTTCCTGTAAGCTCTTAGGAAGATAAAAGATCTAAAATTGCCATGTTGGTAATGGTGCTCTGTTTAACAATTTAACTTTAGTAATTGATAAGGATAATATATTTCTCTGCATTGAATGGCTCCTAATATACCATCCTCATCTATTAGGATACACCGCTCATATTGAATGTAGCTTTTTACCCAATGTTAACACTTTATCCTTTCTTCTTAGATTTACGCGGAAGACTCCATTTTAAAACAACTCATATTTTCACCACTTGAACTATCCACTTTGAATAGCTTCTACATATTTTTGTTTGAAATTCGGAACAAAGATAAATAAACAACAACAAAATAAAATTACAGTTTGATCCATTTATTGTGTTTGATGACAGATATTAATTTAAGAGCACATATAGTCTTTGCTTTGATCAAGGAGCCTCTATGAATTCAATAATTCTTTTGGCTCGATGCACATTGAAAGGGGTTTCATTTTTATTTCTTGAATGAGTTGAATGACCACAATAGGCACACCCAGGTATTCAATTGTAGCTTATGCTTTTTGTGCTTCAATTATTCGGTTTTACAGATACACAAGCTTTGGAAATCCTGTATAAATCTCGGGTAAATTTTCAGATTTATGATAATGTTCAACCAACAAGAACTTAACCGTGAATCAATCCTTTTTCCAACCGATTAGTTTAGATTAAAAAAAGAATTGTACTATTTTTACCATCTCTATCAATGGCCTGAAGATCTAGTTCTAGTTAGGGATAAACTCAAGTTGTGGAATTTACAAAAGCATGATAAACCTAACTGATGCTTTAGTCGCACTAGCAATTTGAACTTGTAGCTCCATTTGCAAGCCCCTTAATACTTCTACTAGTTGAACTCATCCCATATGGTAAACATTGGATTAAACAATGAATGTTATGGCAGAGCTTACAGAGAATGTGAGGGTGGGCTTGGATCCTTAATATTATTATGAACTACAATTAACCCTTACTTCCTAGTTCTCCCATGGCAACACATAGGAGTTGGTTTAGGTTTATATGTTGCCATAAGTTTGACCCTTATATCTAGGTGTCCCATGATTACTAAAGGTAGCCAAGAGTCCGTAGGAATGGAACTTGGGCTTACAATATGAAATTCATGATTCCCCATTGCTTGCCCCAAACCCTTTGGGTTTTACATGTTAAAGAAAACATTAGAGACATGAGGGTGGGTTTGGGTCCTTTATATGGTTGCACTCTAGTTCTACCCCACTTTCCTGTGAGTATCACAATGTATAAAACCATCAAGAATGGAACTGAGCATATAGTGTGAGACTACTTGTTCCCCATAGCTTTCCCCTCACCCTTTATGTGTGCTGGAATTTTGGTATTATGCTAATGTGAATCATTTCGAATTTGAAGCATTGGCTTATTTGAAAAGATGCTGATTTTATTCAGTCAATAGAAAGAGCGAGGGTAGTTGTGAGAGAAAAGACCATATACACTAGCCGAGGTAGCAGACATGAGTTAGAATTCTACTTATCCATGTAGACAACAAAAATAAACCTATCACCATAGCCGAGGTAATCTCATTATTTACAATCTCATTGTTGTCCTTGTTAATTTTTCTTTTCAAATGAAGAGAAGATTAACATGATAAACTAAATTACAAAAGATCGATTAATCTCCTATCCTGCAAAAGTCAGCAATTCTTTACTCTGCTTTTCTTAGTTAAATGAATAGAAGAGGAATTGTGTCCATTGTTAAAGGTCTTTCTTATTTTAGGAACAATAGAAACATAAAGCAATCCTCCATTTTCCCACTATAAGAAAAAAAAAAACCAAATTATAATAAATTGTCTTGTCATGTATTGATTAATTGAATATAACATTTTCTTTGATAACAAGTAAGGCACTATAGAGAGCATTCAGTTTAAATTTGATGATATCTTTTTAAGATAAAACAAGATGTGTGTGCATATGGCTGTAAAGACAATTGTTTTTGAAAATACTTAAACCTTTTCTTTCCATGCTGCTCAATTCATTTACCTCCACATGATGCTCTCTTTCAATTAAATATTTTGAAGAGGGCAGCCTTTTTATTTTTCATTGTTGTTTCTAACTGGAAAATATACATGGCTGAAATTAATCTTTATGGGAGAACAATGGGATATGGGAGAAATGGAGCAGAAAGATGAACATTCTGCATCACTTGGATGGTCACGCCATGGTAATCGATAAAGCATGGGGTGCAAACAAATGAAGGTGAAATTTGAAATTCTTAACTTCTCAATGAACTTTCTTAAACAAAACTAGCAAAATTATTATTATTTATTTATTTTTATTTTTGCAAGAAAGAAGTTGATGTTAGGAAGTAAAAGACAAACATTAACACAAGGAATGTGAAAATTAAATCATATACACAATAGCTTCAATGAAAGGAAGACATAAAACTATTTCATTATACAGCAAAGAGCTTAAGATACAGTCGCCAAGGCCTACCATTTTACTCGTTACTCGCTGTATAAGGCTAATCTACATGAATGATATCCGGCAAGAAAGGGTTATATTGGCATAATATAAAATAGGAATTGGGATCATATTATGAAAACGCTCTAGGAGCACAATTCTCTCAACAACTTAGATTAAACAATATCTTAGATGAATCCATCGATTTGCCATGATGGAGGTTGATGCAGAGGCATCACTAGAAAATAACTTGATAGGGCATTTCGAGACCATTGTATTGTCTCATGAAGGTGACTTGGTTTGAATGACCATCTTTTTAAATTTTGAGAAAATGACCATTTTCTGAAATCATCTTGAGATGACCATGTTTAAGATCACTTTTTGATCTTGTGATGGAGATAGCTAATCGAATACCCGAGAATCGTAGAGTTCATGACATTGGCATATGGACTTGAAATTGAGTGTCGTTTTGTTTTGATATCGCTAAGAGTCTTCGAGGTGAATACAACAACTCAATCAAAATCCTCATGGCACGTGGTCTACCGTTAGTAACATCCTATTGAAGTTGACAGTGTGGTCTCATGACAAGAAAATCTTACAGTGACCGTGACTTTGTTATATGGAGTCAAAATCAAGTGCTGTATTTTTATTTCACAAATAAATTTCGAGAGGAAAACAAAGGAGCTAACAAATGTACATATGGTTTCTCTAAAAGACACCATATTGAGGTACATTGATGGTCTAAATGTACTACAATTATGTAGCTCTCAAATTATAGTCCAAGTAGTAGGATATCACATGCCCAAGAGATTGACTATGTTGTGGAATTTCAAAGAAACAATGTTGAATGCTCGAGTGTGATAGTCCAAAACATGTCATGATGATGATCCAATGCCATGTATTATAGACCATTAACCTTTCATAGGAGCCATTTCATGAACACTTTGGCAAGTTAATTTCTAGATGCAGAGGCATACTATATGCCACATGTTGATATGTGGACACATTATAGGATGCCAAATATTGATATGTAGCTTCGTTCGTTCATTTTGAGTGACATATCTTATGTCTCATTCATGCCCACGAGATTGTGTGACCGACGGAAGGTGAATCGCTTTCATCTATCTATTTAATTATTCTTCCCTATAGGAATGGACAAGAATATGAGCATATTTACATTTCATCCAAATTAGAGATGGGGATTTAGAATTTAGAAGATGTCGGGATCGAAACATAGATGAACAATTAAATGGAATTAAAATAGAAATAAAAGAAGCATGCAATCATAAGATAAACCCAAGATTTAACGTGGTTCACCCAATGTGGGCTACATCCACTAGAAATAAGTCAACCTTCTCATTTATTCAGTCATGAGGAATACAATACAATTCTCTCTCTTTTTCATATTACAAAGAGTAAATCCACACACACACACACATATAACTATGTACAAAACCTCATAAAAGTTTGCTTCAACCACAAGTAACCTAAATATAGCATGCTTATAAATAAGACATGCATATAAATAAGATAAACATAAAAATAACAACTCCCGTATATTAATAAGACAATGCTATTTTTATCCATGGCCATGCATTCCTCCCAAAATCAAGGAAAAAAAAACTACCACTTCAACTTGTAGTTAGACTCCACATCTTCAACAATCTCCCACTTGGAGACCAACTACTACAACCCACTTTCTGACTCATCCTCAGACTCTTCTCTAACTTGTTTCTCTTCTTCAAGATCAATCTTGAAGACCTATCGAAGCTGAACAACCTTCTAACTTCTCTTTTGTCACCACCTTTGTCAACATATCAGCAGGATTCTAACTTGTATGGATCTTCTCCAACTTCAGTTGTCCATCCTCCAAAACTGATCTAATGAAGTGATACCTGAGTTGTATATGTTTGGTTCTTGAATGGAATGTTGAGTTCTTTGCAAGATGAACTACACTTTGGCTATCGATGAATAACCTATAATCCTCCTGCTTCTTTCCCAACTCTTCCATGAACCACTTTGCATCCATATCATCTCCTTGCTTGCTTCTGTAGTAGCAACATACTCTACCTTTGTAGTAGACAAGGCAACAATCTTTTGTAGTTTAGAAATCCAACTAATTGTCATGCCACCAACAGTGAATACATAACCTATGGTGCTCCTCCTACCATCTAAATCTTCATCCATGTCTGCATCAACATATCCATGTAAAGAAACCTCGACCTCCATAGCACAACTGCATGCTACTGGTCCCTCTCAAGTATCTGAGAATCCACTTGGACTACATTCTAGTGCTCCTTTCCTAGATTAATCATGTATCTGCTAACAACTCCCACTGCATGGGAAATGTTTGGTCTTATGCATACCATAACATACATCAAAATTCCAACTATTGAAGCATATGGAACTCTAGACATATATTCAATCTCTTCATGTGTTTTAGGACATTGTTCTTTACTCAACTTGAAGTGCCCTGCCAATGGTGTACTTACTAGTTTTGCATCTTGCATCCTAAACTTGTCCCAAACACCTTGTTCACATAATCTTCTTGAGACAAAGTCAATATTCTACTCTTCCTGTCTCTATTGATTCTCATGCCAAGAATTTTCTTTGTTACACCTAAATCCTTCATGGAAAATGTATTTGCTAATTTTCTCTTTAGCTCATTTATATCCTGCATGTTTGACCCACCTGACAAGCATGTCATCCACATACAACAACAATATAATATAGGTGTTATTATCTAGTATTTTAAAATAAACACAGTGATCAGAATGACATCTAGAGTAACCTTGTTCTATCATGAACCTGTCAAATCTCAAATACCATTGCCTTGGAGCTTGCTTAAGGCCATACAAGCTCTTCTTCAATTTGCACACCAAATTATCATTCCCCTCACTTTATATCCATGTGGCTGCTCCATATATATTTCTTCCCCAAATCATCATGAAGAAAAATAGTCTTTACATCTAATTGTTCAAGATGTGTAAATTTTCCATAACTACCAAAATTAAAACAATTCTAATGGAAGTCATTTTAACAAAAGGAAAATTTTCATCAAAGTCACCTTTTTCCTGTGCAAATCCCTTCACAAAAATTCTTACCTTATACCTCTTTTTGTACCTTGTTCTTCCTTCAACCTGTAAACCCACTTGTTTTGCAATGCTCTCTTTCCTATAGGCAATTGAACCAAATCCCAAGTTTGGTTGTGATCCAAGGAGTCCATCTCCTCATCCATACCCTACTCCCACTTTTTCCATGTTTCTACCTGCATTTCTTCTTCAAAACTTTTTGGTTCTCCACCATCTATCAATAAACAATAGTAAAGCTCATACGAAGATAATCGTGCAGGAGGTTTACTTACCCTAGTAGAACGTCTCACAAGATTTTCTGGATTTTGAGGCTCTTGTTGTTCTTGCTGATTTTGATCTATAGAATCAACACTGACGATTGTTGCTAGGATTGATGCCAACTTGTTGATTTTCTAGCCCTTTGAGCACTTCTTTATCTTTTATCTCATCAAGTGCTACATACTTAGAATTTTCCAACTTCTTATCCTGTAGTTGTTCCTTGTACATAACCCTTTCATTGAAAATAACATCCCTACTCCTAATGATTTTCTTCTCATCCAAACTCCAAAACCGAAGTCCAAAATCATCAATGCCATACGCAATGAAAGTAAATTTATTTGAATTAGCTTCTAGGTTGGTCCTATTATCTTTATCAATGCGCCTGAATGCTTCACAACTAAAAACTTTCAAAAAGAATAGTTTACCTCCCTTACCAATCCAAGACTCCTCGGGTGCTCCACCTTCCAAAGCACTTGAAGGTCCCTTTAGTTTATCAAGTAAACATCATTATCTATAGTATCCCCAAATCTATAAGGAAATCCAACATGAAATCTCATGCTCTTGCACGCTCCATGATAGTCTTGTTCATTCTTTCTGACACCATTCTGTTGTGGTGTTCTAGGAACTATCTTCACCCTATGGATTCCATTATGTGAACAATAGTTATTAAATTCATTGCTGCAGTACTCTCCACCATTATCTGATATGAGACACTTCAACTTCAAACATGTTTCATTCTCAACCAAAGCTTTCCACTTCTTGAAAGTATTAAATACATCATATTTATTCTTTATACAGTAAACCCAAACCTTCCTAGTAGCATCATCAATAAAAGTAACATAATATCATGAACCACCAAGAGAAGATACCTGAGTCGGCCCCCACACATCCGTATGAACAAGCTCTAACTTGTGCTCCTTGGTTGATCCAACCTTGAGAAATCTCACATGCTTTTGTTTCCCATACACATAATGCTCACAAAAGTCTAGGTCTATGTTTTCAAATCGGAAAATTTTTCCTGTGAATGAAAAATATTCATCCCCTTCTCACTCATATGGCCAAGTCTGTGATGCCATAGAGTTGTGTCTATACCTTTAGTAGCTAAAATAGAAGAGGGATCAAGTACTAACAGTGGATAAATACAAATTACCTACTTTCTTACCTCTTGCAACCACAAGAGCACCCTTGGTAACTTTCCAAGAATCTACTGTAAATATAACCATACAACCCTCATCTCCTAATTGCCCTATAGAAATTAGATTCCTCCTCAGGCTAGGAACATGTCTGACATTATTCAACACCCAAGTGTTACCATTCTGTAATTTAACATGAACACTTCCTTTTCCAACAATGTTACATGGCTCATCATCACTAAGATATAAATCATGCCCAAAATTCCTTGAACATAATCTTGAAAATATGCATGACGATTGCATGAAATGAAACACCAAAATCTAAAACCTAAGATTCTGATTTACTATCTAAAGAAAGAATAAGAGCATCTTGTAACACATCACCTGCTACGTTTGCCTCTTTGTTCCCTTCTTGTTGATCTTTCCTAATTTTAAAAACCAACAATCTTTCTTTGCATGTCCTACTTTTCCACAATTCCAACATACCATCCTGCTTCTAGATTTAGATCAGCCCTTCTTAGACTTTCCACGGTGTCCAGGACTTTTTTCTTTTTCCTTCTGTCTTCCCTATTCTCTACACTCAAAGCATTACTAGATGAATCACCTGTGCTTTTTCTTCTCATCTCTTCACTAAGAATCACACCAATAACATCATGAAACTTTAAAGTGTTTGAACTAGAAACAAAATTACTCACAACCATAACCAAAGTATTCCAAATTTCAGGCAATGAGCACAAAATCAAAAGAGCCCTAACTTCATCATCAAAACTTACTCCTACAGAGCTTAATTGATTAGTAATCGTGTTGAATTCATTTAAATGATCATTTAATGAAATCACAATCACATCTTCATATTAAACAAAATTTTCATGAGATATACCTTCTTTGGAGGTGAGGTTTCTCATACAATTTAACCAATTTTCCATTAGATCTACCATTGTCTTTTTCGTAGAAATATTAAAAGCTACCGTAGCTTCCGGGCATAACCGTATCATTCCAAATGCCTTTCGATCAAGAATATCCCATTATTCATCTTTCATAGCTGACGGCTTCAAAGCTTTCCCTTTCAATGGTAGATAAAGATATTTCTGATATAGGTAGTCCTCCACTTGCATCTTCCAT
The DNA here is from genome assembly GCA_018340775.1 of Taxus wallichiana var. yunnanensis. Lineage (NCBI taxonomy): Eukaryota > Viridiplantae > Streptophyta > Pinopsida > Cupressales > Taxaceae > Taxus > Taxus wallichiana. Next base: position 491,705,708 of record CM031241.1, on the reverse strand, counting down.
AGCTGAAAGTTCTGGTCGTTAAACTTCTCAACTCTTGAACTTTCTATCTTCTGCCATTGCTCCCACTCAAACAAGAAACCCTCATGTGAGCTTTTTCTACCAAAACAAAATCTTGCTCATATCTGGTTATTAGGATCAAAACGATCATGAAAATAGCAATAAAATAGAAATAAAAGAAACATGCAATCATAAGATAAACCCAAGATTTAATGTGGTTCACCCAATGTGTGCTACATCCACCAAAAACAAGTCAGCCTTCTCCTTTATTCATTCCTGAGGAATACAATACAATTCTCTCTCTTTTCATATTACAAAGAGTAAATCCATGCACATATATAACTTGTGCACCTCTTTGTAAAAGTTTGCTTCAACCACAAGCAACCTAAATATAGCATGTTTATAAATAAGACATGCATATAAATAAGATAAACATAAAAATAATAACTCCCATCTATTAATAAGGGGTAAGTGCACCAAGTTGGGGACAATTAAGTGGACATCAAATCACGAAGTTTACATTAAAAACAAAAAAACATCAAATTTAGTCTTCCACGGACTTGAACCATGCTGAAAAGTAAAAATATATCATAAAAATGGTACCATTGCATAGGGGAGACTATTAGCTTTGTAGAAATACTTATTTTAAAGTGAATAGAAGAGGATAAATATCATTTTATAATTTTTTACTAATAGTAGGTCTTTAAGACACTTTTTCCTGTGAATGTTTATGTCTACGTTTAAGACTACAAATTTTTTTCACTTATCGAATGTGATAAAAATTATACCATCCCAACCATGGTGAAATTATATACATGTTCAAAGAAAAATTATTTGATTTCAATATTTTTGATGAAGTTATGGCGGGCAAACGGAAAGTGCTCTTTTTCTTTATGTTTTCATACCACTTTCACGGAAGAAATCATAAAAATAAAATATTACTCAAAACAATACAAAATAAAATCCATCCCAAGATAGATAGTGGCATCTAACTTCTCACCAAAGGAAAAAAATATATATCAATTTTTGGTCATCCAAATTGCGGGCAAATAGACTATAATCTTATCGGCGTTTTTAAAAAAAAAATACCAAGTCATTGAATTTTGAGTGTTTAATATAGCTAATCTTGTCCATTTTTTACAAAAATTAGTATTTTAGAAACTAGATTCCGGATGCTACGATTCATATTAATATAATTTTATCTAATTTTGAGTGTATGTATTGCTAATAATCCCTACAAGTTGATATTATGTTGTTATTTGCAATATGATGTCCACGGATGACCCTATATTTGTCCATCAACTTCCTGCACTTACCCTAAGACAATACTATTTTAATCCATGACCATGCATTTCTCCCAAAATCAAGGAAAAAGCAAACTTGCCACTTCAACTAGTAGTTAGACTCCACATCTTCAACAAAAGAGTGAAGTTGGCACATTGAGAAGAGCTTGCAAGTTCTGGAAGTGAATGATTGCAGACTTGCAAGGAGATTGCCATGAAGTTCGGAGAATCAAGATAGGTGTAGAGATCGTATGTATGCATGTTATTTGAGTTTGCAAGCGAAAATAAATTATATGCTTTTTCAAACAGTTAATGTAATGAAATTTTGAGTAATCCTCAAATTTTGGCGTATGTTTTCTCTAAGCCGATCATTTCTCTATATTTCTACAAAATCAATAGAGGAAAAATATCGAGAGATTAAACTTTCACTTCCATATTGTGTCCAGTCCTATTTTCTCATCAAGATTGCGATACTCATTTGCTAATCTAAAAACAAAACATTCAATGCAGACTTAAACACAGGTACATATCCAGGACTTCTTGTAAACATTTCCATAGTTTAAGTTAACATGCATCATGGTGCAAAATCATCTCTGTCAAAAATTGATAACCTCGGATTAAAGACAGAATGTCTCGGGAAAAAGACAAGACACCATGGATTTTTCTTGCAACATGCAACCTAAGATGCTTTAAACAACATTATAGAAATGGCATGTCACTACCATAAGATACTTATTGACTATGAGGCAAGTCCTCCTTAAGGCTAGAAATTATACCTAACTACGGTGGCACTCTAGTAACTAAAAGTTGTTGAAATATACAACTCACAATTAACACATAAAATCCAACTGTATATACTTTGTAGTTCGGATCTCATTTGAATAAGTGCATATTGTAATAGTATGCTTATGATCACTAGTTATTGTAAGATGATGAATAAATTTAATTCTACTTCACTAAGACAAATCAAGTTCAGTAGGGCTATGATCAATTTAACCACCTCTCTGCTAATTAAACCAATAAACACTCCAGATTTGAAAATGCAGTATTTTCATAAGACACCATAATTTCAACGAGGAACTACTCAAGTTCATGAAGTGGGATAAAAATAACAACTAAAATGTGGCAAGCATTCGACATGGACAGCAATAGAGAATAAAATGCAGGATTTAAATGATGCAAAATAGGGGAAAATGTAAGGAAAGCTACAGAAATTTATATCAGCAAAATAAGATAAAACTCTTGGCTGCAAATAACACAGATCTGGGATTGAAATTGCTTGAGCAATACAAATATATTTGTCAATAATGAACAGCAGCTACAGCTGCACACAAAACATTCATTCATACATTAACAACATGAAAATGAAGGAATTCTATCAACAAAAACCAGTCCAGACTTGAGCTGGAACAGAGCACTTTTCTTCTTCTCCCAAATCTGATTTTTCTCCTTCTTCTTCTTCTTCTTCCTTCTTCTTCTTCTTCTTCTCTTTTTTCTTACTTCTTCTCCCAATAAAACATAATGCATTAATAATAAAAACTTACACAACAAACTTGCCTTGCAAGTCAACACAAAATCTCTAACAAGAGATAATCAGGGAGAATAATCAACCAAAAATAAATGTGCAGCAGTCATGATTAAATGCAAATCTGATAGCTAAATCTGGGAAAGTCAAATAGTAGTTGCACAATAAATTCTGATTTGAATTTCCAACACTCCCCCTTAATTATGAACTGCTGCAGATCATGGAAATATGAATCAAGTTTGTTCAAAAACTGTTGTAGCATTTCCGTAGCTAACTACAGTTTTCCGGAGCTGCTAACTTGTGCAAAGTCACAAACTCCTAAGCCACTTCGTAAATACTCAAATGTCTCTTTTTCCAATGCTTTTGTAAATATGTCAGCCAACTGATCTTCAGACCTACAAAAATCAAGACAAATTTCTTTGTTGCTTACAAGCTCTCTGATAAAATGATACCTCGTATCAATATGCTTAGTTCTCTTGTGAAACACATGATTTTTAGATAATGCTATGGCTGAACTATTATCACAAAATACTGTAGTGGCTTCCTTTTGATCATGCATCAAATCTTTCAACATCCTTCGCATCCAAACAACTTGACACAGCAACACTAGTGGCTGCCACATACTCAGCTTCAGCTGAAGAAAGAGTCACAATGGGTTGTTTCTTCGATGCCCATGACACAACACCTACCAAAGTGAAAAGTATACCCAAAAGTACTTTTCCTATCATCTATGCTTGCCTCCACAATCACTATCAGTGTACCCAACAAGACTGAAATCATCTAAAGTGGAATACAAAATACCAAAATCCTTTGTACCACTTACATACCTCAATATCCTCTTACCGCCTGCCAATGTGAGTCTTTTGGAGACTCCATAAACCTTGAAATCAGACTTACACCATACATGATATCCGGCCTTGTGGCTGTTAAGTACATAAGGCTTCCAACCAGCCTCTTGAACAATGTAGAATCCACACATGCTCCATCATCTTCCTTGCTTAACTTCATCCCTGTCATAACCGGTGTTGGGGATACCTTGCACCTTGCCATATTAAATCTCTTCAAAACTTCATTTGCATATTTAGATTGAGAAATAAATATACCATCATTGGATTGATGGACTTCAATCCCCAAGAAATACCTCATAAGACCCAAATCAGTCATTTCAAATTCATTCTTCATTACTGATTTGAAAGAATCTATGTTTAGATCACCGGTAAAGATTAGATCATCCACATACAAGCAAACAATCAAAATGTTACCTTGCTTGTTGACCTTGATGTACAATGTCGGTTCACAACCGCTCCTTTGGAAACCATTTTGAATGAGATAGGAGTCAATGCGGCTGTACCAAGCTCTTGGAGCTTGCTTCAATCCATAGAGTGCCTTCTTCAACCTATACACCTTGTCTTCATGACCCGGTATCTCATAGCCTTGTGGCTGTTCCACATACACTTCCTCCTCTAAATATCCATTTAAGAATGCAGACTTTACATCCATTTGATATACAGCCACTTGTTGTGGGCAAGAAATAGCTAAAATAGTCCTAATCTGTATCCAACCGAGCAACTGGAGCAAATGTCTCATTGAAGTCTATACCGGGCTGTTGTGTAAAGCCCCTTGCAACTAGCCTTGCTTTATGCTTTTGCACTTTCCCATCAGCATCTTGTTTAGTCTTATAAATCCATTTGACACTAATTACATCTTTGCCTTCCGGCAAATCAACCAACTCCCATGTTTGGTTCTTTTCAATGGATTCAATCTCCTCATCCATGGCTTCTACCCATATATCACTACTCACAGCCTCTTCAAATGTTAATGGATCATCAATATGAGAAAATAAAGCAAAAGCTGAAAATGAATTAGTTGTGTCAACATTATACAACTCACTCAAACTCCTTGTTTTTCGTGGCATCATGCTTGCTAGAGTTGGATCCGGAGATGAAGAACTACTTGGAGTGCTAGATGGTGTTGCTCCAAGGATACCGATTGATGTAGATGCTGGTGTAGATGCTTGTGAAGTTTGTTGTCCTGTTGGTGTGGACAGCAGCCTTGAAGATCTCCTTGGTGTGAATGAAGGTGTAGCTTGAGCTGCAACTTGTGGTACCATCCCGGGATTGGAAGGAGCTATTGTTTGAGTTATATTTGGTGTTGGAAACACTTCATCCACCATATTATCATTTGGGACAGCAGCTGCAATTCTGACAGTCCTCTCTATGCTTCCATCCCATGCTTCATCCTCCACAAACTAAACATCACGGCTGATTATAACTTTCCTATTGATAGGATCAAACAACTTATATGCTTTTGTTTCCTCTGAGTAACCAACAAATATACATTTTTGTCCTTTATTATCTAACTTCCTTCTCAACTCATCTGGAACATGCGCATATGCTATGCATCCAAATACCTTCATATGAGAAACACTATGTTTCCTTCTTGTCCAAGCCTCTTGAGGGACTTTGTTTCTTACACTCTTTGTTGGGCACCTATTCATGATGTAAACAATAATGCCACTTTGCCTCAGCCCAATATTCATTTGGTAGATGTTTGGCTGCCATCATGCTATGAGCCATCTCCATAATTGTTCGGTTCTTCCTCTCCACCACACCATTTTGCTGAGGTGTATAGCGGGCTGTAAATTGCTTGTGTATGCCATGAGATCTGCAAAAATTTATAAATTCATTAGATATAAATTCACCACCTCTATCCATCCTTAGAACCTTGATGTAGTGGCCACTTTGCTTCTCCACAAGTGCCTTGAACTGCTGGAAATAAGCAAATGCATCAGATTTGTGTTTTAAGAAATAAACCCACGTTTTTCTTGTGAAATCATCAATAAAAGTAAGAAAATAAGTGCAGCCTCCTATAGACGGTGTTTGCATTTGCCCACAAATATCTGAATGCACAATCTCAAGTGGAGTGTAGCTCTATTTGCCTTGCCAATCGGAAATGACTCTCTATGTTGTTTGCCCATAATACATCCTTCACAAACTCTTTCCGGTTTCTCAATTAATGGCAAACCTTTTACCATATTCTTCATATGAAGTAATTTCAGCGCTCCAAAATATAAATGCCCAAATCTAAAATGCCAAGCCAAGAATCATCCTTTACTACTGATTGAAATGCTGCTTGGAGTTTCTACAGAAACATCATTTTCCTCTTTGGAGCTGTTCTAGCGTTTCCGTAGCTGTCTTGGAAATTTCCGTAGATTTCTTGAAAATTTCCGTAGAAATTTTGAACCTTTTTGTGACTGTTTTGAACATTTCCGTAGTTGTCTTGGACATTTCCGTAGCTGTCTCTAGCTACTGCTGATTTTGTATCTTCTACCTTAAAAGCTGCTCCAGAATTTACTGTATGTGTCTCATGAATAGCTTGAGCTGTTTTTCCTTTCATGGCTGGCCTTATTTTTAATGGAAACATGTGGTTTATAGTCATTTGTACCTTGGCAATAAGCATATTGCTTGGAAGCTTGTCCAAAATAACACATTCATTATTTTCCATGTACACTCTATATCCCTTTTGTATCAGCTGTCCAATGCTCATCAAGTTGTGTTTTAGACCAGCAACATAATATACATCAGGCATAAATTTTGGCTCCCCCTTTTTGGTTAGAATATTAACCATACCTTTACCCAAAATAGTGACTTTGTTGTTGTTACCAAGTGTAACATCAGTTTGAACTGATTCTTCCAAACTAGAAAACAAATCTTTATTACCTATCATGTGATTACTGCAGCCCAATCTAAATACCATATGTCACATGGGCTTTCTTGAACAACATTGCACTCAACTTGGAGAGTTTGTAGGGATTGCTTCAGCAATCTTCGTGCATGCAATGAACATGCTGCCTGAGGGAGTGCTACTTGACTGATTTTGACCTTGCTTCTGCTGGTCATACTATTTTTTCTTGCATTCATGAGCATAATGCCCAAACTTCTTACAATAGTGACATTGAATGTGTGATTTGTCAAATCTTTGGCCACTTGGGTGACTGAAATTCTGATTTTGACCTCTACCACCAGCATTTGCATAACTGCTGCTACGTCCACTTCTAGGAGAACTTCTCCCTCTTCCTCTAGGACTGAAACTCCTCCTTCCTCTTCCACGATTTACAGAAATCTGAGATGAAAATGCATTTTCTACTGAACTATTTGATCTATTCAGTCTATATTCATGATTGATAAGAGAGGCATGTAGTTCATCAACACTAAACTGGCTCAAATCTTTGGTTTCCTCTAGAGCCACAACTACAACATCAAATTTAGAAGGGAGACTTCTAAGTACCTTTTCAACAACCTTCCTATCCTCTATGACCTCTCCATGGGACTTCATTTGATTTATCAAACCAACAACATGAGTAAAGAAAGATTCTACTGAATCTGAGTTTCTCATTGATAAATTTTCAAATTCTCTTCTAAGGAGCTGTAATTTAGCAGTTTTAACCTTGTCCATACCTTGATATGCAATCTGAGTGTGTCCCATGCTTCCTTGGCTTGCTTTGCTGCTGCAACTCTTGGGAGTATGCTCTCATGCATTGCTTGATGGATATAAAATAATGCTTTCCCATCCTTCTTCCGTTGTTCCTTCAAGACGTCCTTTTGAGCTTGTGTAAGAGCATTGTATGTTGCCTGGTCTGCTTGTTTCTGGTAACCATTTTCAACCATTTCCCAAATGTCTTGAGACCAAAAAAAAGCTTTCATGGTCAAAGACCAATACTCATAGTTCTTTCCTGTGAAAATCGGAGTTTGCACACTAACCAACGATGCACTAGATGTAGAAGCCATTAATGGCTGCCAAATGAAAAACTAAAAACCCAAAATGAAATAGAAGAAGGGTTTAGCCAAGCTCTGATACCAGATGAAGGGAAATGAAACGAGGATCTATGGAAACTACAGAGTCTACGGAATCTACAGAATCCTTGGACAACAATAGAAATAAAATGCAGTGGATTTAAATGATCAAAACAGGGGAAAATGTAAGGAAAGCTACATAAATTTATATCAGCAAAATAACATAAAACTCTTGGCTGCAAATAACACAGATCTGGGATTGAAATTGCTTGAGCAATACAAATATATTTGTCAATAATGAACAGCAGCTACAGCTGCACACAAAACATTCATTCATACATTAACAACATGAAAATGAAGAAATTCTATCAACAAAACCAGTCCAGACTTGAGCTGGAACAGAGCACTTTTCTTCTTCTCCCAAATCTGATTTTTCTCCTTTCTTCTTCTTCTTCTTCTTCTTTCTTTCTTCTTTTTCTTCTTTCTACTTCTCCCAATAAAACATAATGCATTAATAATAAAACTTACACAACAAACTTGCCTTGCAAGTCAACACAAAATCTCTGACAAGAGATAATCAGGGAGAATAATCAACCAAAAATAAATGTGCAGCAGTCATGATTAAATGCAAATCTGATAGCTAAATCTGGGAAAGTCAAATAGTAGTTGCACAATAAATTCTGATTTGAATTTCCAACATCCAAATATTATAAAATATTTTAACCATAATTGCCTAGAGGCATGTGGTATGAGGGGACAAAGACACCATTCAAATCGAGAATGTGTGAGTAAATGAAAAAGGCTATAGCTACATTATATATAAATGTAGTCACCGAAAATGTGGTTGTGAGGACGGGGACATGAACGTGGTATGTGTTCTGTAATGGATTTTCATAGTAACCATGCTTTTAACAACACAAAACCTCACATAAAATTCAAGCTACAAACATCAAGCCACGCGAAAACCTCTTGTTTCTCCATCAAGTTTGGATTCTATAAAATGGGCATTTTTCTTGGGTTGGTAACTATAAAATGTTACTAACTTCATTAAAAGAAGATTCATTTTGTTGCTAGTTTAGAAGTATGCTTAGCATCGGGCAATGGGAAAGAGAGTTTAAGGGACAGAGAAGAAAGAACTATAGACCGAGTCCTTAGAACATGTAGACAAATTGACAATTCCATAAATCACATAATGATTTAGTTTAAACAGATCTATCATAATGTATAACTTTTGCAATAGCAAAACGGCTTTCAATCAAGGTTTAGTGTGAAGTATCGACCATGGTGTATCACGGATGAGCCGATGTGTGGTGCAGCTACAAGTATAGAAATTAATGCCATCAAGTCTTCTTGGGCGCTAGAGCAACAATATAATACTTATCCTTAGGCTACATTCTTTGATGACCGCTACTTGACTAATTTTTTTGTACATAATGATTCGTGGAGATGCTGATTTGTAATAATAATGCTAAAACTTATCCCCCAAATATTACATAACATAGGTAATATAAAAATAAGGAAACCCATAAAACCATGTATATATTTTATCCTCGTAACAATCTTGAATACTAGGTTCACCTCTTGCATATTTTGGGTCATGTGCATAGTTGATGCAAGAGCATCAACTCTCAACATGTAAATATGAAGTATATCATCAATTTTTTTTTTTTTTTGATGAAAAAGATCTTATATTATATTAATGCAATAAGATACAAGATAGATTTCAACAAAAAAGCGGGCGGTATGAGAGCATGCCCCAAAACCATGAACAAACTAGGCCGAGCCTAGGAAACCAAAAGTCAAATTAGTAGAACTATGAAGATACAACAAAATACCAATCTGACAAAAACAAAGACAAAATTAGGTAGTAGTAGCAAACATGCTAGAGGCGGTGGATCTTGATCATCTGGCCACCCCAACCAGGTAGATCCTTTCCAGTGTCAAGAATATCCCGAGGCATTAGCGGTTCTTCTTTAGGGTTTGCTTACCCACATGTAGGAATGGCTAAGCCGTAGTCGGGGAATTTGCCAGCCAGAGGGTAGGGGTGACGGTGGATGCCACGCGGTCTATTGAGAAGTTGCGAAGGGAGAGCCCCAACCTGCTTTGGTGAGTGGTGATTAACGGGTGGAGAACCCCACCCAAGTTGCCGAGGTGGTGAACCCCGCCATCTTTGGCCGAGCCGAGGAATGCGTCGCGAGCCACGACCATGATGGCACCCGGGTGAATGACTATGCTAGTGGCTCTATCCGAGAGAACGGCGGGGAGTAGTGACCGAACACTTGACGTTGGGATCTGTTGTGTCATCTACCATGAGATGAAGATGAGGAGTGTTTGGTGGGAGAAGGAGGCACCAGACAGACAACATTACACAGGGCTTCCCTGATGATGTAACAAAGTTTAGAGGTGGTCCACCTCCAGTGCCACCTTATTCACTTGAACTTGAATTTGTAGAAGCACATTGGAGATCACCATAGATTTATTATAAATTGAGAAGGACTGATCAACTGCAGAATTAGCAAAGAAAAAAAAAATTCCTTTCTTTCCATATCCAAAATAAAATCTCCCCTTTGAAAACATGCCAAATTTGGGTGAACATAGGAAAAAGTTTGGGATTGTCTCCTAAGAGGATATGTTGCCAAGTGAAACAGTGGGGCCGTGAGGGAAAGAAAAAAGTATGGATCCAGTTCCAAGCAGTTTGAGCTTTGGGACAGAACTAGAAGACATGCATAATCATTTCCAGATGCCCATAGAAGGGGAATTTGGGAGCTGGAATCCCAATTTGAACAAGACGGGCCCCGATAGGAAGGCCTTGGTGAAGAATACACCAAAGAAAATGAGCAATTTTGGGCTCCACACATATAGTCCAAACAGTCTCAAACCGTTTACCCCAGGCAGATGGGGTGGCGTGAATTCCCCATGAGTATTAAGCTTGTCCACCATGGGCAAATGGGGTGAGAGCCATTGATAGCCTTTGTTGGCTTTATAGTTACAAAAAGAGTATCAGACATACCACTTCCAGTCTATCCACCAAGGGCAAGAGGAGTGCACAACAATCTTATGTAGCATGTGATCAAGAACTGAGTTGATCAATGTATTGAAAGTATCTTGATCTTGGTTGGAGAGCCGAAACAAAGTTTTAAACTCGGCCAAGCAAACCAGGATTGCTTGTTCTTGTAGAAAAAATCCTCAATGGTATGAATACCGTGTTTGAAGAATTTGAGCGCAGAAATTCAGGGACCTCTGTAAGGCATTGATCTTGGGATTGAAAAATCGCCGACCACCAAAGAGATTGCTGGTTGAGAGATAGCCCATTGTGAAATCCATCCCCTTTCCATAAAAGTCAGGGTTTGACACACTCCCATGCTTTCCAGATACTTTTAAGCACAAAGGTGCCCATGATTTTGATAGGCACGGAGTGATGAGAAAATTGACAAACCCTAAACCTTTCCATGCAGGGTGGCCATAAGGAGAGCCTTATGAAATGCCATGTCATATGAGAACTTTCCAAGCTTCTGCCGTGATGCTTCTGATAATCCACTTGGCATAGAGAGCTTGCCCTTGGCGCTGAATGTGAATAAGCCCGAGGCCTCCAGAATTGTGAGGTAAGCAACATATATCCCAAGCGACACGATGAAAACATTTCTGGTAGATGCACTAGCCCATAAGAAAGCTTTGAGCAGCTTTTCCAGCTTTTGGATGGAGGCTTTGGAAGGCACCCAACAAGACGAGTAGTAAACATCAGTGGCCACCAGAACTTTGGAACAAATTTGTAATTTCCCAGCTAGAGACAAAGGTCTAGTGAGCCAGTATTCCAGTTTTTTTGCCACCCGTTGAATGACATAATGTCATAGATCAGCTAGCCGGGGGGGCTTGAAAAGCAAAATGAATACTAAGGAATTTGAAGATCTCACCATGCTGCAGAATTTTCCAAATAAATGTGGCAAGCCAGTCCAGTGCGAAGGATTTCCTGTAGAATTGAGTATTTTGCCATTGAATGGAGGAACCAGAAGTCAGGCAGAAAGTATCCAAGCATTGCATGGCATTACGAATGTTACTCTTATCCTCGATAAGTGTAAGGAATGAATCGTCCGCAAAATGCCCATTGAGGAGTTGAGAGTTGGGCTTAGCATGCGAGAAAAAATCCACGAACAAGACCTTGAGTTTTGGCAAGGGCTAAGAGATAACCAAGGCCTTGACATTTGCTGGCAAAAGCACATAAAGTGCAAGGGCTAGAGGATAGCCACTGTTTGATAGACCGAATAGCCCAAAGGGCTCCGAGCCAAGGCCATTGATAGATATTTGAGCAGGCATCTCGCAAAGAGCATATTGACGGATTGAATAAAGATGGGGCCAAAGCCAGGGCTTGAAGCACGGTGAGGATGAAAGACCATTCAATATCAGATATACATGACCATGATCATCTTCAGAATCTCCTCATAGTCATGTTCAAATTTGTAGTTTAGGTAATTAATATTGGTGTCGCCAATGGGACCTACAAAATCATCATTCTCAAGCTGATTAGCGTCGGCTTCCGGTCTTCTTCATTCATCTCCCACGTTGTTTCGGGGTAGTAGCTTCATTGCTAATCTTTGGGAACCAGTCTGGTTCGATTGTTGTTGAAATTCGACCAAGGGTAGTGTTGTTGCCTTGAGCCATTTAAGCCATTTGTTTCTTCATCTATGAACATCTCATTTTCCAATTTTTGCAATAATGAATCGGAAGTAGTAGCGGAGGATGAAATTTCAGCTCTAGAAGTGTTTCTCTTTATTTTTCTAGCCGGTATGATGAGGTCGTCTTCAATTTGAACCACCATGTTTTGGGTTCTTAACAAGTCGTCAATGGTGTGCTCTTCATAGTTGATAGCTTACTTGAAGTAATGCATTGATGAAGAATACCTTTTGATTCTCATCATTTAGAGAAGTAGATGCCATAATTTTGTAAAGTAATCTTTGGAATTTTTTAATAAAATCCCACACATGTGCTCGTGGCTCCTTCTTGGTGATTCGGTTGGAGTTATCAATGTTTGGAATCTTCAAATGGCTTGAATCTTTTAGAGTGCATCTCTCATAGTAGCTTGATTGGTTATGGTACCGAGAAGCTAACCGGTAGAACCATTCTCCATCCAAGTCATGCAGAGTCTCTATGAAAAGCCGAACAGACACATCTTCATGTTTTACGGTGAGCACTCCACAGGATATAAAGCGTAGCCAAGTGGTTATTTGGATTCTTCTTACCATCTCCAAAGAATTTTAGAAAATTATTTCTCACCCCTTTAGGTAGATCATGCATAAGAGGAGTCAGATTCAAAGGTCCGAAAGCTACTCCCCATGGAACAAGTCTTTGCAGCCTGCAGTGGCTGATTCTGCATCATGAAAGGAGCACGTCTTCTTTGAGAACAAACTTGGTGAAATATCCCAGCTGCTAGATTGTGCTGGACATGATCCAGATCGAAAGGAGTTTGCACTCTTCTTCCTAGTGAAAGACTGGATTTGCGGCTTCTAACTTGAGGAGGATGATTGAAATTAAATTGCTTCTACAATCTATAAAAATGGTCGATCCTTCCTTGAGCTCGCTGTCGGATCACATGAATGGACGTCCGCCACATTGAGCTTATAATATAAAAGGGAACTGACAAGAGAAAGCTCTGGTCTACTAATTTGTGTTGTTCCCCAACGGAGTCGCCAAAAACTATTGGCTAGATTTTTTACACAGCTAAAAACCTGGCGGTCATGAGATAAATGATTTTTTTGTGCTAAGGCCATAAATGATCTCCGGATGTTCCGAGCGATTAAAAAGACTATACGAAAAGAAACGAGACCTAGGGAATTTAATGTATGAGACGAGGACGATGGGGAAAATTAGAGAAAGAACGTAAAAATAAAAATAAAAACAAAAATGCTGCGAAGTTGCAGACAATGTTATGAATTCATTCTGGTGAAAACCTTATTGAGATGTGTGAATACTTTGGCATACAAAACTTCAACGATTGATACTGTAGACACCCCAATTTCACATCTATCTTAAATCAATTAATTCCCCTTCCTCATGTCCCACAAAAATACACTTGAATTAATCAAATATAATTTGATTAATTATCCATTTCAAAAATCTAAAAAATAACCCAATCCTCATCACATGTCATTATTTTCCATGTTTTTTCCACTATTGAATTAAAAATTCAAATTCAAATCCTCACCCACCCTTCGTGGTCCCCACTCACCTAAAATCCTCCACTTATGAATTAAAAATATAATTCAAATCTTCACCCATTCTTCGTGGCCCCCACTCATCTAATCTTGCCCACATTTTCAAACTACTCACCTAATCTTGCCCACATTTTCAAACCACTCACCTAATCTTTCCCACATTTTCAAACCACTCACTTAATCTTGCCCATATTTTCAAACCATGATTACTTAAATTAATCTAAGTTAATCACTCCCTCACGTTATAAATACAACCTTACTTATCCTGTCTTTGATCTCCTCGGTGCTTGGTGTTTAGTTCCCGGTTTTGATTTTGTTATTTACTCGTCATTTGTAGAAACACATGAACTAGCCATTAGTTTATCATTTCTTGTCATGGGACAACCAATCCAGGAAAATGTATTTATTTATTTACTTTTGCTAAAATAACTGCTTTGTAGGAAGTTAATCATTTTTGTTTCTTTTATTTTAGTCAATCATTTTGCGATCTAACTCTTTCTTTCTATTTATTGTTTTTTTAACCTTGTTGTCAAAATTTTAGCTTCTCGGGTAAAGTATGTAAGTCAAAAATAAAAAAACCAGACTCCCGGACGTTTTCTCACGTTCAAAATTTTCATTTAGAGTCTACCATAACCCATCTTCCTGGACGCCATAACTTTTGCTCCCGAACTCGGAATGAATTCTTTTTTTTTAACGGAAGGTATTGAAAAGATATATCGATGAAAAATAATTTTAAATTTAGAGTTACATAAAATTTTTGATTTCATTTCTTCTAACACCTGTCTTTTTAACAAAAAAACAACAAAATTATAGGTTTTTAATAAAATTATTATTTTTATTTTATTTCACGTAACAACCTCACACGTATGCTCTTTCCTCGCACTTCAAAAGTGATCTTGGAAATTAGAAACGTGAGGCCACTCGGGCTCTGCACAACAATTTTTTTTAATTTTTAATTTTTTACCTTACATTTCAATTTTCCACGACAACACTTCTAGGTAACATTTTCACACTTTTCTTTCATTGTATTTCTTTTTTGTGAAAATAATCATTATCGCTATTTTGCAATCATGATTAATTGCAATAATTATTAACATTTAAAAATAAAAAAATCTATTTCAATTGTATCCGCGTATGCTCTTTTCTTGCGCCTTCGAGCGATCTGGAAAATAAAAATGGTCACAATTTTTTAATTTCTTGTTCTAACATTGTAAGATCCTCTAGCTTTGTTTTCCATTTGTCATTTTCAATAATTATTTTCCTTTGTCATATTATTAATATTTGTTTAGTCGTTGGTTGTGTATGCTCTTTTCTCGCCTTTGAGCGATCCGAAATCAAAAACAACCACGATCACTTTTCTAACATTTCATTTGCGGGATAACTAATAATTTGTTTTCTGTAGAACAGCAATTCTTTGGAATATTGTCAAAAACAAAAACAACAAAAATCCCACAAAAATACCACCATTCAAAGACAATTGCTAAAACCAAAAAAAAAAAAAAAAGTACACTCAGGTACGTAATTATTTTCTGCTAGTGATTTATTTCAAGTTGGAAAGAACCTGTGTTTAATCACTTTATCATATTGTTTTTACACGTAGACGAGGTGGATTTCATCACCACCAAAGCTACACCGGTGACGTGGACTTGACTACCACACACCAACAACATTTGCATCTGCATTGCACTTTGAGACCTAGTCTCATCACAACGTTCAGTATTTACCTCGTCGCTGCTCTTCACTTACAGGTAATGCTATCGTGCAGCGCATGCGAGTCACGCCTAAATAGTTGTAACAACGAAGCCTAGGCATTGTCCCTGTAAATCTTCGGGAGTTATAAGGACACCATACACATTCATCCCTCCATCACCTTCCACCTTTTCACAAAACCTATTCTAGACGTGGTGATTCACTCTGAAACAGCAAGTAAGAATTGGTGAGTCTCCTCCAAAGTGCTCTAAGGGTTCCTCGTACCACCTTCGCACCCGTAAAAATTAGGTATATCGGGACTAGGGTATATCGGAGGACGCATCTTCTGGAGTAATAAGAGCCCGCATCCACCATTTCACAACATACTTGTATGATTACATGAAACAATGATCATTCTAAAGAAGTTACCTCATAAGCCAAAATAATTGAATCTACATGATTGCTTGTTGTTTGAAAACACAATAGTTTAGCATTGTTTTATCATAAAACTTGGCTGATATCAATGTGTTCATTGTAAAATTTCAGACCCTAGTTGTGTTCCACAAAAAAATCAGTTCTCGACCAATTCAATACCAAGCGAAAACATCCAAATAATCCAACCACACAGACCAAAACATCACACCAATTTCATTAGCTTGCTTCAGCTAACAATACATCTGCCATAGCTTATCTTCAGCTATATCCAACTGATATTGAGTGACTAGCATTCACTCCCCATATCGTCAATCGTCAATCATCAAAACATCCTTCATAGCTTGTTTCCAGCTATATCAAACTAATATTGGGTGACTTGTTTGAGTTCACTCATTATTCTGTCCACCATCGTGTTTATCCAAATCACAGCCAACACAAATCCTTTCATAACTCATTTTGAGTTATATCACAACCATATCACGATTAACCTGTTTGGGTTACTCTCCACGTCAACAATTCAGAGCTTGTTTAAGCCAAATCTAAACCATTTTCATTATAGCTTATTTAAGCTATCACATATTTCTCTGAGTAGCTTTTTTAAGCTTTCTCCTTATAGCCTTACTTGTTAAAACTCGATTGAGCCAAAACAAAGATCACAATCAATAGGTTGATTTCTTCATCGCACCTTTCTTCGTTCTCCCTCTCTTTCAAACATGATGAATTCACGAAAAACATCACACAATGAGCTATTAGAACAAATTAATAAGATGACAACACAACTCTCTCATATGGCTACCCAAATCAGTGAGCGATCACCCAAAAAGCTGATCATACAACCTCATGAAGAAATCAGTTCATGTAAAGTCCAACGTCAGTTTACCCCCTTGGAGAAAGTCTCTCTAGTGTTTTTCATCAACTAAAAGAGGCTAAACTGATAAGATATCCAATTACAAAACCCTTTATCAAAGGGGAAGCTAAGCCATGTTGGTACAAACCTAACACATACTATGACTTTCATCGCATTGATGGTCATCACACAGATAAATGTGTGTGATTTAAGAATTACGTCCAAGACTTAATTGACGATGTCATCTCTATAGAACTTGATGACAATACTCTTGCAACCAACGACACATCCAATACCACAAATTTCCATGAAGAGTGACTCACATCGCCGACACTCCTATATATACTGAAATTCCACGAGATCATGACAACAACAGTCAAGACTCTCTAATTCTAAACCAATCCATATCTTCTTCAAATTTCCTTCCATTAGTTCAAACATACATTGAACCTATTTTGGACAACAACATTCTTCCAACATCTACTGAGCACTTGAACTTATTTCGAGACTCTCTTTCAACCCAAACATACATTGAACCTGTTTTAGACAACAACATTCTTCCAACATCTACTGAGCACTTGAACTTATTTCAAGACACTCTTTCAACCCAAACATACATTGAACCTATTTTGGACAACAACATTCTTCCCACATCTACTGAGCACTTGAACTTATTTCAAGACTCTCTTTCAGCCCAAACATATATTGAACTGTTTTGGGCGAAACATTCTTCCAACATCTAACGAGACCTTGATCTCGTTTCAAGACTCCCTTTCAAACCTTGATATTACTGTAGACACTACAGACGAGGTTCCATCAACATGTACCATTAAGTTTGATTCTATTCTTCCAATATTGGCTCTTATGCCTAACATCTCTATCCTTTTTGTCGAAACACAACCACATCGAGTTTGGACACTTGTGACAATGCAACCCGTCGTGTCCATCATGCTTTCAACTATCGATCTTACAGAATCTCATCACTAATTAGTCTCACCTATCAAGACTTCTACGTGCATCCATTCTATGAGGTACTTATACCTAGGAATATCTTTACACAACCTTTTCCATCTTTAATTGTGAATCTATCCTCAAAACAATCAATTAATGGACAAATAGAAGCAAAAAACTAAATAACACAAACCATCATTGTCAACACATATGAAAGCTATTGGCTTAACCAAATCTATCCCACTCTTTGGGCTTCTTGCACATCTTATCACACATCTTATCCCTTCTACTTTATTTATGGTTGGGAAGCTATTTTATATGTCAAGGTTGAATTTTCATCCTTCATAATATCCTTCAAAGATGTAATCAATAAAGATTATTATTAACAATCATGCCTTAATAAACTCGAGCTTCTTGAGAAAAAATGACTTAATGTCCTAGATCATCTTCAAGTATATCAAAATCGGCTACGACATAGCTACCATAAGAAATTCAAACCTAGAAAATTTCAGGTCAATCATTTCATTCTCAAAGAAAATCAAAAGAACATACCCAAAGAACGAGACAGACAAGAAAAATTTAAGCCCAACGAAATCATAGATAATTTTGGGTTTGGAGCTTATAAATTGGCCATTGACACAGGCCAAGTCCTTGAAAAACCCATGAATGCATTCCATTCAAAGAAATTTTATTCTTGAAAGCACTCTCTATTCAGGAAACAACAACATGTACATTGTTCCTTCATACTGTCTTGCTTATCTTCGAATAAATTTATTCATTTCCATTGCGTGGACATTTTCATTATTAAAAATCACATCTTCATATTTATCATCATGAGACAAGTGCTACTATAAATCCTATTAAGTTTGTGAGCGTCATACTTCTTCCATTTTCAGTCGCTTTCCTCTAGGGTCATACCTAGAAGCTTACTGATGGTAATATATTCCCTTCAAATACATTCTCTCTTTCATAACAAAGCTCTAAACTTCGTTACCCAGTTCATTTGGTCGTCCATCTCAGTCTTCGGTGTTGAACCCTCGCGTCTTACTAGTCGTGTGGGGCTGAGATTGGGGGCAGACATTTCTTCCCAAATACAAAGCACTATTGTAAAAAAATCCATCAATTCAATAACTTATGAATAATTCATTGTCACATCTTTCATCGTTCATAGTTTTTGTTGAGCCCACACTTCTTCTTGGTAGTGTGAGGCTGGGAATGGAGGAAGGTGCCCTTACTCGTCTACGTCTTGTCTTCGGTGATAAACCCTTGCCTCTTACAAGTGGCATGGGGTAAAGCATAGAGGGTCATTCTCATACCAAAGATAAAAACATTGCAGAATATTCAAAAAAAAAAAAACAAAACAAAAAAAAGACAAAAGGAATTCACTGCCTATATTTTTCCTTCGGTGATGAGCCCTTGCTTCTCACTAGTAGCATGGGGCAAGGCATAGGAGTCATTTCAAAATACAAAATCTTATAGTGCTTACAAATTATAGAATCCCCAAACACGTAATTTAGATTCCTAAGTGAAGAGAGAACTATCCCTTAACCTCATATCTTACCAATCAATGCGGAGCCACATAAGCTGTCTAAGTCTAGCATGTGACTCATAAAGTGAAAGCCATTTTTGAAACCGGTTCGATCATGCCTGAAGAATGGAGTCACAATTTCCCAAAGGGATTGTTGTTAGCATTTGTCTCTATATTCATTATTTACCGATTCGTCCCTTCTTGATTCTTGGTGATGAGCCCACACATCTTTCTAGTTGTGTGGAGTCAAGAATGGAGCTGGAATTCTTTTCATCATATCATCACCACCATATCCTGCCAATGGAAAGAGAATTTATGTTATTAAGAGCATAAGTTACACCACCGAACATGGTACATATGGATAATATCCATGTTTATCGCTTTTAAAAAATAAGTCTCGCATTACACTTGGTCTATAAATTGCCAATCACAATGTAAAAACTAAAAACATTTGAAAATCATCAAAATCTAAAAATAATGTAAAAATCCAAAATCCAAAAACATTTAAAAATCGTCAAAAATTAAAAACAATGTAAAAATCTAAAAATCTAAAAACATTTGAAAATCGTCTAAATCTAAAAATAGTGTAAAAAAGCGAAAAAATCAAAACATTTGAAAATTGTCAAAAACCCAAAAAAATTAGAAACAATCGTCCAAAATCCAACAAAAAAATTACAACTCGTCAAAAATCCAAAAACATTAGAAATATTCGTCAAAATTCCAAAGACATTACACAGAATTGTCAAAAATCCAAAACCATTAACAAGAATCGTCAAAAATCTAAAAACATTTGAAAATCGTCAAAAAAGTCAAAAACATTTGAAAATCGTCAAAAATCCAAAAAACATTAGAAAATTTGTATATATATATAATAAACAAAAATAAAAATAAAAAAAAATCCACAAAATCGCTAAAAAAAAAAAAAAAAAAAAAAAACAACTCTAAAATAACCAACACAATTTAACCTTTGAACTATTATCCCCAACGAATGATCCAATCACCTTATGACTACCAAATTCAAACCACTTCTCCTCGCGTGAATCCTCGCTTAGGGCAAATCCGGCTCTCATTGTTTCCTTGTTTGAGGACAATGACCCAATGCTTTACTATGTCCTCGTACCCCTGGCAGGGGCACATCCAATCAATCCTCACTGTGGAACACGTTAGGGACATGTTTATTGGTTCTTGTGTTGCATTATTAGTTGTAAATTATTAATTACTTTCTTGCATCTTGATATATTATAGGGGGATCTTGATTTTATGTATCCTGGTGTTCTCTCTAATATTCTTACGTTATCTGATTGCATGTCGTACTGGGGCATCATACTTTCTTGATGGCCTCTGTCTATGCTCTCTTCCATTTGCATATTGTACTGGGGCATCAAACTTTTTATGGCCCCTATCTATGCTATCACGCATATTACAATCTAGTCATCCTGATCTTTTATATCATGATGCATCCTGTTATGTGCTATATTAAAATTAAGATGCTTTTCGTCATGTGAGTATCTTCCTACATGATCAACATCTTACTTTGCACCCCATCCATTCACCCATACTAATGCATTCTCCAGTTTGGGAATCCTACTTGATCACTGTTGCAGTTTGCAAATCCTACTTGACGATCTTTCTCAAGTAGCATTCACTATCCAACAGCTCCTTCTCCCCCACCATGATCACCATGTATTTGATCCATTCATCCTCACTCCTCATTTTTACTCCTCCGCCGCTTATACCCATATTACCCTTCTCACCATTCTTGTCCCCTCTCACCCATTGGTATTCTTTCCTTTCACCCTTTTACTTCCCGCTTGACAATCTTACTTAATAACCCCTTCTATATGGAATCTTCAGTGGAGGTTTACCCTCTCCCTAAGATCTTCCCGCTGTAGAAGCTTCTTCACCACCTGCCCTCTCATCAAACAACCATCACCACCAAACACATCTTCCCACTCCACCTCTTCTACTTCTCATTCTCGCATCATTACTCTCACCACGCGGGCATCCCAATTAAGGATTCCCCTCACACTCTCCGCCCTCCACTGCATATATTCCTTCATCCATTCATGTTACACTCCTTTGTTTCCTTTCTTTCTTATTATCACCTCCTCTCATATCATATACCACTCAGGCATACCCCACTCACTCTTTTCTCATCCTTCCCCAAATCCGTCTTATGCCTGGTCATCCTACTTACACGCTTTCGTAGCATGGAAAATTCACTTGAGGGTTCCCCTTCAGTCCATTATTTCATACCCTATTCCCACCAACTCTAACATCATCCTTCTTCTTCCTCGACTTGTCGATCTTACTTAATCATTCCAGCCGCATGGAAATCTTACTTAAGACTTCCACTTAAGGTTGATCTGCTCTATGGCCTTTTCCCATCCCATCATATTTCCCCCATCTTATTTCTCTTACCTCTCATCGTGATCATCTTCTTCACCCTACCATTCCACCCCTATCCCCAATATCATCTTGTCTTTCTCTTTGCATATCATCCCTGTCGGTTGGGTGATCATACGAAACCTCTCCAGCAGCATGACGATCTTACTTAAGAGATTCTCTTAAGCATGACATGTCATCTTACACTCACCCATCACTCTACAATCTCACCATCCATCTTTCCTCTTCATTCCCCATCATCACATCTTTTTACCACCACTATCACCCTCCTCTGCTTGGCAATCTTACTTAACCACTCACCCGGCATGGTGATCTCACTTAAGAGTCCCTCTTAAGGATGATCTGTCTCCTTGCCTTTCCCCATCACTACGCACCCTTCACCCTTCATTTTTCTCGACATTCCCCATTATCACATCCTTTCACCTCCTTTTTCGATTCTCGCAAACACCACTTCTCGCTTGACCATTTGTCATCTCCGCTTTTTCTCACATGGCAATCTTACTTAACTACTTCCGTCACATGACAATCTTATGTCCGGTCCTCCCTACATTTAACTTGTCATCATGAACTTCTCCTCGCCTCATTCTTCGTTCACTTTGTTGATCACTTCTTTCACCTAGGATCTCCTACTACCCACTTTTTCCTCCTACTATTATCCTTTCTCCACATATCCTCTTACACCATACATCTAATCTCTTCCACCTACAATCACATTCTTTTCCCCCATTTTCCCCTTCTTGATCCATCATCCTTCATACTGTTTCTTCCCATTATTTTCATGTCTTGGTTCTTCATCCTCACCTCGTTCATCCTCATCACCCGCATCCTCTCCTCGCTTTCACTTAGTCCCAACTCATCCCTCTCATCTTCTTCACTCTTTCCACTTCATCTTCTCAAATTCCCCCCACATTTCTACCCACACACACATTCACCATTATTGTTAACACTCCTATATCATTCTTTCATCATCATCTTCTCTTCCCGAGCTAATAATTGTCAATGGGTTTTCCCTAAAAATCATCAATCCTCATTCCACACGACCTCATTCACTCCCTTGGACCTTCTAGAGTTTCCCTTCATTCCTTCCCTCCTCTAAGCCCACCACTCATTGTCAAAGGGTTTTCCCTAACGTCCCTTTGTTGGCGTTACCCTTTCCAATCCTCATTAGCTTTCTCCTTTTCTTCATTTTTTCTCTCACCCTTCCCCACCACTCATTGTAAAAGGGATTTCCCTAACATCCTTTCATTGGCATTTCCTCTTTTATCCCCATTCTCTTTTCTCTCCCGTGTTTTTTCCCTCACTCCCACCCTTTCTTGTCGCTTCTTACCCATCTCCTCTTTGCCCTCTTCAATATCTTTACTGTCTTCATCATACATCATTTTCCTATTTTCTCGTCATCCTAGTATCCTCATTTCATGCATCTCCACATCTTTTCCAATCGATGTCATTCCTCCCCTCTTTCTTCTTTGAACATTCCTTATACCATTCCCTTTCCACTTATTACCCCCTTTTTGTATTCCCTTCCTTCTACATCATTTTCTTTGTTATCCTCTTCTCTCTCCCACCCCTCGTCTTATTTCCCTTCCTTGTATCATCTTCTTCCCCTTTTTCCATCACGTTTCCTCCTTACTTCCCCATCGATAACCTGATTGTTCAGCGTTGTCTTGTCTTTTTTATCATACCACCCTCCACATGCATCTCCATACAAAACTGCCTCTCCCTATTCTTTGCCTTGGTATTCCTTGCAATGACATGATTCCTTCAATCTTCTCCTTGTATTCGTTTCTATCTTCCTTTCCTATCCCCTAATTTTCACATTTCTTTTGACCACTTCTCCTTTTCTCTACCACCCCTACCTTTTCGCTCATTCTCAGATCTGTTTCTCTTCCTTTCTCTCCTCTTTTCACACTTTCCTCGCCTCATAGTTTCATTTTTTCTCCGTTCTACTTCTTCTTTCGTCCTCTTTTCCATTTTCCTCCATTCCCCCTACTCCCACCTCGTTTTCTCCTTCTTATTTATCCTTTCTGTTTCCTACTTTTCTTAGCTCTATCATTTATTTCACTTCCACGTATCCCTCTTTATTATCTCTCTGTTGCTTCCTTCATTTTGCACATCTCTCTATTTCATCCCTTCACCCTCTACTCTGTCATTTTCCTATTTTTGCCTTGTTTGTCCTTCATCATTCCCTTCTTCCCCTATCATCCCTCTCTCTTATTTCTACTTCTTTCATTCCTTTTGTTCCCCTCCCCTATTTCCCTTACTCTTCTCATAATCAACCCCCAATCCTATCCCTTCCATTTTCTCTTTCCCACACACCCTCACACCTAGCATTCAAGGTCGATTGAATCCTTCCTCCATTTAAATCGTGCGGTCATTCCAGTCTCTTCCACTCCATTATCTTCCTCTTCTCCACCAAATCCTTTTCCCTTCTTTTTGTTCGAGAGTTTACACGTATATTCCCTTCTCTTGATCCTCTCGAGGGGCATCACCACATCTATCCATAATCACATCTTCTCATGACATTTTTGTCTTAGAGGATACTATGACATCCGTCATTCACCACTTTCTATTCTTCCCAACAAACATTCACTCTACCTTTTAAAAAGTAGATTGAATTCTTCCCCATACTGTCTACTTTCTTTGAAAGGACACTACTTTCATAGTACCCTTCCAAAGAGGGGCAAATGTAGAAACCCCAATTTCACATCTATCTTAAATGAATTAATTCCCCTTCCTCATTTCCCACAAAAATACACTTCGAATTAATCAAATATAATTTGATTAATTATCCATTTCAAAATCTAAAAAATAACCCAATCCTCATCACATGTCATTATTCTCCATGTTTTTCCACTATTGAATTAAAAATTCAAATTCAAATCCTCACCCACTCTTCGTGGTCCCCACTCACCTAAAATTTTCCACTTATGAATTAAAAATATAATTCAAATCTTCACCCATTTTTCGTGGCCCCCACTCATCTAATCTTGGCCACATTTTCAAACCACTCACCTAATCTTGCCCACATTTTCAAACCAATCACCTAATCTTGCCCACATTTTCAAACCATGATTACTTAAATTAATCTAAGTTAATCACTCCTCTGGTTATAAATACAACCTTACCCCTCCCCTCTAAACACACGAGAGAATAAGATTGAATGCCATATCTAAGTTCTTGCATCCTTTGAGCAAAGAACATCATTTTGCCTCGTCCTAATGCCCAAATAGCCTCAAAATCATTTTTCCCATCTGGTGCAAAGTAAGAGGATCGTTGTTGCAGGAAGGTCTTGCTCCATCTTGAAGAAAAGCACCTACATATCACACAATCAGGGCTCAATCCAAGTTTTCTAGCCCATTCCGAGGTTTGCTACGGAATGCGAAGGAGGAGGTATGATTATTGGTATTTTACTTCCTTGTTAGTAGTGTATTTTTCATAGCTTACACAATCGAGCACAATTTACTTCAAGCGAGGCTTTATTTATTTAATAAATAATTAAATAAAAGTTTTCCATAGACAAAACTTGTGAGAGGGATAAAATGAGTTTCAGCATCTAGGTATATGTCAAAATTGGCTCATATGATTCACTGGGAATATCTTAGAGCAATGCAAACAACTACAGGCAAAACAAACACAAAACGACCCGTTACTTTGAAAAGAACAATTTTTTAAAAAGGGGTAGTCCCAGATTTCAGGGTGAAATCTTAGGGACACCAGTTGGCTCCATCTATGGACATCTTTGTCTCTATGAAAATAACAGAAGTAAAGATGAGACCTTAGCTTCTCTCGGTTTTGTGTCTTGTCCATTGGGTTCAGGGTCAGGAAAACAAAAACAACACAACACAGAAAAAGAAAAACAAACAAAGCTTTATTTATAAACATATAGGTTTTGCCCTACTCTTTTAATTCTGGAAAGGCTTCAAGTGTTGCCGTTGAAAGGCGAGCAGTGGTAACTCAATTCCATCCCTGTAGGAAAGGAAGAAAGTATCCATTCCAGCAACTCTCTTGATCATGAAGGTCCCTTTCCAGAGTGAATCTGATTTTCTATGCATGCCCTTTGGATTGTGCCTCTTGTCCCACCCGTAGTACCGGTCTCCAATATTGAATTTCTTTTTCTAGCCTTCTTTTCAAATACCATGGGAAAGTCTTCATCAACTTCATCTTGTGGTGGCTCATCCTTTCTTCTCTTTGTGATGGGTAAGTTTGCATTAACTTCCTTTGTTCCTAGATTCACTGGTTACACTTATGAGGAAGAACTATCACCATATTCTTTGTTCTTATTCGTAATCGATCATGCTTGTTGAAATCCTCCATAAAGGAAACTAAACCCTTGAGGATTTTATTCCCTTTTGGTTGGATTATTCTTCTACTGTCATCATAACTTGGATCAGGTTTTTCTGTGAGTGTTTGTCATGGTAGTGATTTATTCCTTCAACACACAACTTGTCAAAGTTGTCTTGTTCTGGACATGCAGATGTTTGTTTACCATCATTGAAATTTTGTCACTATTCAACACTATCAAGAAATTTAGGGTAGTAGGCCATCTCCACTTTATAGTTTCCTTATCTCGAATATGGACGGTGGTCTATCTAGATTCATAGTGCATTTGTATTTGCAAAGAGTCTACCTTGGAGTTTTGATTTGTTGGAATGAATTCGATAGAGAAGGTCAGCAAAATCCCATGTGGCGAGTAAAGCAATTTATATCTGTAATGCCTCATCTTATCTCCTTTGACTTGATTTTCCTCTCTAACTTGCTTTACAAGAAGTTCGGCATCTCCTTGAGCTATGAGGAGTTTTACTCCTTTCTTTCTAGGTTACTCCATTCCTAGCAGTAATGCTTCATAATCTGCCGTATGATTGGTGTTCTCGAACATCAACTTGTGGGAGTATGGGAATATCTCATGATCTGGAGATATTAATACAATGTCGGCTCCTGATCCAAAATAACAATAGGTGCCTTTAAACTTCAATGTCCAAGATTTTTCTTCTTTTGTTGGCTCTGCTCTGAACGCGTCTTTATCCATTTCCAAGAAATAGACCCCATGGTCAGATTCTGAAAAATAATCTGAGATCTAGGATCCTAAATTTTGTAACTGTGTACTTATATTTCTTTTCCGGATCAAGATTTTGATTTATTCCTTTAATAGGAATATGATCACAAGACCAATCCATCTTTACTTCTTTTCCCCTAGCTCTTTGCAGAAGTTTCTGCTCTGCAACATCCTGTAGGAGACAGGAATATCTGTAACTAAGATTGTCATCTTCAATCTTTTGTTAGGAAAAGTTGCTAGAACAACTTGTGCATCTTTGATTTGTCTAATTAAAGGGACTTGTCTCTCCATGGAGTAACACCTTTTTATGGTCTTTATCAAGGTAAGCCCAAGAGCATCTGTAAATTTAGTTGGCATGACATTGTTAGAAGCACCCGAATCTAGAATGCAATTGCTTAACTTGAAACCATTAAGCAATAGGGAGACATAGAAAGGTTCTACTCTTTCAGAAGATAATGAGGGTTTAACAACTGCAGTGTTGTTCTGGGAGGAGTATACTTGGGCTTAGGCAAAAGGCCTTTTGATGTATTAGATTGTCCTAATGATTGCACATATCTAACAATCCCATTTAACTTTCAAAGAAAGGCTCTCAGGTATTTAGCTTCTGACATTTGAATCCTAGTTTTCTTAACATGATCAATAATGTCGAAGGAAGGTATAGATTTAGATACCTGAGCTACTTCCTGTGGTTGAGATGAAGAACTCACATTCTTATTTTTGGGAGCTAAGGAAGAAGGTAAAGGGCTGCCCCTTCTTTGTTCATCGGCTAATGCCTCAATTTGGTGAGTTTGTGATTATGTAAATACTACATATGCATGACCATGATCATCTTCAAGAAGCTCCTCATAGTCATGTTCATATTTTTAGTTTAGGTAATTAATGTTGGAGTCACCAACAAGACCTATAAAATTATCATTCACAAGCTTATCGGCCAACTCTGACTTCTGGTCTTTTTCATTCATCTCCATGTTGTTTCTGGGAGCAGCTTCAATTGCTAATCTTTGGGAACCAAAGAATGCGGTTCCGGTTGTTGTTGAAATTCCGAGAAAGGGTAGTGTTTTTTCCTTGAGCCATTTGATCCATTTGTTTCTTCATTTACAACATCTCATTTTCTAATTTTTGCAATAATAAATCGGAAGTAGTAGCAGAGGATGAACTTTCAACTCTAGAAGTGTTTCTTTTATTTTTCCATCCATTATGAGGTCATCTTCAATTTAATTTCATGTTTTGAGTTTCTAACAAGTCACAGGGGATGTGCTCTTCACAATCGATTCAAAGGTCCGAAAGCTATGTCCCATGGAACAGTGCTTTGCGAGGACAAGTAATTGATTCTGCATCATGAGAGGAGAACGTATTCTTTGAGAAAAAATTGGTGAAATATCCTAGTTTCGCTAGATTGTCTTTGGACATGATATGGATCTAGAGGAGTTTGCACTCTTCTTCCTGGTGAAAGACTGGATCTGCGACTTCTAACTTGAGGAGGATGACTGAAATTAAATTGCTCCTGCAATCTATAAAAATGGTCGATCCTTCCTTGAGCTCTGCTAGACCGCGTGAATGGATGTTCTACCAGGTTAAGCTTATAATATAAAAGGGAACTGGTAAGAGAAAACTGCGTCTGCTAATTTGTGTTGTTCCCTCAATTAGGAGTCGCTAAAAGCTGTTGGCTAGATTTTTTTGCACAAATAAAAAACTAGGCGGTCATGAGATAAATCTCCCAGCTTAAGGAAGAAGGTAAAGGGATGCCCCTTCTTTGTTCATCGGCTAATGCCTCAACTTGGTGAGTTTGTGATTGTGTAAATACTACATATGCACAACCATGATTGTCTTCAAGAAGCTCCTCATAGTCATGTTCAGATTTGTAGTTTAGGTAATTAATGTTGGAGTCGCCAGCAGGACCTACAAAATCATCATTCTCAAGCTGATTAGTGTTAGCTTCATGGTCTTCTTTATTCATCTCCACATTGTTTCTGGGAGCAGCTTCAATTGCTAATCTTTGGGAACCGGAAATGTGGTTCGGTTGTTGTTGAAATTATGAGAAGGGGCAAGAGAAATCTTTGGTTTGCTAATTTGTGTTGTTCCCCAGTGGAGTTCGCTAAAAACTATTGGTTAGATTTTTTGCACAGCTAAAAACCTAGGTAGTCATGAGATAAATCTCGCTCATTTACCGGTGAGGCTCCCGTGTAATATTTTGTCAATTATATTTCCTAATATCTATCTGTTGGTTTTACTTTAACTGTGTAGCTCATGGACCATAGCTAAACAATTTTACAGCAAGTAAGTAGTTGTAAGAAATATGTGCAGGAGAGGGAAATAATTAAATACATGAAGAAAGGAAAGGATATGTGCAACCTAACCAATAGTTGATAGAGTTGATCACATGCACATAGATGAAACAAATAGATCTTGAAATGCAAAATTTGAAGCAAAGGAAAGTTTCAGATCTAGATCTCAGATAACACAAAGTTTATGTAAAGATCTAAAAAGAAATAAGGAATAAATACCTCGTGGACACAAAGTTCTTCGGAAATCTGCCTCCTCTCTATTCCTCAACTTTCAGAAAGTTGTCAAGGGTTTTGGCTCAAAGTATGGAACATAAGAATGCTTGATTAAAAATTCTGATCTTTTAACTCTATAGGTTCTTCCTCCCTTTATAATGCCTAGAAGATAATTACAAATAGGAAGCTTTAAATGAATTCTCGTATGCGGAAGCTATGAAAAGGGAAGCAACTAGAAATCTTCCTCCTGTAATTCCTCTTTGCATGACATGCATGATTTATAACTAAAAATAGAACCTTCTATTTTGCATGTCTACCACCTATTTCCAAGTAATTGACTTCTTCAAGTAACGTCTTTTAAACCAATCACTTAAGTTTTATAATTTAATTGATTGCTCAATTACTTTGTTGGAGAAAATAAGAGAAAGAAGAAGAAAGAGGAAAAGAGATTAGAAGAAAGTTGCAACACTTCCAGTCTTGTTCTTTTTTCCATATTTTGCATGCAGTTGATTCTCTTGCCTTTGATTCTCACCAAACTGGATCTAGAAGTAGCTGATTGTGATTTGCTTACGGGTATTTCCTTTGACTTGTCTTCCCTCTTATCCTTGAAGCTTTTTCAGTTCTTCTCTAGTACATGCACTAGTGCAATGTTTGTCATAAATAATTCAGACAAAACTCATCATTTTTATTTTTAATTGCATATGAGAAATTTTAAATTGGAAAACACTTTAGGTGAATGTAAATACAAGTAAATTAAATTAAGGCTTCAATTGGTAGATTGGGAGCACATGTATAAGATCCTTGAAGGAATTTTCCATGCATTGACTTTGACACGGGCTGCGTTAGAAACAAAAGGATGATTTTTTTACCGAATCATTTGCAATTATAAGATCTAGATCACAATTAAATCGGTGATAGGTTTAGGGCCTATGTCTGTATCATTGACTTTAGAAAATCTAGAAGCTATGCATGATTCTGATGATCCTTTTCTTTTATCATGTTTCATCATGGCTGGAACAATCTTTTTCTGAGCTCTTTTTCTTTTAACTTTGCCGCAATCCCTTGCATTGGATCAATTTGTGTAGATTTGACAATTTCTTCTCGATTCGAAGATATATTCAATGTATCTAACATTGATTTTAGCACCTATGATGAATACCTGCAATTTATTTAGACAAAGATGGAGTCCATGGCATGAATACTTGATTTTTATCACCAAAATCTGCATATAAAGCCTGCTGCCCTAAAATTTGAGGCTTTGCTTGCACACAAAGGAAGCAAAAATATTATTTAATTCACATGGCAACATATACCAACATGTAGATAATTAACACAACAAAAATTAAGCTATTCCAACCCTAGGCACCAAAACTTGAAGCTTCCCGACAATGAAAAACACTTTTTAATGCAAAATCCTCCTTCCCTTGGCGCCAAAACCTGTATGGGCTGCAATATTTAGGTAAAATAATTAATTACTTCTTGCCTATGGCATCCCATGCTTATATAGCCCTCTCGCATACTATTTTTAATAGTATCCCTTCCTATTTTTGACAATTTCATTAATTAAAAGCCACATCTATTCATCCAATTTGGGCGCCCAAGTTTGCATGTTGTTGATTGTTTTTATGAATTTATTTTATTTATTTATAGCATGCATCCTTGACTTCTCTTTAGCTTATCCTTTTTCATTGACTTTCCTTCTATTCATGGCGCATGCCAAAATTGGGAGAATAAACCATTAATAAATATTATTAAATGCATTGTATTCACCCAAGGTGGGTTGCGACTTTTGGTAAGAGGAATTGCTAAAAATAAGAAGTCAACTTGATGGGAATTTCCACCCTATACCGCAGCTCCAAAATCCCCTTCCACTTAAGTGATTTGACTTTTATAAGGTAGGTAAGAAATTCCCATCGGTGCTTTAAGTGACTTTTCTTTTATGATGGGAATTTTTACTTTGCAAGGCATGTAATGAATTCCCACCTTCCTACCACTTCTAAAATTCTCATTGCAACTTAAGTGATTTTAACTTCATGGGAAAAAGTAACTGCTGTGCAAGCAAAAATTCCCTCCGCCGCCATTGCCAAAATTCCCATTGCAGCTTAGATCTATTTATTCCAAAAAGTGTGACTTGCCTAGGAGAGGATTTTTGTGCTTGAATTCATCTTTTTGGTCAGAAGTCTACCTTCCGAGCTTGATTCCTTCTGGTTCTTAGGCCGTAAATGATCTCCAGATGTTCCAGGCAATTAAATAGACTATACAAAATTGGTGTCCCCAGATTTCACTCTGAAATCTGAGACTACCCCATGTTAAAATTTTTGTACTTTTAAAATAATGGGTCGTTTTGTGTTTTTATTGCCGAAGATAGATACATGTATTGCGTTAAGATATTCCCAGTGAATCATATGAGCCAATTTCGACAAATACCCAGATGCCGAAACTCGTTTTATCCTTTTGCCAAGTTTTGTCTGCGGAAATTTTTATTTAATTATTTAAAGCCCCGTTTGAAGTAAATTGTGCTTCGGTTTAACCTTGTTGAAGTTTTGCATGTCAGTATTCACATATACCAAGTAGGGTTTTCACCAGGAATGAATCCTGGGCTTTTTCTGTGACTTCTGGCAACATTTTTTGTTTTTATTATTTTTTTCGTGTTTTTCTCTGTGAAATTCCCCTAGGTCAATTCCTTCACCAGTACAGTCTGTTTTCTTGCCTGGAGTATCTGGAGATCATCTTGTGGCTACCATGCCAGAAGGAATTAGCCTCAGGAAGTCAGCTTCTCTTTAAAAATCCGAAGTCATGCACAAAAAAACTTCTCCTAGGCAAGTCGCATTTTTGGGAATGGATGGATTTAAGTCTGCAGTGGGTTTTTGGTTGCAGTAGGCAGGTGGGAATTTTGTACTTGCCTTGCAAGGTACTTTTTCCCATGAAGGAAAAGTCACTTAAGTTATGATGGGAAAATTAGAAGTAGTAGGCAGGTGAGAATTTCTTACCTGCCTTGCAGGGAAAAATTCCCATTATAAAAGAAAAATCACTTAAAGCACCGCCGGGAATTTCTTACCTGCCTTGCAGGGTAAAAATTCCCATTATGAAAGTCAAATCACTTAAGTGGAAGAGGGGATTTTTAGAGCTGCAGTGCAGGGTGAAAATTCTCATCAAAGTTGACTTCTTATTTTTAGAATTCACCCATGCCAAAAAGTGCGACCCACCTTGGGTGAATAACAATGCATTTAATAATATTTATTAATGATTTATTCACCCAATTTTGGCGCCATAAATAGAAGAAAGGTCAATGCATGATGTGAAGTCAAAGAGAACTGAAGGAAGGAGGCTAAAAATAAATTAAATTAATTTATTTAATGGCAGCCATGAGCATGCAAGTTTGGGCGCCCAATTTGGGTGAATAAACATGTTTGTTTATTAATTAATTGCCAGGAATAGGATGGAAATTATTAGAAATAGAATGTTGAGGGTTATATAAGCATGGGCTGCCATAAGTGAAGTCGTAATTAATTAGTTTTGCAAAGGATTGCATCCTGAATAGTTTTGGCACCCAAGAAGGGGGATTTTTGCATTGAAGTTTATTTTCCACTGCTGGGAAGCTTCAAAGTTTGGAACCTAGGATTGAAGGAGCTTGATTTAAGCCTGTATAATTATTTGCATGTTGGTACAGGTGCTTAGGTGAAGATAAAAATATTTATGCTTGCTTTGCATGCAATCAAAGCCTCAAATTTTAGGGCAGCGGGCTTAATATGTAGATTTTTGTGATAAAAATCAAGTGTTCATGCTCTGGAATCCGTCTTTGTCTGAATTAATTACAGGTGCTTATATAAGAAAAAGGGGGCTTAAATCAATGTCCAATACATTCAATATATCTTCCGAATTTGAAGAAATCTTCAGATCTGCACCAATTGTAAAGGATTCCGCCGAATAAAAAGAAAAAGAGTTGCTCAGACAAAGATTGCTCCGATCATGATAAAGCGGGATGAAAGAGAAGAATCAATGGAATCATGCATCACTTCCAGATTTGTTAAATTCAATGCTACAGAATATAGGTCCAGATCCAGATCCGAGATCTCATAATTACAAAGGCTTCCAACAAAAATTCATCCTTTTGTTTCTAACGCAGCCCGTGTAGAAGTCAGTGCATGGAAAATTCCTTCCAGGATCTTGTGCATGTGCTCCCAATCTTCTAGTTGAAGCCTTCATCGAATTTACTTGTAATTTCCTTCACTTGGAGTGCTTTACAAAATTTTTAATTGCTTATATGCAATTAAAAATAAGAATGATGAGTTATTTATGGCAAACATTGCACTGATGCATGTATTGGAGAAGAACTGCAAAAGCTTCAAGGATAAGAGGGAAGACAAGTCAAAGGCAATACCCACAAGAAAATCACAGTCAGTTGCTTCTAGATCCATTTTGGTGAGAATCAAAGGCAAAAGAATCAACTGCATGCGAATATGAAAAAGGAACAAAACTGGAAGTGTTGCAGCTTTCTTCTAATTTCTTTTCCTCTTTCTTCTTCTTTTCTCCGACAAAGTAATTGAGCGATCAATTAAATTATACAACTTAAGTGATTGGTTTAAAAGCCATTACTTGAAGAATTCAATTACTTGGAGATAGGTGGTAGACATGCAAAATAGAAGGTTTTAATTTCAATTATAAATCATGCATGTCATGTAAAGAGGAATTCCAAGACGGAGATTGCCAGTTGTTTCCTTTACAACTTCCACATGTGCCAATTAAGTTATAGTTTCTTATTTGTAACTTCCCCTCCACACACTATAATTGAAGGAAGAAACTATGGGTAAAATTATTAGAATTTGTAAGCAACATTCTTGTGTTCTAGACTTTGTGTTGAAACCCTAATAACTATTTGAAGTAAAGAAATAGAAAGGAACATATTTTCAGAGAAATTTGTGTCAACGGTGCATTTGTTTCTAACTTTTGTCTTAGATCTACTCATAAACTTTGTGTTATTTTAGATCTAAATATGGGAGTTCCCTTTGCTTATAATTCTGTGTGTTAATATCTATTGGTTTTGTTTATGTGCATGCAATCAAATCTGTAATCTATTGATTGGGTTACACATCTCCCCTTTTTTCTTCCTATTCCCTATCATTTTCCCCTACTTTAGATATTTCCTTTCTTTAACAGTTGCTTACTTGTTGCAAAACTATATAGCTATGGTTCATGAGTTGTATAGTTAAAGTAATACCAACAAATAGATACTAGCATATTTAACTGACAAATCTTACATGGGATCCTCACCGGTAAATGAGGGAGATTTATATCATGACTACCTAGGTGCTTTGCTGTGTAGAAAATCTAGCCAACAAGAACAAAGAACAAACCTAGGGGAATTTAATAGATAAATGACGGGGAAAACTGGAGAAAAAATGCAAAAGAAAGAAATAAAAATAAAAAACGCTGCCAGAAGTTGCAGACAATGCTCTGAATGCATTCTTGGTGAAAACCCTATTGAGATATGTGAATATTGGCATGCAAAACTTCAACAGGAGCACAATTTACTTCAAATGGGAATTTATTTATTTAATAAATAATTAAATAAAAATTTCCCATAGACAAAACTTGGTGGAGGGATAAAATGAGTTTCAGCATCTAGGTATTTTTCGAAATTGGCTCATATGATTCATTGGGAATATCTTAGAGCAATGCAAACAACTACATAGGAAAAACAAACACAAAATGACCCATTACTTTGAAAAGAACAACATTTTTAAAGGGGGTAGTCCCATTTCGGGTGAAATCTCAAGGACACCAAACAGGCAATAGATTGCGTAATCACAGAGCTAATGCTTTGGCAATGATTTTGTAGGAGACATTCAACAGAGTAATTGGCCGCCAACAAGTGATTTGCTTGGGATCTCCTTGCTTAGGAATAAATTTGATGTTCCCCTTGTTAATGTAAGGCCCTAGGGAGTGGTTGTGAAACCCTTCAAGATAGACTTGAAAGAGGTCTTTCCTGATAGAGTCCCAGAGAGTTTTATAGAATTCACAGGGGAATCCATCGCATCTTGGCACTTTATCATTAGCCATTTGCATAGTGGCTTCATGGAGGTCTTCAATAGTGAGCATTATTTCACAGAGCACCTTCTGAGCCTTTGAAAGCTTACGAGGCACAACCCCAAAAATTGGTCAAGAGCGGCCCGACGAGCTTCGGAGGGTGGCTAAGCTTGGAAAATGAGCTTGTAATGTCACACAAAAGCTTACAACATAAGTTGGGGTCAGTGATTTGAGCTCCGTTATCCATGATAGCTCGGATCTGTTGAGAAGGCTTTTTGGCAAGAGAGAAAAAATTCTTTCGAGACCTAATCTCCAACCTTGAGCTAATGCATTCGAGCCCGGATCTGAGCACCTCTAGCATTATAATTGTCCACAATTTGGATTTGATGCCAGAGTGTTACAACTTGTAGTTACAGAGCGTCAAAGAAGGGATTTCCTTGAAGTGCCACCATCGCCTAGCTGAGAGATGAGGTGTTAGCAATGTATGAGCGGCGCGAATTTTGGCACCAAGGCGGCCGTAGATTCTAAGAAATCACGTAGTCTGCGTCAGTGCATCTTCCCACCAAAGTAACTAGCTATCCTGCATAGGTGGATGAAATCACTGATGACAGAGGATAGGTCGTGGAATTAAATTCCAAATCTGCTTGATATGATTGACAGTGGGGTCATGTTGCATCAAGGCAGTATTAAGAAAGAATTGGCCTTTATGACAAAATGGGCGCGCATCATGCCAACATATACAAAATCGTATAGGGGAGTGGTCCGAAAGGACAAAGTCAAGCATAACCTCCATTGACATGGAATAAATGCTATCAAACTCAAAAAAATTGAGCTAACAGCATGGCCCTGTCAAGCCGTTTAAGGATGTGATCTATCCCTCCATGGAGATTGGACCATGTGTACCAAGCTGCAATGGTGGGAAAGTGAGATGCGTTAGGATCAAAGAATTTGAATTTATTTCTCATGAATTACCATGCTTCCCTTTCACTAGGTGTTCACCTCATAGGCAGGTGGCCACATTTATCATTTGGGGTTTCAACCATATTAAAGTCTCCACTTATAACCCAATATGCATCGGGAATGGAGTTGGCTATCCACCACCATAGATCGGCCCTTTCAGCTGCATCATTAGAGGCATAAATATTAATGAGCCCAAAAGGGAGGCCCTCAATATTAAAGAGGACCCATATAACATGGTTGGTGGGGTTGATTCCATGGTCAATTAATAAGGGCCGCCATTTAGGGGCAAAAAGTGAGATTAATCCCCCACGCCCTGCTTCATGATTGCTATAGAAAGCCACTTCATGATTGCTACAGAAAGCCAAGTTGTCAGCGATGGATTTACAAACCATCTGCAACTGAAAACCTGTAATTTTAACTTCTTGCAAAAACAAAACATCCAGATTTGCACATCGTTGTCAAGTTTCACGCACTACATACTTACGATAGGAGTCTATGAGACCCCTAACATTCCAGGATAAACAATTCATGGGAAACGTTGGTCAAGAGCCATATCCCCATCCTCCAAGCCCTTAAGGGCATCATACTGATTGTGCAAGAAATGAGCAACATTATGCTATAAAAAATCCTACTGATCAATTTTATTTCATTTGACGTACTCAATGTTGTATTCCTCTTCAGTGGAGTCCACTCTGCGTGCTGGGCTATGGTCCCGAGAGATGCGAGATGGACTTCGGGGTCATTTGGAAGGCCCTTGTGAGTTGCTTAAAAGCAACAGAGGAACTGAATGCGAGATGGGGACGTGAAAAAAAATTTTTTCCATGAGCGACGCCACAAGGGGCGTGCTGGAGTACTTTGGCAACAGGGTAGCCGATATGGCCATAGCAGCAGTTGGTAACTTAGCACCATCCATAGGCTCTTTGGTCGGAATATTGTGATAATGTTCCTTAACAACTGGTTCCTGATGGCCATGGGAGCTAGAGGCTTTGGATTGTTGGGCTTTGTTCTTATTTTGATAGCCTCCGACAACTTGCCAACCTTCCTCATGTTGGGGTTTGACCGGCCGAGGCATTGTTTTTTACGCAGGTAGGCGGTTCTGGGGGACATAAAGTGGACAATCTCTGATCTTGTGGTTAGATGCTTGACAACGAAAGCAAGTGTTGGGTAGATTTATATACATGGCCCGCTGGGAGTAGCATTTATCACCCATTTGAGTATCCACAAATTCCTTGAGGTCCTGCGAGAGGTCAATCTCAACGCATACTCGCTTCTGGGGACGAGCATGGTAAAACTTATCAGCTTCCAGGAAAACTACCCACCCAAGTGAAGTGGCAATTTAGTAGGAAATGAACGCATGGCAGAGGAAGACTAGGAAATTCAATCCACAACTGGCACTTTAAGGGTGGTATACTTAGATACCACAAAGTCCTTATGCCAGGGTGTTAACACAAGCAACGAGTTACAAACATACCAAGTGGCTTGCTTGGCCAAAATGTTGGGCGCGTTAGTAGGGTCAGAGAAATGAAAAAGAAAGAAACCCTTGGTCATGTTTTGAACACTATCCAGGTGGACCCCATGAGGGGTCCAGACTATGTTAGCCCAGGATTTAAGCATGCTTTCAGAGGGGATTTGACCCATAAAATACCCAATGAGGCAAAACTATTCTTCTAACCATTGACATGCAACATTAAATTCAGGAATGGGCAAAACAACATCCGGAGGAGAGAGATTACCTCGTGAAAAACCTTCGAACAAATTTCCCCGGGACGCTTCGCCGACGGTACTACCATTGCTCATTCCACTATCTCCTACCATGGTTGAAACAACCAGTTTGAAAATGGCGAGGTCATTTTATAGGGGACGCCCAGAGGGCGAAAACCCTAGGAGAGACTATAGCAATTAATTCCCATGAGCCCGAAAATGCCATGGTATGATGGTTAGATGGGGAAACCCTAAAAGAGATGACTCTAGTTTTGCGCTCTAGAGTTGCAGAAGCACTTTTTCCTCCAACCTTTTTGCCAAGGTGAAAAACTTATATCATCAATTTTGGCTTTCTAGGAGAATTCATAGTCTTAGGGGTCATAAAGGGTCTATTAGGTAAGTTAGTTTGGTTCAAGACCTTCATGAATTTGAAATTGCCTATTTCCCTCCAAATTGCAATTTTGAATCTTGGGAACAGTTTTAGCTTGTCTAGGATATATTTTTGTAATCTTGGAGCATCATTGATATGTAATAAGCTTGTAATAAGCCTTGTTGAACTCTAGGAGTCTTAGTGAGGCCATGTTTGTGAACTAGGCCTAAGGTCCTAGGTTGCTAGATTAGACTAGGTCTTAATGAACTAATAAAGAGACTAAAAATGTAATAAGAAGGATCATTGAGTTAAGATTCAATTATGAAAGTTTGTGAAGGCCTACTTAAGCCTTGCCTTATTACTTGTATTATCATCATTCGAATGATCATAGAGTGGAAAAAGAGTTACAAGAAATTTTTGAAGCCAGTCTGGTGTATACACAGTAGAGAGGGGTTTTCATGTTTCTTTGTGCATTTTGATGATTAAGAAGTCTATACATGCACAGTAGTTAAAGGATTATCAAAGGTAAGAAATCTTAGACTGAGTATTTGCATTGTTGGTGTGATTTGTGATTTGTGTAAGGGATCAAACTTGAATATAGTGCCCTAAAAGTGTGACAGTTCCTGTGAAAGTATCTATGAGCAAGTGATGATAAATGAGACAAGTGATCATCTAGAGGGACAAGGAAGATAGATGAGGAAGAGGATAACAATCACCAATAGGTTCATTCCCTTCAAACAGAGATCTTACAATTGAATTGGAATCCATTCGCTAAGGAAATTGTATCAATCTTATGTCCCATGTTCTCTGAGATTAGAATATTAAGGTTTTGACCATTTTGTGATTTTAAGACACCCTGAACCTGACTGTTAAGGAAAATATGTGCACGAGGTCAAGAGGAGCCTGTAGCCTAAATTTCCAATTTTGAAATTCAATAGTTCTTTTATAGCAAAATTCACCTTCTCGGGTTCTCAGTCAAAACTCTCTCTAGGGTTTAGAATGCAAGAGTGTTTAGAAGGAACAGAAGGTTAGATAAGTGCTAAGATATTTATATAAATCTTGTAGAATCCTATCATACAAGTATAAGGTGATTAGAAGCTTTGAAACCTTCATGGCTAGAAGAAAATCATGACAGTTATATTAGAAACCTGTAGGTGGCAGTTTGAGAACCCTAGAGCAAGTTGTAGAGAATCAAAATGAAGAATTGGGGTATAATGAAGGTCAAGACTCAAAAGTATGCCTAAAGATATTGTGATAATCATGCGATGACATTTTGGAGTGATAAAATGTTATCCATTTCTTGATAAGCTTAACAGTTATCTCTTTAAAGAGCTGTGCTAAGGAATTGTGGCTAGGGCTTTGGAATTGAAGCATTAGATCATTGAGTTATTGTTTGAATTTGGTAAGATGACACAGTGATAAGGTCTAATCAAGGATTCTAAAATAATTTTTGGTCTCCTCCGATCTAAGTTAGAGATTTCTTAATCAGTTCTCTATCACAGACTGTGACTGTGTTAAAGGCCTAATCTAGAAGGTAACCCAACAAAGGAAGTATGTCCAAAATTTAGAGTTACATATTGAAACTTCTTGGGTAGGATAAATGAGTTAAAGGGTCCTCAAAATTGCTTTGTTCATGTTTGGGAATCTCAAGGATGGGAAAATATGCTTGATAATGTATATGCACAGGGCTGGTAGGAGAGTTGCAAACTAATAGAGTAGGAAGTGGATTTCAAGGAAGATGCTTGTGAGTGAGACCCTAAAAATTGACACACACCTTAAGCACTTTAAAGGGTACTAGAAGGTGGAACTAGTTGTTTTGGACTGCCCCAATTGGGTCTAACCTTGAATGTGACAGTAGCATGTGACTTAAGAAGCCTTGCAAGGCAGTTTTACAAAAGAGTAAGTCCAATTGTACTTTTTAGTTGTTTTGATCTATTTCAAGGCTAAATTGGCATGAGTAAGGGACTATGAACATGTTGAGAAGATTGGTTTAGTGGAATGAGATAAAAGTTCAAGGGATTGCATAGTTTTGGAGCCTTGTGTATAAGAAAAAAAGTAGTTTGTCTGAGGCCTAAAGGGCAGAATTTAAGTAGTGCATCAGCTCTAACATTGTGAATTGAGTTTGATTGACTTTTCACTACATCAATAGTGCCTTACATCAATTGTTATATTCATACATTGTGTTCCGTCCTACTTTGAGCATTCATTGTTCCGCAGATTACTTGATTGGGTTTATAATGTCTTGCATTAAGAAAACTATGATCTTCCCACCTTGAATGTTGATGTTTTGTATACGCTGAATGAGCAATCTTCTGGAATATTAGAAGGCTGACATGGTGAGGAAATTGAGGAGACAGAGATGAAGATGAGAGTAAGGCATCTTCTGAACAGAATTGAAGCAACAAGTGGCAGTATGATGATAAAATCAGGATGCCACAAAATCTGAAGAGAATTGATTGTTTAAACACGATGTATGTGTGTGGAATTCTCAATCAGTTTGGCCAAAGAGTAGCTTGTAGTTACATGGAAATATCATCTTGTATTTGTTAGCAGGTGAACATGCAAATTTTATGCAGGAACTGCACTTTTAGTTGAGTGTTCACACTAAATAAAGAGTATTCTATTGTTTCACACTTTTCCAGTGATGCTCTTAAGATGAATCATGATAAGAATAGGACAAGAAATGGTTTTTTAGTTTATAAGCCTTGTAGAGGTGCCTGCTTTCAAACTTCAAAATCTCTGGCTTCAACCAATGAATTTCCTTTTCCTCTAAATGAATATGAGATGTCTGGACATTTCATTACGTACAAAATGTATTCCAAAACATTTCTTGTTTTATAGGAAAAAACTGCACATAAGGCATGGACTCAAGCTTCACTCAACTCTTGTTACTATCAGTATAATGTACAAATATTACAAACATGGGATGGTAGAGACTATACTACCCGACTATTAAGTTCACTAGAATTACAAACATATTATCTTAAACAATAAGACAAGATTCATCACCTTCATATGAAAGTGTCACAACAAATGATTTTGCACTATGGGATCCCTTGGTATAGTTGAGCTATAATCGTTTTGAAGATATCCAGGACTTTCGATCCATCCCCTTTATTCACAGTCACGATACACTTCTGCTTTAATTCAGCAAGAACCAGTTTCAAATTAAAATCAGAACCGAGATCTTTGTACACACTTATTTGACCTGTAACCACAATGGTAACTATTCGTTTTCCTGGGGCGAAAGACCTCCAGCCGGTGATAGGCATTTTAATTTCCCCTGCAGGGGAGCTTTGAACCAAAGCACATATGATGATTGCACTTAATGATTCTGGCATCTTCACGGAATCCTCATGCTTGCTGTTTTTACTCATAGGACGATGCATAGTCACTGCTTCTGGGCTAATCAAGCTGAAGAAAAACAATCGTTTAAAATTGACTCGGCTTCATCAACTGCTCTCCCAATCACTGTGGTAAACTCTGACGGAAATCTCTGAATAGGAATAAAACTAGTGTAAGTTGATTATCAGAAATTCATAAGAATATTAAAATCAAAGAATCAATACCTATTTATCGAGAGCAGACCACACAAAATACTACTTATAGCCATAGGGTCTCCTCTTAAACTGACAATTACAGTTGTTTATCAGGAGAAAAGTATTAAATACCTTCAGCCTTTGAACACAATTCCATACACCTGCCCCTCCATTTCCTGTTGAAAGATAGAGATATTTCAATCCTTTCAACTCTTCAATACCTTTTATATTCTGCAACTTCTGACATTCATCAATCGTAATACGCTCCAGAGAATCTAGACGTGAAAGATTTGGCACCTCTTCTAGCTCCGCACATTCCTTTATGCTCAATCTTTCAAGATTTCCCAGATCGAAGTTCCCTGATATTGTTTTCAATTTTTTACAAAACACCAACTTAAAAGAATTTAGTGTTGTTACTGGACTTAAATTCACTTCAACAAGATTTTCCATGGAGTCAAGACG
The DNA here is from genome assembly GCA_018340775.1 of Taxus wallichiana var. yunnanensis. Lineage (NCBI taxonomy): Eukaryota > Viridiplantae > Streptophyta > Pinopsida > Cupressales > Taxaceae > Taxus > Taxus wallichiana. The sequence goes on along the minus strand of CM031241.1, from coordinate 491,663,438 downwards.
GAGATATTCGAGGCTGGGGCAATGTTCTCCATCAATTGATAACATGAACGTAAGTTTTACACCACGAATATGTATGGTTTGAAGGCAACTCATGGACCTGTCTATGGAAGTCTGAAAACTAGTTGAATCTCTGCTATCGCTGAAAGCCAATTCTCCACTCAAACAGAAATCCCACAAGGCCAAACTTCTAAGACTCCTAAGCTTTCTAAGGGATTCTGAAAAGGACCTTCCTTCAATTAGAAAATTTGAATTGGAAATGTCAGAATATCTTCCTTTCAGTACTAGCTTTTCCAAATGATTTAACATTCCTATTGTATTTGGTAACTCTCTCAATATTGTTGTCTCGAGTAACAGCTCCTTCAACTCGAAAGGGACCTGAAATTTGCAATTAAATTGTTTCTCAATTGTAAAAATCTTCATGAAACTACTATTTTGAAACATATAGACTATCATGAAAGGAGACTTGATTTTCAACAATTAAAAAAAAAAAAAAAATACCTCGGCATCGCTCTGGAACAATCGTTTTTTAATTCCTTTGATGGTACTCATCAAACTCTGCAAAATTGGTGGAGGAATCCACGAAGAACTAGATACCTGTAAGTCGTCTTGCCACAATTTTTTGAGACGTCCATCAACAATTCTTAAATATTGCAAATTTTGCAGAGGAATCCATGATGGAATACTTTTCAACTGGTACCCTTTGAGGTCAAGCTCAAGCCATAGCAAGACTGTTGATGTATCCGCACTTATTATTTGATTTTTCTACAAAATATGTAATTTTACAACTCATGGATGGGTCGAAAATTGAATGGAAACACCGACCATTTGTTTCTGTGAGGATGTTTTGGAATCCCTTTGATTCCTGCATTAAATGATCAAGGTCAAATTGTGCTTTGCTTGGAATTTTTTTAAAAAATGGATCAATCAGCAGAAACATGTTGCAAAAATTTTTAAAATTTAAACAAGAAATCTAAGGAAAGAAGCGGACCAAAGATTTAAGAAATTGGGGGTGCCACAGGCGACGAGGATGGCTCAGATCATCAGCTATCTCTCTTCCTAGATCACGGAGGTGATCATGCATTCTAAGAACAACTTCGCCGTATGCATATCCCACTTCATATCCCTCTTCGACAAGACACTTATCTTTTAGATTCTGAAGTGCAAGCTCGGCGCTCCATCCCGATCCTTTCAATATTTTTGTAGCCATACTCTTAGATTTTCCAATGAAAAAGCATGCAATGTCCAAGAAGATTTGTTTTTCCTCATTGTCCAATGCATCAAAACTTATTTTGAGTGTTTGTTTTATGCCATCAGGAAGCCTTTTTCTAACTTTCTCCAATACTAGCTGCCAGTAATTCATATTATTACTACCAGAAACATGCCCACCCAACACTTTGAGAGACAAAGGTAAACCTCCACACAAGTGCACAAAGCTATCAACCAAGTTCTCGAATCCATTGACTGGATTGGGTTGGTTGAATGCATGCCAAGAGAAGAGCTCTATGGCATGATGTCTATCCATTTTTTTCAAACTATAACGGACAGTAATTCTAGCACATGTTAACACCCTTTCGTCACGGGTTATGACAATTACCAAACTATCTGAACCAAGGGCATCTTCAAACAGCAAAGCATCTAACTGGTCCAGGCCATCGATATTATCTAGGACCATAAAGAATCGTGAATGGCTTGCAGATTCTAGGCGACGTCGGACATAGGTTGTTCCTTCGGCTATGCTCTGAAAATTGGAATGACCTTCATTGACAAGATCTTTGAGTATCTTAGTTTGCAAAGTAGTCAACTCACCTTTGGCAGATGCTTCTCTCACATTTGAAGGGAATGCGAGGATCTACGAAAACTGCAGAGTCTACGGAATCTACAGAATCTTCATGCAGCAATAGAAAATAAAACGTAGCGGATTTAAATGATGCAGAACAGGGAAAAGAGGAGCTACAGAAATTTATAACAGCAAAATAAGATAAAACACTTGGCTACAAATAACACAGATCTGGGCATCAAATTGCTTCAGCAATACATATAAATATTCGCCAATAATGAACAGCAGCTACAGCTGCACACAAAACATTCATTCATACAATAACAGCTGAGAAATGAAGTTTTTCTATCAGCAAAAATAGTCCAGACTTGAGTTGGAACTGCACACTTTTCTCCTTCCTCTGTCTTCTTCTTCCTCTCCTCCTTTTCCTTCTTTTTCTTTCTTTTTCTCCCAATAAAACAAGATGTTATTAATAATAAACACCTACATAGAAAACTTGCCTTACAAGTCAACACAAAATCTCTGACAAGAGATAATTAGGGAGAATAATCAACCAAAAATAAATGTGCAGCAGTCATAATTAAATGCAAATCTGATATGTCAAGGAGCTAAATCTGGAAAAGACAAATATTAGTTGCACAATAAATTCTGACTTGATTTTCCAACAACATCAGACAGAAAACATGATCCATTGTATTTTAACCTTCTGCGTTAAACAATTCTTTGGCTAGGGTGGTTTTTCAAGACCCTCCCATTCCAAAGATGCCAATGATCTTAAACTTCTCCTCCTCTCCCTTTTGTCCGGACTTGCTTTCAAAATCTTCCACAAGTTCATCAAGTCCCACGGCATGTTTTGCAACATCCAAAGGCTTTCTTCTTTCCACTTCTTGTTGCACAGCTGACACTATTTGTGTGTACAAAGAACTGAAAATTTTGCAAGACAAAAAAACAGTTTTTATGAGAAATAGTTCCTGCTAAACTAAAATCAATCTTTAAAGTTTTAAGTATTCCACAGTCCAGAAAAACCTGTGAAATGTTTTGTTGCAGGGCCGTTTTGGATCAAACTTTGTGATCCATACTTTGTTGCAACGAAAGAAAAAACATAGTTTTATCCAAGGTAGTTTTCTATTACTATACCAATGTCGAAAAGAAAATGATAATAATAAACTAGAAAATGAAATAAAATGTCTTACTTGGTAGTGTTTACGGCATTTTAATTCATAGCCAGAGAACGATGCAATAGTGTTGAGGGCTCTTTTCCAAGTTTCAAGGTAGTTGAGGTATCTGCCATGCCTTTCATTTTCAGAAAATGCTTTCGCATACACCCCCTTTCAATGTAGCGGAGCTCCCATGGTTCTACTTCGTTAAACACGGAATAAATTTAGCTTTAGTTTCTAACATGAGAACAAGCTCGGCTAAACACCAAGCAAACTCTGCATATCTTTTAGAAAAAATGGTGATTTGAATCAAGAAGAGCATATGGCATCCCTTAGAGTAGAAGGGATGGATTCCCCAATTCTAACTCTTCGTAATCAAGGAATGCCCGACACCCCTTTTCCTGAAGAGAACTGTGAAGTTGAAAAGCGAGAGTTTCTTTGACATCAGGTCCACGGTGGTTGATGAATACATCATATAGTTTTGGAGGTGTAGCCGATCTTTCCTTCTATATGAGAGGACCCTATTCCACAATTTTTGTTGGGATGAGGAGGAAGATGCCATGAATGGAAGCCCACAACACTTCAAAATATAGCTTGAACTACATTTTAAGCTCAATAACGATTAATGAAAGAAAATCCATCAAAAGTGTTCAAGACGAACACAAAAATTATGAAATTAATTTTGTGTAAAATCTATTCCATATTTAATGTTGGATCTTCTAGATAAATAAAATACAAAGTGAGAAATGAAATGAAAGATTTTAATTACGTTTACGAGACTGAAGAGTTAGAATTGGGAGATGGATGTCAACATTGTCTTTTGTGTTTTCTATATCTTGCGATTTTTTTCCGACTACCACACTTTTGTCAACATTATCGTTGCTATCATTTTTTATTTTTCAAGGCTTGAACATGCAATTCATTAAAGAAAAAACTAATATTTTATATATTTAATGATAGGAAGCATAACTTTGACTTTGGAAGCACAAAAATTGCAGTCTAGTGAATTCATCATTATGTCATGACTATTACAAGGGATTGTTTACACACAAAAATAGAAAATGCACAAACTACACCTAGAGTGAAAAGAACATGCTGCTAATTGTAAAGTTAAAATATTATTTTCATCTACTTTATCATATCTTACATAATGTGCTTCAATAGACTTATATTAAAAGATGTAATAGTATTATGTTGTTTTCAAACATGTAGTAGCGATATAAATGTAAAGACAAATTAGGATTTACAAAACTTAATACTATTTTTAAAAAAATCTTGATTGGTAATAGGGAGATTCAATCCAATAACATCACTATATTAAGTTTGAGTTAAAAATAATATTAATAATTAAAAAAATCTCTAAACTTAAACTAATATTCAAGATTTTACAAATTTTAGGGGTGAAAGAAAACAAAAACCTTGACCTATGGATAAAGAATGCATCCGATTTAAACTTACAACAAATATTTGAATTGCAACATCATACTCTTTGTTTGTTATGTGATCATATTACTTAAAGGTGTACACAATCCACCACTAAAATTTCAAACAATCATAGGGTGAGAATAACTTGACAATAATAAATCTAATATTTGGTAATGTTTCAAAACTATTTAAAAAAATCTTCCAAATGTGACCGTTCAACAACATGTATTAATATTTAGTTCTAAATAACTTGGGTTTACCTTTAAATCCATCCTCTTTTCCTCCATATGTCATGTTAAGACATTTTCTAGATATAAAAAAAAAACATAGCAAAAACAATTTCACTGGCATCCATTTTCCAGCAGCATGTCAAAACGATAGAATACATTTCAAGCAGTCTGCATATCATATGGTTGGCATTATATCTTATTGTAGTATGTGTAATTTAAATTATTAACACGCCCATTTTGCTTACGTTAGTTCAAGTAATACTATTACATAACTAGAATTAGACCACATCTTTGGTTCATTTGTGAGCTTGCATGGTTTAAGTGGCAGAGTTAATTGAAGATTTATAAGACGTTTAATTAAATTTCGGAATTTATTACTTGTTCTCCCTTCACTTTTATCATAACCCTTTTATTTTTAATAAGACATTACAGCGGCCTCAGCATCTCAAATGGGCTGAGGAAGCAGACGACAAAAGACACACAAATGAGGAGGAAATAAAGCCGCTGTGACTGCAAAGTTTTGGTCATTTTCAGTCCTAACAGCAAACTAAACTATGTAGAGATGCAATATTGCACTCTCCTCTTAAATCTGCGTAGAAAAAACAGTCAAGAAGACATAACATAACATACGTAAAGAACAAACACATACCCGGAGACAGACACAGACACAGACACAGACACATTGACAGTCGAGGATTATCCATTGAGTATTTCGTTGGCTTCCTCCTCTTCTTTGGGATCTATGGGATGAGCTTTCATATACTCGTCCCACTGAGTTCTGAGTTTTTCATCCGACCATCCTTCAATGTTGTAGCCTTCTTTTTTGAGAACATCCTTGATCCTTCCTAAGGCTATGTCCCTCAACTTGTCCGTAGCCCTCAACGTGGCATCTGCGATATGATTTTTAATGTTGTCGCTAGCTCCCTGGAATCTCTTGACGAACTCAGTGATATTGTGCCAAAACTTGGTGAGAAATGTTGCAATAGCATTGGAGATGTCTTTTACTGCTTTAACAGCACTATTCCAAAGATCTTCGACCTCAGTCGCGACCCACCTTGCAAGGGACTCTACGCTTGAAACAACGACGCTCCATATCCTCTCGGCTTCTTCAGGTATAGTCGTCGTAAAGAAAGTACTAAGATCAGAGAAAATATTACCAGCTCCATATGGTACTAGGTTCACGGCATGAGTGGCATATAGTCTCACATCCAGATCAGCATTGCGTCTCTGTCTGCTTTCTCCGTGCTCTACAATCAGCCCAAAATAAGAAAACAAAGCTTGATCATGTAAAGTCACTCTCCGGGAAAACTGAATCGATCGCGAAGGTCGCGAAGCCACCATCGATTTCGTCTCCATGCCTCCAAAATACACGCTCGGGCAATAAAAAAACGCTATTTCCACCGCACAGCTTGGAAGGTCGAGTGATAATTTCAGGGCGACATGTCTCCAATATATAGATCACAACATGCCTGATTAAGAAATAATAATCCGTCTCTTAAATAAATTTAGGCAGATAATTAAAATTAATCTTGACCAAACTAAACTCAAAACATTAAGTTGTTTTCAGACTCTTTACCATATCAATTTTCCAGTGTGAATTTGCCATATGAACTCTCCTACTGATATGACAATGGCAGGCGGCATCATTTTGAGGCCAATCACCTTTTTAAAAACAAATATATTCCTTTAGGCTTTATCTACCTTTTCTTTATGTAAAGTCAAATACTCGCGTAGAATTAAACAGTAAACATTTATTAAAATAAACAAAGGTCCACATACAAAAGGAATCATTGCCACAAATTCCTTTTAATAATTAATGTTTGTAGTGGAGACCACAGCAATCAATGTAAGTATTTATGACTAAATCAATGATTTCAAAAGTAATTATTGGCACCATGTTTGAGAATGACTCATATTTGTATTGGAGACCACACCAAGTATGTGACCAAGTCAATGATTCTAAATGTAAGATGAAATTAAAATAAAAAATTATCATTTCTAAGTGGAGATCAATTTACATGGATGGTTATAAATGGTATATATTATCGAAACAAGTGTCACTACTAGAACTAGGATAATGTTATCCACAAAAAAATCATTTTGTGGAAAATTTGTGAATTATTAACATTAAATAAATAGCTTCTATAAATAAAAAGTAGATTTTCCACAATTTCATATAAACTAATTTTAATTTGTTATAAATCAAAATTCTTGAAATTTCATTGTGGGAAAATCACATTTATAATATTTTGAAAAATATTTCCACTACTTCATAAAATTCAAAATGAAAATTGTGAAATATCCACATCCTTGAATTTTTATTTTGAGTAGATCACTATTTCTTCTTGTGTTTTGATAAAAATAAATCTTTGAAAATAAAATTCTAGTTATTGTGTACCACAACATAAATATAGAGTCTCCTCATCTAATTTTTCACAAATTTTGGAAGGTTTAAATAAAATAGATATATAAAATAAAAATTTTACAATTTTTTTATTAAAATTGAAAACACATAAATTATATTTACTATGTTTTACAAAATGTAAAATATATATTTAATAATAATAATAAAATAAACTAATTTCCTTTTGTAGATATCATACACACATAATTTAATATGAATAATAAACATTACTCAAAGTAAGTTTATTTATCCATAATGTTATTCATTAAAAAAATTGTTGTTGAAATAATGTAAATTATCAATAACAAATAGATAAATTTTATAAATATGATATAGATATTCCACAATTTCGTAATAGTAAACTTCAATTTGTGCATTGTCCATATTCTATTCTTTATTGTGGATAATTCACATTTTGGAACTGTGGTTTGGAAAAAATAAACTTTTAAACCTAGCTTTATCAATTGTTTAAACAACACAAAATAACTTTGCCACTCACGGTAATACAAAAAAATTCAAAAAAATTGAACACTAATATTCTATTTTGTATTATCCACAAAATGTAATAGATAATTTTAAGTTCCAACAAAATTTATGAAAATTCTACACTACTAAAACTTTAATAATAAATTATCTAAAAAAATATAAAATAATATATAATATGAGAAATATAGTACAATACCTAAATAGAAATTTTGATATTATAGACTAATAAAATATATTATAAATTTTAATTGTGAGTAATCTACACTATATTTGTGAATAATTTACTAAATACTTAAAAATATAACTTGTTTATAGCTTAGGACACAAAACCATTCAAATTAGAGAAAGCTCACATTAATGTTAATTTTAAACATTATAGGAAGCTTCACTTTTTAACAACACTATTTTAAAATGGTAAATATAATTAATATTTTACATTTTAAAATTAGATTATAAACTCAGCCCAATATCAAAATATTTTAGAAATATTGTGTAATATCCACGATATTATTTCATCTTTATTAAAGAAAACATGACTTTTCTATCAAGTAGGATAATCTAAATAATACCTTTTACATTATTTTTAATGTTGCAAATTTACAATATATCTCACTTTCTCAATAACTCTAACATTATTTTTAATGTTGAAAATCAACAATATATCTCTTATGAATAATTAATGATAGAATCTAGTTGTGATTACTTTATATAATGACACCGTTTTTCATAATTTAAGGGGACCGAATATACAATTTTCATTTATCCAAAGACACAAGATGCACTTATGTGGAAGATAAAAGAATACAATTATATGAGAGTTTAAAAACTTATTATATAAAATCATAATAATAAAGCCCACGAACTTGTAATATTATTAAATTAGATCTCATTTATTTTATTACAAATTATTGTTTCAAATTTTATTTTAAAAATTGTATAAAAGATAATAATTTAATTAATCAATATAATGGATTAAAAATCGAAAATAATATTCCTCGCAATTTTAAAAATAAAAATATGTAAGATTTTTTTTGAATATAGGACATTAAATTATTAATAATATTGAATTAAATTGATGCATTTATTTGATTTAATTTAACTTTTCAATGTCACGGATAACACTTTCATGCTAATTTTTTTAGAGGATATAACTTTTGCTGAATTAAACTTATTATATATTATTTTACTATGAAAGCCACTATTTTAATTTTATAATGATTGCTATCATTAAACATTTATAACAAAAATAATATCATTAAAAAAATCATATTACATATTCACCGTTGATAAGAAATAATATGACCATCGAGATTTTGATTTGTGAATGATCCGTGCCAATAAAAATTGAAAAAACTAAATTTCCACGATTTGAGGCATTGATCCATGGGGAAGTAATTAAAACCTAAAATTTCTAGACCTAATATAAAGGAGGAGACATGTACTGCGAAAATTGGAGTGGAAAAAAGTAGCGGCGGATGAACTAGCAGGTATTTTGAGATTCTCCATTCAATCCTTAGACAAGGTTCAATCAAAATTTCAAATCTTCATGGCTAAATAGACTATTTGAAAATCCTTTCCTTTTTTGTATCTACATGTCTTTTGCAGATTTGAGATGTTCTCTCTTGAGATCTACAGATCTAATCTTGACAGGTTTTTAAGAAATAGATATCAGAGAAGATATATTGATTTTTTTTTAAAATTCTTTACAATGTTTCGTTTGCATAAATGGTTATTCTAAAAGATGTGTTATTTGTATTTTGCGATTTGCTCAAATGCAGTCAAAGTTGGATATTGGATAGTGGTAATGATTACATTTGAAAAAAAATTATGAATTTTATGTTTGAGCAATATCGATTTCATCCAAAAAGTACTTGACTAACATCTAGACAACTTGTTTTATTCATTGCGTCGTGCCTAGCTCCATGCCCTAGCTCCATGGTTTCTACGCGGGCTTCACACGGGTTTGCGAGCCTTGGGATTGCGAACCGTCTTTGGTCGAAAAACAAGGATGGAGGAGGCACGAAGGTTGTCGAGGATTCGCCCCTTTCGAAATTCGTGATGATGTCCCTATCATTGGTGGTGGCTATGGGAAACCAGAGGTTTCTGAGGGCGGCAGCTGCAAAATGAAGAGGAAAATAAAGCACCAATCTCATGGATTGACATGGCTTTCAATGCAACAAAGACCCCTTATTCAGAAAACCAAGATGGAGTTTCTCTGCTTGGTCACAAAATAGGGGTGCTCTCTCATGGGGCAAGATAAAGATGGTTCAGCCAAAGAATCATCATCTCCTTTAAAACTCAACACTAGTAACTGCAGGTTGTAAGGGACTATGAGTGGATCTGGTGATGGAGGGAGAGAAACAGGGGTCAGCCAGAACCAGGGACAAACAAAACAGTGACAATAGGTCTAGATCTTATGCTTCAGCGGTCTCCAAACAGAAGGAGAATGTCAGAAATGAGCTCTTGAAACCCTCTCAAGAGGTCCCGACGCTGAAAATCGAGGAGGATCTACTTCTAAAGGTTCTTAAGGAGGAGGAAAATCTCTCGCACTGGTCTCATATGCAGATTTCACAAATTTTGGCCTAAGCTTTCTCAGCTCCATGACTGGATAGCCCAGAGATGGAGAGAAAAATACAAGGTAAGATTGAGCTTTATCCTTGTGCTAAAGCTTACTTCATTGCTATCTTTGAAACCCCTGAAGATAGGGATTTAATTTTTAGCCAACATTGGGTTTGGGGGAACACGGGCTTATGTCCAAACCATGGTATCCATCTTTCGACCCGTTAAAGGAGTCTTTTGATACCTACCTGATTTGGGTTCGTTTACCAGGACTCCCAGATTACAACTTTGGAATAGATCTTGTCTCATTGCTATAGGAGATACTCTAGGCTCATGTGTGGTAGTTGATGATAAGACCTCCATTCAAACCCATACTACTTATGCTCGAATCCTGGTTGATCTTGATACCTCCAAACTCTTACCAGCAGAAATCAATCTGTTGGTGACAAGCTCAGGCTGAAAGGATAGACTATGAGAGACTTGCCTTCAGATGTCGGCATTGCTTCCAAACTGGTCATGTTACAAATGATTGTGAACATTCCAAATGAAAGACCAAAATAGCCTGGTGGAAGGATTCTCTACTTGAACATCTTACAATTGACTCAGATCTGGCTAAGGAATCTAGTGCCCCCCTGCAAGTTGACTCACCCATCATGGTTGATTCACAGACCAATACAGAGAAGCTACCTCTAGACTATTCTCTGCAGGTTGTTGATTCAGTGATTAAGGATATTTCAACCCCCTTCCTATGGGTCACATCCCCATCAAATCCATTACGCTTTTCTTCCACTAAAGTGGATGTGGGAAATTAGGAATGGACAGTGGTGGATAGGAAAAAGAAGGGAAATGCCAAATCTAAATCCCCCACCATATCGGACAAGGTATGATTCTTGTCTTTTTGGGTGCTATTATTGTTACATCTAGGCAATGGCCTACTACCACGATTCTTTGGGCAAGGTAAGTGTTCTTTGTTAAGTTGTTGTTTATTAGCTATTTTTGTAGCAAATGGTTTGATTTTGCTTGGTTCTATTCTTGGCATGATTATTTTATTTGTTGGGCTTTTTTGGGGTAAAATCTTCAGCATTGCCGAAAGTTGTATAAGGGTATAGTCCTTCAAAAACTATTTACCCATAATTAAAAAAATATCGATTTCATCCCAAGTGCACGAAATCATGACCATTTGATATCTTAACTTTGATATTTTAATATTGTATTGCTGTAAATTCAAACTCCCCAACATGCAATTATTTTTAACATTGTATTCCATCCGCTAACAGAAAATATTCAATACCCATTTAGGTTTTTTACAATATTTTAGTCTTTTTTTATAAGTGGTTTTTTATGAGGAAGATTAGGTTAATTTCTACAGCTTGCATGATAAGAAAAAATATAAATTTCCATAAGAGATATTTTGATATTTTATACCTAAAAGAGCCGCATTCATTTGATAAATTTTGAGAGTACATGGATAATATAATATTTGTTTTTATTATAAATGATCTAATGTACTAAAGTATTTTTTATTTATGAAGGAAGAAATTCAAAGAGAGGGAGGGATATGATAGAGCACTTGAAGGATAGAGATAAAGGAGAATAATGTTTATAAAAATACAATGTTCCAGCCAGATCAATAACCCAATTTACACAAAAGAAAACACTAGAATAAATAACTTTACAATTACATAATATAATCATAATTTCAGCAATCTGAAATGATTATGTATTTTTGAAAAATAGCCAAATTTTATAAATATTCATGAAACTATCTATGTGCATGTACTCTTCTAAAATATATAAAATGTATTTAACAATTTATTTTTATAAACTATTAATTTTATATTATTATTTAATTGTATTTTTTTAATATTTATACTTAAGTAATTGTGTCTTAGAATATTTTTAATATAAGTAAAGTTTTTTCTTTAATTTTAGATTTTTTTATATAATAAAAAAATTTAAATTTCTTTTTTAATTAAAGATAGTATTTTCTTGTCTTTATTATTTTAAAATTAGATTAAAAATTAAAATAATTGTGTAAAATACTTATATTAAAAATAAAAACTTGTTTAAATAGTCATAATTTTGAATTTTTCAAATAACTCTTCTATTATTGGGGTACATGTCAAAATTTTAAAATTGTGGGTTCACCACAGTTTTAAAATTGTGAAATTCTCATAATTTTTTCCAATTGTAGACATGTAACAATATTAAAAGTGTGACAAATGTCATAATTAACAATTTGTGATTTGTTCACATGTTTTCAATTGTGGATTTTATCACAATTTTTGTCACAATTAATGTTTTCACAAAAATATGTGGGTGGAGTCCACAAATTTGGATTCACAATTTTGAATAAGATATCCACAAATAAATTGTGAAAAAATTGTGGATAGACTACCCATTTTCTTGTAGTGTGTAAAGCTTTTATATATAGAAATGAAAAATGTAAATGTTTATTAAATTCTTACCAAGTGTTTAACTAAATGAATGAGTGACATGTCACCTCATGGAGTATCATAATTGTAGCTTACAGAGAACATGAGCAACCTCTTAAAGCCTTGCTAGTGTTTCACCAAATATAACCTGCCAGGTGTACAATGTGAACAATTTACCTTTGGTATTATACATTGTCATAGAGATTCAAACAAATTTGAAAAGAGTGACAATTTTGTATTGATCATTACAAGACTACATAAAACATGACATTGATCAAAAGCATGATGAGTAAGTTTCATAAAAACAATTTATGAATATTAAATAAAGCAACAAAGGACACTTGTTAATGTCAATACACAAAAAAATTAGTACCAAACTTGTGAAATCTAGGTTCTAATGGAAAACCCTAGCCTTCTCAGAATTTGGCAACCCAAAATGTTAATAGAAGATTGATATACCCAACATGTATTCCCATGGTTAGAAGGAATACATTGTGTTTCTTGTTGTTTGTCCATGAAAATCATATGAAAGCCACGAGTGCCTCTAGCAAAATTACAGCTTAATAACCACAAAAACAAAAAAATATGGTGTTTGTGAATAGGGAGATTATTCAATCTAGTTCAGCAACAAATAAATAAAAGAAATTCCCAATTCTAATCTCTGCAACAACAAAAGAATGTTTTCTGGACTTTTTTAAGGCCCACCTTAGTATACCATACATACATGTTTCTCTATGTTGTAATAGGGAAAGAATTGCATATTGGTTAGCTTCAAAGGACATGAGACATCATATTTCATGCTCGTAGTTTATCTAGAGAGGAGATCGAGACTTAAAATAAGTACAGTCATTCAATCGTACAAATGCCAACTCTCCTTTTATGGCCATGTCTGTGAAGTTTCTTGGAAACTCCTGCAGTTCAAACCCATCCATAAGATTATGAAATAATTTCATTGCTAGATCGAAGCCACCACATTTGAACCAAGTTATCTGCAATCAACACACACTCTTCTCATCATCAAAGCTTCTCCTATTTCAGATTCTTCAACATGAGATGGTGATCCTACACTCTCTTCTTCATTAGCACACACCAATTGATTTCTTGCATCATTCATTCTCTCGCCACTTTCTTGAGGATTATCCGGGAATTTATAATCAACACAATGTCTAAAACATTTATTGCCGCAAAGCACCTTCCTTTAAATTCTCCTCTTCCTCTTCCAAAGTTACCTCTTCCTTTATATAAGGATAACCTCCTCTTGAGTAGCCACCTCCTGAAGTATTTCGTACTTGTGAGCTTCTTGCATCTTCTTCTTGAGTTTGTTTCTATTGTCCTTTGGGACCACATGAAGTATGACGAAATCAATGATTTCATGTGTAAGTATTTATGACTAAATTAATTATTAGCAGGTCATGTTTGCGAATGACTCATATTTGTAGTGGAGACCACATTAAGTATGTGACGAAGACAATGATTTTATATGTAATTTGAAATTAAAATAATAAAATTATCATTTTTAAGTTGATAAAATTAACAAGCTTATGAATGACATATATACTACCGAAGCAAGTGTAAAGTTTTTATATGTATGAATGAAAAATGTAAATGTTTATTAAATTCTCACCAAGTGTTTAACTAAATGAATGAGCGACATGTCACCTCATGGAGTATAATAATTGTAGCTTATAGAGAACATGAGCAACCTCTTAAAGCCTTGCTAATGTTTTACCAAATATAACTTGTCGGTGTACAACATGAATAATTTACCTTTGGTATTATACATTGTCATAGAGATTCAATTTTTTTGAAAAGAGTGACAATTTTGTATTTATCATTATGAGACTGCATAAGACATAACATTGATCAAAAGCACGACAAGTAACTTTCATAAAAAATGTTATGAAAATTAAATAAAGCAACAAAGGACACTTGTGAATGTCAATACACAAAAAAATAGTACCGAGACTTGTGAAATCCAGTTTCTAATGAAAATACTAATAGAAGATTGATATACCCAACATGTATTCCCTAATTTGATTTTTAACTACTAAAATTCTTACGTATACTCGACACTCATTTCTTTTTATTTCAAATTTTGTAACTTGCTAAACAAGTTAGTTTGATAATCTGGAGGTAGAGATTTTCCATAATTTTTTCTACCATCCACTCCCATGAATTAATTATCCTTTTATCTTGTATGAAATCCCACCAAAGTGTTGCACGTCCTTTTAGTATTTTACAAGAAAATTTCACCTTATTTTCTTCAGGGAACATTTTCATACTCAAAATATTTTCTAACTCTGCCCGATCCATCAATGAGTTCTTCTCCATCAAGACTATCTACATAAGTATGAATCTCCAATTTTGGTTTGGATCCTTTCCCCATTATCACTTTTAATAACCTATCTACTTGTCCCTCTCCCTTCTCTTCAACTTCTTGTTGAGCTGGAGTAACTTGTGGTTCTTCCTCTCTATCAATGACATCTCTTGTGATTTCTCCTCTTATCTCGATTTGCATCCACCTGCTACGGTTTTGACATTAAAACATAACCTCATATTTCTAATTTCCTTGAGAATAGGATCTCTATCTGAACACCTGCTCTAGGTACTCTTCTTGGTGGCATTTTGGCTTCTTAATGTAACTCGCTAATCAACAAATCAATTTTTCTCTTTCCTTCAAAGAATCTTGGCCTTCTTTCAAGTCACCTCTAATGGCAAACCTTATCGATACCACCTAATGTAAAAAAACACTCAACACCCTTGTCTATAACAAATTAGACTCTTAATATTAATCTCTTCCAATTAGTAATACATTAATTCATGATTAGGGTTGGTTAGCTTTAATTCTAGTTAACCTAAAAAATGGTGTTTAGCTTAAGAAAGCTACCTCTAAGGTTCAAAACTCTAAGAATCCTCCAAAAGTGTATATTCATGCATTCACACCTCTCTTTTAATGGGATACACAAGAAAATTGGATAAATATGTTCTTTCACCTTCTTACGTGTCTCCTCTATCTTTTAGCCTTGATTTCATACAAACCTTTTTTTTTTTTTTGACAAACTCAGAAATAATAAAAGGAACATAAACACCTTTCAAAACACTCTTTAGTGAGTTTCAACTCTCCACTAAATTTTTACACTAAAACTTAGTTTTTACCCCTTTAACTCACCTATCACCATTCCAATTAGGTCTCTTAGCTATGTTTTTATGAATTTTATTGAAAATGAGATCCCTCACATGCCAAAATACAAAAACCAAACTTGAAATAATGGAGCACCAGTTAGAAAAATCTATAGTCCCAGTCTCAAAACTTAAAGAATAGTTCTCACTCCTAGATTAATTTCTTGCTTAAACCCTAGGTAGGGTTTTGATAGACCCAAGAGGAAGGAATTTAAATTTTACCGCACCAAATTATGTATCAAGGGGTCTAATAATAATTTAAGTTACGTATGATCATTAGTCAAATATAAAAACAAGTTTCAAATCAAATACTTTCTCATTGTGCTTGAAAACGTGAATTCATTAGTTCATGATTGAGTGCTTTACATACACAAGCTTGTACAATTATATTTAGCTGAAAATACTTATTGAGCCTAGTCTCAATAGATCACAAAAAACACAAATAATAATGATAACCTCCTTAAATATTTTTCCATACACAAGTTTTAGTATCCAAATATTGAATATTTTGTCTAGTTTCAAACCTAAGTACTCAAACTTTGTTACACAATATTCAAAGCCTTCATGTACATTGCTTCAGGAAAAGAAATATTGTCTACACATAAAAAATATCTTCTTCTTCTCTTCCTCCTTGCTTGCCTCAAATTATATTCCTTCCCTAACTACATTCCTATGTAGTTACACACCTAACTAGACTTAAGTATACTTAATAGTCCAAGTTAACATGTTTGACTAAAATGTTAGGGTAGAGTTACATATCACGAACACCCATATGATGTTTTATGCCCTTAATGTATAACTTAAAAGTTGCATATGGACCCCTAAACCAACCTATACCAACACCAAGAACCACTATGACTAAAATTTCAAAAATAAGGAGGTTTAACAAGGAATAAATACAAATTTGATTTTTGAAGGAAAACTCAATTTGAACTCAAATTTGAAATCTAAGACTTCCTACAAATTCAATCCTGCACTAAATGATTATAAACATGTAGATAAGTACAAAATTATGATTTTTAATCCTCCTAGATGATGCTCCTTCATCAATCATGTAGGTTGTGTATGACTTGATGTATTTGGTCACATCATGTAAGAGATTTGGCCAATAGAAATAGGTTTGCAAGATTGACACTATTTATATACTTTAAAGTGGCATGTAGCCTAACTATATTGAACCTCCCAAATCAATTTCAGGAACTCCCCTATAGGAACACAAAGGTGTCTCATGTGGCACAAAACCCCTTCCTATAAATGATAGTCTAAAATATTATTTCTATCCCTTAGCCTTTGATATATGCCATAAAATTTAGGGTCATGTTCATAAATTTGAGGCCACTTTGATGTCTCATGCCCACATGAGTCAAGGATTTTTGTTAGGGAAGTACTTAAGGATAAAATTAAATAATCGACAACTTAATTGCGCTCCCCTTCTTGTGTAGGATGTTGAGAGATGGAACTACCATAGATAGGTGGACCTCTTTTAGCGATGATAATTTTAAAAATTTCCTTGGGTTTGCATGGATTGTAAAGGATTTTGATCTATGTGGATGATAGTCTCTTTTTATAGAATAAAATACTTTCATAGTTTGTAAGATTTCAAAATGGCGTACAAATCCTTGTCATATAGTGGGTACCTGTGCACTGTGTCAAAGAAGGTCTCATTATAGTATGCCACCAAATTCCTTGTCGGTGATATTGTGTTGTGTGCATATTCAAGCATTTGTTTCTATCTTGAATGAACGCCGTATATATGTTAATACTAGGACTAGTGTTGAGTGTTTTCTTTCACTCATCCATGAAAATTCCTTACGTTGTTCATTTTTTCATAAAAAAATTATTTTGTTCCTCTGTGTCTCACCTTATTCAAAGGCCATGTAATGTGAGAAAAACTAAGTATAAAACTGTGATAAAATATGGATATTCCCAAAAAAACTTCGATTTCGGCGATGTAATTTGGTGTTGGCTAGTCTCAAATGACTTGGATTTTTTTGGGTCCACATCCATGTTTTCCTTATCAATGATGTATCCAAAGTAGTGGATACTCTCGATGCCAAAGGAACACTTCTCTTGTTGGCATAGATTTTATCTTGACACAAGGTCTAAAGAACCTACTAGAAATGTTGAACATGCTCCTCCCATGTCTTACTGAAGACAAGAATGTCATCTAGATACACAACCATAAATCAATTAATTAACAATCACAAGATATCATGCACCGTCCTCATGATTGTTTTAAGTTCATTTGTGAATCACAAAAACACAATAAAATCTCCAATAATTAAAATTACTTTATTGAGTTTCAATTTTTATGAGGATACACATTTATAGGAGAGGGTATCTTATTATCGAGGAGTCATATTCTAACTCATATAACCACAAATATCCTATATGAGTGTATTGTTATACCAATGCACTAATATTACAAACTAATATAGGTGTCATGGTACACCTATAACAATATTCATAATAGGGAGGAAAATCTAGATGAATTTGGATACACATTTATAGGAGAGGGTATCTTATTATCGAGGAGTCATATTCTAACTCATATAACCACAAATATCCTATATGAGTGTATTGTTATACCAATGCACTAATATTACAAACTAATATAGGTGTCTATGGTACACCTATAACAATATTCATAATAGGGAGGAAAAATCTAGATGAATTTGGACTTCCGCACCATTTTGATTAAGGGAGATATGGAAAAGTTGCTTCTAGTGAAAAATATGAGATATATGGTGTAAACGTTAGGAGATCCAAGTGCTAACATATTTTACAAATATAACGGGAATATGAATTATTTATAACACCCGAAGATGAGGATGAAATTCCTATCTTCATAGGACAAAGCATTCCTTTCCCGATTGAATATTGACCATGAAGAGGCATGGAGAAATCTTGACTTGTAAGAAGACAACCCCAAATTGCTAGATGATGCGGGAACGAAGAAGACAAAATGATTCTTGATGAATTCCAAACTAAAAATCTACCATTACATTTTCTCACGAAGAATAGGTTTTCTCATTCCCATTTGAAGATGAAGGTTCTCTTGATCATGTCATCCATGGAGAAGAAAGGCCAATTTGTGACGAGCCTTTAAAAAATTCGAAGAGGAATCAGACAAGAAATGTTGAGAGTTGGAGAAGAAAAAAAAGATCCTCAATTTATCCTTGAACTTCTAATGCAAGCCATGGGATTGTAAGATAGGTATGAATCTAATTCTGACTTCTCAATTGATTTCAAATATTGTCATGATAAAACAAATCAAGATTAGAAATAAAATTTCTCTCATGAAACAAGGATTCATGGATATAATGATGAAAGTGAAGTTTTCTCTTTTCTATTAGAAGAGGAAAATTCCCTCTATGATGAAAAGGATGAAAAAAATTTATTTGAGCCATTTGAGGACGAGGCCTCCCATAATGAATAAGAAATGAAATACAATGAAATTTGGGATAATGAATCAATTCCTCTAAATTGTTTCTGGAATTTCAAAATGAAGATTATTCAACTTGAATGAATAGGTGATATTTTAGTAGTTTCAAAGGATTGTGTGAAAGAAATCTTGAAAGTTGCAAAAGGTATAGAATATCCTTAGCTAACTCTTGAACTCTTAATTCAAGCCATGGATATGCAAGACAAGTATGAGACCAATTATGGTTTTTAGTTAATATGCAAATGTTTCATGATGAGATAGATCAAAAGGATGAAATTAATAATCCTCTTGAAACATCCATTGATACACATGAATGTGGAGATGAAATTTTCTCCTTCCCTTTCGGAGAAGAAAATTATATACAAGATGAATTAAAAGAAAATGATATGTTTAAATCTCCCATAAATAGTGTCATGTATGAAGATAATGTCTCTATCATGGAGGATCTCATCGCATCCCATGAAATCCTTGATGAGGAAATGTATGATAAAGGATAATGTATTGATTAACCAAGAAGTCAGCAAAAGGCCATTAATGATATGGAACGATTCAAAATGTCTATCAAGAATCATCCCATGGGGGTAATGACCATGGAACACCAGACAAGTGAATATCAAATGCCAAATAATGATACTAATGATAAATGTGATGAGGTTGATATAATTGAGAACCATAGGTATGAAAATCATGGGATGAAAGATAAAAATTATTAGTGTGGTCAAACACATAAGAGGAGTTCCCAGCACTAGAAATTCCAAAATAATTGAGGAGGGGTTCTTATTTCATCGCACCAGTGAATTTATTTTCAAAACATCATCATTTGAAGTTGCCCATGTCCTTGTAACATGTTCCAAGATGAAGCAATGCATAGAAAGTGGGTTTTCCCCGCGTTTTTGGCCTGATGAATTATAACCTAAGTATTGAAGGTGCATAATTATGGCGCGCACAGACATAAGGCATGGAGGTGTGTACGGAAGTGTAATGGAAAAGGGTGCGCCCAAGAAAGTATGATATCAAGAATAAGCCATTTTTCAGTATGAAGATAAAAATAGATGTTGATTGTGGAACACGCATCAACATGAAGACTTGGAAGCAAAGAAAAAAGGTCATTTTAGACAAGTGGAAGATCAAGCGACATGCACAGTTTTGAGCTGTTAATAGGATTAGAACTGTAGTTATTATTAGATAATCTATTATTAGTGAAGCTTGCATTCTTTTGTATTTATCTTGTAGCGGTGCATGGCTATTCTTGGCATGCAGCCTATTTTGAGGATGCATAAGTGGTGAAGGGCAAGTCCCCACCCCTATCTATATCTATATCTATATGTGTGTGTGTGTGTGTGTGTGTGTGTGTGTGTGTGTGTGTGTGTGTGTGTGTGTGTGTGTGTGTGTGTGTGTGTGTGTGTGTGTATATATGTATGTATATATATATATATATATATATATATATCTATGTATGTATATATGTATGTATGTATGTATTTATTTGCATGGTTTACGAGAGAGTGCAAAATCCTATGAATGTTTTGTAAGGTTATGTTGTTGGTTATGAGTGCGCATGACCTATGATGACACACTTACGTATGTATTAAACTTATGTGGTTTACAATTATTAATATAATGAATATTTTTTGTTGGATATTGGTTGTTGACATATCTGTGACTGGATCTTGTATGGTAAATCTGATCTTGATTCTTGTTTAGTAATTCTTGCATATGGTTGTGCTCTAGATCTAGTTCATGTTATCATTTACTTTTGAATGGTTATTATGGATATGGAATATATGTCTTCTCATGATAATACCTTGACAAAGCTGCTATAAAAGAGGGACCTGGTACCTTTGCGTGCTTTGGGTGAGCGCTCAAGGTCTGCTAAGTGATGTGCCAATGTGCCTTGGGATGTTTGGTGAAATAAAATACTACATTTTTGTTCCGTTGTTGAAACCTCTTTCGAGTTGTTGCAAGGATGTTGCATGATGAAAATGTATTGGTTGAATTTGGGAAACATTAAGATCCGGGTAGAAAATTTCGAGGAAGAATTTACTCATAGATACAATACTAGACCCGAGTTTCATGCACACCTGTGGGTTGAAGAAAATTTGTATCATGAGCTCTATGAGACATTCTTTTATTGTTTTTCTATAGAGTTGTATGATTGGCTGGTAGCATATAGATCGAAGATAAATTGGAGATATATAATAATGGTGTAGACACGAGAAGATTCCTAGGCTCTGCATGATGCTGATGTAGCTTGGACACATGTTGTAGATCATTGGTGGAGGGATTTGTACATATTTACATGTTGGAGTACGTTGTTTTGAATTATTCTTATCTAGAGGTTGTTGAGTTCTAGTTCTTGCGTGAACCCAAAGGATCTTATTTGCATGCTATCCCTTTAGCTATTAAGATCTTGATGGTAACTATGGATTTGGAAGAATGACACATGGCTAGCTAAATCTCTACCATGCAAGAGGGTAGGAGTAGGTGTGGTGAAATATGGAAGATCGTATGATAGAGAAGGAAAGAAGAAAACCGACTCAAGTATAATGAAGCATGGGAGAGGGAATTGGAAAAGAAGCACGAACTTGATGAGCGTATGGAGTTATGGAGACAGGGTGATACACGAAGGATTCAAGGTTCACGTAGAGGAAATGGAACTTGAGCATACAAGACTCCCAATTTAGGAAAGTGCGAAAGAGAATCCGCCTCGCTTCAGATGAGAGTGCATTAGAAGAAGAAAGAGTAAGGGCCATAGGTGTGCATCTGATCCCACTTGGAGAGCTTGCCTTGCACCACATGTTCCAGTTTTGAAATAGTCATTGAGAATCGGGGTAGTAGTGGTGATAGAGTAGCAATAGGTAGATATCATTTTCCTTTGAATACAAAAGTACAATAAGCAACACGACCATCTATGACATCACAGGTGACAACATCTTTGTTTTTGGAGGACCAATTAGAGGCATACTTTCTGTGCATCATTAGGACGAGAGTGGGCGAGATAGAATCTTGGGCACACGTCTAGAAGTAACACAACTTCACAAACCGTGGGAGTTCAATTTAGTACAACATTTAGAACATAGAGTAGCTCATCCTCTGGTCCAGTTCCCGCTATAGGGGGAGGATTAGGAGGTTTGGGATCTAGTGGATTTGGTGGTTCTGTAGGTGGAGGGAATACTGGAGGTAATACAGGTTCTGGGTATGGTGGGCACGGTCTGCAGAGCCTAACAAGTTTATTATGAGATGTCTCTTTACTCAACAAAGTATAGAGGCATTGAGGATACCACATAACATGTACACAAGTGTGAGATACTATGGCATGCTAAGGGAATTACAACTCCAGAGCGTAAGGAAAGTTAGTTTGGTACAAATTTGCAAGGGCATGTGCATATCCGGTATAGTAAGTATGATCTCGAACTAGACTTGTGTATACTACAACACAAAGACATGATGATTTCGAGTTGAGTTTCATATACCTAAGTTTGACTAAAAAAACATTAATGTGGTGAAGGACATTAAGCGAGCAGCATGGTTGAGATTGTAAGGGAGTATGATGCATGCTTTAAAACTTTGTTATCCAAGTTGTCTTATGATATTCACCCTAGCCAACATGCTCAGTGGTTTCTTGGGGATTTATCACACCTTTTAGAACGGGATTTCTCATAAGACATTCACGAGATCCGTGCGAGGCTTTGGAAGGAGCTTTGCACACTACAAAAGTTGGAAGTGTAAATACTTTGAGTAAGCCCGTTCTTGGAAGAACAAATTGCAGCCATGTCAAAGCAAGCTTGGAGAAGTTATCAACCAATTCAACTCATGAGACACACATTGGTATTTGGTGTATAGATTGTAAGGTTGAAGGACATACTAAGGATAGCTACCCTCGTAAATCGATGCGTGCCATGTTATAGGATTGTGATATCTTTCACTTGGATCATGATTCAAACAGATTCCCTTTGCTACAACGTGTGATTCGAAAGAATGTGTCTCGTTACTATAAGATTTGTAAATCCCATACCCATGATAAGGATAATAGTAGATTGATTTATCATATTCATGATGTTATTGATATTGGTGTGCGCTGCACCATGTTGCAAAAAATTCTAAGGACCGGGATGAGAATCATAGTCATAATGAAGGCCACTCTAATGGAGGTGTCGAGGTTGAGGTTACCATGGAGGATACAGAGGTGAGGTCGCAACAAGGAAGAAGTGACTTCCCTCACGGAACTCTGTTATACTTGTGGATCCCTTGATCATTATAGGCGTGATTTCCCTCGGAACATTATTTTCTCATGGTGTAGAAAAAATCACAAGTTTGAAGAGTTCCTGGGTTTGTATGAGCATATGAGTAAGAAACACAAGGAAGATAAAGGCGCATGGATGATAAAGGTCTAGCGCATCATAGAAGATCGGTGTATGTGGAAGTTAGCGCATGATCCCGAAGTCATACTTGTTTTAGTGACTACACTCGTTGAGGCTGTGCACTCTCATGAGACTCGAAGAAAAATCTTGTTATTACAAAACAGGAGGTATTAAATGTAAAGTATCTAGATCCTGCTCATTAGAAGGAGATGTATCAAGAGAATATGAAGGTTATTAGGAACGTATAGGGTGAGATACAATGCTTAAAGGAGAAGTCACTTAAGCTAGAGCGGTTTAAGGTAGTTGAGCTTCCTCAAAAGAATTTTGATGACTTAAAGGAGGTCAAAGATGTTGTGCTATGAAGATATAATTTCTTTGTTAGGGGAATGGTTACGGAGAAGGTCCCACATGTTGGAGTTGAGTTTGAGAGACAAATATTGCATGTGAACTTGCCTCCTCATATTCTTGAGTATGATAAGGAGATCACGTTGAATGCAATTGTTGATGGATTTCGATTGAGTAATATATTGATTAATATAGGCACGAAAGTAAATGTACTCACTTTGGATGCATGGAATCAGATGGGAAGACTGTACGATGGAAAAGTGACATGCGAGCATGGGAATCTACAAGTACCTCTTCCTCGTACCCGACCTCTCGAGGTCGTGCTTGAGACAACCGGTGAATGTTGAATATAAATGGATACAAACAAGCTAATCGGGTAATCTTATATCCTCAATATGCAATAATGGAATCTATGAATCTAAGGCAAAGAAGGCCCTCCTAACCTGAATTGGTGTAATGGTTTGTTCGGATATAATAGTTGTTCGGAGGCTCCAATCAATGTTGAGCTCTGCCGAGATCCTGTTTATTGGTTGTTGGATACGTGGGAGCTTTGTATATATCTCCAGACAAGGTCATGAAAATGGTGATAGGAGGTTTAGTGGATTTGTAGTGAACTATGGGTGGTTTTCTGGTCTAGTCCAAAAAATATTAGATTGATTGGCTTCTATATTTAATATGGAGAACTATGTGATGATATCTGGCGGGAGTGGTGAGGATCTAAATACCAGCGTTTGTAAACCGGTATCAATACTTAACTGATTTGACAGGCCCATTGGGTTGTGGGACTTGGGGATCACAACCATGAGTTCATGGTTGTTGTGGACCTGTTATGGTCATGTGAAGAATCAATCCCTTCTTTTGACTATCCAATAATCATACGCCTTTTCAGCCTCTATGTTTAGAACTAGAAGTTGTATAATTTTCTCATAATACCTTACAGGTGTTCTGGCAACTTGAATGCATAAGCTAGTATCTATGTCAACGAGGAGGTCTCCTGTGTCAGGTTGTGGAACTAAAGGATCGTAACCAAATACTTGTTCTCTTTTGAATCCTTGTACGATCATTTGGATATTTTATCAAGGCAATCTATAGTTAGGATGATTTGACCAAAATGTGTATGCCTTGTCATCTTCGATATTTAACCCTCTCAGTTGTTCACTAATTGCTTGTAGGTTTGTCGTTGCTCGAAAGACATGTATCCTAAGGTCTTTATCTATATCAGCTAATGTTGTGGGTAGATTTGGTTGAGGCACTATTGGTTCAAATATATATTCTCTAGGCTCTCTAGGTCCTGTGATTGTCATACAAAGTGATTCAACTTTCTAATTAAAATTAATAAACTAATTATGAAATATATATCTACACTATGCATGTATTCTTTTATTTTTGTATTTTCGATGAAGTATTTTGACAAAATTAAAGAGCAGCTACTCTAACATATTTAGAAAATGGACAACTAATCTAGTAATAGAATTAAAACGAACAAAGTAGCCTGGTGTGGCTGTTTGCCTGTGCAGTTGTGATTTTATCCTAAATATTTAAGCAACTAATTGTTTTTAAATTGAAAGACTCTCGATTCTACCTCAGAAGTGAGGAATGAATCATGGTTTCTTAGAAACTATCAATCCCCACAGCTTCCCTGGTGATGTCAAGAGCGAGCTTTTGACTGAAATAAAATAATTTACTACTCTATTTGATATGTTGTAACTAGAACTTTGATAGCTCAAACCTGGCATTTACAGAACAGTGGCAAATCCAGTTGTGTGTGACTTTGTTCCCTCAGTGTGATCTCCTTGTTCCTTCGTGTTCTCGTGAATCCAGAAAAGCGTGTATATGATAGCATCAACAGAAGAAGGAACTTTGAACAATGGCAGCTTTTGGATGTAGACCGAATACAATGCGAGTAGGAGAGGGATAGCGCAAGTGAACAGAGCTTGACTATGTAATTCCTAGCGGGATTTATTGCGGGAATACAACACAAGTACACCGAGAGTTCTTGAAACTATCCTTTGTGACGAACAGAACCTGCAACTCTAATGGATTCCAATCTACAAATGAAACTACTTTACTCTAGACTAACTTGCATGGAACAACAATGAAGCAAGACTGAAACAAGAAGATCAAATGACCTCTAAACAACAAAGGAAAACTAAAAATGGAAGCAAAACATGAAACTATAGGAATTATAATTGAGAAACTCAAAAGACTGAATAATAGAATTGAGAATAAGAGGGACCATTTGTTTGAAAACAAGCTGGCTATTTATAGCAAATGCATTTACCAGAGGGTAACTCCCAATTGAACTCTTTTACTATAAACAAAAGGGAATACACTATTCACGGGCGGCCAAAACATAAATGCAAAGTAAATTAGTTGAAGAATGTAGATAGAAATTGAAGATTTACATTTGACACGATCGTCAGAACTTTCTAGAAAAACAAACAGGATTGTCGCCTGTGTAGGGCGGTGGTTACGGGACCGCCGCCTTGTCCTGGCGCGGTCACGAACCACCGCCCGGGCGGGGGTGGCGGTCTCACATCAAGACCAAAATGCAAGGAAAAAGGGGGGCAGAGGAAAATAAAGCATGTGGAGGCCGAGCGGGGCATGCGGGATACAAACGTATACTTGGCGAGATTTTCTGGATTTTGAACACCTTGTAAGGAGACCTGTATCATCATTGGGGTATGTGTAACATCTTTCTGGTAGTGCAGTACCCTACAATTTTGGGTATGTACATATTGCCCCCTCGGAGAAGCGTCTTAGCCATGAAGAGGTGTAAAACGATGGATCTGAGTATGGCAGTCCCGAAATGGGGAGTATGGAGTTATTCCCACACACCCGTGTGTTGAAAAATTGCCATCCAAAATCCCACTATTTACAAATTAAAAAAAGGGATTCAAGTGCAGCTAGATAAAACAATTTGAGAAATAAGACTAAATTGATACAAAATGAGGACTTACCATCTATGTGGGGTTTAGAAATTACACCCATCGATGCTTCGACCTTCACGAAAGACATTCAAAATCAATTTTAAAAGCTATATATATAAAATGAACTCATTTTACTATTCATTTATGCGGATTGATTTGATAGTTTTTGAGCTTTGGGACCCACGGTGATGGTTTTCGATGAGAGTATAGTCAAAATGTTCGTGGTGAGATAGTGATCATGCCTCCGAGAGTGGAACATCGACCCATAAAGTCTCAAGTTAGTTCTTCTCAATTTATTATTTTTGAACCTAAAATGTAGAAATGATAAAATATTTGTCTTGGGGGTTATTTTTGAAAATATTAGTTTTAAATGAGTCTCTAGGGGGGCACCCATAGGGTAGGTCCTTATTTTAGTTAAAATGGTGTCTTTTGCTTGTTTTTAGGCATTTTTAGGGCTTCCGAGAAATGTTTGTAGTTTCTGGACAGACCGCCGCCCAGCACGGGTGGCGGTTATGGGACCGCCACCTTAGAAGGTGGCGGTTATGGAACCGCCGCTCTACACAGGGTGGCGGTTCATGACAGAAAGCAAAAACAATGCTTTCCTTTACTTATTTTTGCATTTTTAGCACTTTTACATGTTTTTGATGAGTTTTCTAATCGATTTTGATACTTACTCCTTTTTGTGTTTTTGGGTGTATGCAGAAGGAGGAATACATTAGATGGAGCCAAGAGAGGGAGTGTGATTAGCTCCCAGCAGTGTTAGAGGCACTCACTCAAGCAGAGCGAGATACTCTTTAGAGGGATGGCATTTGGAGGATTGCATAGGTCCCTCACGTTGCACCTGCTAGTCATATACTATGTGACTTATTTTCATATTGGGATGCGGATCAGAACACCTTCTGATTTCCAAGAGTTAGGGGTGAGTGGACCATCACCCTGGAGGATGTTTACCATATATTGGGGGTTCCGATCCTTGGGCGGCGATGTCTCTTAAAAACATGATTTCGAGATCTCAGGTGGTTCAATGGGCCACCTATATGGGGGATGTAGTTGTTTCGATGGGGTTGAAGAAGGGAGTGAGGGTCTACTCCATTGTTGAGTCAGACATTCCTATGCTCCGCAAGGCCATCATGGGCATCCTTGCTTTGAGATTGATTGGGGACAAGGGAGGAGACACTCTCTTATATTGTTGGGCCCCCATTATTACACAGATTGAGGGCCATGGACGTGTCTATACTTGGGAGCAGACATCCTCGGGACCACCTACCATGATTTATATAGGGTGGTCCAACTACAGGGATAGTCACTGAGCCACCCCACTCTTGTCATGAGTTAGGTGTATGAGCATATCACTCCGTATGGGAGAGGTGTAGAGGAGAAGGATCCCAGGGCCATCAGGGTAGCGCGGTGGACAGGGATGATTGTCCTTAGAGTGCCTCACCAGCCAGTGGCCTCTTTGACCACTGCAGACATGGAGACCACTCCTTATTAGTCCATGGTAGGGTTATGGGGAGAGGAGACTATCACATTGATTGCTTGTCAGACTACCACTAGCCTGGTAGATAGGGTGGGGAAGTTGGAGATCCACCCCTTTGACAGAGTACCACAGTAGTTCGGCCTTCCCTCTATTGACATGTTTCCTCCAGCGGGGCTAGTGTATAGATCTATTCGTGAGGCTTGGGGAGGTCCTAGAGGTCGGGTTGGACTACTGTTACTCCTAGTGTTCCCATTACGGCTAGGAGGGTGGTACATGCTCGAGGGGGAGCGGTGCTCCTTAGGCACCTTTACTTCGGATTGCCACCGGTCCCGCCCATAGCAGCGATGAGCCCATTGATGTGGACTCTGAGTTTGAGGAGTTCACTAGGGGAGAGACAAAGGAGGAGACAGAGGAGATGGAGATCGGAGGGATGGGTGGGGAGGATGATAGTGATTCCGAGTGGCATGACACTCAGGATATCCTACGAGCCGAGAGGGTGGAGCGGAGCGCGAGAGGGTGACTCTGGTCTTAGAGGAGTTTCCCTCTCAAGATTTAGGGGGAGATGGCGAGTCCATCACAGGACGTCACATTGCCCCAGATGTGGGAGAGAGATGCCAGTCAATGGTAGCATCAGTGGCAGGCGCGGATCCTAGAGATCCTTCCTGAGGCCCGGAGATCCAAGTGAGTTGTCACTCTTCTCTTGTGGTTTTAGTTAGAATTGTCTTAGTTGTTATTTCCTTTTGTTTTGATTATTCTTGGTTTTATTTTTTATCGTTTTCTAACTTGTTCTCTCCTTTATTTGTAGTGACTGTTGATGAGTGGCGAGACTTGATTCACTGAGTATGGACAGATACCTTGCTGCTCCCCTCAGAGAAGACTCGTGTTGAGCTTTCTGTGGAAGTGGGGGAGCCTTCAATAGCCGGTAGGCATACCGATGTTTTTGCCTCTGTTTGGCAGGCGGTGAAGATCATGACTTCTCTCTGTGTTGAGGTAGCTGGATACAGGACGGCCAAGCGCTTGATGAGGAGGAGTCATTCTCATAGTGAGACGGCAGCCATCGGTATGACCCGTGAGCCCTCGGTGCATTCAAGTGCCGCGTGCCGGAGTCCTAGACGTGGTTGTGTGCCTTCGAGGGATTCCATAGGGGTTGAGAGGCCATTTTGTAGTGTTTTTTGGATATTTATGAGTTTTTTTGTACTTTTCAGGCTCATTGAGCATTTTGACCATGCCTAGTGCATGATGGCATTGTATATAAAACTTGATTTATATATATATATATATATATATCTTTTTGGATCTAGACTTTTGGTGCCTAGAATTTTGTGACTTGTTTCCACATGTATACTAGATGTTTTTAGAGTATTTGCTTTCATGCTTTTCAGTATGTATGCAATGGATGACAAATGATAACAAATGTTGAGTAGAATGTTTCTCTTTTTTATGCTTTTGTAATGTTGATATGTGATGATTAACACATTGTAGTATTGAACTTTCGACCTCTTTGGGAAATGTTTGTGATTTCTTCTTATGTTGGCAAAACGTGATGAATGTATAGTGATAAAGAGATGAATTTTCCCCATTCCTAACTCCACGCAACCAGTAAGATGTGAGGGCTCTACACCAAGAGTTAGGAATGACACAAATTATATGAGCTCGACTGAATGGAATGATGAGAGACAGACAAAACAGTGACAGAAACCAAACTTAGACCTACACACTTACCCTACTCAAAACTACCACCAAGCTTAGAAGGCCATTTACTTTCCAGTTTATCTAGACTTAGATTTATAAATGGCAACCTGGTTGAAAAAATATGGTTTTGAGGATTTGATATCTTTTCGAGTTTGGACATTTGTCTTCTCTTAATAGAATTTGATTTGTATTTCTAGCATACCAAGATTTGTTAATTTGTGTGAATGGACCCCCCACATCCTACCGCATGCCACTAGTAAGAAGCATGGGTTTGTCACCAAAGGCGGGATATAGGCGAGTAAGGGCACTTCTTTCCTTTCCCAACCTCACACCACCAAAGAGAGATGTGGGCTTATCACCGAAGGCCGATGGGGCAAAGAAGTGTGTAAAATAAAATATTTTGTTTGCTTGGTGCCTTTGATTCCATTTGATTTTGACTTTTCTGACCTGTAACTTTGGGACATCCTTTCTTTCAAAGAGATTTAAGAGGGATATATGTGACACCAAGAAGCTTCTAAAACAGTGAAGGGTAAGGGAAACTTCACATAGTAGAAAGAAAGAGCAAAACCAATTATGCGAGGCCTTGGTATGGTTTTCATCAATACTGTCATGTCGAACTTGATGAGAAGATTTGAAAATACTTGATGATGTTTGAAGAGATGTATTTTGAATGATTTGCCAATATTTTCAGAAATTTGTAATAGATTGCTTAAGAGTAAGCTCCTTGACTACCTTTTTTATGAAATGAGTGGACAAAATAAAACAACTAAATGACTAATGCAATGTAGGTAGCTATAATGTACAAGTGGTGATTCTGATGTCTTATGCGTAAAACCATTTAAGATGCAAGGAATTGACAGTTTCATTGAATTCCTCACCTTCTAGTGTGCACAAAAGATACGCACCATTTCCGTAGTCCTTCATGACTCGGTATGGGCCCAACCACTTGGGCTAGAACTTCCTTACTTTGCTAGTTTTCTTATCAATCTGTCCATCTAGCCTTAGAACTAGATCTCCCTCATATATTTCTCGCTCATAGAATTTTTTGTTATACTGCTAGCACATCCGGTCAGCATAGGCTCTATGCCATTGTTCGGCGTTTAACCTGGCCTCGTCAAGGCTTTCCAGTTGAGAGAGGTGTGCCTCCCTATAAGCTTCTTCATCTAGAATCCCTTGTAATGAGATGCAGAGACTGGGTATTTCAACCTCAAGTGGGAGAATTGCTTCTACCCTAAATACCAATGAGAAAGGGGTTACTCCTATTGGTGTTCTTATTGAGGTTTGATGGGCCCACAAGGCCGGATATAGTTTTAGATGCCAATCTCGCTTATTCTCCTTGACTGTTTTGAGGAGAATAGCCTTTAATGTTTTGTTTTTCGCTTCGGCTTGCCCATTGGCTTGAGGGTAGTAAAGAGAGGCCGTGTGATGGTTTATTTTGAATTTGCTACATAACTCACGAACTTCATCATTTTTAAAGGACGTGCCATTATTTGAGATAATGACTTGTGGGACACCATACCTGCAAATGATTTGGTTTAGAATGAATTTGGCAATTACCGAACCTAGTACGGTGGTGAGGGGCATGGCCTCTACCCATTTGGTAAAATATTATGTGGCTATGATTATAAAATTATGGCCATCGGTTGATGAGGGAGAGAACTTTCCTATCAAGTCCAGACCCCACGTGGAGAAGGGCCACAGGGTCGCTATTGGTTATAGGGATTGTGCTGGCATGTGAATCTCGTGAGAGAATTCTTGGCATTTGTGGCACTTACGTACAAATTCTCACTGCATCATGTTCAAGAGTGGGCCAAAAATAGCCCATCTAATGTATTTTGTGAGCAGTGGCGTGACCACTGAAGTGGCCTCCACATATCCCACTGTGGGATTCATGAAGAATCTTCTTGGATTCTTTTGTGTCGATGCATCTTAGAGGCATGTCGTCGAAGGCTTTACAATATAGTACTTGTTCTAAAACAACATATTTAGTAGTGATAATGCGTAATCGCCTTCTTTGTTGTGATGTGGCACTTTCTAGGTATGTGTGGTCCATGATAAAATTGATGATATCAGTGTACCAAGGACATGTAGAGATGGGGGGCCTGGTTTCGACGAAGTATACACACTCATCAGGAAAGTCCAAATTTACCAGATCACCTCCATTTAGTGGATTTTCAGCTAACCAATCTGCAATGATTTGTCCTTTAAGATTTTTGGTTTACGAATGTCAACTCAAATTCACCCATTAAGGTTATGAAACGTCTAGCCTTTTTAGATAAAGACCCTTACGTGAGAAATATTCGTAAATGATCTGTCTTTACAATGACCCTTATTTCTTGGTTTAACATGTAATGTCTTAAACATTTTGTTGCAAAGACTATGACAAGGAATTCTCTCTCTGCCTGTGTGTAACATGTTTCATAATCAAGCAACGTTCGACTAATGAAATAGACTGCACGTTCTCGTTTATCATTGTCTTCTTCAGCCAGCATGTAGGCTAGTGAGACATGAGTGGCTCATGAGTATAGGATCAAAGGGTGGTCTGGTTTGGGAGGCATTAGCATGGGTGGAGACAACAAGAAGCATTTAATTACTTTGAAGGCCTCATTGCATTCTTTAGTCCAATCAATGCTATAATCTTTCTTTAATAGATTGTTGATTGGATGAATGACAAAACATAAATTTGGGATGAACCTTGGATTGCCTGAAGCTTCCTAAGAAATGACCTAATTCCCAGAGACTGCGTCGATGGTGGGATCATTTCGAGAACAACCCGTATTTTCTGGATCAACATCAATTCCTCGTGAAGATATAATATAGCCCGGTTTGCCTCTGTCACACCAAACACACACTTCTTTGGGTTTAATGTGATGCCATATTCAATTAATCATGAGAGGATGATATAGAGAACTTCGGATGATCACAGTACTTCTTGGCTTTGGCCAAAAAGTCATCCACAAATTTATGGATAAGATCTTGGAATATATATTTCATTTCCGTTGATACATAGCATCGGCGTTCTTAAGACCAAATGGCATGACAACGTAGCAATAAGTTCCCCAGGGAGTTATGAATGTAGTTTTGGCTTGATCCTGTTCAGATATTTTAATCTGATTATACCCTGAGAACCCATCCATGAGGGACAATAGTTCAAATCCAGTTGTCACATCAATGATAATGTCAATGTATGCTAATGGGAATTCATCCTTGGGACAAGCTTTGTTAATATCCTGAAAATCTATGCAAATGCATATCTTCCCATTCTTTTTGAGAACATGGACGATATTAGATACCCATTGTGAATAGTCAACGGGTTTGATGAATCCCACTTGGAGAAGTTTTATTACTTCCTCTTTTACCATGAGAGCCACTTTTGGCTTCATTGGTCTTGACTTCTATTTAATTGGTTTTGCATCTAGTTTAGTGACAAGATTATGTACCGTGACATGTGGTGCAATGCCCATTATTTATTTATAGTTAAATGCAAAAGAATTTTGATGTTATTTGAGGATTTAGGTGTGTATTTCTATCTCCTCCGGAGTTAACGAGGATCCCAACTTCAAAATTTTTGGTTCTTCCTCCGTTCCAATGTTTATGTCAATGGTTTCTTCTATTAAAGAAGTGTTACCTTCTTCAAATTTAGGTGGGGCTAGAGGTAGTTCCAAGCTTTCTCCGTTTTCTATCTCGTAGATATTGAGATCCTTCTATGGAGGAGACTCTACCATGGGATTTCCAAAATAGGAAGAGGAATGTGGTATTAGGAAAGATCAACTATACGGTGAGCAAGGTGTAGCTCCGCATAGGCGTTTAGATATTCGAGAGTGACTCTATCATCGTCAAATTGATCCATGATAGAAAAATCATAAGCTTCTCCATGAGTTAGGAGTGATTTTGTTGATATTTTATGCACCAATGGTTTGGTACGAAGTGATACTATGAAATTTGTATCTTCTAACTCACTTTATTGAGTAAAGCAGTGTTGAGGTTCTTTATCGAGTCTGCGAGAAGGTTTTGTTCTCGTGGGATTGATTCAATTGATATGAAGTTAAATCCCTTGCTTAGATCTAATACCATTGTTTTGTATAGTTGTAAATATTTATCCCTAGTTTTATATACCTCAAAAACTTGGTTTTGCTGACTAGTTGAGAGTCTCCTAGCACTCTAATGTTATCGACGCCCATTCTTTTGGCTAGGATGAGGCCAAGTAGGAGAGCTTCGTACTCAGCCCCATTGTTTGTACATTCAAAGTTTAATTTAAAGGTGAAAGGTAGGATCTTTCCCTCAGGTGAAGTAAAGATCACTCCTACCCCAGCTCCAAAGTGACATCTAGCTCCATCGAAGTGGAGAGTCTAGTACTTGCTTGGAAAAATGGATTTTGGGATATTTTTCGTATCTATTTCTTTTATTTCGGTTACTTCTACCATAAAAATTTGTCGATGGAAGAGAAGCAGTTCCCAGTGCATCCCTTACTAATAGAATCAAATGGTAGGATAATAGGTAATTCTTTCTCTGGAACTCGACAATTTTGTGGTAGTCCCTAGTGACACTATTTCTATAACATTGGTCTCATTTTTTAGTGCTAGAATGTCTTCGGCTAGATTTGTAATTTCCAATTCTGTGGTGGGTATCAACTTCTCTTTTGGTTTTGAATTAATTGGTTTGATGAGTTGATTTGTTGGGAGTTCAAACTCGGAGTGAACACCTAGTCTTTTCTTCAAATCAGCTAGGTGTATATTGAAGGGTTTTGGGTCACCTTGTGCCACAAATATTTTCTCTAAGTGTGGAAATCTCATTTCTTGGAATAACGTGGAAGGGATTGCCTTCATGCGGTGTATCCATGGCCGACCAAGGATCATATTATAGTTGGTTTCCCGATCTATAATATAAAACTCGGTGAGGACCGTCTTGGGTCCTAAAGTGACTGGTAAAACTATGGTTCCAATTGAAGTGGCCTTGAGGCTATCATATCCTCTTAACGTATTTCGTGTTGTGGAACAATTTGTCTCTCCATATCCTAACTTTTGAAGAAAAGTGAAGGGGACTATGTTAATTGCTGCCC
This sequence comes from Taxus wallichiana var. yunnanensis, assembly GCA_018340775.1. Taxonomy (NCBI): domain Eukaryota; kingdom Viridiplantae; phylum Streptophyta; class Pinopsida; order Cupressales; family Taxaceae; genus Taxus; species Taxus wallichiana. The sequence goes on along the minus strand of CM031241.1, from coordinate 491,628,476 downwards.
CATCATCAATCATTACGTGTTTAACATAATTATTGTAAACCCATACTTGTAAATGTAAATTTGGGTTGCCTCTTCATGTAATTTCAGCGTCTATTGGCATTTTGCTTATATCGAATATAAACTCAGTATCCCTATCTGGCTGCCCTAGAGGGTAGATGTCAAAGTCTACATGGTTTACTTGCATTTCCAGAGGAGGAGTGATGTTGATTAAATGACCAAGGCCTAACGCTTCTAAGAGGGAAGCCCTATGGGTGGGAGAGTTCTTTAACAAATCCAAAAAGGAGATGTGAGAGAAGGTTTTAGTTAAGTCATTAATTAAATCATAGGCGCCTATGGGTTTTACCAACGTTTGTTGAATGTTGTCTGGCTCTAATGGATAACTTGGAGTTGGTTGAGAAGAATAATCCTGTGTTCTTGTTATGGTTTCTATGGGTAGCTCGGTGTCTAACTCCACCAGACCAACTATCTTGGTTTGGGGTCGAGTTCCTAGTTGGGGTGCGACTGGTGGATTTAATGAAGTTGAAGCTTCGTGATCATTGTTTCCTGTTATAACACCCTTGTTTGTTCCATTAGGATCTAGCTTGTTATTGTTAGAATGGTTTGGGAGTGGATCATTAAAGATCTTGAGGGGTGCATTTTGAGGGAAACGCCCTATATAAGTGTTTGACATGGGTACTACAGAATTTGCTAAAAACATATCTATAAAGAGTTGCTTTTGATCTTCTGAAAAATGCTGCATGAATTTATTATAGTAACGACAAGTCCTAGTATCATGGCCTTGAATCTTGTGGAAGCCAAAATACAAATTGGGATTATAATTTCGAGGTTATTGATTTAAAACTTGTTGTGGCCCAAATTTTGACTAGGTTACTGGTTGTTAGAGTTAAAACTTTGAGGTTGTTGCCTTTGGTTTTGAATCTGATATCCAGTTGGGTTTTGATTTGGACCTTATGTTTGGATTTGTCGTCGTCGTTGTTGTTTTCGTGGTGGACGATTAAAATCCACTACATTGATTGTTGGAGTAAAATTGTTATTTCGCTGATTATTAATAGGTGGTGAAATGTTTACAATGTTTTCCCTTTTAACTTGGTCAGTTACTCCATCTGTTGTAACTCCACGGTTCTTGTTAAGGATCTTAGGTCCTTGATTAGCGTTCTGGTATTAGGATAGGCCGCGGTGTTTTGATTGGGAGTGGTTAATTTCCCATTTGTCCCATATGTCTTATGACCACTATCTATTTTACTTGGTTGATTCGGAGAGCACTCTCGAGTACTTCATCATAAGTTCTTAGTGGGAACTTTTGGACTTCTTCCTTTATCTCTCTATTGAGAGAATTAAGGAATAAATCACATAGTTCCATTTGATCCATGTTTGGAGCACTTGCTGATGAGTAGAGAACCGTACGCCATCTTTAGATAAAATGAGCAGTGGATTCATTATGTTCTTGTTTAATATGCAAGAATTCCCTGATTCTTCTGTTCTTAATAATTTGATGAACTTTGAGATGAGTTGTTTAAATGAGTGTATCGAGGCTTCGGGTATTCTCGTAATACCAATCAAGGAAATACCCTCTAAGGTCTTAGGGAATATCTTAGCTACACCTTGTCCCAAGGGAGTAATTCTGTGTATGGTGTGGCATAGGCCTTATTGTGTGCGTATGGATCCCCTCCCCTTTGTATTTGGGTAAATCGGGGAGAGGTATTGGAAGCATAACACTTCATATGGTGAAGTCTAGGGCTCTTTTAAATATTCTAATAAGTCCCTATTGCTTGGCATCGACCATCGATGGTGCTTCTTGAGGGGTAGGGGTGGCATGGTTTGTTGGTATGGCATAAAGCATATGTGTTTGCGGGGGTATAAGGGAATTCGTGTGGTTGAGCGAAATGAAGGAGACATTGGAGGTTGAGAATCTTGATTCTATCATGTCATTAACACATTCATTGCTTTAATATGACACTCGTATCTCCTAGGGTGATGAGGTTTCTCCTTTTAGGCATCAAAATCATATATCATATGATGTCATGCTTGTGGGAGTATAGTTACCTACGGGGTTAATGAGGTAGCTCCTCAACCCGGTGAGACAACTCCACAACCAATTAAGACAACGCCATGACCTTTCAATGAATCTCCAAAGCCTCATGAGGAACCTCCATAACCTAGTTAGGATGCTCCATAGGTTTAGCAATGCATTTGATTGAAGAAGAGACGTCACGTTTCTATGTTGGACAATATAATCATCACATATGACCTCTTGGATTCGACCTTTGGTATTGACCAGTAATTTTACATTAAGTTAGTTGAAATTTAATATATATATATATATATATATCTACAAAATTTTATAATTAAAAATGTTAATCAATTACGAATTAATGAGTAATGTGTATTTTTATAAAATTACGAAGTGGTCAAACTATACATCTAGTGTCGCATTCCCCTTCTCCACAGCTTGTTTTGCGGGCACGTCAACCCCTCGGTATAAATTGGTAATAAATTTTAAATATATTATGTTAATTTGTTTTCCATATAGAGATGTTATCCTAAAATTATAATTTGATGTTAAACAGTGTGAATGTTGGTATGAGTTCGCATGTAGGTGAATTTACTAATGTGATTTTTATAATTTTAATCATCATATACATGAAAAGAATGAACTATAGTTAATGTATGAAGATAATGTCATGTAACTTGTATGTGTGTTACCTTTTCCCATTTTTTTGATGACATCATTACAGTATCATGTCGAGATTCGATGATCATTAGATATTGGAGTTTCTATGGGCATAGCTTCTATCGTGCCTCTTACATAGGTATGCATTAGTAAAGTAATTTTCATAATGAATTGATTGTATTAAATAACATCATGTAGTATAATTAAATGATATTCATTTTCATCGCTTTGGAAAACTTCAACCCTCTCCATCTAACAAGTATTTGATGCGGGATCAATGTTTACAACAAGAATGAAAATAACTGCGGGTTGCACTTTTTGTGAACCGGGTTGCATTTTTCAAAATGCTGAAAAACACCATGCATTTTTAAATGTGGCGAATAATACACTCTATTTTTCATAACTTTGGAAAAATTTAACCCCTCTCACTTGAAAATTAGTTTATGTGGAGTCATATGTTTACCACAAGAAGGAAAAGCACCGTGGGTTTCACCTTTTGGTGAAGCAGATTTCATTTTTCAAAGTCTTTGAAAAACACTATGTTTTTCAATGTGATGAAAAACACCCTTTGTTTTCCATCGCTTTGGAAAAATTCAACCCTTATCCACCTGACAAGTAGTTGATGTGGAGTCAATGATTACAACAATAAGGAAAAGAAATGGGGGTTGCGCCTTTTAGGAGAATGGGATCACGTTTTCAAAGTACTTTGAAAAACATTGTGTGTTTTTCAACGTGGCGGAATACACGACCTGTTTCTCATCGCTTTGGAAAAATTCAACCCTTCTCCACCTGACAAGTAGTTGATTTGGAGTCAATGTTTACAACAAGAAGGAAAATCACTGAGGTTTCCCCTTTTGGAGAATGGGATCGTATTTTCATAGTGCTAAAAACACCGTGTGTTTTTCAACATGGCAAAATACACGACTGCTTTTTCATCGCTTTGGAAAATTCAACCCATCTCCACCTAAAATTTAGTTGTTGTGAAGTCGATGTTTACAAAAAGAAGGAAAAGCACTTTGGGGTTTCCCCTTTTGGAGAAAGGGATTGCATTTTTCAAAGTCTTTGAAAAAAGCGTGCCTTTTTCAACGTGGCGAGAATACACAACCTGTTTTTCATCGCTTTGGAAAAATTCAACCCATATCCACATAACAAGTAATTTATGTGTACTCTATGTTTACAACAAGATAGAAAATCACCGAGGGTTATGCCTTTTGGAGAACGGGATCATGTTTTTCAAAGTGCTGAAAAACACCGTGCATTTTTCAACGTGGTGGAATACACGACTGCTTTTTCATCGCTTTGAAAAATTTCAAACAATCTCCACCTAAAAATTACTTTATGCGGACTCATTGTTTACAACAAGAAGGAAATGCACTTTGGGGTTTGCGCCTTTTGGAGAACGGATCACTTTTTTCAAAGTGCTTTGAAAAACACCATGCATTTTTCAACGTGGCGAGAATACAAGTTCTAATTCTCATTGCTTTGGAAAAATTCAAACCTTCTCCACCTGACAAGTAGTTGATTTGGATTGAATGTTTACAAAAATAAGGAAAAGAACCAGGGGTTGTGCCTTTTGGAGAACAGGATCATGTTTTTCAAAGTGCTAAAAAACATCATGCATTTTTTAACGTGGCGGAATACATGACCTGTTTCTCATCACTTTGGAAAAATGTAACCCTTCTCCACCTGACAAGTATTTGATTTGGATTCAATGTTTACAACAAGAAGGAAAATCACCAGGGGTTTCCCCTTTTAGAGAATGGGATCGGGTTTTTCAAAGTGCTAAAAAACACCATGCATTTTTCAATGTGGCGGAATACATGACCTGTTTTTCATCGCTTTGGAAAAATTCAACCCATATCCACCTGAAAATTAGTTGATGTGGAGTCAATGTTTACAACAAGAAGGAAAAACACCGTGGGTTTCTCTTTTTGGAGAACGAGATCACATTTTTCAAAGTGCTGAAAAACACCTTACCTTTTTCATGTGGCAGAATACACGACCTATTTTTCATCGCTTCAGAAAAATTCAACCCATCTCCACCTAATAAGTACTTGATGTGGACTCAATGTTTACAATAAGAAGGAAAATCACTGGGGGTCACACCTTTTGGAGAAGGAGATCATGTTTTTGAATTGTTGAAAAACACAATGCATTTTCAACATGGCAGAATACACGTTCTGTTTTTCATCGCTTTAGTAGCTAACTAAAATAAGAGATGTTTTTAGGAAAAGTGCATTAGAATATCCATAAAGGAGATAGTTCAAGGCCATATTTTATTTCATGGATGACTCTATTAGTCCCATGGTATCTTTCATTCATAATTTGGATAGGAGTGCAAACTTCATTTACCATACCTTTTTCCAACCCATCCTTTATGATACCTCCTATGTTTTCATATATTGATGTTACCAATACTTTTTTGTTGATTCTCATAGTAAAGATGTCCCTCTTACTATTATGACCTTAAGTATTATGGATGTCAGTACAATACCTATCCCCATGAGATCAATCACTAAGGCTATGATGTATACATTAGAAAATAGGATCCCTCTACAAAATCTATAGATGTAGCCTACATAGATCATCGAGAATGTGTGAACAAATAATTAGCTCAAACACGAAAGGTTACATTCCCTATAATTCTTAATAAGTGATTCCAAACTCTTTCACTCCTTGATGTCATGTGTGTACATCACACATCTACAGAAAGAAGTTCATGGTAAAAGTTTAAAGTTCTTTCCTTGTGCCAAATTCCAAATCATCTTTAGATATTGGTAGATATATGCACACCACCAAGATGAGGTTATGGACATACTATTATACTCTAACAATGAATATGTTTATTATGTGGATAATTGATGATTCTTAGGATTGTGTAGTGTTTCCAGGAATCTATTGAACATTCCTATCCCACGTCAAGCATAGAAGTATTAAGATAGCGCACAAAATTGTTTCATCCTCACTTAAGACTCTAAAATGCATATATGTACAATGAAGAGGTGTCACAATGCATTGTTAATGTTCTTTGGCTACACAATATTTTAAGATGCCATATCTCCATTTGTACATTACGTTATTTAATATGTGGTTGCATTGACTACTAGGAAGTGTTTTTGAATGAAGAATCTACTACAAACCTTGTGGATCATGATTTAAATGAAATAAAAAATAAACATGAAAACACACGATACTACTTATTCCTACTTGTGTCCTACTCTAAGTATTTTTGAAATTATTTGATGGCCATAAAATTTGATTCCTTATAAAAGAATTCCATCCAAATTAGGTTAAAATTTTATAACGAATCATGTAAATTTTGGTAGACATTTATAACAATTACACTAAATAATAACGTTTCATTATATTTTAATCTTATCCAAATTGGTTTGTTTGTGGTATGCGATGTGATAAATAAGGAAGAGTAATACAAGTGTGATTAGAAGACAAGTGTATATATGTGTGATGAAGTTGTTACTTTATTGTATAGATGATGATGTTGTCACTTTATGTATGTGGTTAATTTATTAATGTGACTATGGATTGTGGATTACGGTATATGGTATATGGTTACTTATTTGTGTTATTATTCCATGTATGCCTACTTGGGTTTGTCACGTTCAATAATTTAATGTAGATAAATCACAAATTTTCTTTCAAAACTTGTGTATTCATTTCATAATTATGTTTGAATGGTGACATATATTAAAAATATTATTTGAATGTTAACAGATATTAATCGGTTGTTTAAATACAAGTTTAATTAGATGACAAGACGAAAGAAGGTTGGAAAGCACAAGGCCTCACCAGTGCCAGAATCAAAATATAATTTAAAATTCTATAGTGTCAGTACTAATGTGTTCAGAAAGACTATAGAGAGCCCTACAAATGAAGATGTCGGAGTTAAACAAGAAGATGAGTCGAGGAAGATGTTGAAAAACACCATGCATTTTCAACGTGGCGAAAAACACACTTTGTTTTTCATCACTTTGGAAAAATTCAACCCCTCTCCACCTGATAAGTAGTTGATGTGGATTCAATGTTTACAAGGAGAAGGAAAAGCACCGTGGGTTACACCTTTTGGAGAACGGGATTGCATTTTTCAAAATGTTGAAAAACATCATGTGTTTTTCAACTTTACAATTAATGACTCTTTTTTCATCGCTTTGGAAAAATTCAACCCCTCTCCACCTGATAATTAGTTGTTTTGGAGTCAATGTTTACAAGGAGAAGGAAAAGCACCATGGGTTACACCTTTTAGAGAATGGGATTGTGATTTTCAAAATGCTAAAAAACACCGTGCATTTTTCAACGTGGCGAAAAACACACTTTATTTTTCATCACTTTGGAAAAATTCAACCCCTATCCACCACGATAACTAGTTGATGTGGATTCAATTTTTATAAGGAGAAGGAAAGCACTATGGGTTACACATTTTGGAAAACGGGATTGCGATTTTCAAAATGTTGAAAAACACCATGTGTTTTTCAACGTGGTGAAAAACACACTCTATTTTTCATCGCTTTGGAAAACTTCAACCCCTCTCCACCGATAAGTAGTTTATGTGGAGTCAATGTTTACAAGGATAAGTAAAAGCACCGTGGGTTACACCTTTTGGAGAACGGGATAACCATTTTCAAAACATTGAAAAACACCGTGCATTTTTCAACATGGCGAAAAACACACTCTATTTTTCGTCTCTTTGAAAAATTCAACCCCTTTTTAGTCAAGTAAAGCGAAACTGGCCCGGTTTATTGCTATTTTACCGGCGGGAATCTATGCAAGTCTCACAGATTTTGCCTTCGGGGTTTGGGATCTCATCCCGGTAGGGGGTGTTTCCGATTTGTGAAAAGAAAGGAAAGGAAGAGGGGATGAAGAAAGAGTAGGTCCGAAGGAGAAAAGAAATGAATTCCAAAGCGAGAAAAGGTCGAGAAGGTTTATGTTTTGGGATTGGTAGTAAATGAGCCAAACCTACTTGCATAAACGAGCAAAGCAATACGATGATAAATAAATGACAATAAAAAAAAGCAGATCCAAGAATAAACACACAGATCTAACTTAAGAAAGATCTAATGCACATAACACATGTATTCAGCACAAAGTCTAAATATTGTATTAATATTTTTCTTCTGTTACAAAAAGCTCAAAGTCTTTTTTCTTCACTTCTATTTTTCATCTGAAAGATATTCATCCCTCTATAATACAACAAGTATTGGGGTATTTATAGAAGAAGAGAAAAGAAGGCAAAAAGGAGCCAACAACTATTTACAAAGATATTTACAAAATATCTAAAAGTCATGTTGACTTTTGACAACTTGATGGATGACATCATCCCATGATGCAACATGGATGATGTCACCATTTGTATCAACATACTCCAGATATTCTCGAAAAGAAAGCCGAAGAAGAGAGAGAGAGAAGAAGAAGAAGAAGAAGAAGAAGCTACTCGTCGTCGTCATCCTACGGCCGAAAGGGGGTGGACTGCTTTTGTTGTTGCTCAGGTGACGAGATATGGAATTGAGAGCGGTATTCCATAAACTTGTTGATCATTGGCCCTAGCTGATCCTGGGAAGGATCCTTGTGCCTATCACTGATCGCCTCACAAGTCTCCCGCTCATCTATGAGTTTCTCGGGGAGCTTGGAGTAGTCTTTTTCCACCTCAATGAGTAGCCCAATGAAGTCTCGGCAGGCCAGCAGGTTGTTGATAGACTCTGCGTCAAAAGTGACCTCTGGCCCTATGCCTTGAGAAATGATCTCTTTGAAGATCTGAATGGTCTCCTCAGCTTTTCTTAAAGTAAAGGAAGGAGTAAGTAACCCTGGCGACATGTTAAGAATGATTCGTTCCATTTGGTGCATCGCGTCCAGGGCTTCTTCCTTTACCTTGTCAATCTTTTCCAAGACAAATTCTAGCTGATCCACCCGGTAGTCCAGAGTGGACATGATTTTGTTGAGGGCCCTGGGATGGCCGAAGATGCCGAACTTAACCAGATCTTCGACTGAACAGTCAAACATTTGTTGGAAGGTCTCGTGCTGCAGTCTAGCATGTTCCAGCTCTTCTGATATGGGCCCCGCCGCTTGGAGCTCTTTATTCACCTTATTGATGTTCAAATACAAGTTAGAGAACTCGGCGATTACTTTTTCACTGTCTTTGATGATTTGGCTCCTCCAAGCGGAAACAGCCATACCCTGCTCGCCGATTTTCGCGTACTCATTAATTTTCTCCTGGCTGAGAAGCTCAGAAGTCTCGGCGGCAGTTGTGGGAGGCGCACTACCCATCTTCTGTAAGGCTTGGAGTAGATATTTGTTTTGCTCTTTCAATTGCCTTTTCTCTTCTTTTGTCTTTTGAAGCTTCTTGCAGAGGGCGTCAACTGCAGAAAGGGCTTCCCCCTGAAGGCTTTCAGAAGATGTCCCCATTGTGACTTGGGTCACAGTAAAATCTATCGGAGACAGATCTTTTTCTCCTTGAGGGGATTGGGATACGCGATCTCCATAACCCTCTCTCCCACAGCACTTTGAGAGAAGCGTGTGACGGGCTTCTGCTTCTTTGCCCCCTTAGATGGGATTACAGAAAAGTCCATCGGAGCGATGGGAACTTTCCTCTTTTGCTGACTTAGCTGCTGGGAGATCCAGGCTGGACCTATGGGAGAAGGGCCGGAAATGGAAAAGGGGGCAGCTACAGTAGTGGAGGGGAAAAACGTGGAGACACGTGGAGGCGGCATGGAGAGAATAGCCGAAGAAGTGTCCACGGGAGGAAGGGAAACTACAGCTGCGGAAGACATAGGAAGGGAAGGGAGCTCAGAGATGAGGGAAGAAATAGAGGAGGAAAGATCCACAAGGGAAGAGAAGATAGACGAAGAAGCGGGGGGAGGAGTAGAAGAAGGGGGAGAGGACACGACCAAAGGAATGGCCGCCTGAGTCACTCGAGGAGGGGAAGGAAGAGAAGAAGAAGGGATAGAAGGGACCTCGGTTGTTGTAGCAATGCCGACATCCTGAGTGGATGGGCCTATTGGAACATCCTCTTCTACTTCTTTCTCTGGCGAAGCCAGAGTTATAACCTGTTCGGGTGCCGTGGAAGGAGGACTTGCTGGAGCTTCTTCCTGAGTGGTGCTGGGTTCACCCTCTATGCCTTTGCCCTTGCCTTTAGGCTGCTGCTTGGATCGAGGAGGTGCGTTACCCAGTGGGGAGGTTGTGAAATCAACCCCGAGGTAGATTAACCCATTCATCCGGCACCAATGCTCTGTTCTGCGCAGAGTCTCCTTAACCCTCTCCTCAATCGTCTGAGGTGCCTTAGTTCTATCAATAGCTGGAAAAGGCCAATTGTCCCCATCCGTGTTAGTATATACTTGGTCTATTTCATCTTCCGTAGTTTGGAAGCCTTTGGGGACAATTGCTACCCCATATTGGATGATTTCTACGCCAGGCTAAGAAAGAATGATCCTTTCTCCTGAGCTCAACCTCATGGATGATGTCGATGTAGATGTCCTCGATCTGGGGACGTGGATTGGATCAAGTTTCACCCTTGGTAAACAATTCCTTGGGTCGAAGGTAGGCCTGGCCGGGAAATCATGTCTCAAATTAAGCAGCTCTAGCTCTGCGAACATGTCCTTTGCCTTGTGGTGGGTAAGGCATGTATATCGGCCTACTGTGAGGGGGAAAGGAGTTCCACCCTTCTTTCTTTTGAGGCACTTCTCGTGATATGTGATCAGCTGTCTTGATAACTCTAGCAAAATCAGCTTGGGCCCAGCATACCTCGGCAGTCTGGTTGGCTCTCCCAAGAAGTTGGCTGCCCTCAGATAGGTGAATGTGGGAAACTGGGTGAACAAGGCCCCCCATTTCTCAGTAGCTGCCACTATGCTTTTGGTCGTGCGACCGTAAGTCATATTTGGCCTCAACAGCAGATGATGTGATAGAAAAACACATCATTAATCTTTGTGAATTGAGAGATGCTATTCTCCAGCCTCAATTCTGGGTAGTACTCATATATTTTGACCTGGGGCCAAACTCCACTTCGCATCAGGCCTGGGTAGTCTCTCTCTGATGCTGCAGCATAGACAACATAGGAGTTCATGTAGAAACTTCCCGTTGTAAGAAATTGTTGAAGCTGTTCGAGATTGTGCTGCTTATTATTTCTCCCCAGCAAAAGCGCTGATCGGGCACGTTCTTGTTCATGGTCTCCAAGTACCGCAACATCCATTTATGGAAAAAGTGGGCGTCAGGAAGCCCAAACACTCTGCTCAGGAATGTGATAGTGTCACTGAGCTCCTCTGAGAAGTCGCTGCGGTGGATGGTTTGAGGCCATCGGGTCACCACCTTTTTATTCTTCAAATAGACCTCGTTCATCAGCTGCATACACTGATCTTCGTTATCATCCCAGGCCTTAATACAATCTTCTCGGCTGACGGCCACAAAGTGCCTGTGATGAGGGATGCCGAGTATTATTTCGAAATGGCGGGCAGTGAGGTTAATGACTACCTCGCCCTTGTCATTTACGACACACCTTGTGTCCTTGTTATAGCACCGGGCGACCACCATCATGAATTCGTTGTTGACGGTGCTGACTGGGATACCTCCAGCAAAATGTAGGGCGCTGCCCATTAGTTTGTCCATCCATGGACTTCTAGTCACCTTCTGAGTTCTGACCCAGAATTCCTCCATATCAATGTGACCCAATTCTGAGTCTCTGATGTCTAGGTCGCATTCGGCCTGGGAGTCAGGCATTCTGACTCTCTGATACTTGTATTTCATCTCTTCTTCTGTAAGTTTGGCCTTGCCTTTGGATTTGGTAGGTCTCCTGCTTGATGTAGACATGTATTCTTTCGAGCTTAGTTGCTGATCTGCACGAAGAAGAAGCGAGACCCAATCCAAAAAGGTTGTATTAGCCATTTGATCTTCCATTGAAGTGATATCAGAAGAAAGAGTTAGTGATTTGAGGCTCAGGGCGCAGGGCGCATGAAAGCTGCAGCTTACAGGGCTAAATAGGTAAGGCACACAGAAAAGAGGTGTTGCAAAGGTTAAATCAGCGCCAAAGGCGCATGGCGCATAGAGACTGCAGGGTACATTTTGTAAAGGGCGCATGGAGATTTGGTGTTACATAGAGACAGGATGCGCCACAGGCGCATAGATTGTTCATGTTGCATGGGAAATGGGCGCGCCAAAGGCGCATGTATCTTTTGTGTAACATGAACTTTTCGTGCGCCAAAGGCAACTTGGCGCGGCGCATGGAGGGTTTACATGACATGATGTTTTTGCGACGAGGAAAGCGCCTGCGCCTTTATAACTTCATACTTGGCGCAGATTAAGCTGGTGTTGCACAGATGCGGGTGCGCCAAAGGGGCGCATGTATATGCGATGTAACAAGGAAGGTTGGTGCGCCAAAGAGGGCGCAAGTTAGTGCTTGCAGCATGTGAAGGAGGCGCGCCTTGAGGGCGCAAAGGTTCTTGATGCAACAGGCGTGATGGGTGCGCCATTGGCGCGGATTTTATTCATGTTGCGAGGGGGACAGATGCGCCAAAGGGGCGCAACTGTTTTTAATGTAACAGGACTCGCCGATGCGCCAAAGAGAAAAACAGAGTTTTACATGGTTTAGCCTCTCTTTTATCTTTTCTTTTCCAAGATCATTTGGGTAATAAAATGGTTCAACCAAAAGGGGTTTAAAATCATGCTTTTAGAACAACTTCCTCTACCAGCAGATCTGGAAAGAGGGGGAGGGATATGGAAAGACAGCAAAGGGGGAGGCTAGATCAAAATTTCAATATTTCCAAACTACAACCAGACCACCAAGCACACAGAGAACCAAAAACGTAAAACGCACGAAAGAGATAAGAACCTCTTACCTGGATAAATAGTAAAAACTTGCACACGGGTCCACAACGCGTTGACAACGACAGGGCAGGTGCTGACAGGCTCAGAGAACAGAAATCACGTGTTTTACGTCTGGAGATAATGACATTTGGCGACGCGCAAACATATATATATATATATATATATATATATATATATGAATCAGCAATAAATGTGCCACCAACTTTGTAAAGGGCGCACCAAAGTCTCTGTCGACATAGAAAAGCATGCGCCCTTTGGCGCACCAAAGTGTATGACAACACAGTGTTACACGCGCCCTTTGCGCACCGGAAGAGGTGTCGACACATGATTATGCGCGCCTTTGGCGCACCGAAAAGAGGCGCAACAAAGGAGTTGCTGACAAGAAGGCGCATGCGCCACGGCGCACGCAGGGAAGACTCAACATATCAAGGCGCACCAAAAGGAGTGTTGACACAATAAAATACGCGCCAAAGGTTTTAGAGGGGGCGCACCAAAAAGTGATGTTACACAGCAATTCCATGCGCCCAACCAAAAAGACCAAAAAGACTAAGTTCGGAAAACCAGATTTCCCGGAAAAGGGATTTTGCAACGTTCCGAACGCAAGGGATCCCTAATGAGGGATCGGGACAAAATTTTCGGTATGGTTATCGGTAAAATTGCCCTTGTCAATTTTACGGGATAACAGTTACACATTTTGGAAAATGGGATTGCGATTTTCAAAATGTTGAAAAACACCATGTGTTTTTCAACGTGGTGAAAAACACACTCTATTTTTCATCGCTTTGGAAAACTTCATCCCCTCTCCACCTGATAAGTAGTTCATGTGGAGTCAATGTTTACAAAGATAAGTAAAAGCACCGCGGGTTACACCTTTTGGAGAATGGGATAACCATTTTCAAAACACTGAAAAACACCGTGCATTTTTCAACATATCGAAAAACACACTTTGTTTTTCGTGCCGCTTTGAAAAATTCAACCCCCTCTCCACCTAATAAGTTGTTGATTTGGATTCAATGTTTACAGGAGAAGGCAAATCACCACAGTTACACCTTTTGGAGAATGGGATTGTGATTTTCAAAATGTTGAAAAATACCGTATGCGTTTTCAACTTGGCAAATAAAACACTCTATTTTTCATAGCTTTGGAAATATTCAAACCCTCTCCATCTAATAAGTAGTTGATGTGGAGTCAATTTTTACAAGGAGAAAGAAAAGCACCGAGAGTTACACTTTTGGAGAACGAGATTGCATTTTCAAAATGTTAAGAAACACCGTGCGTTTTCAACGTGGTAAAAACACACTCTATTTTTCATCTCTTTGAAAAATTTCAACCCCTCTCCACTTGATAAGTAGTTTATGTGGAGTCAATGTTTACAACAAGAAGGAAAAGCACTTGGTGGTTACACCTTTTGGAGAATGGGCTTGCAATTTTCAAAATGGTGAAAAATACCATGCGTTTTTCAAATTGCGAAAAACACACTTTGTTTTTCATCTCTTTGGAAAAATTCAATCCCTATCCACATGATAATTATTTGGTGTGGAGTCAATTTTAACAAGGATAAGGAAAAGCACTTTGCAGTTACACCTTTTAGAGAACGAGATTGCGATTTTTAAAATGATGGAAAACACCGTGCATTTTTAATTTAGTGAATAACACACTCTATTTTTCATCACTTTGGAAAACTTAAACCCCTCTCCACTTGATAAGTAGTTGATGTGGACTCAATTTTTACAAGGAGAAGGAAAAATCACCACTGGTTAGACCATTTGGAGAACGGGATTGTGATTTTAAAAATGCTGAAAAACACTGTATGCTTTTCAACGTGGCAAAAAAACACACTCTATTTTTCATCGCTTTGGAAAAATTCAACCCCTCTCCACCTGATAAGTATTTTATGTGGATTAAATTTTTACAAGGAGAATGAAAAGCACCACGGGTTACACCTTTTGGAGAACGGAATTACGATTTTCAAAATGATGAAAAACACCGTGTGTTTTTCAACGTGGCGAAAAAAAAAAACTCTGTTTTTCATCACTTTGGAAAATTTCAACCCATCTCCACCTGATAAATAGTTTATGTGGAGTTAATGTTTACTAGGAGAAGGAAAAGCACCGCAAGTTACACCTTTTGGAGAACGAGATTACATTTTTCAAAATGCTGAACAACACCTTACGTTTTTCAACTTGGCGAATAACACACTTTTTTTTCATCACTTTAGAAAAATTCAACCCCTCTCTACCTGATAAGTAGTTGATGTGGAGTCAATGTTTACAATAAGTAGGAAAAGCACCGCGGGTTGTACCTTTTGGAGAACGGGATTGCATTTTCAAAGTGTTGAAAAACACCGTGCGTTTTTCAACTTGGCGAATAACACACTCTATTTTTCATCACTTTGGAAAAATTCAACCCCTCTCCACCTGATAAGTAGTTGATGTGGATTCAATGTTTACAAGGAGAAGGAAGAGCACCGTGGGTTATAACTTTTGGAGAACGGGATTGCGATTTTTAAAAGTTGAAAAACACCGTATGTTTTTCAACGTGGCGAATAACACACTCTATTTTTAATTGATTTGGAAAAATTAAACCCCTCTCAAACTTATAATTAGTTGATGTGGAGTCAATATTTACAAGTAGAAAGAAAATCCCTGCGGGTTACACCTTTTGGAGAACAGATTGCGATTTTCAAAATCTTTGAAAAACACCATGTGCTTTTCAACATGGCAAAAACACACTCTATTTTTCATCACTTTGGAAAACTTCAACCCCTTTCCACTTGATAAGTAGTTGATGTGGATTTAATGTTTACAAGAAGAAGGAAAAACACCATGGGTTACACCTTTTGGAGAACAAGATTGCGTTTTTCAAAATGCTGAAAAACACCTTGCATTTTTCAACTTGGTGAATAACACACTTTGTTTTTCATCGCTTTGGAAAAATTTAACCCCTCTCCACCTGATAAGTAGTTCATGTGGATTCAATTTTTACAATAATGATGAAAAGCACTGCGGGTTGCTCCTTTTTGAGAACGGGATTGCATTTTTCAAAGTGCTATGAAAAACACCGTGTGTTTTTCAACTTGTGAATAACAAACTCTATTTTTTATCACTTTGGAAAAAATCAACCCCTCTCCACCTGATAAGTATTTGGTGTGGAGCCAATGTTTACAATAAGGAGGAAAATCAACGCGGGTTATACCTTTTGGAGAACGGGATTCTAATTTTTAAAATGCTAAAAAACACCATGTGTTTTTCAATGTGGCGAAAAACACACTCTATTTTTCATCGCTTTAGAAAAATTTAACCCCTCTCCACCTGATAATTAGTTGATGTGGATTCAATGTTTACAATGAGAAGTAAAATCACCAAGGGTTACACCTTTTGGAGAACGGGATTGTGATTTTCAAAATGTTGAAAAACACTGTGCGTTTTTCAACATGGTGAAAAACACTCTATTTTTCATCGCGTTGGAAAACTTCAACCCCTCTCCACCTGATAAGTAGTTGATGTGGATTCATTGTTTACAAGGAGAAGAAGAATTACCGCGGGTTATACCTTTTGGAGAACGGGATTGAGATTTTCAAAACGCTGAAAAGCACCATGCGTTTTTCAACGTGGCGAATAACACACTCTGTTTTTCATCGCTTTGGAAAAATTCAACCCTCTCAACCTGATAAGTAGTTTACGTGTAATTAATGTTTACAAGGAGAAATAAAATCCCCACGGGTTACACCTTTTGGAGAACGAGATTGTGATTTTCAAAATGCTGAAAAACACCGTGCGTTTTTCAATGTGGTGAAAAACAAACTCTGTTTTTCATCGCTTTGTAAAATTTCAACCCCTCTCCACCTAATAAGTAGTTGATGTGGATTTAATTTTTATAAGGAGAAGGAAAAGCACCGCAGGTTACACCTTTTGGAGAACGGGATTACGTTTTTCAAAATGCTGAAAAACACCTTGCATTTTTCAACTTGGCAAATAACACAATCTGTTTTTCATCGATTTGAAAAATTTCAAGCCCTCTCCACCTGATAAATAGTTGATGTGGAGTCAATGTTTACAAGGAGAAGGAAAAGCACTATGGGTTACACTTTTTGGAAAACGGATTGCGATTTTCAATATGTTGAAAAATACCGTTCATTTTTCAACATGGCAAAAAACATACTCTTTTTTTCATTACTTTGGAAAAATTCAACCCCTCTCCACCTGATAAGTAGTTTATGTGTATTCAATGTTTACAAGGAGAAGGAAAAGTGCCTTGGGTTACACCTTTTGGAGAACGGGATTGTGAATTTTAAAACACTGAAAAACACCGTGCATTTTTCAACGTGGCGAAAAACACACTCTGTTTTTCATCACTTTGGAAAAATTCAACCCCTCTAAACCAGATAATTAGTTTATGTCAAGTCAATGTTTACAAGGAGAATTAAAAGCACCGCAGTTGCCCCTTTTGGAGAACGGATTGCAGTTTTCAAAGTCTTGAAAAACACCGTATGTTTTTCAACATGGTGGAAAATGCACCCCACTTTCAATCACATTGGAAAAAATCAAACCTTCTCAACCTGATAAGTAGTTTATGTGGATTCAATGTTTACAACAAGAAGGAAAATCACCGTGGGTTGCGCCTTTTGGAGAACAGGGTCGCATTTTTCAAAGTGCTAAAAACACCATGCATTTTTCAATGTGGTGGAAAATGCACCCCATTTTCCATCGCATTGGAAAAATTCAACCCATATCCACCTGATAAGTAGTTGATGTGGATTCAATATTTACAACAAGAAGGAAAAGCACCACAGGTTACACCTTTTGGAGAACGGGGTTGGGTTTTTCAAAGTGCTGAAAAATACTATGCATTTTTCAACGTGGTGGAAAATGCACCCCATTTTCCATCGCATTGGAAAATTTCAACCATTCTCCACCTGATAAGTACTTGATGTGGATTCAATGTTTACAACAAGAAGGAAAAGTATCGGGGTTGCACCTTTTGGAGAACACGTTCACGTTTTTCAAAGTGCTAAAAACACCATGCATTTTTCAATGTGGTGGAAAACACACGCCACTTTCCATCACTTTGGAAAAAATCAACCCTTCTCCACATATAAAATAGTTGATGTGGATTCAATATTTACAACAAGAAGGAAAATCACTACGGGTTGCGCCTTTTGGAGAACGGGTCGATTTTTCAAAGTGTTAAAAACACCGTGTATTTTTCAACGTGGTGGAAAATGCACCCCACTTTCCATCGCATTGGAAAAACTCAACCCTTCTCCACCTGACAAGTAGTTGATGTGGAGTCAATGTTTACAACAAGAAGGAAAATCACCGCGGGTTGCGCCTTTTGGAGAACGGGGTCACGTTTTTCAAAGTGTTGAAAAACACCATGCATTTTTCAATGTGGTGGAAAATGTACCCCACTTTCCATCGCATTGGAAAAAATCAACCCTTCTCCACCGAAAGGTACTTGACGTGGATTCAATGTTTACAACAAGAAGGAAAAGCACCGGGGTTGCACCTTTTGGAGAATATGATCAGAGTTTTTAATAGTGTTGAAAAACACTGTGCGTTTTTCAACATGGTGGAAAATACACCCCACTTTCCATCGCATTGGAAAAACTCAACCCTTCTCCACCTGAAAATTAGTTGATGTGGAGTTAATGTTTACAACAAGAAGGAAAATCACCAGCGGTTACAACTTTTGGAGAATGGGGTCACATTTTTCAAAGTGCTAAAAAACACTGTGCATTTTTCAACATGGTGGAAAACGCACCCCACTTTCCATCGCATTGGAAAAACTCAACCCTTCTCCACCTGATAAGTACTTGATGTGGATTCAATGTTTACAACAAGAAGGAAAAGCACCAGAGTTGCACCTTTTGGAGAATATGATCACGTTTTTAATAGTGCTAAAAAACACCGTGTGTTTTTCAATGTGGTGGAAAACACACCCCACTTTCCATCGCTTTGGAAAAACTCAACCCTTCTCCACCTAACAAGTAGTTGATGTGGGGTCAATGTTTACAACAACAAGGAAAAACACCATGGTTTGCACCTTTTGGAGAATGGGGTTGGGTTTTCAAAGTGTTGAAAAACACCGTGCATTTTTCAACATGGTGGAAAACGCACCCCACTTTCCATCACATTGGAAAAAATCAACCCTTCTCCACCTAACAAGTATTTGATGTGGAGTCAATGTTTACAACAAGGAAAAACACCACGTGTTGCACCTTTTGGAGAACGGGGTCACGTTTTTCAAAGTGCTGAAAAACACCGTGCATTTTTCAACGTGGTGGAAAACACACCCCATTTTCCATTGCATTGGAAAAATTCAACCCATATCCACCTGATAAGTAGTTTATGTGGATTCAATGTTTATAACAAGAAGGAAAAGCACCGGGTTGCGCCTTTTGGAGAATGGGGTCGGGTTTTTCAAAGTGTTGAAAAACACCGTTGGTTTTTCAATGTGGTGGAAAACACACCCCACTTTCCATTGTATTGGAAAAATTCAACCCTTCTCCACCTGACAGGTACTTGATGTGGAGTTAATGTTTACAACAAGAAGGAAAAACACCGGGGGTTAGACCTTTTGGAGAACGTGATCGTGTTTTTCAAAGTGTTGAAAAACACCGTGCATTTTTCAACGTGGTGGAAAATGCACCCCACTTTCAATCGCATTGGAAAAACTCAACCCTTGTCAACCTGACAAGTAGTTGATGTGGAGTCAATTTTTACAACAAGAAGGAAAAGCACTGTGGGTTGCACCTTTTGGAGAATGGGATCACATTTTTCAAAGTGCTAAAAAACACCGTGCATTTTTCAATGTGGTGGAAAACGCACCCCACTTTCCATCGCATTGGAAAATCTCAACCCTTCTCAACCTGATAAGTAGTTTATGTGGAGTCAATGTTTATAAAAAGAAGGAAAATCACTGTGGGTTGCGCCTTTTTTGGTGAACGGGGTTGCGTTTTCAAAGTCTTGAATGTTAGAATGTTAGAATGTGTTAAAATGTTAGAATGTGTTTTTCAAGTGCCAATGAGTTAAAATGTTAGAATGTGTTTGAACCCACCCCTTCAACTATGATCAAAAAACACAATGTCATACTCCTTTTTAAGGAGAACGTTGATTTAGCTTTGGAAATGTGGTTGAGATAGAGATGCTCTCAAAGTAATTATAGTGTTCAAGACATTCATATTATGATGATGTTCTTTTGAGTGAAGGACGGTCCATCATAGTAGAGAGAGAGAGAGAGATGCTCTTGTCTTGCTTTGGAAATGTGTTAGAGAGACATATATACTCTCAAAACAATTATAGTGTCGAATGTTTATCACATGGTGTCCTTTTGAGTGAAGGGGGTCCATCATAGGGGAGAGAGAGATATATAATATGTGCTCAAAGTAATTATTGTGTTAAATGCTTATCATATGGTGTCCATTTGGGTGAAGAAGGGTCCATCATAGCTTTACTCATTTACTCAAAAACAGCTCTTACCACCATGAGCAATACACTAGACACAAGCTTCTTATTGAAAAACATCATATTAATTGTCCATTATTATCTTCTATATATATTTGATAATGGTTTATTCAGTTTTTTTCACAAAGAAAGAACTAATTTATATGATTGAATTCAGTTTTGTGCACACGGACATGCACATTTAAAGCAATAAGATCAAACACTATTTTGTAGTGATTAAATGAAGCATTTCATACATAGAGCAAATCAATTTAGTTATTTCAGCTTAAGCCACACAACGGGTATTCAAATGCATTGCTGGTCTTAAATTAGAAATAGTCAATCGACTGAATTTGCCAGCCATTTATTATCTTCATTCATAGTTGAAGAGGCCATACTTTTTTTAAATCTTCTTGCAAACTTTTATTTGAAATATGCTTTTCTTCGAGAAAGTTATCATGGTTACTAATTGAAGTAATATATATTTATATCTATGAATAGTTAAAACAGAAATATATGTTGTATTATATAAAGATTTGCATATTGATATGTTTATAATTATATTGGTGATATAAAATATTTGTTTTCATTTCGGTATACACACAATCTTGCATCATTTAAAAATAGTTTGTCGATAAATTTACAATTCGACATGTGTTATATTGAATTTAGTTTTAGTACACGAGAGTAAGCTTGTTTGTGATCCACAATATCTCTCTAATTTGGAAATATTCTACAACAATATCTAATAATGTGCATCTAAACTAACATTCATAACATTACAATTACCAATATTTAACAACTAATAATACACACACACACACACACACACACACACACACACACACACACACACACACACACACACACACACACACACACACACACACACACACACACACACACACACACACACACACACACACACACACAACACAAATGATCTCCACCTTCGCAATTTTTACAACTATAATGCATCTAGGAAATCAAACTTTTCCTATTCTATTTAATTTAACACAAATAAGAGAAATGAAATTACAACTAACCAATACCAACATAATATCAACATAATTAACTAGTCTCATACCAAAGATTAATACACACAAATTGTAGAAATTCTCGAATCCTCTATCATTTATTAACAAATACGTGAATACAATAATACCATAATAATAAACTAGTTCACATTATTATTTAGTGTCTATATACTAAATAAAATATTTGACCACGCCATTCATTTTGAAAACATGCTTTTAAACAATTGTTCGATATATTTTTACTTAAGATTAAGTTTCATGATATCCTTGTGTATATGAAGAACATAGATCTATTCCTCTTTACAAAGTCTTAGGTAATAGATATGACATCAAAATGCCACCTTTTCTTACAATTTCAAATATATTAATTAATAATAATAATGAAAACTATAATTATTTTCTAAAGTATAAGGTTCAAGGTTTAGGGTTTTGGGCTTAGGGTTTAGGGTTTGGGGTTTAGGGCTTAGGCCTCAAGGTTTAGGGTTTAGGGTATAAGGTTTAGGGATTAGGGTTCAAGGATTAGGGTTTAGGGTTTAAGGTTTAGGACTTAGGGTTCAAGCTTTAGGGTTTATGACTTAAGGTTGAGGGTTTATAATTTAAGGTTTATCCTAAATAACATAATTAGGAAAAATAAACACTAATATGACACTGTAAACAATCAAATGATATCTTAAAAACTAATGCAATACCCTAAACAATGAAATATTGATATGACATAAAACACTAATGTGTCACCACCAATAATAAATTTGGGACACACTATTCACTAATGCGACATCCTAAACATTGATATGACACCCTTAACACTATTATTAGACCCTAAAATTTTTACAAAGTCATGTAGAAACCCTAAAAATTCAAAATTCATACCTATTCCTAGTCATGCCTATCACGTGCACAATGTTCCAAATCAGATCTAGAATACATTTAAATCCATCATCCTCCCACATTCTAGTAGAATTCAATATAAGCCCCATACTCCATTTTTTACTATCATTTAAATGAGAAAAGGGGTTCGATACACATATTGTTGAGCTACTGTACTTTTGAGATATTATGATGTACCAACTCTTTTTTCTTATACCTTTATACTTGATTGATTCTCATTTGATCAAATCTATATACTCAATGATGTAGTCTATCATGTGACTCAAGAACAAGCTTACCTTAGCATTTCTCCAAAATATGCATGATTGATCTCAAGAATACTACCCATTCAAGACAATTAATGATCATTTACACTTCTCTCTAGTTATGCAAACATTTCTCTAGGGTCTCTTTTTGCTTCTTTGATGTTTGTGCTTGTATGTATATCATCACCTTTAGTAGATAACTTACCTTATCTTTTCCCTTTCTCCCTTGTACAATATTCTTCACTATTTTCAACCTACATTGATATTCAATCTTGAGTGGAGCTATATACTCTGTTTTCTTTCTCATTCATATCATAACAGTCCAATCAAAATGCTTAGGTATCTTATTGAGGGGATCACATCATAGTGAATGATTCTTAAGAGTACACTCCGATTATTGATGATTAATGACCTTCCTTTCTAGATCTCACCTTGAATTCAAGACACACCTATCCATGGCATACATTCCATTAATGTAGAAAATATAAAGAGAGATTTTGAAATCAAGGAGATCTGTAATTTCCTAATTGGTTTAGTAGTGTGTCCTCAAAGATAAGGAAGAAAATAGTCCTTCTAGAGGATATTTATTTTAGTTTTATAATCAAGATAGCCCTCTTCTATAACAACAATGAAACCAAAAATAATTTCTAGAATCATAATGGATAAGGGATGTGAAAATCATGTTGAAGTGTTAGTTCCTTCATAGGTAAGAATGAAGATGAGATAACATATTTATACTATCATATTTCTAAATTCCACCTAAGAAGGTCATAAGGGAAGGAGTGAAGCAATATTTGTAGGTCGCCCTTGGCACCCATTTCAAAAAATGGACAAGGACAAGGAAACTAAGGATTACAGTTGATAAGTTTTTTGCATTCATATAGAAAATAAGTCAACCTATCCAATCATCTCCCCCTCACTTACATTCATAGAATCAAAAACTATGATAAGGGTGGAGAGAATTGGCAACATGGATCACACTACTAGTGTATGTTCTCACTAGGCTCATCTCATAAGGAAAGGATACCATTAAAGTCACAATCTTTGTGTACTCCAAAATTGAGATAGAATTAGAATCTATTGGTTCCATTAAGGAGAAACTTGAGGAGGAATCCAATATGTAGAATGCATATTTTCCTAAACTTGAAGATTTTCAAAATATTAAGCTTAATGTCCCTATCAAGGAGGTATTAATGAAGTAAGAGGAGTATGAAAAGAGTTTTGAGATTCATGATGCACCCATCTTCTGTATCAGAATTTTTTAAGAATACATCTTCAAGATGAGAGAGAAAATAATCATAGGCTAAAAGCTTCAAATGATATTACCGAAGTAATTTTTAATCTCTTGCAGCTTCTATGACAAAGACATGGCACCTATTCCTACTAAAACAATCTTTGATCAATTTAGGCAACTAGTAGAATGATATTTTCTCCTAAATTATCCTTTGGTCTTGATTTGATTGATAGGTTCATCAAATACTAGAATGCTTTTGATAAATTCAGCAAGGATTTGAAGAAGTTGTAGTGGCTTCCAACAAGGATGATTGGCATAGGTATGCAGAGTGAGATATGCACTAAATACTCACAAGGACCTGAAGAAGAGAGAATCAAATATATGTTCAATTGTTTCAACACTTATAGATAAAGGTTAAGGATTCCTAACCTGAAACAATCCTCGTGCAAGATGATGATGTCAAGAAACTTTACAAAGAGGATTATTAATATGTAACAAGTTATTTTGGCTATATATTTCCATGAAGTTTTGTAATCGTAAATTCTAAATTTCTACTTGACATGTGTAAATTGACTTTTTCAGTTTACATGATCTGAGAAAAGTGTTAATTGAATTTTTAAATTTATAATTTGGATACATATTGATTTTTTCAACGTGTAATTCAATTAAAAATTGACTTGCAAGTCTCTATTTTTAGAAATTTTAACATTTTCTAGGTTGCATGTATCCTTCATTATAGGTGTTGTATTCTTATAATTATGTCATCACAGGTTATTGTAAGGGATATTTTTTCTAAAAGAAATTATGGAAAAAAATAGTGTGTAAAATTTGTATTCAACATATTTTTAAAAGTAAAATAATAGAGATAGATGTTCATATTTTGTGTTGTGGTTTTGTATTTGTTCATTATAATTTGTTCTTATTTTCAATTAATAACAAACTCTTATCATTCTAGTATTCTAAATTAGTACATGATCCTCATTGTTAACTAATATTTTTGTGATTAAAATAAGGATTTTTTTTTCATATCTAAAATCACAAGTGTTTCATCTTATTTTATTCCCATATCATCTTCCTATATTCTTCATCTTATTATCTTTCTCCTCGAAGAAAATTTTCCAAAGACCGATAGAACTCACGCAACCATCCTTCCCCTGCCACCTCATCCACAAAGAATGATCATGATGCATGTGTTTATGAGGGCACACCATACATGGGTGCATTTTCAGTGGAGGGTAGCCATCTCCTTTTACAATGGGATGAAGCGGAGATGGCTACCCATCACCGAAAATGCACCCATGTATGTGTGGGCTGCATAAAAACTACCATGCTTCCCATGGAGCTTCCCATCACATGACATGCCACCTGGAAAGAAACCCGGCACCGGAAGCAGTCAAATCACGGACCCGCGGACCTGCATAAATGCACGGAGGATAATGTGGTCGATTTTGTTGGTTTGTTCAGTGTGTCACCGCCGCTCGCGAGGGGAGCATTTAAGGAGGCAGGTGAGAGCCGAACCAAACCACTTAACAGTGAAACCACTTAACAAACAAACACAAACATATAAACATTCACAGAGCAAACGTTTAACGTTAACCACTTACCAAACATTGACTCCGCGGGTAACCACTTACCAAAGCCGAACCAGACATATACGAAACGCCGTTGTAAATGTAAACGTGTACAGAGTAGCTTTGGCTTTTGCAGAACATATACAGAGTAGTCTCCGAAGGCATCAGAAGGAAGGCCGAATTGGGTAGACGTCCATTATTTTGTTTCACATTTGCGGCCACAGGGACGTTCCACAACACCCACTCGACCTTAGTCACAGGTAATTTGACACCGAAAATCATAGGATCTTAAGGAATATACATTTTGGTTTTTTTCAATTTAATTTTTTTGAATATACAACCATGGCAAACGGAAATATTTTTCATTATTCAATCGATTGTTAAATTTGGTTAATGTAATTCATCACCAAATATGTAGTTGTGAATCAAAATGTAAATCAAAATATTCTTTCAATTTTTTTATCTACATTTTTACTATTCCCCCCAATTTCACCCTAATATCTCTATTATATTCGTCATAGATAAATAAACACACCTGCTAAATACTAATACTTTGTTAATAATGTATTGTCCTTATCTAAAAATGTTTCTAACCAACATTCTAGTTTTCTTCACGAGTCAATATTATTGATGAATTCCCTAGCAAAGAGGGATAAGGGTCTGAAGAAAACCAATATATAATCATTCTTACACCGGTCCTTTTCGGTTGTATGCAACCTTAGGTTTTTGAGATCCCTTGTCCTCACCTAATTTATCTTCTTTTCTACAAACTAACCAAGAATCCTCATTTCTCACTTGAAACTATTATCACTTTTAGCCATTGTGAAGACATGAACTGATGAAAGAAAATGAGAAAGACCATCACTAAAACAAGGGAAAGAGAGCTCCAAAAATTGATATTATTTGGAAGCCAAGTAATGGTGCAATTACATTCAACAAGTGAGAGGGTGAGAGAGTGATGGTAAAAGGAAAGACAAAAGACAACAATACCACCTTTACGACTATTTTACCACTCTTTGGGAAGAGACGCATTTGAATCAAGGCATGTTATTTTAATATAAATGTTAAGAATATTACATACAAGGGAGAGTAGATTTGTCATGATTGATTAGGTCGATGACTAACATGAGGAAATCACAACTTGTTCTCCATCTTGATGAAAAACACAGTGTGTTTTTTAACATGTTGAAAACACAGTGTGTTTTTAACATGTTGAAAAACACAGTGTGTTTTTTAACATGCTGAAAAACACACTGTGTTTTTCAACACGTTGAAAAACATGATGGTTTTCCACACAGTTTCATTTACGAAATTGAATTTTATGTATTATAGGCACATATTTATAGGCACAAGAAGTAACTCCAACCATCATATTTATAGGCACAAGAAGTAACTACAATAGTTGAAGTGGGTCACCTTCATAATCCTCTTAACTATTTGGATGTGACCCATCACATTTTGATCGTTGTGTGTTCTCAACCATCATGGTCTTCCTTGTGTGACATACGACATTTAACCAACACAAAATATGACACTTACATGTCACTTCATCTCATATCTGCTCAAGTTTGTGCAAGTAACCAAAGTTGCACTTAAGGCTTTCTAACCCATTGCATGCCCCATTTTGTAAGATGTTGTAAGTGCATAATACTCCCATTATGATGCACACGCTGGACCTTTGTGCCATGCTTCAACACTTCTACACCTAGGGAGTAACTCCAACCTTTATGCAAGATGACTACTATTTATAAGAACAAAAGTCTTTATTCTATGACACTACATTGTGCATGCACTATGTTGCATAAAACACTTGTCCCTAAGTTTTTTGTGTGATGTGCATTGCTTGCACATTCTTATGCTCATACATCATACAACTTAGGTAAGAGAAATGAACCATGAAATCTTCCTCGTGCATTCCACGAGGTCTTCAATAGATCCTTTATGTTTAGCAGGTTTGCATACACTTAACCATGTTACACCTTCAACTTACCTTCCTTTCCACTTATCTAGATACTCTTGATATTCCCTTCTACACGTTTTCTTACAAGTTTGAATCACACGAAAGACACTTTATACAAAGTGGTCACATGTAATATAAAATATCTTCTATATACCAAAAATACAAAATATAGACTCTTATATATACCAGAAATACAAAATATAGACTTAAATACTAAAAATAAGAAATAGTCTCATATACTCTTAATGACCTTATAAACCTTGACACTGAAAGTATATATTAATTTCATATACTATAAACTATCTTACAATTTCAAAACAAGATACACCACATCAATCTTTAGGGTATTGTATCAGTCTTTAGGGTGTTAAATTAATGTTTAGTGTATCCCAATTATTTTATGTGGGGTGACTAATTAGTGTCAAAGGTGTCGTATAAGTGTTTAAAGTGTCCTAAATTAATTTAATGTGGGTGACTTAATATTATTTATGGTGAGAGAATTAGAATAATTATAGCTAATATTATGTTTCCATTCATCATTAGAATTAGAATTCTTTTAGCTAATACTTCTAGAGATGTTATGTTAATGTTATAAACAATTTGTAAATTTATTGTTCGTTTTATATAAACAAACATGCAAAAAAATTAAATGTTTTGTTATGTGGAAGGAATACAAATCAAATCTACAATATTATCTAAATGAAGTTAGTGATCATATAATCTTTCCAAGAATAAGTAGGAATTACACTTGTATGTTAATAAGTGGGATCGATGAAAAATATCTATTACCTAATACAGTGAAAATAGGAACAAATTTATGTTCTCGATATACACATGGATGGCTTAAGAAAACACTTGTGGAAAATTTTTACATAGTTGCTTGGGAATGCGTGGAGGATGGCCCTAGATAATGGTCTAGAAAGATGGCACAAACAACCTGTGAGGCTATGTTCTATGGTTAGTAGATTTAAATAAGTTACATCAGCTCAACATGTGATGTCGATATATTCTGCTCCACATGTCTTGAACTCTATAGTGTCATGTGACATGCGCATGTGAAATCTCGGTAAATTATTGTGTTCCAAGTAACTGCAAAACACTAGGAGTGACATTGCAAAAAACAACTACATAAACGCTAAATAATATTGTGAACTATTTTATTATTGTAATATTTTGTTTAGTATATAGACACTAAATAATAGTGTGAACTAGTTTATTATTATGGTATTATTGTATTCAACCCATTTGTTAATAAATGATAGAGGATTCGATAATTTCTACAATTTGTGTTTATTAATCATTGGTATGAGACTAGTTAACTATGTTGATATTATGTTGGTATTGGTTAAATATGCATGCGATCTTCGAGTTGTTAGTTGTGATTTCATTCCTCTTAGCTGTTTTAAATTAAATACATTAGGAAAAGTTTGATTTCTTGGATGCATTATAGTTGTAAATATTGCTCATTTGTAATGTGGATATATATATATATATACAAATGAGTTCCACATTCGCAATATATATATATATATATATATTAGTTGTTAAATATTGGTAATTGTAATGTTGTGAATGTTTAATGAAAGTTGAAGCTATAAAAATTATGTGATATCATACTTTGACTCTCAATTTGGCATATGGGGCAAGTGCCTCTGCAAAGACAGAATCGATCGGTGCGTCTTTGAAGGGCTTGCCTTAGGATGCCACATCGATATTCCCAACTATCGTTGCGTGATGAAGGGGCTTGCCCCTTAGGATTCCACATCGATAGTTGGGTGGTATACTGTGTTGAGTAGAGGTTTTTAAAGTCACCACCGACCTTCCACTCAGAAATGCACCCTCCCGTAATATCACAACCATCCCTTTTGTAATGGATGGTTGTGATATTATGGGAGGGTGCATCTTGGGTGAAGGATAGCCATTGGCATTTATCGATACTTCAATTTTTCATGGTTATTGTGATTATTTTATCATATTGGATGACATATATTTGATTTGACATGTACCATACTAACGTTAATTGTATATTTTGTTTTGTACTAGTTACTCTTTTGTGCAGTGAATATGAATACCATGAGCCTAATATCTCGCGATCATGTTTGTAAAATGGAGAGATACGAAAATATGAGTTTCCACGTAAATTGAAGATGAAGGGTGTTCACATAAAAAGTTTGATAGTTTTTAGCTAAATGTCGCATTCTTTGTCACATTATAGATGACCATATTGTGATATAGTTGTGCACTGGAAGCAGTAGGAAGCCGTATAAATAGTTATTTTCCTTGCATTTCAATACTATCTTTTATACACGTGGCTTTTGAATTAGACAAAAATTTGAATGCTTCCAATGTTTTAAGATGGTATTCATGTTGATGATGAATCACAAGTCAAAATTTATTTTGGTAAGTATGAAATAAGTATTTCATTAACGATACAAAACTGCATGTAATAATTTTTAGGATGGGAAGGAGGCCCAAATGGCAGAGCATGATCGATCTTCCTGTCCAAGAGATTACAGAGGAAAAGAGTCAGTTTTCATATGATGACCTAGAATGGACACCAATAGGGGATGAGCCGAGCATCGACATTTGTGCCGCCATACCACTCACAAGACTACATGCATTTCTAAAGGGGAAGGTTCTAACGAAAGTTTTGAGACTACCTTCACCCGCACACATCACACGTCAACAAATATAGAAAATCCAAAACCACAAACAACCAAGTCATATTCTAGGTTTGGAAATTCGCTAACAAAATATTTTTTTGTACGTTCTTTTCGTAAACAATTGTATAACATTTGATGTTACCATTTTTAATGTAGCTATTGGTGTTCGTATGGTCCAAGCGACAATAGAAATAAGTTAGTAACAAGTGACAAAGTGAGTAGGTGTATAATTAAAAGGGGTTGCCAATGTCATTTCAATGTGAAGGTTTTTTATGGGAGACCGACAACGGATAATAATATTATACAACCAACCATTTCATTGTGATGTAAATGGTGAGTGTTGTCATGGGAAGAATGAAAATACCATTAATGATCCTCATCTGAAATGTTGCCCCGTACTTATCTGATGAATGCAAAACTTATATTGAGAGTCTTTTGTTAATGGGAGTCACCGTGGACATGGTGTATGATAAATATATAGAGGATCCATCAAACGTGGGTATATCGAGCAGGAGAGATGAATACATGACAAGAAAGGACGTGGTGAATGCGTGGAAAAGAGTTCGCTGCAGAAGGTCTCAAAAGCATTCTGATGATGCCATGAGCGTGAACTTATGGCATGCGGAGGAAAGAGACATATTTTTCTACTATCAACGCCCAAATGGAACCACCATTCCATTCATCATGGGGTTGCAAACACCGTGGATGTGTGAGAGAATGGTTCAACATTCGCACAATTCCATAATCTCCATGGACTCGACGTTTGCTACCAACAAATATGGCGTAAGTAATTGGAATGAATTTTGAAATGATGTGTAATTTACGTATCATTAATATTATTCTTTTTCTATTATATTAAACTCGTGTTACCATTTGATGTCATATTTCTTGCAGTACCAATTATACACATTGCTTGTTTTTGACGAGCAAGAAGCGGGGGTGCCGTAGCATGGGCCATCTCTTCGAGGAATAAAATCAAGATATTTACTGGGTGGTTGGCGGAAGTCCAAAATGAGGAAAACACCTTCGTGCTGATTGGCAGATCAATGCATTCATTACGGATGATGCATCGGCTGAAATCCAAGCCATCAGGTGTGTTTTTGGTTGTCGTGTAGTGCTATGCTTATGGCACGTGCATAGGGCATGGTTGAAAAATGTGCACAAGTATTGTAGCAAAGAGACTAGGTGGAAGATTTTTGAGAGACTAGGTACCATCATGTATGGTTCAGAAATTCATCACGAGCACACATTTCGAATCATTGAAGACTTCTTTAATGAATTCAAAGAGGAAACTAAGTTCCTCGAGTACTTCAGGAATACATGGTGTGAGAGCAAAGAACGTGTTGGTGAGTGCGATCCTTTGTGTGTTTCCTTATTAATTATCATCAATTATAATTCTTGGTTTATAATGTCACTTGATTTTCAATCTGTGTCGCTTGACAGCTATGTGGGCAACAAATTTTAGAAACTTCTCCCATGCGAATCAAGAAACAAACACATCTATCGAGTCCTACCATTGTTTTTGAAGACTAAATACTTGTGTGATAGACAAAAGAAATGTACTCACTTGGATGGACTATTTGTTCTACACACTTGTGTACAAGGTGGAGCCATTTTACAAACACAAGAGGAAGTTACAAAAATCCGGCTTCTTGACCAATTTCAAAAAAGAAAGACATCTATTGACAGTGGTTGAGAGAGCAAAGAGTATTCCTGATACTGATTGCCTTGCAATTGTGCACTGATTGCAATCAATTGTGGGTTAGGAGCCAAACAACTAGAAGCTCATGGTATTTGGTAATGAAATGTGGAGCCTTGGACATTTGCGAATGTGCTTGGGCTATCAGAGGAAACACATGTAAGCACATGTTGAAGGCGTTGGATTTTCACAAGCAATATGTGTCGATGTCATCATATCAAGCACCAGAAGTGACAGGTAATTCAATGCCATCATATGTTACCATTGTATATTGCTAAGCATAAGTCATAATGAAATAAGCATCGTGTTGAATTTCTTTTCATTTCACGTGCAGGAGGCAATACTTATGGGGAGACAAGTAGGGTAAATGAAGACACGTTCTGACACGGCCCCTCTTCATCATATCCAACATCAGAAGTTGAAGGTAATTTAATGTCATCGTATGTGGCAAGTAGTCATATAGATTGCTAAGAATAAGTTGTAACGAAATAAGCATCGTGTTGAATTTCTTTTCATTTCACGTGCAGGAGGCAATACTTATGGGGAGACAAGTAGGGTAAATGAAGACACGTTCCGACATGGCCCCCTCTTTCGTCGTATCCAACATCAGAAGTTGAAGGTAATTTAATGTCATCGTATGTGGCAAGTAGTCATATAGATTGCTAAGAATAAGTTGTAATGAAATAAGCATCGTGTTGAATTTATTTTCATTTCACGTGCAGGAGGCAATACTTATGGGGAGACAAGCGGGGTAAATGAAGACACGTTCTGACATGGCCCCTCTTTGTCATATCCAACATCAAAATTGAAGGTAATTTAATGTCATCGTATGTGGCAAGTAGTCATATAGATTGCTAAGAATAAGTCGTAACGAAATAAGCATCGTGTTGAATTTCTTTTCATTTCACGTGTAGGAGGCAATACTTATGGGGAGACAAGCAGGGTAAATGAAGACACGTTCCAACACGGCCCCTCTTCGTCGTATCCAACATCAGAAGTTGAAGGTAATTTAATGTCATCGTATGTGGCAAGTAGTCATATAGATTGCTAAGAATAAGTTGTAACGAAATAAGCATCGTGTTGAATTTCTTTTCATTTCACATGCGGAGGCAATACTTATAGGGAGACAAGTAGGGGTAAATGAAGACATGTTCCGACACGGCCCCTCTTCATCGTATCCAACATCAGAAGTTGAAGGTAATTTAATGTCATCATATGTGGCAAGTAGTCATATAGATTGCTAAGAATAAGTTGTAACGAAATAAGCATCGTGTTGAATTTCTTTTCATTTCACGTGTAGGAGGCAATACTTATGGGGAGACAAGCGGGGTAAATGAAGACACATTCTGACACGGCCCCTCTTCATTGTATCCAACATCAGAAGTTGAAGGTAATTTAATGTCATCGTATGTGGCAAGTAGTCATATAGATTGCTAAGAATAAGTTGTAACGAAATAAGCATCGTGTTGAATTTCTTTTCATTGCTCGTGCAACGACAATACCTATATAGAGACAAGCACTGTAAATGATGGCATGTTATGGGATGGCCCCTCCTCACCACCTTGACACTCACTGACAGTTGATGGTTAGTTGTGTATAAATAAATAATTTTCTATAATGTCTTATACGTCACAGGAACTCCTAAAATAGTTGGGGCTGGTGGTTTGATGATAGAAAGTGAACCAGATTTTATGGAACACACATCCAAAGAATTCTTGAAGTCAATCTTTGATACACGACTGAGTACAGATGAACATAGAAAAAAACATTCTTTGAATGTGTTCAAAGGTTTAGGAGAGACCTAGAAGCATCAAATATGTTGGATGTTGCTTTCAAAGGAGATGTCAATGAGATTGCCACCACCCGCATGTGTCCATGGTTTAGTGTGAGTAAAAATGCCACCACAGTAGTGTGAGTAAGAGGCCAGTCATTGTAGAAGATTTGAACAATCATGTTGAAGACTATAAATGCTTCCAATTTCCCAACGGAAATCATGCAAAGAGGAGACAAACCACACAAATGGATCATACAGGTTAAAACATTGAACTATTAGTGTGAACTATTCACAAGAAATTTTAATTGTGGAGGTGAAGACTAACATATTGATCATTTATTTTATAGGTGGTTCAAATGCAGCTGAAACATCTCCCCGCCACCACTTATCTTTCAACAATTTAGCATCTGCGCAAGGTGTGTATTGAATGTCCTTAATATCATAACATTTTTTTACTGTATGTAAGGTAAAAATCCTTTGATACCTTGTCTAATATTTAATTCATTGTGTTGCAAATGCAATGGATATGCAAATGGTGTATCTTACAGAATGAGCAGGTTGAGCTTTGGAAAGTAAATGTATGGCATGTTCAGTGGGCCTAAATTATAATTGTAAACATTTCCAATTCATGTATAGGAGATTGTACATTGCGTATATTTAAAATACATAAATATGGAATGTGTACAATTGACCTACTCTTTGACTATTTTTAGAGTGTTTTAAAAAAGTGCTTGGTGGTGTTAGCCAACGTAGAACCACTCACGTAATATATGGATAGTATACAATATTTTAACAAATAGAAAGTTGATGTAATTATGATGAAAATATGTAATCAACAGTACAAAATTATCATGTCGAAATTTAATTGCTACTATTTCAAAGTGTTGAAAAATAAACCTTTTTTTCAACAACACTTATAAAAATATTTCAACATGTTGAAAAAATCCACATCAACACATGAAGGGTGTTTTTCAAGCACTTTGAAAAACATGACCCGTTCACGTTGAAAAGGAAAACCACGAAAACCCCCACCACGTTCTTCCTCTTCTCTTGTATTGTAAACATTGAATCCACATCAACTACTTGTCGGTGGAGAAGGGTTGAATTTTTTTCCAAAGCGATGGAAAAAAGTGGGGTGCGATTTTCCACACGTGAAAAATGCACGGTGTTTTTCAAAGACTTTGAAAACGTGACCACGTTCTCCAAAAGGTGCAACCCGTGGTGCTCTTCCTTCTTGTTGTAAACATTGAATCCACATCAACTACTTGTTAGGTGGAGAAGGGTTGAATTTTTCCAATGCGATGGAAAGTGGGTGCGTTTTCTACCACGTTGAAAAACACACGCAACGTGTTTTTCAAAGACTTTGAAAAAGGGTTGATTTTTCCACCACGTTCTCCAAAAGGCGCAACCCACACCATGGTGCTCTTCCTTCTTTGTTGTAAACATTGAATCCACATCAACTACTTGTCGGTGGTGGAGAAGGGTTGAATTTTTCAAAGTGATGGAAAAATGGGGTGCGATTTCCGCCACGTTGAAAAACACGGTGTTTTTCAGCACTTTGAAAACCCCCACCATGTTCACCAAAAGGCACAACCCGCGGTGTTCTTCCTTCTCGTTGTAAACATTGAATCCACATCAACTACTTTTAAGTGGAGAAGGGTTCAATTTTTCCAAAGCGATGGAAAAATGGGTGCGATTTCCACCACGTTGAAAAATGCATGGTGTTTTTCAGCAGTTTGAAAACCCCCACCACGTTCTCCAAAAGGCATAACCCACCATGCTCTTCCTTCTCATTGTAAACATTGAATCCACATCAACTACTTTTCAGGTGGAGAAGGGTTGAGTTTTTCCAATGCGATGGAAAAATGGGGTGCGTTTTCCGCCACGTTGAAAAACACACGGTGTTTTTCAACACTTTGAAAAACGTGACCCGTTCACCAAAAGGCGCAACCCGCGGTGCTCTTCCTTCTTGTTGTAAACATTGACTCCACATCAACTACTTGTCAGGTGGAGAAGGGTTGAATTTTTCAAAGTGATGGAAAAATGGGTGCATTTCCATCACGTTGAAAAATGCACGGTGTTTTTCAAAAAGACTGACTTTGAAAATCCCCACCACGTTCTCCAAAAATGCGGCGCAACCGCGTGCAAAAGGCGCCTTCTCTTCCTCTTAAAACATTGAATCCACATCAACTACTTGTCAGGTGGAGAAGGGTTGAATTTTTCCAATGTGATGGAAAATGGGGTGCGATTTCTGCCACGTTGAAAAATGCACGGTGTTTTTCAGCAGTTTGAAAACCCCGACCACATTCTCCAAAAGGCGCAACCCTTCGTGCTCTTCCTCCTTGTTGCAAACATTGAATCCACATCAACAACTTGTCAGTGGAGAAGGGTTCAGTTTTTCCAATGCGATGGAAAATAGAGTGCGTTTTTCCCCCACGTTGAAAAACACATGGTGTTTTTAGCAGTTTGAAAACCCCCACCACGTTCTCCAAAAGGCACAACCCATGGTGCTCTTCCTTCTCGTTGTAAACATTGAATCCACATCAACTACTTTTCAGTGGAGAAGGGTTCAATTTTTCCAAAGTGATGGAAAAATGGGTGTGATTTTCCGCCACGTTGAAAAACACATGGTGTTTTTCAGCACTTTGAAAACCCCCACCACGTTCTCCAAAAGGCGCAACCCGCGGTGCTCTTCCTCCTTGTCTGTAAACATCAAATCCACATCAACAACTTGTCTGGTGGAGAAGGGTTGAGTTTTTTCAATGCGATGGAAAGTGGGGTGCGTTTTCCGCCACGTTGAAAAATGCACTGGTGTTTTTCAGCAGTTTGAAAACCCCACCACGTTCTCCAAAAGGCGCAACCCATGGTGTTCTTCCTTCTTGTTGTAAACATTGAATCCACATCAACTAATTTTCAAGTGGAGAAGGGTTCAATTTTTCCAAAGCGATGGAAAAATGGGTGCGATTTCGCCACGTTGAAAAACACGGTGTTTTTCAGCAGTTTGAAAACCCCCACCACGTTCTCCAAAAGGCGAACCCGCCGTGCTCTTCCTCCTCTTGTAAACATCGAATCCACATCAACAACTTGTCTAGTGGAGAAGGGTTGAGTTTTTTCCAATGTGACGGAAAAATGGGGGTGCATTTTTCACCACGTTGAAAAACACACGGTGTTTTCAGCGGTTTGAAAACCCCCCCCACGTTCTCCAAAAGGCGCACCCATCATGTTCTTCCTTCTTGTTGTAAACATTGAATCCACATCAACTACTTTTCAAGTGGAGAAGGGTTGAATTTTTCCAAAGTGATGGAAAAATGGGTGTGATTTCTGCCACGTTGAAAAACACATGGTGTTTTTCAACAGTTTGAAAACCCCACCACGTTCTCCAAAAGGCGCAACCCACTGTGCTCTTCCTCCTTGTCACAAAACATTGAATCCACATCAACAACTTGTTAGGTGGAGAAGGGTTGAGTTTTTCCAATGCGATGGAAAAATGGGGTGCATTTTCTGCCATGTTGAAAAACACACGGTGTTTTTCAGCATGTTTGAAAACCCCCCACCACGTTCTCCCAAAAGGCGCAACCCATGCGTGCTTTTCCTCCTCATTGTAAAACATGATTGAATCCACATCAACTACTTGTCAAGTGGAGAAGGGTTCAATTTTTTCCAATGCGATGGAAAAATGGGTGCGATTTCCACCACGTTGAAAATGCATGGTGTTTTTCAGCAGTTTGAAAACCCCCACCATGTTCTCCAAAAGGCGTAACCCACCATGCTCTTCCTCCTTGTCATAAACATTGAATCCACATCAACTACTTGTCATGGAGAAGGGTTGATTTTTTCAATGCGATGGAAAGTGGGTGTTTTCCACCACGTTGAAAAATGCATGGTGTTTTTCAATGAGTTCAAAAACCCCACCATGTTTCCAAAAGGCGCAACCCGGTGCTCTTGCTCTTCCTCCTTGTTTAAACATTGAATCCACATCAACTAATTTTCAAGTGGAGAAGGGTTGAATTTTTCCAATGCGATGGAAAGTGGGTGTGTTTTTCCCCACGTTGAAAAATGCACAGTGTTTTTTTTCAGCAGTTTGAAAACCCCACCATGTTCTCCAAAAGGCACAACCCACCGTGCTCTTCCTCCTTGTCATAAACATCGAATCCACATCAACAAATTGTTTGGTGGAGAAGGGTTGAGTTTTTTCCAATGTGATGGAAAGTGGGGTGCGATTTTCGCCACGTTGAAAAATGCATGTGTTTTTTTAGCAGGTTTGAAAACCCCTACCACGTTCTCCAAAAGGCGCAACCCGCCATGCTCTTCCTCCTTGTTGTAAACATTGAATCCACATCAACTACTTTTCAAGTGGAGAAGGGTTGATTTTTCCAATGTGATGGAAAAATGGGTGTGATTTCCGCCACGTTGAAAAATGCATGGTGTTTTTCAGCAATTCAAAACCCCACCACGTTCTCCAAAAGGCAACCCATCGTGCTCTTCCTCCTTGTCGTAAACATCAAATCCACATCAACAACTTGTCAGGTGGAGAAGGGTTGAGTTTTTTCCAATGCGATGGAAAGTGGGGTGTGTTTTCCGCCACGTTGAAAAATGCACAGTGTTTTTCAGCAGTTTGAAAACCCCCACCACGTTCTCCAAAAGGCAACAACCACGTGCTCTTCCTCCTTGTCGTAAACATCGAATCCACATCAACAACTTGTCGTGGAGAAGGGTTGAGTTTTTCCAATGCGATGGAAAGTGGGGTGCGATTTTCCACCACGTTGAAAAATGCATGGTGTTTTTCAGCAGTTTGAAAACCCCCACCACGTTCTCCAAAAGGCGCAACCCACGGTGCTCTTCCTCCTTATCGCAAACATCGAATCCACATCAACAACTTGTCAGTGGAGAAGGGTTGAGTTTTTTCCAATGCGATGGAAAGTGGGGTGCATTTTCCACCACGTTGAAAAACACATGTGTTTTTCAGTAGTTTGAAAAACCATTTATACATTTACACCATAACATTTACATTGAATCTGTATAACATTGCAAATAAAGTATGAGAAGATGAGAAGTTACACTTGAACCAATGAAAACTATTTTGTAGTCTTAATGAATGGTAACACACATTTAAACTAAGATCATTCCATTGTAATGTATACGCAGTATGAAAATTACATGCTTCAATGAGAACTTGAAATTTGAATTCTCTATAAAATGTACATTAACTAAAAGTAACATTCACAATACTCGCACATTTTAAATCTTATTCCAATTTAAATCTTTTTATTAGACTTTAAAACCTTCTTATTTTTTATTATGTTTTGATGGTATAAATATTATTAACTCTTTCAAAAACTAGAATATACGTTTAACCAACCCCTGTTGATGTCAAAGGTCACATGGAAAGTGTCATTTTATTACAAAGTCATATTTTATGTCAAAGGTCACTTGGACAATCTTCGGTGTGAGCGACTGGTACTTTTTCCTCAGTAGATGCCTTGGCCAGGATGTACATCTTCTTCCATGATTCTTTGTGATGTTCGTGAATTTTAACAACTGAATTAAAACTTGCTTCTTGGTTTTCGAACACTTTTTTGTTGGATTCACACGTTGTCTCCCAATTCTTAATTTCTAATTCCAACTCTAGAACCTCAAGCTCCAACTCCATCTTCTTCGAGGAAGCAACTAGTAATTGGTCCAATAATTCCTTATTTATCTTTGACAATTTTACATATTGCAGTCTAAGTCTTTCACGCTCGGTTTTATAAAACTTTTCCTTGCTCTTTGCAAGTTTCAGTTCTACTTCCATACGAACTGACGGGGATGACTCATCTTCGTGTCCAACTTCAAAATTTTCATTTGAGGTGCTCTCTTCAGTCTTTCCTAAAACATTAGTACTGGGACTATTGAATTTCACATAGTCTTTTGGTTCTGGCACTGGTGAGGCCTTGCGCTTTCCAACCTTCTTTTTTCTCATCATCTAATTAAACCTGTATTTAAACAACCAATTATTATTTGTTAACATTCAAACGTAATTGTAACCATATACCATACACGGAAGTAGAACCCAACAAAGTAACCATATACCATTTACCGTAATCCACATTCATAGTCACATTAATACATTAACCATATACACAGTCACAACATCATTATTTATGCAATAAATGAAATGTCACAACAAGAATAAAAACCATCTAATGTGCTATAAACAAACCACAAACCATATTCAATTTAACAAGAATGAAATATTAAATCGTAAACGTCAAACAAAATAAAGTAACAACCTCATCACACATATATACAATTGTCTTCTAATCACACGGTGTATTACTCTTCCTCATTCATCACATCGCATACCAGATATAACAATTGAAATACATGATCTAAATACTAATTAACGTGCACATCATAACATCAACTGAAAAACAACCATATTAGTGTAAAATCACGTACGTCTATCCATATCATCTATTATGCTACAAAGGCAAGATTCATCAAATATAACTAATTTGTTGCATACCACATAATCAATATCTATACATATATGTCTAATATATAAGTAAAACTTGACAAATATGTAAGTGAAATATAAAAGTTCTATGACTGGAATATTCATTTGTTATTATTGTCTAAGCCACCAGTGCGTGTTGTTTTTTCATCAAATGCCACCTTGGCCTGCATGTACATCTTCTTCCATACTTCCTTATGATCTTCGTGTGTTTTAAGAACGTTATTAAAGTTGGCTACATGATTTGCGATCACTTTTTTTTCGCTTCACGCATTGTCTCCCAATTCTTAATTTCCAGTTCTAACTCTTGAACCTCGACCTCCAACTCCATCTGCCTTGAGGCAATATCTCCTATTTCATCCAATATTTCCTTGTTTTTTTTCGTAAAATATAAATTTTCCAGTGCAAAGCTTTCACACTGGTTTTGATATATCTTTGTCTTCTTTGTTACAAGTTTCATTTCTAACTCCATACGAAC
Organism: Taxus wallichiana var. yunnanensis; assembly: GCA_018340775.1. Lineage (NCBI taxonomy): Eukaryota > Viridiplantae > Streptophyta > Pinopsida > Cupressales > Taxaceae > Taxus > Taxus wallichiana. The sequence continues at coordinate 491,588,496 of CM031241.1, read as the reverse complement.
TGACGGGGAAGGCACGTCTTCTTGTGTAGCACCGACATCTTTGTTTGTAGAGTTATTTGCTTTCTTTTTGTATGGATAAGTGTCACTATCGAATGATTCATGGTCAATTGGTTCTTGCACTGGCGCAACCTTGTGCTTTCCAGTCTTCTTTAGTCTTGCCATCTAAATAAACCTGTATTATAACAATCGATTATTATTTGTTACCATTCAAACATAATTAGAAAGGAAATAATGCACTTAACTTATACGTAACAAAATATTATCATCGATGAAATATATATGAAAGTTTCATAACCACATCAAACCCAAGTATGCATACATGGATGTAGAACACAACTATGTAACGATAATTACTGAACACGTCAAACCCAAGCAGGCATACAAGGAATAAGAACTCAACTATGTAACCACATACCAAAAAACGTAATCCACAATCCATAGTCACATTAATACGTCAACCAGATACACAGTGACAACATCATCATTTATACAGTAATGGAATGTCACATAACAAGAATAAAAACAATCTAATGCATTATAAACAGATCGTAAATGGATAACTCTATGTAACCCATAACCACAAACCATATTCAATATATCAATAATGCAGTACTAAGTCATAAACCTCAAACACATTAAAGTAACATCATCATCATATACACATATATACTAATCCGACTCCTCACAATCAATGTTCTACATGGTGTTTTCATCTCCTTCGTTGCCTAGTGTTAGCGACAGACAATAGTCCATCATAAAATCTAATACGTTTCTTCTCATTTCTATGAACAGAATTTGGCGTGATGCCAAGAATGGGTGGCACATCTGATGTCTTTATCCGAGTATGGCGCGTTGTCTCAGCATGTACCGCATCATCCTGAGAGCCAACCATGTAGTAAATAAGTGAACGTAGATGAATCTCTCAGTTAAACACATAATTAAATTATATCATTCATCCAAAATGTCTAAGTACTCACCTCTTCAGGAGTGTCAAGTCTGATATCACTGAGATCCCAAATAGCAAACCCTTTGACACACTGTGCCAAAGTGTTTGCAAATGTATTAGGGTAGGGCAATGGAGCAGTGGGAACAATGGCCTCAAAAATAATCACTTTGACAGTAAATTTGGGGAGTGTGATGCCATGACACTTCGTGTGCGGGGTACTATCACAAACCACTCCTCTCGTGACAACCATATTATCTGACATTAACCTGACTTTGGTCCCGCTAGGAAAAGCCTATAATAACGACAATCTCAATTGCATTAATAACTTTTTCTTAATTTCACCAAAAAAGAATACAAAAAAACAAATGAGAACATTCAATAACTTACCAGTCTAGTTCCACCCTCGCTCATACTGCCAGCAATGGTGTTTGTGTCCCTCTCCTCGTGCCTCCCATCATAACCCTCTCTCTCCTCAACTGGAAAAGAAGTTTCAACTCTAGGATTTTTCATCTCCGCCTTTCTTACCTCAAGTGAAGCTATCTCTCCAATAAGATCGAGACCACAGGTTGATTGAGAAGGGGGTGTCTTATCGCAAACATCCACCTATAACAATCGAGCCATCATGACAATCAAAGTATCAACAACATAAGGCAACATACATTTTTCAAGAGCTTGTTAAGTGATTTTTTACCTCTCTTTGTTTCACACTACGAATCACGTGTCTCTTGTCGGTGTAAGAGTTGACACAAGGGAATGTCATAATCCTACGCATGCATACAGTTAGTATATACAAAAATACACAAAAACTACATTGTATCTTTACTTACGAAAGACCAATAATTACTTACGTTATCATTCGTAGGGGGCGTCAACATTTTTGCTACTTGTTCCACCCTCTTCTCTAGCTTCCTGTGCATGATAGAATATCAAGTTTTTGATTTCCAACCTAACATTATATTTAAATTTCTATACCAATCTTAAATTTACCTCTGTTATGATATTTGAGTTTTTATTTCCTCTCACTCTCAACCAATGCTCCTCTCTCACCTTTCTCATCTCCACTTGAATCGTAGGCACGCATTGCATCATCCACCTCCCTCTTTCCTTCTCGGCTCAACTCCTCAAATCGATATTTGCATTCTTTTTGCAAACACGATCAATAACCCTCCTCCGCTGCAAGTAGAATCGTTGCCTTAGGACGTAGTTCACATCCGCCTCCCTCTTTTACACGTATGCCCTGCTTCTATCTTGAGAGATAGGTGTTCATTTCCCCATATGCTTACGGCCATGCTTACGAGGTTCAACGGAGGGAAGATTGTGTTCTACTTGGTGATGTCTATTTAGTCTATGCAACTCGGAAAACCTAACATCCCCACTATCAACACATGATCCATGCTGACAGACATAACGAATACGACCATTAACATATTCAGTTTTATATTCTATGGGTGGCTCATGGATATCTGAGTGAATGGGCTCCGAAGGACCATCTGTCATATCATCATCAACTATTGGAGGATCATCTCCCTTTGCTTCCTTTGTGATGCTTGCAAAATGCGCGTACGCACCATGTTATGTGAAGGTACTTGTATCTACGGAGTCCAAGTGCATAACTATTAGCCCGACATAAAATATTAAGTATTTTGCAAATAAAGTAATGTTCACATATTCATATATTATCATCATGGAATGTGAAGAAACCTGTATGAAAAGACATCAATTTCATAATTGTTATCTCAACAAATGACATAATTGTTACTAGGACAAACAATTAATGTTCACAAAGTTATATATTACTGTCTCATTATTTATGTCTTCCCGAAAACATAAGAATGGATTGTGAACATGGATCGGCCCATGTCACCAAGCTTCCGCATGTTTTGTTCATGTCCGTTGTCATAACCATCGTTGAAGCGACACATTGTAAAACAAGTTAAACTGAAACAAATGGTGCACGAACTTATTTATTCATATTTTGCATTCATATTGAGAAAGTTGTGCACAATAAATGATTTGTGATGAAATTAGCCGCACACATTCTTTTTTTCAAAACTGGATAATTGACTCTAGATGTTTCCGAACTAAACATGAAATGTGAATTGCAAGTGTGTTAAAAGAGATTATAGGATAAAGCATGATGTATCCAAAATGCCGGTTTATCAACCAACACTATATGATGTAACATCATATTATCCACAAAATATATAATATATACGCTAGAGACAATTCACATAATATTAGTTATTCACAATCTAATAAATAATGTATGTCTACCATTACGCAAAAAGGAAAACACATATATCATATCGAAATGTCTTCCATGGCAAGTGCTAGCAAAGCTACCACTTCTTGGTTTATAGTGTCCCTAGACACTTGACATACATCTAACCTACCTCTGTTAACTTTTACATGCACGTATGAACATTTCACAATGCGAGATACAATCTCTAGCACTTGAACTCGAAGAATTGAAAGATTTACATTGTTACATTGGTATACACCAGTCATTTGTTTCACAACAAGCATATCATGAGAAAACACACAAATGTTCCGAACATCATGGCGTATCACTTCCTCAAGACCCAATATCAATGCCCTATACTCAGCCTGGTGGACGGTCGTACTGGCATTTCTGACAATTGTACCTCTTTCTACTATCTTGCTTCCATCATGGCCGTATAATATGAACGATGAACATGCTAGATTTTCGGAGGTATTCGACACTCCATGAATTTCCAATCTCCAAATTTCAACCATGTTTACCTTTACAATGGACAACAATATATCGTAAGAAACATTAAAAAAATAGAATGAACACTTCTAATTTGACTTTTTCAATACAAACATCTATAATTTAACATATGACAAGGCTCTATAACATATGCTCCTGAGTTCATTCATTAATAACGATTTCTTATTAGAGAGTCAATGGAGTTAGTACTTTGTCTACTAAAACTAAAACTTCCTTACAATACTAAAACTTTGTATTTCGTATGTTAGACTAAAGTGCAAATAAATTTTGGAATATATTAGAATCGTAATCACGAGTTTGGGTCCATTCCACTCATTTTTTGAATAGATAACTTTATATTGCTAACATATAATTAATACAAACACAAGTTACATTTTTTTAAGATATGTTTTCCGATAATTACGAGTTTATAAATGTAATGGGTAAATATTAAATTTGAATAAATCACTTAATAAATTGATTAGTATATTATGAATAGATAGAGTTCAGTCTATTTGCAATATCAATATCTATAAACATTTGATTAATTACAGTATTGCGAATGACATTCCAATAATTGTTATAGCCTATAGTATTACGAACGACATTCTAATAATTGTTATAGTTTATTCACTAAATAACCATTGTAATGTATATCTAGTATTTAAATTACATGCTTCAATGAGTACTCGAGTTCTCTAGAATTAACTCCTTTTCAAACAATATTGGTTTTCTATATTATGTATATTAAGTTGGCTACAGGTGCATCTGTATATGAGTTGAACTCATAAAACAACACTCTTTACACATAAATAAATGATGGGAAATGATAATTGCACCAATACAATCCTAAATTTGGACAAATGATGATAATCCCATACTTAGTGAATTAGAAAATCGTTACCATTACACATTTCCTACCAAAATATAATTTTAACAAAAATGAATTTTATTAATCTAAACTTGCTATACAAATATCTAAACATTGGTAATTTTAAAACTATAATCCATAGAAACACGTATTAATACTAAGGAAAACATATTTAATCAAGAATATATTCGAACAACAAAACAAAATATGTTTATGTTGGTGTGAATCGACATCCGACAAAAATTAAATATTTATATAGGTTTTTCTCAAACACATCATAAGTTTTTTAGAACAAAACATAAAAAACCGTAACTATTTTTTTTTTTTAGCAGCAAACTTGGAGCTGCTTCCATGTGCAATCTTCTTTGCACAATTTTTTGGATCTATCGCCGGTTTTATGACCGAACTCCCATCTTTCTCAGCTTATGTGGAGGCTCGTACTTCTGGGCATCCTCCATCATGTCATACGCTAGACCATATCCTCGCGAATGCGGCCCTATAGTGCGGAACTTAGATAAATAAATAACAGAAGTTTCCGAAAATTGAGTCGGGCCTTAACCATCACTGCAATTTCCGGTTTCGGTGGCTTTGACTGTTGATGATGGTCTATAAACACCACAAATGTGGACCTCCTAAAACTTTCCTCCCTTTGGAATTTGGGAGTTGTTAATGTTATCCCTACGGGATTCGTAGGAACTAGACTTCGTGTATTCATTTTCCCCATGCAAAATACAAACTGAATACAACAACACACATACAAACAAAAATATACAATTAACGTTAGTACGGTACATGTCAAATCAAATATATGTCATCCAATATGATAAAATAATCACAATAACCATGAAAAATTGAAGTATCGATAAATGCCAATGGCTATCCTTCACCCAAGATGCACCCTCCCATAATATCACAACCGTCCATTATAAAAGGGATGGTTGTGATATTACGGGAGGGTGCATTTCTGAGTGGAAGGTCGGTGGGTGACTTTAAAAACCTCTGCTCAAAGATCATGTCCACCCATCTATCGATGTGGAATCCTAAGGGCAAGCCCCTTCATCACGCAATGATAGTTGGGCATCGATGTGGCATCCTAAGGGGAAGCCCTTCAAAGATGCACTAATTCATGTCTTTGCAGAGGCACTTGCCCCATATGCCAAATTGAGAGTCAGAGTATGATATCACATAATTTTTATAGCTTCAACTTTCATTAAACATTCACAACATTACAATTTTACCAATATATTTACAAATATATAACAAATATATATATACAAATGAGTTACAACATCATGTCCACCAACAATTACAAAAGAGTAACTGGTACAAAAAAAAATACAATTAACGTTAGTACGGTACATGTCAAATCAAATATATGTCATCCAATATGATAAAATAATCACAATAACCATGAAAAATTGAAGTATCGATAAATGCCAACGGCTATCCTTCACCCAAGATGCACCCTCCCATAATATCACAACCGATCCATTGCAAAAGGGACGGTTGTGATATTACGGGAGGGTGCATTTTTGAGTGGAAGGTCGGCGGGTGACTTTAAAAACCTCTGCTCAAAGCATATCTACCACCCCCATCTATCGATGGAATCCTAAGGGCAAGCCCTTCATCACGCAATGATAGTTGGGCGTATCGATGTGGCATCCCTCTAAGGGCAAGCCCCTTCACACGCATAATTCCTATCTTTAACGAGAGGCACTTGCCCCCATATGCCAAATTGAGAGTCAGAGTATGATATCACATAATTTTTATAGCTTCAACTTTCATTAAACATTCACAACATTACAATTACCAATATTTAACAACTAATAACAAATATATATATATATATATATATATATATATATATATATATATATATATATATATATACAAATGAGTTACAACATCATGTCCACCAACAATTACAAAAGAGTAACTAGTACAAAACAAAAATATACAATTAACGTTAGTACGGTACATGTCAAATCAAATATATGTCATCCAATATGATAAAATAATCACAATAACCATGAAAAATTGAAGTATCGATAAATGCCAACGGCTATCCTTCACCCAAGATGCACCCTCCCATAATATCACAACCGTCCATTGCAAAAGGGACGGTTGTGATATTACTGAGGAGGGTGCATTTCTGAGTGGAAGGTCGGCGGGTGACTTTAAAAACCTCTGCTCAACATAGTCTACCACCCATCTATCGATGCGGAATCCTAAGGGGCAAGCCCCTTCATCACGCAATGATAGTTGGGCGTATCGATGTGGCATCCTAAGGGCAAGCCCCTTCAACATGCATCGATTCTTTGTCTTTGCAGAGGCACTTGCCCCCATATGCCAAATTGAGAGTCAGAGTATGATATCACATAATTTTTATAGCTTCAACTTTCATTAAACATTCACAACATTACAATTACCAATATTTAACAACTAATAACAAATATATATATATATATGAGTTACAACATCATGTCCACCAACAATTACAAAAGAGTAACTATTACAAACAAAAATATACAATTAACGTTAGTACGATACATGTCAAATCAAATATATGTCATCCAATATGATAAAATAATCACAATAACCATGAAAAATTCAAGTATCGATAAATGCCAATGGCTATCCTTCACCCAAGATGCACCCTCCCATAATATCACAATCGTCCATTGCAAAAGGGACGGTTGTGATATTATGGGAGGGTGCATTTCTGAGTGGAAGGTCGGTGGGTGACTTTAAAACCTCTACTCGGCAAGTGATCTACCCTTCATCAGCTATCGATCATCGATGCAGAATCCTAAGGGGCAAGCCCCTTCATCATGCAACGATAGTTGGGCATATCGATGTGGCATCCTAAGGGGCAAGCCCCTTCAGCACGCATTGATTCTTGTCTTTGCAGAGGCACTTGCCCCCATATGCCAAATTGAGAGTCAGAGTATGATATCACATAATTTTTATAGCTTCAACTTTCATTAAACATTCACAACATTACAATTACCAATATTTAACAACTAATAACAATATATATATATATATATATATATATATATATATATCCATATATACACACAAATGATCTCCACATTTGCAATATTTACAACTATAATGCATCCAAGAAATCAAACTTTTCCTAATGTATTTACTTTAAAACAGCTAAGAGCAATGAAATCACAACTAACAGCTCAAGATCGCATGCATATTTAACCAATACCAACATGATATCAACATAATTAACTAGTCTCATACCAGTGATTAATAAACGCAAATTGTAGAAATTATCGAATCCTCTATCATTTATTAACAAACACGTGAATACAATAATATCACAATAATAAACTAGTTCACACTATTATTTAGTGTCTATATACTAAACAAAATATTTGAACACGTCATTCATTTTGAAAACATGCTTCCAAACAATTGTTTGATATATTTGTACTTATGAAAAAGTTTCATGTTATATTTGTCCTTGTGTATATCAAGCACATACATTTGTTCCTATTTACAAAGTATTAGGTAATAGATATGACATCAAATTGCTTCCTTTTCTTACATTTTGAATATATTAATTATTTTCTAAAACTATAATTATTTTCTAAAATTTAAGGTTCAAGGTTTAGGGCTTAGGGGGTTTAGGGTTTGGGGTTTAGGGTATAAAAGTTGAAATATAAATATTGAAATGAAATAATTGATCATAATAAGAAACGTTATATAGAAAATGTTGTGGAGTTAGGAAACCTAACAAATGCATTCCTACTATTTGAATAAAATATGAATGATTAGAAATTGGACTTAGACACCCTATTAAGCTAGGAAAAAGGACTTGGACTTACTAAAGATCGAAATCTGACAAGCTAGGAAAAAGGCCAACTTTCCCAATCACTTACTAAAGTTTATAAATCTACCAAATGTACTTTGTTTATGTAGATACGATATTATAAATTATTTACATGTGGGGTTTGGGTGTCTACTTGTTTTAAGGCACACAAATTCAATTTTATTTACGCCCCTACATAACTCTAAAAGTTGAATTTCTTCAAACTTCTCCACATAGTCCCAATTGCACTCCTCACAACTCTAAAGGTTGAAATAGTTCATGTTGCACACATTCCCATTTGTACATATCCCAGAATATCACATATTTATTTAGTCATACTTAGTTAGGATTTTTAAAATTATATTTCCAGAGGTTTGTGTGGATTTTTAAAATTATAATCAACAACACCAAAATAGTTTTTACACAAACCAATAATTAAATTGTGATTCAACAACACACAACTAATTTTGATCAACACCATAATAAGGAGTACGCTTGAACAAAAGAGTTTATGAATTGTTTGGTTATGAGAATTACCTTAAATATTGCAATCCATAAGTTTCATAATCTTATCAAACATAAATTAACATAATACTTTTCGAATCTCAAAGCCATGTGTTTTTTTCTTTCCTTTATTCAAAAATATTAAAATAGGAAAACTCTGCATGGAGTTACATTGTATACGTTTTAAGGGAGGAGGAAAACTTGTGGACATTAAAATAGAACTCAATTCTTCAATGTTAAAGTTTTAAAGTAACTATAACTGATGGTTTATAAAGGTATAATATGGGATGTCATGAAATTTAAAAGTAGTTTTTCAATTATAGTAATTATAGTAAGAAATTAGTTTAAAATTTCATTGTTGAAAAACACAGTGTGTTTTCAACAATGATGAAAAACACACTGTAATTACTTTTAAACCGAAAATTACAGTGTGTTTTCAAAATTATTTCCTCCATATAGAAAATTGTTGACAGGGAATGATACCAATAATAGACAGGTAATGATACCAATAAGTGCACTATTGACATTATTATAGGTACTGTATTATCCATATAAAATTCTTCTTATTTGTCAAATTTATTTGTGTGGGCATTTTTATCTTTGCAAAGTTTTTAAAAAAAATGATAAATGCTACAGGATTGTGTGAATCCACGAGGTTACAGAACTCTGCATCTTTCTTTCTTTTTGATTTCAAAGTCTCAAATTTCTTGTGAGGGTCTATTGTTGACCTATCTTCATGATTGGTTTAGCAGTGAGGAGCATTCATTCCATTTTATTTAACTATCACGAGCTCATGCAGGTCTTCACAATGGCTATTAAGTCAGGGTATGAAACCCCTGAACTACCCTACGAAGGAACAAAGGACTTATGTGAACTTAAACTTGCTCTTCACTAGAGAATCCATTACTTCTACACCTTCACAACCTTTTTTTGCACAATATCATTATACCTAATTTGATGGATAAAAAAACTTTATGATTCATGGTGTTCAAATTCCTAAACAAAATGCTTAATGTCCCACAATACCCATATATCATCTTCATATATAGGATATTGCAATAAACAAAATGCTTAATACCCATAAAGAATTTTTAAAGAGACATTTATTTAAACAATTAACTCCACAATTTTTTGCTTTATATCAAACTATATGTGATTTTGAAACAATCTACTCAAACACAAAAATGGTGTAGAGATCTCAATGATTAACTTACCATTTCATTGATGACATTATAAAGCATTAACCAATCCAACCATGTCTAACATATATCCATATTTGGCTACTATATAAGTTATAACTAGTATTTGCCTCAGTACATAATAGTAGTACTAGAAAACATCATATTTTAACATCATAATTTATCAAGCTCTGTTTATATGGATTTGGGGGTTTTTATTATTGGTTTGGGAGTTTCTCTCTCAGACAATTTGGAAGAAACAAAGTGATTAGCGGGCCTATGGGGACTCAATGGGAAAGAAAAAACACCATCAATTTATGTTTTTCCACAACTAGTGGAATCAATGGATTTCGAACTTAATGTAAATGGAGATTTCCTCTTGCATATGAACCACGTATTCTCTTACGAACTGTCACGTCCTCTGCTGGCTAACCTCATCCTCTAATGGTTCTCCTCTGTTTGAACTTCGGCTTCTTCCTCAAAAACTGCGGTCTCCCTTATTCTTTTCTTGTAGAACCTTTCTCCGTCATCTTCCTAAAAAAAGGGAATGCAAACTGTATAATCTGTGTTATTCCCTGATGGGTATGTAATAAAAAGTAAAAATATACCTGAGATGGCATGTGATGGGGGATGAAAAACATAGTTGGCACTGACTACCACAATGATGCAGAGAAATGGGACATTATACAGGGATGGTGTTGTGATTACCAGGCGGACGCATTAGGAGGAGGAAGCGGTGTCACGTTTCCCAATAATTCAAATCTTGGACACATTAGGGCGGGGAATGTGTTATAATGCATTTAAAATTCGCAGACCCTCCACGTCACACTGCTTGGAGCCACGTGGGAGACGGCTTCCCGGGACCGCATGATGACATCACCTTTCCGGTGGACGGCGATGGTGGATGGGTCATAGGGGATGGGTCATGCGGGAGCTCTCCATTCACCATGCATAGGTGCATTTATTGGCATTACCAACGCGCTCCGACTGATACTCGACTATTAAAACATGTGGGATTGGTATTAAGTTCGATGCCATTTATAATTTTCCTTAACATTTTTATAATCGTCATGCCTCATAATTTGCACCTTTTGTCCAATGCAAGGTGTTGTTCTTATATTTAGATATTTAATAGTTTTTAAATGCATGGTTATTAGTGGTGTACGGTGTTTAAATTTGAAGGCCACATATGGCCTTTAAACATTTTTTTCGAGTGATGGGGCTTTTTTTTTGGTATTTCTCATTAACACATGTAAACAATAACTAGCATATCGCACGCGAGCATTCGATGTGAACGCCGTGAACAGCCGAAAGAGATGCGGCGGAGGAATGATATGTGTGGAAAGGGGAAGGAAACAAAGAGGCGAAGTAGTGTTGATTAAGGTATTTGATTTTGTTTCTTATCAGGAGGAAGCGATAGTGGAACAAACGAAAAAATTAGTATGGTGGGTGGTGGTGTAATGGGTGGTAATGATATAGAAGAGTAACCATTGTTGGTAGTTATTTAAATGAAAGTAGTTAAAATGCGAGTCAAGAGAAGTGAAAAAAATATGTGGAATTATATGGAGTTGACATGTAGAAAAGTATAATGCATAGTAGTGGAAGATATCGGTGCAGGATCTGGTAATAATCAATGAAGAAAAAGTGAAAGGAGGGGTTCAATCTTGGTGAACATTTCTCGGCTTTGAGCGAGATAATTGTCTTGGGGTGACACATGGCAGAAATCAACATTTTAGTGTTTGGTCTGCTACACGAAACTTAATCGAGGCACATGAGTTTGGGCGATTTAACTGATGTGTTCAAAAATGTCAAGCATTAGAGGATAAAACTCTCATAAGCCACTAATATTGGTGTTTAAATGGTTTAATGTCTAAAAATAACATTCTTGATGTGTGAGAATTGGCAATGATTGGAGTGGTAAGAGCAAGGGGGTTTTCAATCTTGCTAAAAAGTAGTTGAGCTCTATCGACACTAGTGGTTAGGGGTGAAACGTGGCATCCACTATATTTCCATAGATTTGTGATATGTTCGAGCCCTAATTGAAGCACATGAGTTGTGCCAAAGTGACTCAAAGTAGAAAACAAAGAAGCTTGCCATTCTCAGAAGCCACAAATCTTGGCATTTAAATGGTGCAACATTTCGAACTATACAAATTACAGGTTGACTACATGTGGGAAGGAGGTACAGATGGTGGTGGTCTATCTTCAAGACCATCTTATTTTGACCAAATGTCAAATCTACGTAGTGTAGATTCGACACATGTGCACTGGGAGGTACAGATGGAAGAGATCGTTCTTCAAGAATGTCGTGTTATGATCAAAGGGCAAGGTTCACCCCTAAATCTTAGGTTATCTCGGTCACCGACATATCGGCTCGACCTCATTTACAAGGTTCACCCCTAAATCTTACATTGTTTTGATCACGGACATACTGACTCACCCACATTTTCTTGCTCCTTATAGCACTTGGTTGCAAACCTTTAGTTGCAAGGTGGAGTAATTGTAGGAAATCAAGAAATATGCAAATAGTCATCTTTGATTAAAACTTACGAATCTTGTCTCAAGTAGATGAAGGAATGTGAAAACATGGTATTGGGTAGTCTTGAGCCTCCTCGATAATGTAATTGTATAGTTAATAGAGCCATAGAAAAGAAAACTTCCGGACTCAATGGTTCCGGAAATGGCACAAGCGTCTTGAATTTGAAGCGGTGTCACACATTTGAAATCCAACTCATCTTCAATAAATCCCAGCATGGGCGTACCAAGTTTTCTTTAAGTGGACAACCTTGCCTCAGAATAATAGACATATTGAAGGTGATGGAGGGATGAAGTAAGTGTTGAGGAAGCGATAAAGAGGCAGAGGATGAGGGTTGATAAAGAAGGTGTTTGATGGAGGAGAAGTGCATTATGTTCCATTGAACCGTGTCTATCTTGCTCGCAATATTCACGTGAGCACAATTTACGCTTGTAGGGGACAATTTTTAAAATGGGGAAAGTCGAAGAGGTTCCATGTTCGAAACCCAACTGAAATACTTTCTTCATGGGGAAATTTGTACCCCTTTACAATTCTAAGCTTGATTAAGTGCAAGGAAACAAACGATGTGCGATGAGTGAAATTTGGCTCAAATGGGTGAAAATAAAATAAAAAACAAGAAAATCTAGTAGGTTCCACGGTTGAAACCCTACAAGAAAAATTTCAATGTATTTGATTGGGCAACATTTGATTATTTATATGAAGACGAATAATTTTGTTAAAAGGTGGCTTATCCCTTTAGGGTTTCATCTCTAAGCGACGGTTCATAGGAGAATGTACTTCAACGACCTTTCCTTCGTCCTCTATACTTTTTTCACCTTTGGCATGTGTTAGCCATGGGCAATGTGCTCGACGCTTGAAACATGTCTGCGGTTCAACGTCCTCCCCAATGTGATCTCATACGTTGATGGAACTACCATTTTCCAATGGCGGGTGGGTTCACTCCACTTGGGAATATGTCTTTCGGCGTGTAATTATAGATGATACTTATCATGGGAATTATGATGCAATTTCGAGTTATATTTATTCTTTAAAATTCCCATACAATTCCAATTGATATTTGTTCTTCAAACTTGCGAAGGAAGTAGATCTTAATTCTAACCAAGTAACGGGAATATTGAAGAATAAAATTGTTGTATTAGACTGAAAATTGATGTGTTTAAATTTTGGAAGGATGAATTAAATTTACCATCAAATAATGCCTAACTTTAACCTGACAATCGACATGTTTAAGATTCCTAGGTAAGAATGTCCAAATTTGGCCTGAAAAATTCGGGGTGTTTAAATTTTCCAACGAAGAATGCATGTTGACAGAAGGAAAATGTTATTGATTTTTGTAGGCTGAATTTTATCTATGACTTGAACACATGTTATTAAGAGGATTTTCTTGTGAGCTATTAGACCTATTTGAGGAAATAAAAATCTTTAAGGGTTTGAATTTGTTGGATAACCTGGCTGATATTATTTGATACAATTTTGAGGGTTTTTGTGAGGGACTTTGTGTGGGCCGCTTTGGCTTTTCTGATGAGTAGAAAGCCCGAAATAGTGATAAATTTCCTGCTAAATATGCTTCATCTACAAGGGAGAAACAAATATTGTTTTAGCTTTGGCAAGGGTGTCATGCCGACTTGAAATAAGGTTCTTCATGACCATCTCAGAAATAATGAAATATTGTAGATTTTGGCGAGAGCACCATTCAGAGGGTGACGCTTGTGGACTCTGGTTTGTGGTGGATTATTCTACTCTGGACGTATAAAAATCTACATGAGACTACACCCTAGTTGATATCCTTAGATGCAACATGGGATTCAACACTTATTTTGATCTTCTGTTTGTCTGACGGTTTCGACACCTTCTTCACGCTATTGTGTGGTGATGACTATGACATGATTGAAAAAGTATGGGAATCTACGACTATCTGATTGTAATCCAGAAGTTATATTTCATGGAACTCCACTCCATAAGAATGTTGTTGAGCCCGAAAGTGAGGGCAAAGAATTCATTGACCGGATCCACAAGCATGTGCATGCCTTGACCTACCATATCAGGTCCTATTTTTGGTTCTACTTCAACCAGCTTAACAACATTTACCATTACTTCTAACCTTTCCATGCTCTAAGCCATAAGCTAAACGTGATAGATTAACGGAAACGACGAAAAGTATGGAAGTGAAAATATCCACTCAAACTCGAATAATGCTGGGAAACAATGAAATAGACACAAAATATTAATTCGTTGAACGATTGCACTGTACAGTATCAGCCACAGGAGATCGGCGGCTCCATATGGGTCGTGCTTCAACGTCCTTGCCCTGCGATATCTGCAAAAATGCCTTTCCGCATAATTAAATATTTATAACTCTGTGCTCTTTGCAATTGAAAATGAAGGTGGATGGTGGCGGGAAGATTAGACGAGAACCGGGATGAGATTTGACAGCTGACCCCACCCGTCAAACAAAAAATATGTGACGTTAATTGGTTTTAAGCAACCCCTCCATTCCTATTAAATACATTATTTTTTAGCTGTATTTATAAGTGTTGGATAGCTTTCAGGGATTATATACTTGATATAAACACATTTTCAGTAAAATGTGTTATTTAAATATCTATGTAATGTTGCATTTATATTTACATTGAATATGTTTATAGTGATAATGACAGTTTTGCCAATATTTACATTGAATATGTTCACGGTGATAATAACGGTTTTGCCAAATTATTTCACGTCAAACAAGGATGAGTGACTATTTCACAAAGTGTAAAATATGGTTAAAACTTACGGGACGGGCGTCAAATCTCATCTCTGGATGAGACAAAATCTTTGAAGTCGATTTTTTGTTGTTTTCTGTTTCTAAGTAATTAGTTACGATTTTGTTAAGTTTATACAAGACCTAAATATAAATACATTTTTAAAGCGAAAAATGTACTTGGCGAACCCTAACACTGGTCGCGGTGATTATATATACACACACACAAGAAAGTTGGTAGACAGTGGGGCCGACATTGTCGTATTTCTTCGGATTTTTGAGAAAGCCAACGGGTTCAGCCGAGTTGCACAACAAATCACAATCGCCACATACACGATATAACACAATCAATACTTTAACACACTAACTACACTATTATCAAACTATTTATTTTATATAAAATTCCAGACTCTTACCTATAAATTTTCACGAGGGTTAATTTCTCACAAAATTCAATGAAAGCTACGTGGACCATATCGTTGCCTCTCTCCCGAGATGCTTTACGCTTAATGTATCGTTCTCGGGATTATTGAGAAAATCGTGTATGGTGGAACGCGAGTGTCCGGTGTAATTATTATTTATACATCCCTAAAAATATCAATGGGGTGGGATTTATTATTGTTCGTTAGCTTCTGCTTAGGATCGACATCTTAATTTGGAGTTGCTTTAACTCCGAGAGTTTTGACCTTGTGCCCATTGGTTTCAATTGCGGTTCGCGAGTCTTAAACTTGCCACTTCTCATTTCAATTTTTAGGGCCTTCATTTCCTCTCTTCCATGCATGATTTCTATTTCAATTGTGTCGTCAACATTGAAACATGACCGATAATGTAAGTTTTTAATTGAATTCCTTGGAGGCTCAAACTACGATTGCAGGTTCCGTTACAGTAGAAAATCTACAGTCTTAAACAACGAATAGAAAATAAAAATAAATTGCATAAATAAAACAAAGTAATTTACTCTAATCAGCACTGTTGTGCATAATTTTTTTAATTCATTCTTCACTTTAATAAGATTTTCGACTCATTACAATCAAGTACAGTATGCTTGACTATGTGTATTCAACACACTCATTACAAACAATTACAATTGCTGCTAATAAATAACCAACTATATCTCTAAAAACAAAGCAAACTAAAATTAGATTGTTTCTTTAAAACAACCGCATGATGTGCATGCACAAAACAAACTACTTTTGTTTTATTTGATTTAAATCTATTTCCTAAAAATAGGAATCCAATTAAACCTATAGACTGCATGCTAAACTAAAACTAAACTTAGATTTCCTAAAAAGCTATGTGAGGAATAATATGTTGCACATGCATATTTCCAACATGCCCCCTTAATTTCAAACCTGTAGCTTTCAATATTCTGGAGCTTCATTTGCATTTTCAGATCTGCCATATGTAGGATCAAAAACTCCCAAACAATCTCTCAAATATTCAAAAACTTCCTTTGCCAAAGCCTTTGTAAAAATGTCTGCAAACTGATCTTCGGATCTGCAAAATTCAAGATGAATTTCCTTGTTGTTTACCAACTCCTGATGAAATGATACCTCGTATCAATGTGCTTTCTCCTCTTATGAAAAACATGATTTTTGGACAATGCTATGGTTGAGTTGTTGTCACAAAAAATCTATGTAGCTTCCTCTTGTTTCTGAATCAAATCTTTCAAAAATCTTCTCATCCAATCAGGTTGATATGTTGCTCCTGTTGCCGCTACATACTCTACGTCTGTTGAAGATAACGATCACCGTACTTTTGCACTGCCATCATTGTCTATATAACCAATGAGTTTGAACTCATCTGAAATTGAATATAGAATTCCATGATTCCTTGTTCCACTCACATACCTCAAAATCCTTTTTCCTTCTTGCCAATGTGAATCTTTCGAGATCCCATGAACCTAGATATGAGGCTTACACCATACATAATGTCGAGGCCTTGTGGCGGTCATATACATAAGACTTCCAACCAGGTTTTGAATAATGTTGGATCCACAAAAAAATCTATCATCCTCTTTGCTCAACTTCAAACCTACTACAATTGGTGTTGGCGTTGGCTTACAATTCAACATGTTAAACCTTTTCAAAACATCATTTGCATACTTTGCTTGTGAGATAAAAATTCACCTTCTGATTGTTGAACTTTAATGCCTAAAAAGTAATGCAAAAACTAAGATTTGTCGTCTCAAATTCCTTCTTCATGGCTGATTTGAATGACTCTATAGATAGATTTCTAGTAATGATCAAATCATCTATGTATAAACAAACAATTAGAATCTTACCTTGCTCATTTATCTTGGTGTATAAGGTAGGCTCACTGTTGCTCCTACTGAAACCATTCTCATGTCAAATAAGAATCAATCATGTTATACCAAGCTCTAGGTGCTTTCTTGAGACCATAGAGTGATTTCTTCAATCTGTATACCTTTCCTTCATGACCTTCAATCTCATAACCTTATGGCTAATTCACATAAAATTCCTCTTCAAGGAAACCATTCAAGAATGTTGATTTTACATCCATATGATAAATAGGCCATTTGTTTTGAGTTGTAATTACTAAAACCATTCTTACCGTATCCAAATGTGCTATTGGCGCAAAATTTTCATTGTAATCCACTCCATATTGCTGCATAAAACCTCTTGCTACCAGCCTTGCTTTATGTTTATGTACTTTTCCATCAGCATTGTATTTTGTCTTGTAGACCCACTTGACTCCTATCACGTCCTTTCCTTTTGGAAGATCCATCAGCTCCCATGTCTAATTCTTCTCTATAGCATTGATCTCATCATCCATGGCTTTTTCCCAAAGTTTACTTTTTATAGCCTCTTCAAAATATCTGGATCTACAGCTTGAGAAAATAAGGCAAAAACTGAAAATGAATTAGTTGTATCAACATTATAAATCTCACTAAGACTTCGTGTTTTCCGTTGCATAAGACTATTTGATGCAGGACTACTTTGTGGTGATGGACTTGCTTTTGGTGTTTTCTTTGGTGTCTCTTGCATGGCTGAAATCTTGGAGACCTCCGAATTGTAGATGGAGGTGTAATTGTGCTATGACTTGTGGTGCATGTCTAAGATTTGTAGATACAATACCTTACTGCTCTAAAGTTTCATCTGCCATATCATCATGCGGAATAACTACTGCTATACTCACTTTTTTCTCTATACTTCCATCCCATACTTCATTTTCAATGTACTGAACATCTCTATTGATCACAACCTTTCCCCGTGAAAGGATTATACAACTTGTATGTTTTTTATTCTCTGAATACCCAAAAAGTACTCTTTTCTCCTTTGTTATCCAACTTCTTCCTTAGCTCATCGTGTACATGTGCATACGATACATAACCAAAAACTTTGAAATGTGAAACACTGTGTTTCATGTTAGTCCATGTTTGATGAGGAAGCATGTTCCTAAAACATTTTGTTGGACACCGAGTTTAGAATGTAAACGAGTTACTCTGCTTCTTCCCAATAGTCATTTGGAAGGTGCTTTTCCTTCAACATACTTCTTGCCATTTCCATAATGGTTTTTTTCTTCCTCTCTGCTACACCATTTTGCTATGGTGTATACCAGTAAACCGCTTGTGTATAGCATGATATTTGCAAAAAATTATAAGTTCATTAGAAACATACTCACCTCCTCTATTTGTCCTGAGAACTTTGATGTAGAATCCACTTTACTTTTCCACTAATACCTTAAATTTCTTAAATGTATCAAAGGCATATGATTTATGTCTCATAAAATAAACCCATGTTTTTTTTGTGTAGTCATCAATGAATTTCATAAAATATGAACAACCTCCAATAGAATTTGTTTGCATGGGTCCACATAAATATGAGTGCACAATTTCAAGTGGTGCACTTGCTCTTGATGTTTTGCCAACTGGGAATGAATCTCTGTGTTGCTTCCCCAAAATTAAACCTTCACATACCCTTTTTGGTTTCAATCAAGGAAAAAATTAACCATATTATTTATATGAAGTAAATTCAAACCTCGAAAATTAAAATGTCCATACCTTAGACATGTCAAAGTCATGATTCATATTTCATGACCGAATAAAAGTTGATTGTGTTCCTTCAAAGACAAGAATCAATTGTGTTAGTGCGGAACCAAAGGTAGGACTCGCTTGTTGTAGCGCAGCCTAATTTGCATTAGCGCAGACTCTGTTACCTTAGCCTAGGAATCATCTACTTGAGCACAAGACTCGGTAGAAGGCTGATTTGACTTAGCACAGGACTTGGTTGTGAATTGAGCTGCTGATTTTTTGCTGCAAACAAATCTCATTTCTTCTTTTTTCCTAGTTTTAAAATCAAAGGAAACATCCTAAGGATTCTCATATTCACTTTTAATCAACTGAGTGCTAGGAGCTTTTGCACAATCACACACTCATTATCCTCCATATAAACCCAATATCCTTTATGTACCAGTTGTCTAATACTCATAAGATTGTGCTTCAAACTTGCAACATAGTAAACATCATGCATATTCGTTTTCTCCCCATGTTTAGTTAGAATACTAACCATGCCTTTTCCTTTTAAAGACACAATATTGTTATTTCCAAGAGTTACATCACTCTTCACCGATTCATCCAAAATAGAAAATAAACCTAGATTACCTATCATGCGATTATCAAACCCAAATCCAAATACCATACATCACATGGACTCTATTTTGATAAATTACACTCAATAGATGATAAAGAAGGTATTGCTTTAGAAATCCTTGTGCATGCAATAAACATAGATCTAGAAGTAGAACCTCCAACCTGATTTTGATTTTGCCTCTCCTGATCATATTACTTTTTCTTGCAATCATAAGAATAGTGCCCATACTTCTTACAATAATGACACTAAACATGAGACTTATCTTGGCTCGCCATAATTATGTTCTTGACTCTGTCCTCTTCCACCTGAGTTTGATGAACCACTGCCACATCCTCTAGATGGATTTCTTCCTCTGCCTCTTGGGCTGAAATTACCTCTTCTTTTTCCATGACTACTGTTGTCTCGAGATGCAAAAGCCTTATCTACACTTGCATGTGATCTATTAATCCTCTGTTCATGATTTATTAGTGATGCATGCAACTCATCAATAGAAAATTGACTCGATCCTTAGATTCTTCAATAACAACAACTAGAGGATCAAATTTTGTAGGCAAACTCCAAAGTAATTTTTCAATAATTCTCCTGTCTTCAAGAGTCTAACCATGGGATTTTATTTTATTGACTAAGTCAACTACATAAGTAAGGAAACGATTCTACGGAATCAATCTTTCATTGATAAATTCTCAAAATCGCTACGAAGTAAGCTGTAGCTTAGCGGTTTTTACTTTCTCCTTACCTTGATATGTAACATGTAGTGTGTTCCATGCGATCTTTGCTTGATCGCTATTGACACTTGAGGTAGAATGCTTTCATGCATTTCCTAATGAATATAGAAAAGTGATTTTCTGTCTTTCTTCCTTAATTATTTCAAAGTATCTTTCTCTACGAGAAAGTACATTATACATCTTTGCATCTGTGGGCTCTATGTACCCATTCTCAATGATCTCCCATACATCCCGATATTTGAATAACGCCTTCATTTTCAAAGTGATATGTATTCATAATTCTTTTCATTAAATTGTGGTGTCTGCATACCGGATATAGAAGCCATATCTTACTACCAATTTAATAAGATGTTGTAAAACCTCCTCAAAATAACTTTGATACCGATTTGTAGAAAATATGCGAGTCTTAAATAGCGAACAACAAATAAACAAAATAATAAAAATAATTTGCATGAATAAAACAAAGTAATTTACTCCAATCAAACAAGCCTTTGTTGTGCATAAATATTTGTATTCATTCTTCACTTCAATCGAGCTTCACTCATTACAATCAAGTGTGTGTCCAACTATGTGTATTCAACACACTCATTACAAACAATTACAATTACTTTGCTAATAAATAGCCACCTACTGACTCTAAAAACAGAGCACACTAAAATTAGATCATGTTGCTTTAAAACAATCATGTTGTGCATGCATAAAACAAAATTCTTTTGTTTTATTTGATTTAAATCTATTTCCTAAAAATAGGAATCCAACTAAAGCTACGGACTACATGCTAAACTAAAGCTAAACTTAGCTTTCCTAAAAAGCTATGTGAGGAATTATATGTTGCACATGCATATTTCCAATAGATTCAAATGAAACAAACCTAAAAATAAAAAAAAATAAAAATAGTAAATCAACGGCCCTCCGCGTTTGTGTGGTGTTGACGTACGATGCATTTGTAGTAGCCTAGGGCAATTTTTGGCCACTTTGTCGATACGAGAGGGTATTTCTCACTTGTAGACACCTTTTGACATAATAATAATATAATATAAATAAAAATATATAAATAAATTCATTTATTTTAACATTTTTTATATCGAAGGCATTTTCAGCTAAAACCATGGCGGGCCTTTAATTGTCCATATCGTCATACATTCATCTAGGTCATCCACTTTGGCATTCGTATCAACAACCTCGAAATAATCTCATTCTTCCATGTGTGTTTAGTTCAATGGATATTCGGATATTTGATAAGGCAAGCATTGATAGTGGCAAGACCGAAGAGAGGAGAAAGAAGGTTTAGTGGTGGATGCGGGACATTAGAAGTGGGGAACTTAGCATCAAGGACTATGTTATGGAGTGGACCAGGATGAAGATTAAGAAGGAGATGACAAAAAACAACTGGGCAACATAAGAGGAGCGATATTCGAACTTGGGATTGTTGAGATGGACATAGAAGAAAAAATAGAGGAGGAAGGATGAGCTAGAGTGGTGGCCTCCACTCATAGAAAAAGACAAGAATGAGAAATCAAAGGGTACTAGGCAAGGTAGGGAGTGGTAGATGGAAGAGTACTTTAAAAATAGAGTAAAAACAATAACAAAAAATGTAGGGAATGGTGGGAACATGACAACATGGACAATATCGTCGTGCGTTCATCTTCATTGTCCACTTCAACATACGTATCAATGACCTCAAAATAATCTCAGTCTTCCAAGTGTGTTTAGTTCAATGGCTATTCAAATATTCGATAAGGCAAGCATCGATAGCGGTAAGGCCGACGGAAAAAGAAAAAAGGTTTGGTGGTGGATGCAGGACATCATAAGCGGGAACTTAACATCAAGGACTACGTTATGGACTGGATCGGGAAAAGATTAAGAAAAAGAGGACCAACAACAACTGGGAAACAAAAGAGGAGCAAGATTCAAACTTGGTATTTTTGAGGAGGGTAGAGAAGAAAAACAGAGGAAGAAGGATGATCTGGAGTGGTGGGCACCACTCACAGAAAAAGAGAAGAATGAGAAATCGAAGGGCACCAAGCAAGGAAGGGAGTGGTGGAGGGAAGAGAAATGCATAGAAAAGAGTAAAAAAGAGAAAAAATGTTGGGAATGGTGTGAATAGGACATCATGGATGAACACATTAAATTTAAGAAGGGGCGTAGTAAAATCTTAAGCCGAAGCATGGAATGGTTGAGTAGAGAATGAGACCACCACCACCACCACTGGTAGTGCTGCCACTATGATGACGATTGGGGAAGTGAAGTGAATGTTTGAGCACACTGATCATGAGAGGATTCATCTGCTATATGGATTTAGAATTCGACGTTGATGACATTCTCTCAGAGAAGGGCGTCGTCTATAGTTTCGACTTCATGATGATGGTTATAATTTCTGGGTAAAGGCCTCTACAGGTGATGGTGTTGCCAATTACTGAACTGGGGAAGGACAATTTGATATTTTGGGCAAGGAATATAGTGCGCTTTGACATAAACATCATTTATTTGATGGACCCTGAGATGTGTAGAAAATTTGACATGAATCGGGTGATTCTTTGCATCTTCGTTGCTCTCTCATGTCTGTAGAGATTGGCCTCTGTCAGACCATCCATGAGCGAGGTAGTGAAGTTTTGAAAGGGGAAGTAGATGTTCCGTCGATACCTCTTAGGTTTATGTCGTCGTCATCTTACAAGGTTCCCTTCATGGCACTGAAGAATTCGTCGAAAGAGGCGCGCCACCCACTTAGCATGGACCATACCTGTGATAGAGCACATTGATAATTTTTAAGAAGGGTTTAAGAAATGCCCTAACTTGATCAAAAAAATAGTTTGTGTATTTTTTAAAAAATTCCTTTCAAGGCA
This sequence comes from Taxus wallichiana var. yunnanensis, assembly GCA_018340775.1. Classification (NCBI taxonomy): domain Eukaryota; kingdom Viridiplantae; phylum Streptophyta; class Pinopsida; order Cupressales; family Taxaceae; genus Taxus; species Taxus wallichiana. The sequence continues at coordinate 491,564,978 of CM031241.1, read as the reverse complement.
TCCCATGTATATTTACACTGAAGGATTTTTCCCAACTAGAACTATGGTGGGCCTATGGCTTCCCATACTGTCGTGTATCCATCTAGACCATCTAATTTGCATTATGTATCAACGGTCTTGAAATTATCTCGGTTGTACATGTGTGTTTAGTTAAATGGATAATCATCCCCGCAAGGTGGTAACCTGCTCCCAGAGGTTAGTTTCATTCAGAAATGACATGTGTTATAGTTTAATCTATGCCGACGTAGAATTCAAATTTGGGAAAGTAAATGGGGCAGTCTTAATCGAATATAATCTATGTGCCACATCCACCATCTAGTTTTATCACCGAGTCTATAAAAGTCAAATTAGTTGAATAATATTTTGGCTAATTACTGAGGTTTAATGTGAGATTGAAATGATTAACTTAATTGTATTATTAAAGTTTTGTTATGGAAGATAGATTGCCCATTCTTCGAGGTTGAATGTTGACTATACCTTACCACTTTGTGAGTTTTGATGAAAAACATATTAAATGTCGTCCAACCAAAAAATTAACACTTTAAAAGATAAAATAAAATAATAGCAAAGCCCACTTTTCCATTTTTTCTTCTAAAATATTCCATTTCATTCATTTTTGTCTAGCTTATTTATGGTGTCATACAACTTATGGACAAGTTAATGACACTGACTGAGTGACCCCTCCATATGGCTTAAAATTAATGCAATACATTGTTATTCATAATGTCGATACTATTTTCTTTTTTGTTGAATCATGATACTCATTACTTCTTTCATCATATCCCACACCTATTCCACCGCTCAATACAAATGTTTATGAGGGGAACCTTATTCACATTCTTAAAATCTAAAGAGAAACCATAATCATATATGAGCATGAAATCGACAACATAATGAACCCTCAATGCAAAAATTGTAGTTTTTAACATATGTTGACTTCGAGATTGAACCAAAAATGCAAGTTTTCCTTTCAAATATTCATTGACAACACCTTACTTTCTAAGATATCTCTAGACTATATTGCCACGATGCCCTGCACACCGTATCCCCTTTCTCCTTCAAACATTTGACAAAATATGCACATGTTACATATGTTCCTCCTTGTAAGAAAGTTAGCTTCCTTAAAATGGTTCCACCCAATATTATCCTCTTCCAATTGCTTCTCCTCCCTCTAACCCCCTCTTTTGCACCCCTCTTCCTCCTTTTATGTTTTGGTCCCTCAAAATCAACCTCATCTTACACCGCCCTTCAATGATTCACATCGCACATTTCACGTGTGATTGCTAGTCTACATGAGTATTTGAATTTATAATAACATCTAGATGAACATCTAGATGTTGGCCATTGAGTGAGTAAAGAAAAAGATAGATAAAGGAATATATTTGTTTTTAAAAAAGGTGATTGGCCTAAAATGTTACGATGACTATAGAATATGATGCCACCGCCATTGTCATATCCGTCATTTATCGGTTTTAATTTTCTTATCAAAATTTATAGTAGGAGATTTGATTTGGCAAAGACTCTGAAAACAACTTAATGTTGGGGTTTTGTTTGATCCCATAGACTCTTCAGTCTCATGGATGTAATTAAAATATTTCATTTCATTTCATTTCTCACTTTGTATTTTATTTATCGAGAAGATCCAACATTAAATATGGAATAGATTTTACACAAAATTAATTTCATAATTTTTGTGTTCGTATTGAACACTTTTGTTGAATTTTATTTCATTAATCGTTATTGAGCTTACTCTAAATTGTAGTTCAAGCTCTATTTTGAAGCTGTTGCAGACTTCCATTCATGGCATCTTCCTCCTCATCCCAGCAAAAAATTGTGGAACAGGGTCCTCTCACACAAAAGGAAAGATCGGCTACACCTCCAAAACTATATGATGTATTCATCAACCACCGTGGACCTGATGTCAAAGAAACTCTCGCTTTTGAACTTCACAGTTCTCTTCAGGAAAAGGGGTGTCGGGCATTCCTTGATTCTGAAGAGTTAGAATTGGGAGACTCCATCCCTTCTACTCTAAGGGATGCCATATGCTCTTCTTCAGTTCAAATCGCCATTTTTTCTAAAAGATATGCAGAGTCTGCTTGGTGTTTAGCTGAGCTTGTTCTCATGTTAGAAACTAAAGCTAAATTTATTCCTGTGTTTTACGAAGTACAACCATGGGAGCTCCGCTACATCGAAAGTGGGGTGTATGCGAAAGCATTTTCTGAAAATGAAAGGAAGGGCAGATACCTCAACGACCTTGAAACTTGGAAAAGAGCCCTCAACACTGCTGCATCGTTCTCTGGCTATGAATTAAAATGCCGTAAACACTACCAGTAAGACATTGTTATTTCATTTTCTGGTTTATTATTATTATTTTCTTTTCTGACATTGGTATAGTAATAGAAAACCGCCTTTGGATAAACCTGTGTTTTTTCTTCTATTGCAACAAAGTATGGATTACGAAGTTTGATCCAAAATGCCCACGCAATAAAACATTTCACAGGTTTTTCTGGACTGTGGAATACTTAAACTTTAAAGATTGATTTTAGTTTAGCAGGAACTATTTCTCATAAAAATTGGTTTTTCTATTGCAAAATTTTCAGTTATTTTTACACAAAAATAGTGTCAGCTGTGCAACAAGAAGTGGAAAGAAGAAAGCCTTTAGATGTTGCAAAACATGCCGTGGGACTTGATGAACTTGTGGAAGATTTCGAAAGCCAGTGCGGACAGAATGGAGAGGAGGAGAAGTTTAAGATCATCGGCATCTTTGGAATGGGAGGGTCTGGAAAGACCACCCTGGCCAAAGAATTGTTCAACCGCAGACGGTTAAAATACAATGGATCATGTTTTCTGTCTGATGTGAGAGAAGCATCTGCCAAAGGTGAGTTGACTACTTTGCAAACTAAGATACTCAAAGATCTTGTCAATGAAGGTCATTCCAATTTTCAGAGCATAGCCAAAGGAACAACCTATGTCTGACATCGCCAGCCATTCATGATTCTTTATGGTTCTAGATAATATCGATAACCTATACCAGTTAGATGCTTTGTTGTTTGAAGATGCCCTTGGTTCAGATAGTTTGGTAATTGTCACAATTTGTGACGAAAGGGTGTTAACACATGCTAGAATTACTATCCGTTATAGTTTGAAAAACATGGATAGACATCATGCCATAGAGCTCTTCTCTTGGCATGCATTCAACCAGCCCAATCCAGTCAATGGATTCGAGGAGTTGGTTGATAGCTTTGTGCACTTGTGTGGAGGTTTACCTTTGTCTATCAAAGTGTTGGGTGGGCATGTTTCTGGTAGTAATGATATGAATTACTGGTAGCTAGTATTGAAGGAAGTTAGAAAAAGGCTTCCTGATGGCGTAAAACAAATACTCAAAATAAGTTTTGATGCATTGGGCAATGAGGAAATCTAGATCTATTTGGACATTGCATGTTTTTTCATTGGAAAATCTAAGAGTATGTCTACAAAAATATTGAAAGGGTCGGGATGGAACGCCGAGCTTGCACTTTAGAATCTAAAAGATAAGTTTCAATTACTAGATAATTCCAATGGGTTTTACTCTTGGTAGAAATTACCGATAATTCCAAAGATGGGTTTGATGTGTAGAAATTACTGATCATTCTAACACTCCCCCCTAATTTCTACTATCAACAACTAATTACATCAATGTTTACAATGCCCAAAATTTCTCTTAGATACTCAAATTGTTCTTGTGCTAATGCCTTTGTGAATATGTCTGCAAGTTGCTCCTTTGATCTACAATGTTGTAGAATGAGTTCTCCATTGTTGACCAATTCTCGAGATGAAGTGATATCTAGTGTCAATGTGCTTTGTCCTCTTGTGGAAAACATGATTCTTTGATAGTGCAATGTGGACTTGTTGTCACAATAGATTGTTGTAGGCTCCTCTTGCTCATGCATTAGATCCTTCAAGATTCTTTGCATCCAAACTGCTTGACATGCTACTGATGTACCTGCTACATACTCTACTTCTGCGAGAAATAAGAAGAGATAGATTTATCTCATATTATTCTGAAGAGAACAATGCACACGTCCAGTTTATATATAGATGACAAAACCGAATCGACTCCCTAACTATGCTGGGAAGATCCACAAAAGTGGCAGAGAATAATGTGATAACAGGATAAGAATAGACAGCTAAGAAATAACCAACGTATCCTATAGCTAATAAACAACGTATCCTAACATTCCCCCCCTTATTACATTATTCTTGCAAATGTGACCTCTGAAAGATTCAAATTTCACTTTTCCAAGAGATTTAGTGAGAATGTCAAAGAACTTGTGCTTCAAAGAGGACAAGATCGAGCTGAATTTGATGGTTCAAGACGTGCTCTCGAATGAAATGGCAGTCAATTTCAATATGCTTTGTTCGTTCATGAAAGACTGGATTCTGCACGAGCTTCAACACACTCTGATTGTCGCAATAGAGAATAGGTGACTATTTTTCAGGAATTCCTAGGTCATCCAAAATGCGACGTATCCATATCACTTCGCACACAACTCCTCGTGTGGCGCGATATTCTGCCTCTGTGGATGAGATAGAAACAACATTCTACTTCTTGCTTATCCACGAGATTGGTCCAGATCCGAGATGAAATATGTATCCTGTAGTTGACTTCCTATCATCAACAGTGATCCAAAGATGGTCCGAGTCGACATATCCCCGTAGGAAGAATTGATCATTCTTTTTATATTCCGCACCATAATTAGTTGTTCCTGACATATCTCAAAACATGCTTTGCTGCATTCCAGTGACATTTCTTTGGCTCTCGCATGAACTCGGAAAGATAGCCGACAAGCAGATAGCAGATCTGGTCTCGTGTATGTCAAATAGATGAGCCCTCCAATCAATTGCCTCGTAGAGAGTAGATCTACTTGAGGTGAGTCCTGAATCTTGAAAGTTGCAAGCCTTTTTCCATGGGAGTGGATATAGGTTTACAATCAGACATTCTATACTTTTCCAGGAGTGTCTTGGCGTACTTTGTCTGGGAGACAAAGATGTGATGCTCCTTTTGCCATATTTCCAAGCCAAGACAAGAATGTAGTAGCCCCAAATCTGTCATGTCGAAGGTTCTTTTTGAGATCATTCTTTACAATATCAACCTGATCTTCTGAACTACCAGTGATCACAAGATCATCTACATAAACAACCAGAATGATAATTTCTTTGCCTACCTTCTTTATATACAATTTGAATCTGAGGGACTACGAGTGAACCCATGCTGCAAAAGGTGATCATTGATCTTGATATACCATGCCCTGGGAGCTTGTTTCACTCCGTAAAGAGATTTGATGAGACGACATACCTTTTTAGGCTGATTTTCATCAACAAATCCTTCAGGTTGGGTCATGTATACTTCTTCTTTCGATCACCATTTAGGAAAGCACTCTTGACGTCCATCTCGAAAGTCTCCATCCTTTCGTGCCGCAAGTGCACAAACTACCCCGATGGTCTTCATCTTCGCAGTGGGTGCAAATTTTTCTTCATAGTCAATGCCTTCTTTCAGAGCATATCCATTTGCTACAAGTCGTGCTTTGTGCTTGTCGATGGATCCATCTCGCCTTTATATTTTGTCTTCAAGACCCATTTCGCAGCCTATGGGTTTCTTTCAGTAGGCAAATCGACAAGTTCCCATGTCCGATTTTTCATGAGTGAGTCATATTCTGCTTTCCATAGCTTCCTTCCACCGAAGTTTGACCGAGTGCTTCACGAACATTATCCGGCCTCGAGCTATTCATCGCTGAACTCATGAGTGCAAAGTTTACCTCATTTCTTGTTTGACTCCTTGTTTTGACTCCGATGATGTATCTCGGGAGTCATTGCAAATTTGAGTCCTCGATAGTTCTTTGTACCCACTTCGGATGAGAACTTGACCGCTTTTGAGAAGAACTGTGTCGTTGCTGAGGATGATGATGTGGAGTCACATTCTCAGCTTCTCCAAGGTCAACAAATAGTTCTCCCGTAGCATTTCTTTCTCTCGAGTAGTCTCCTCCAGCTCATCATCTGATTCAGAGACTAATCGGTGAGATGTGTTTGGAAGTGAATCTTCTGTTGATACTATTGAGTCAAAGGATGACTCGTCACAAACCACATCCCGACTCTCGTATACTTTCTTTGTCTCAGGATCCATGAGACGATACGCCTTCGAGGTAGTACTGTAGCCAAGAAGGATACACGGGAGTGTTTTTGGCTCTACCTTCTTTCTCTTCTGAGCTGGAACATGCATGTATGCTGTGCAACCAAATACTCGCAAATGAGAAATTGATGGCTTTTTACCACTCCATACCTCTTCTGGCGTCTTGTTCAGTAGAATCTTTGTTGGTGCCCTGTTGAGAAGATATACACCGCTTTGTACCGCTTCACCCAATAATTCTCCTAGCTTTGCAGCTGATGATAGCATGCAATGAGCCATCTCCATCATCATGTGCGATCATGACGCCAACAATGCCATTTTGTCAGGGCGTGTAGGAGCAACAAAGCCGCTTAATGCCGTGATGGTTTAGGAAGGCCAAGAACTTCTTTGATGTGAATTCCCCCTCGATCCGAGCGGAGTAGAAGAAGTGGTTGTCCGCATTCTTCGACAACACGATGATAGAAGTTCTCAAAGTGTCAAGAGCCTCACTTTTCTCGCTTTAGGAAATATACCCACATCTTGCAGAGTGGTCATCCACGAACAACTCGGAAGTATTTGTATCCCGAAAACGGCAGCAATGGGCCGCTTAGATCGGTATGAACTATCTCCGCACACTTCTCGGCATGGAAGGTGCTCGCTTGAAACGGATCTCTATGTTGTTTTCCCCGCAAGACAACCAGGGCAAATAGGCAAGGAACTCGACAATTTGGGTAGTCCACGACCATTGTTTTTGAACTCATCTGGCAAAAGAACCGACCGACAAGTGTCCATATCTATAATGCCATAAGGCAAGCTTGATTCTATTGTTGAAGCGATAAAGCTACCGCAGAAGATGAAACAAAGATCTAAAGCAAATAACTTATCTTTTACAAAGGCTTTAGCAAGAACCGTACTTGTCGGGAGATTAAGCATGATTTAATGCCATTTTGAACAAGAAATTCAACCTTAAGGTGATGATTCAAGAGCCGAGTAATCGACAAAAGATTGCTAGTCAAGCCAGAACATATAGTACCTTTCAAAGTGTACATTTTCGTGGCCCCGCAGGAATGGTCACATTCCCTATTCCTTCTCGCAATGTACTCTTTGTCATCCGCTATCCGAACTCGATCTCCGGGCTGCTCTTCGCGTAGTGAATCAAACAGCCTTCTTGTCACCGACATATGCTTGCTTGCACTGCAGTCTATCAACCAGACTTTCTTCGTAATGAGAAGTTTGAGAGACGAGTACAAGATTCTTACTACAATGGGCTCCTTCTGATGTCTCCTCATCAGATTCATCATCCTCTTGTTGGGCTGCAAGATGTCCTTTTTGCTTTCTCCAAATGGGACGCTGCTTAGACTTTTGAAAATCTTCGCGCCTGGATGTGCTTCAGTATGGCTTCAAGACCCTTGTTTCAAGTCATTGCGCCAACAGTGATCGGTCGTGAGTATTGGTTCTGCAAATGTGACACCATCTCTTTGACTTTTGATCTTTCTATTTGATTGCGCCGATTTGGCTTCTCCTGGGGACCTTTCCGATTCTTCCGCCACGATTAGGCTTTGAGAACAAGGCTTTGTCCCGAGTCTCCCCATGCGATGAAGTGATAGCTTCTTCCCCGCCGCAAAGAAATTCACAAGCTCTTCGAATGTCACTGTTTGTTTAGACACATTCAGTGTTGTAACAAACACTCGAAATTGAGAAGGGAGTGCTCTCAAGGTGATTGGGACGAGTAGTTTATCGTCTACCGTTTCACCGAGCGCCAATAACTCCGATCTCAACTCAGCCACGCGACGCAGGAATTCCTCCACTTTCTCGTCAAACCCCATAGAGAGGGTGTGCAGCTTCGACTGAAGATGAAGAATATTTGTCTGATTTTTGGCTTCATAAATGGTTGCCAACTTGTCCCAGGCCTCCTTGGGTTTCTCCGCATTCCGAACATGCGGTTGCACATCATCACTGATACTGAGCATTATCAGCATCAAGGCTTTAGCACTAGCCATGTCATATTTTACTAGTTCATCGGGGGTCATGGGAGCAGGATTGATCCTCGTGATACTTCCCATAATCCTTCAAACAAAGGATTGTCTTCATTTTTGTCTTCCAGGCCGCAAAATTAGGCCCTTTGAGCAATCGAGCATCGATGTAAGTAACTTCTGAGCAGCATATCATTGTAATAATAAAAAATATTTATTTATTTGAAAAAATTATTACAATTTGGACTCACTGTCGAGAATGACTGGCTTGTAGATGCTCGCGATATTCGCGTGCTGTGAGACGGCGACGCTTTGTAGGGCGTTCTTCTTCGTCGTCACAATCAAGCGCCATATCCGGCTTCTAATTCTTCCCGTACTCACTTTGCTTGGCAGCTGACGTCGAAAAGAAAGTACTCAAGGAGCCCTTCTCGAACAAGTTTGTCGAATGCAAGATTGCCGCAATTTTTAAGCTCGTTCAGCAAGGCAAAGTAGAACCCGGAGCTCTCAGGAGCTTCTCCACGGTGTTCTCTGGCTGGCGAGTTGATGTTGTGGCTTTCACCGTGGGCGACCGTGTTGTTGACGCTTTCAATCGAGTTGTCTACACTCGACATTCGATGTAGTGTAGAAGAGACTGTTGTAGACTCAAAATTACCTCGAAAAACGTGCATGTGCTGCCTTCCTTCAGCAGGTGACTGAGTAACTCTCCACGTCCGGCTGCAGCAATATTGTTTTCGCAGCACACTCTTCCACGCAGCAAAGAATCGCTCTAGAATCTTCTTCGCCAGTAAAGCTTCAGCTTTGCTCCAAGTTCTGGATTGATCTTCAGCTGGATCAATCACACCGGCCGCATCTTCTTCAGCCTCGACCTCCTTTGAACAAATCAGACACCCGTTCTCAGATCTCTGGCTCTGCTGGCTGCTTGGCGGAAATAATCCGCTGGGAATTCCAATCAACCAGACTCGAGCTTTGCTTGCACGGGCTAAATGCAAGGTTTCCACGCCTTCTTCTCACAACCACAGAAACAAACATTCACTCCACAAAAAAAATAGGCTTCTCCTAGCGATTCAGGCAGTACAAATGGAAAGGCCACCCCGGGTTCGAATCCCAATCAGAGGAATCACACTCCTGGATCAGAATTACATTAACGAACGACCATGGATCGAATTACACAAAGAAAATCGACGAGCGACCACGGATCAGAATTACACAAACTTTGGTCGTGGCGTTTCTATGTGCTTTTTTAAAAACACTCCACTTTCCACGTTTCACACGCGGATGCAAAGGCTTTGGGATTCTCTCACGCTAATCTTTACAATGAAGAAGATGAGCGAGTTTCCAAACATGCCAAAATAGTCACTGGTCTGAGAATCTTCCACACAGGGCGAAGGATATTGATGCTGCTCTGATACCAAACTGAGAGCTACGAAAGAGAAATAAGAAGAGATAGATTTATCTCATATTATTCTGAAGAGAACAATGCACACGTCCAGTTTAAATAGGACAGAAGACTGAACTGACTCCCTAACTATGCTGGGAAGATCCACAAAAGTGGCAGAGAATAATGTGATAACAAGATAAGAATAGACAGCTAAGAAATAACCAACGTATCCTATAGCTAGAAATCAACATATCCTAACATGACTTCAATGCCAAGAAAATATTTCATCAATCCCAAATATGTCATCTCAAATTCTTTTTCCATTGCTGATTTAAACATGTTTATAGAAAGATTTCCTGTAAAGATCAAATCATCAACATATAAGCAAACAATTAAAATTTGACCTTGCTCATTGACTTTGGTGTATAGTGTAGGCTCACTAGTACTTCTGTTGAATCCATTCTGTATCATGTATGAATCTATCCTGCTGTACCATGCTCTTGGTGCTTGCTTTAATCCATAAAGTGCCTTCTTTAACCTGCAAACCTTGTCTTCATATCCTTTTACTTCATATCCTAGTGGTTTCACGTACATAAAATTCTTCTTCCAGATAACCATTCAAGAAAGTTGATTTAACATCCATTTGAGAAACCTTCCATTTGTTTTGAGCTGCAATTGCTAGTACCATTCTAACAATATCAAGTCTTGCTACTGAGGGAAAATGTTTCATTGTAATCAATTCCATATTCTTGTGCAAATCCCTTAGCTACTAATCTTGCCTTATATTTGTCAACTTCTCCATTTTCCTTATATTTGGTTTTATAAATCCATTTCACACCTATGCATTCTTTATCCTTAGGTAAATCAACTAGATCCCATGTATCATTTTTCTCAATAGATCCTATTTCATCATTCATTGCATTAATCTAATGTTCTTCCTTAATTGCATCCTCAAAATATATAGGATCTTGGGAAAACAAAGAAAAATTAGACTTGCAAATCTATCCTATCTCCTTGATCATATATTTCTTGTAAGCTTCTAGTCTTTTTGCCTCTTAGTCTTGGTCTCAATGATGCAAGTGTAGGATTTGAGTCATTACTTGTGGACTTGATGATTCTCCTTGCTTAACTTGACTTTGTGAGTTTTCTCCTTGTGATGTTCCTCCTTGCTGATTTGATTGTTCTTCTTGCTCCCCTTGGTCTCCTTGACCTTTTTCTTTTTGATCTTCATATGGCATTGTCATTGTACCTGTAATTGTTTTGTCTATATTGTCATCCCAAGATTCTTCTTCTTTGAATACAACATCTCTACTTATAATAAATTCCTTGGTTATAGGATTAAACAACTTATATGCCTTAGATTGTTCATCATAACCAATAAAAATGCATTTTTCACTTTTATCATCTAATTTACTCCTTGTTTCTTTAGGCACATGTGCATATGCAATACAACCAAATATTCTAAAATGAGAAACACTATGATGCTTACCACTCCATGCTTGTTGTGGAATCATGTTCCTCACAATCTTTGTTGGAATTCTATTCAATATATAAACTACACAAGCTCTGCTTCAATCTAATATTCATTTAATAGATTATTTCCTTTCAACATGCTCCTTGTCATCTCCATGATTATACGATTCTTCCTTTCTGCAACACCATTCTGCTAAGGTGTGTACCTTGTAGTGAACTGCTTCTTTATTCCATGATACCTGTAATAATCCAAAAACTCATTTGACTTGTATTCTCCTCCTCTATATGATCTCAATACTTTGATGGATTGGACACTTTGAACTTTTCAAATGCCTCAGATTTATATTTGAGAAAATAAACCCATGTTTTTCTACTATAATCATCAATGAATGTTAGAAAATAAATGCTCCCCCTAATGATGGTGTTTTCATTGGACCACATATATATGTATGCACAATTTCTAATGGTGCCCGAGATCTATATGACATTCCCTTTGAGATCTATGTTGCTTAGCCAAAATACAACTTTCACATAAGCTCAATGGTGCTTCAATAGAGGTAAACCTCTTACCATTTCATTTTTTTGAAACAAACTCAATCCTTTGAAGTTTAGATGACCATACCTCAAATGCCATACCCATGCTTGATATTGACTTTATGTCTTGAAACTTGCTCCATTCTCCTCCATCATTTCACTTTTTATGCAAAGTGGAAACATTATGTTATTTTCATTTCTAATTTTGCAATCACCATGTTACTTGGGAAAATATCAAATATTTATGCAAACATTATCCTTAAAGACAACTCTATAACCCTTTTGAATAAGTTGTCCCACACTTAGGAGATTATGCTTTAAACCAGGTACAAAATAAACATCAGAATAGTCTTCTTACCAAGTTTTGTTATCACATTAATTGCACCTTTTCCCATGACATCAACTATATTATCATTCCCCAATTTGATTTCTGATTTAACTGATGTATCCATATTCTTAAACAACTCTTTGTTTCCAGTCATGTGATTACTACAACCACTATCTAGAAACCAAATGTTACTAGAACTTTCTTGAGCTACATCACATGTAATAAATACAGACCTTGAATTACTTTAAGAAAAGTTGCATTCTGCTTGCTCATATCAGCTTGTTTCTTTTGGCATTCATTAGCAAAGTGACCATATTTCTTGCAGTAATAACATTGCACATTTGATTTTTCATACCTTTGTGACGCCTTTGATTGTTATTGCGTCCCCTTGAGCTGAAATTTTGATTTCTCCTTCCTCATGGATCTGACTTTGTCTTTCTTCTCTTTGAAAATTGTTTCTTCCTCTTCCTCTTCCTCTTCCTCTTCCTCTATCGCATCGTCCAAATGTCATTTGTGTTTTGAATGCATGCTCTAATGAATTATTGTCATTCCATTTATCCTGTCTTCATAATTCTTCAAAGAACCAACTAACTCATCTATAGAAAATTTAGTCAAATCCTTGGATTCCTCAATTACCACAACAATTGCATCAAACTTTTTAGGCAAACATCTTAAAATATTTTCTACAACATTTTGATCTATTATCTCATCACTAGTATGTCTTATTTGATTAACCAAATCCATAACATGATATGTGAATTGATCTATTGATTCAGAATCTTTCATCTACAAATTTTCAAATTCTTTTCTAAGTGCTTGTAATCTAGCAATTTTTACCTTACTCATACCTTGATATGTCATTTCTAGGATGTCCCATGCTTTCTTGGCTATAGTAGTTGGCTTGATCCTTCCAACAACTGACTCATCCAATCCTTGTGCAATGATATGCAAAGCCCTCTTATTTTTCTACCTATTTTCTTTAAGAATATTCACATCATCTAGAACTCAAGGTAAACTCATCTTCTAATTCATTTTAGCCATTTATAACTATGTCTCGATAATTCACATAAATCAAATGCCAATTTCATTTTAAAAGCCCAAATATCATAAAAATTTTGAAAAAATATTGGTATTATCGGTTGATTTATACTAAACGCCATACTGATAATTTTTTAAAAGAAAATAATACCAATATAAGTTTTCTTTAAAAAGACCTTACTTGTAGACGATAGCTTTCTCGTGATCTTCACCAAAATCCTTTTCCCGAACAAAATCCTTTTTTTAATTGGCTTGCAATGCTTATTAAAATTTAAATTGGAATAAAAGAAAGTTTTCCCAAACTTGCCATCTCCACGCCGACCAACAAAAATCAAAGGGATGCCTTCATGTCCTCTTCCTCCAGATCGCCAATGCTTTAATACCAATTTGATGTGGGCAGAGACAAAAAAATAAAAATAAAAACCAAATGTTGTTGTGCTACGACACAATCAAATTTTATTGTCTTCTTTTCTTATCTCAAACAATTACATTCACCTCCATTTTATAGAGGTCTTTGGAAGAATACATAAATCTCTGGAATCCTCTTTCTTCCACATTAAGCATACATTTTCCTCACAAACAAATCTAGAAGAAATCAGAATGTTTTGGACATGTTAAGCTGGTATGAATTACCATAAAATTCAGTGGGTTTGATGGAGAAATTACCGATCATTCTAACACGAGTCCATTTTAAATGAAAAATTATTTTCGGCTTGATTAGCCTGAAGAAGTGACTATGCTTTGTTCTATGAGTGAAAACAACAAAAGTGAGGATTTTATGAAGACACCAAAATCGTTAAGTGCAATCATCATATATCGTTAAGTGTCTATGATCTACGAGGTTTCTCCATCGGTGAAAGAAGAAAGGAAATTTCACCCATCAACATCATCATCCATCTCTACGGGCACCTTAAACCCCGCATCTTTTGAGGTTGGTTTTGTTTTTATATTTTTACTGCATTAATTTGAGTAGAAAGGTAAAAACATCTCTAAACATGTAAATTCAGGACTACATGAATAAGGCCAGACACGGGAGCCCAGGCCGGACATGGGTTTCTGGGTGTTGGTGACTGCAAAAGAGATCTGGATCTGATCTCTAATGTGTCGCACAAGTGTTGCAAACATTCCTTGTTGATCTCCTCTATGTCACATTTTTAATGTCGAAGGTACCAGTAACTGTAAAATAGAAGTTCACCTATAAAACCCCAAAAAATGCATCAAACCTAAAACAAATATGCAATATGGGGAGTCAAACTGACCTCGGTGGTCACCCCAAGAGTGAAATTATGACCGAGTGCTACATTACATCTTAGAATCCATGTAGTTCGGTGATTTTTTGTAAGAATCATGCCCTAGGATTCCCTTGTGAAAGTGCACTTCATAGTAGGTTGTAACTAGATGTAGTAATGTAGTATAATGTGTGGATGTGATTAACTAAAAATGGAAATATGGATGCTAGTAAATATAATCTAGGAGGACATGTAAATGAAATAAAGAAGCATGTAAATGAAGTAATAACTAATATAATAAAATTAAAACCCCAATATGCAAGAAAGATAAGGAAATAACTCAAGTGATTTGATGAAGTGACGAGATTGTGTCGTAGGTGTGACTGGAAAATAAGGAAGTAGGAATTACTATGCAGGATCCCCAAAAATGATGGATCTGGGTTTTTTCTCTAGACTGGGGTACTTGGAGAGGGATTAGGGAACCTATGGGCACTCTGGTCTCTGACGATGGGTGCCCTATCCGTGGAAAAGCTCTGGAACTACTTTTCACGGGCTCGACATATGGTCTAAAACCCTCACTATGTGTCACATTAGATTTTTTGTCTCACTTCAAGTTTCTCTTTTATTCCAAGATGAGGGAAATACCTACAAAACAATAACAAGAATCAATCCCTAAAAATAAAAATGCATATGAAAGGGTCAGAATGACATCCATTGCCACAATGGTGGTCTTACTAATTGAGCATTGCACTACATTCCAAACCCAAATGTAGTTCTATGTGTGTATGTGTGTGTGATCATGCCCTAGGTTGCTCTTGTTCAGTCACACTTTTTGATGTAGCGAGCTAACTATGTGTAGAAAAATGTAATAAATGGTGCATGGAATAGAATAAATCCTCCCCTATGTTGTGTGTGATGTAGATGACCCAAGCTTTGTCCCTTGTGATGGAGCTATGTGGATGGAATGATCTCTAATGCAATAGATGGATGCAACTCTAGGTGGAGTGATAGTAGTGATAGTGCTTGGTCCCTCATTATGGTCTCATAACTTTATATTTATAGGTTTCTCTTGATCTAATTTCGTAATTAACCTCGAAATGGCTGACCATTAAAAAGATAAAGACCTCAAACGGCTAGAAAGAGCCCAAAAAGTGGTGGGAAATTTCAAAAGGATCGGGGCGCCCATGGTGGGACCAGGATGCCCATGGGTGCCCCAATACTAGCTGCATACCCCGATTCTAGCTAAAATGACAAAATATGGCCGAAACTGATTGGGCATGTGTGTGGTGGAGGTCGGGAATGATGCTGGAAATAAATAAAAATGGCCAAGGGATGGGGGTTAATTAGTACCTTATTCTCTTAAAAACCTTCTAAATAGTAGTATGAGGCTGAGACTAAATATAACCCAAATTGCTTGATTTTACATCTACATTTTCCCCCACTTTATGTTGGTGAGCGGAAAGCTCGGTAACATAAAGTAGATAGAGATGCGTACCTAAAACCATGTAGATCGATGAAGAAGGTATGCTGAAGGACTAGAAAAAGCATGGAATGATAAAAATATGATGGAGCATGGAAAATAAAGATGAAAAATACAAAAAGAGTGATGAGAGCGAACCTAGGGTGGAAACGTGTGTATAGTTGTTGTTGTGTGTACTTGCATGGTTAGTATGCAAGGTGTGTCACTGCGAAGTGTTTTTTTTTCACCATTGTTGTTATTTTATGTTGCCCCCAATTTGACTTTATTTCTTATACGGTTTTACCTACAAGGAGAAAACGATCAAGTAGTCAAATATATATGTATGTATGTGTAAAAATGCAATGTGAAAGACGCATGTAAATGTAAAGTAAGCAAAAATGAAAAATGTAAATGGAACATGTGCACCTGATCCATGTCGATTAAAAAGGGTATAGAAGGATATCTTGTACAGATAGGGTTTTTTAATGCCCATTTTCCCACATGACAGCAATAAAAAGGAGTTTTCAGGCCATTCCTCTTTGTGGCCTAGAGAAGAAAATAATAAAATAGAAGGCAACGACTTAGCATTCATATTTTGTGTAATATTTTAATAAATAATTATTAAATAATAAGGGGGTTGACTTAGCAAAAGAAAAAACAATAATTAAAAGGTTGATCAAGAAAATGAAAAGGTCAAGGGTCATGTCTTTTGACCTTTGGATATTATAAATAGGGGATTTGGGGTTCATTTTAGCATGACATTTTGAATATTGAAATCTGATATTGTGAGATTGTTTCTCATAAAATCCTATTGGGATGTCAAACCCACTAGAGGTCCATTCAAGGGATGAAACCCTCTTGAATTGACTTAAAACATTTGAGCTTTCATTGAAGATTATTCAATTTCATGTTATTTTGTAAATCTGATTCAAACTGTGCAATTTCCTTGAAATGTGACTTGCCTATGTGCTTATAATTAATTGTTTTGAGCAAATAAGTCGAGTTAATTCATTCAAATCTGATCGCTTGGGTCTAAAAAGGCTTAAACTACACTTTACACATTTTTATGCAAATTTGAGGCCAAATCAAATTAGATAGAAGTGTTGTGATTTGACAGTCTACAATTAATTTCTAGAAAATATTAAAAATATAATAATAACCCCAAAAGGTTTATTACAGTGGTATCAGATCATTTTCCTCTAAGGCTTGGACGATATTCAGTTGATGACATCATGGCGGGACAAGAGACTTTCATGGAAGTGGAATAACTCTTCAAAAAGTACCAAACTCTACTAGTAGACATCCGTAATGCCATGCCATTTCTAGATTTCATAAGATGGGAAATCAGTATTCTAGGTGAGCATGTGCTTGAAGAGGAAATAAATGGCCATAAAGACCTCCCACAAAAGGCAAATAACATAAGAGATAATGATGGAGGACCATTCAAGGAACGAGCTAAAGAAAAGAATACAGCAGCCCCACCACCATTGTTCTGAATGATCAACATTGATCATTGCTTAGATCTCTATGCAAATGATAAATTTAAAAGTTATGAACAAGAAGCAATAATGGAGGAAAGAGAAGAAGAACGAGCCAAGAAGAATGACTCAGCCCCTACCTCCGTCAATTCTCCAAAAGTAAGTATTAATCAATGTCACATTAATCATGATAATGTTGCATTTGATAAAATTGAGGAGAACATGGATGGTAAACAAGAAGCTATAATATTGGGAGTGGATAAAACTCAAGATGGGGATGATAAAGAACAGCCCGCTGGTCCGTTAATCATAATGGACAATGAAGACGAAGAAGTGAACTTGGAAATGAGTCTCCAAGTCACTCCAGAGGTATGTGAACAAGGTCCGAGGATCGTCTCAGATATGTTGCTTCCCAGTATGCAATCACAAAGAGCTAAGAGGAATCATGGTATGTACTCCACTCTTAGATTGGTTGATCATCCTTTCGATATGGTTATGTCGAAAGATTTCCTTGGAGTTGTGTTAGTCCTATGGGGATATGGAAAAAGAAGAAAACTCCTCATAAAGAATATGATGAAAAGGCTGAACCATACCAATCATGCAAGCTTGAGGCGGAAGAGCACATATGGAATGAGCACTATTTATTTGATCTGGGCATAAGGGTGAATTTATGGTGTTCTGAGCTTGTCATTACAAGCTTTAATGTTGCTGGTTTGGAACAGCAGTATCACACATTATTTCAGATTTTTTGTGGATTCATTCAAGGTGTGAAGGTTTCCGAACAATGCCAAAGAAGAATCCCTCTTTTATCATGGACAACAAAGATCTCCATGCAAGGTATGAGTTCCTTGATATTTGTTAATGAATTGTTAACATCCAATGGTGGCATCCATAATGATGAAAGGAAAACAATGAAGAAAAAATCTAAGGGAGAAAAATTGGAGCTCCTAAATTATGAAGAGAGCTTGATGGTTGAAGTTATTCATTCGTTGCCCAAAGGAGGCAATATAGGGCAGCCAAGGTCTGAAATTCATGAGCACCCGAACACACAAAATGGGCAGCCAAAGGCACCAACTAATCACAGCCCCACTAAAGCACAAGAATGTAAGCAATCATCAAGCAAGGAGAAGGGGAATTATGCCTCATCACTTTCTCATCTACTGCTGCCTTGTGACCAACATGCTTCAAGAATAGGAAATGTCTCTTGCAAAAACAAAGGTATGGATGATTGTTTCTACATTGATGCTGCCATAAATTCTGGTAAGAGGTCTCATTTCAAAATCAGTATTATATATGTGGGAGCAAAGGAAAGCACAAATAATTCCAGGAAGATCAAAGGAAAAGAGGAGATATGCATATGGAATAGGGATGAAAAGATGAGTTGTTATCTTCATGGCAAGACCAATGGCTTATTGGGAAAGGTAGCAATTTTCTTATTCCATATTTCCTATAAATTAGCTGATATATATGCTTTTGGAAAGAAAGAATGGAATCAAAGCATCTTGCACAATGAGAAGGACATTGGTAACAAATGTATGCATGTTGAAGAAATAAGGGACAAATCAGATTTGAGGAACAACATTCACCTTCACCATGAATCGTTTAAAGAACATGAAGGAAGCATGAATTTCATGATCACCCAAAGTCATCACTCACCTGGCATAGAAGGAAATGAGGCTTTGAATGAAGAAAATAATGTTGTTACAAAACTTAGAATTTATGAGTTTGTAGATGTTGGGAGCAACCCAAGAAAAGGGAATAATTTGGGGTGCCATTTTGCACACGATGCTCCATATGTGCCAACTTTCATCCCTATGGGAATTTTAAAGGAAGGATGGAACACATGGACCATCCCTTGCATGGTAAGTAATTTATTTTCAGATTTTGAGCAGCAGTTGTGGTGTTTGGTTAATGTGATTTCAGAGGAGGATGTATGCATGACCACAAACTTATGGACTTCAAGAAAAGGTATGGGAAGAGTTAAGAGACATGGCATGAATACTTTCCAAAACATTTTATTTTCAGTGGTGCATATGAGTTATTTTCAGATTACTACTATTAAGGATGAAGCCTTAGTCCCTTGGAAGCCATTCTCATTCACCAGCCTGCATAGCCACATGTGGATTAGCTCACAAGAAGGTTCAGTCAAAAGGCATAATAATTTTCAGTTTATAGCATCCTCGGCATATGAAAGAAGATCATTTCCAGCCCCTACAACACTATGGAGGAGTTGGGATCAAGAAAGGATAAGGTATGAATTGGGTTTGCTAATCAATTATGATGCATTGTCAGCTGTATTTGGAAAATTTTGAGAGGAGAGAGATGTTATGCTTCAAGGTAACATCTGCAAGCACAATATGATAAAAGAAGTTGAGATCTTCATTATTCGATTGATGGATTTACGACATATGAATGTTATTATGGTCTGCCTGATTGGGTTGGAGAGGACAGCCATTACTTTACGGATCCACAAAAAGAAAATGCTTGATTACAAACTCGAACAAGGGAGCCATCAAATGCTTGAAGATTGTGAAGACTCCATAGGAAAAAAGATAATGGCAGGATTTCAAGGAGTGTTATTAAACACTCATGTTTTTACGAAGGAATTTTCTCCTTGTATGGATACACAGAAGAAGACAACAAGGATCACATGGGACCCAGGTGTTTGTAATTTCTTGAGGGAAAACAATCTTTAGGGAGGAGGACTATAATGTCCCTTTTTCCCACATGATAGTGAAAACGGAGTTTTCAGGCCATTCCTCTTTGTGGCCTAGAGAATAAAATAATAAAAAAATAAGGAAACAACTTAGCATTCATATTTTGTGTAATTTTAATAAATAATTATTAAATAATAAGGGGGTCGACTTAGCAAAAGACAAAACAATAATTAAAAGGTTGATCAAGAAAATGGAAAGGTAAAGGCTCATGTCTTTTGACCTTTGGATATTATAAATAGGGGATTTCGGGTTCATTTTAGCATGACATTTTGAATATTGAAATATGATATTGTGAGAATGTTTCTCATAAAAACCTACTGGGACGTTAAACCCACTAGAGGTCCATTCAAGGGATGAAGCCCTATTGAATTGACTTAAAAAAATTGAGCTTTCATTGAAGATTATCTAATTTCATGCTATTTTGTAAACCTGATTCAAATTGTGTAATTTTTTAAAAATGTGACTTGCCTATGTGCTTAAAAATTAATTTTTTTGAGAAAATAAGTTGAGTTATTTCATTCAAATTTCATTTTTAGGTCTAAAAGGCTTAAAATACACTTTACACAAATTTCCATGTAATTTGAGGCCAAATCGAATTAGATAGAAGTGTTGCGATTTGACAGTCTACAATTAATTTCCAAAAATATTAAAAATATAATAATAACCCTGAAAGGGTTATTGCAGCGGTCTAACACCATAGGCCGAAGAAGTATAGGGAGGAAATTCTCGAAACAAGTACTTTCCGTTGCTTGAAGCGAGAGAGATGGCGGTGACCTTGGAGGATGTGTACTATATCTATCATCTACCAATAGAGGGAAATCCCATGGTGTGGGGTAGACCAAGGCCGAGGGATAGACTAAGGTTGTTTTCGGATGTGGTGGATGCACCTCGTGATAGAATGAGGATAGATTTGGGGGTATACTTTAGAGGGTCATATGGTGCGGGCTCCTTTACTATTGTGTTCATTAATTAGCTGTGTTTTATTCCTAGATGGTGGAGGTCGGTGGTTTAGCATTGGATTGGTGGAGGTAGTACATGCGATGTGGCAAGAGGAGACAATGTTTTCATGGGCTTTAACAATATTAGCTCAATTATATAGTGATTTTCATAGAGTTGCCTATGGTAGAGGTGGGAGTATTAGAGCGGGATCTTGCTACGGATGGGGAGTTATGATCATATTGTTGTGGGGAGACCGATTGGTATTAGGAACAATGGCGAGTGGGAATCCTTCTATTTATGGTTGATGGATGACCGGGGAAGGCAGAGCATTTAGGTGACCTATATTGGCATCGTCGACATATTGACGAGTTACTGAGCATGGGATATTACTTGGCAACCGTATCATCAATATGAGGTGTGGGATGGAGATCACGAGACATTTAGGAGGTTATTCTGAACTCCATATTATTTGGTTAGGGTCGACCATGCACGGTAGAGTGAATACTGCTTGTTTTGGATCGGAGTGTTGCACCGAGTTTGGGATAGTGCACAAGCATACTAACATGCTGCCATATTTTTCTTAGACTACATAAGAGACAAGTGTCTAGGGGTGCAGTGATTCTTGAGGCGGTGGCGCAGCGAGTTTGGATGAGGTACCAATGATTGCATGGGTGACATTACAAGTGGTAGAGGACCCAAGGATAGTACGGGGATATGCGAGTGGTGGGCACATATTAGACCAAGATCTTGTTGACATGTCCACAAGGGGGAATGAGATTTGTACATGGTCAACGACATGTATTCAAGTGGATACCCTAGGGACGAGGAAGTAGTGGTAAATCATCCGAACCACAAGGCTAGGAGGAGGAGGCACAGAGGGCACCACTTGTTATTATTTTAGGCGATCCACTAGGATAATAGCCGGTGGTACAGCGTTAATGCAGATCCCAGAGAGGCAGGATGTAGATGTGATGGAGGTAGATGATACTTCTTTGCCACTACAGACAATGTATCCATCACAGGAAAATATACCAAGGCCTTTAGGTGGGAGTGGATCGGGAGTAGGAGGAGATTGAGGAGCGAGGAGTGGATGAAGGAGTAGGAAGGGATGGAGGAGTAGGAGATTGAGATCAAGGTAGATGGGGCCTCCTAGGAAAATTCCATAACAACAATATCGAGGACTTGATGGCTGAGATGTGATATTATGAGGATATTGTGATACATGAGTGGCCAGATTATGTACGCTATATAGATTATGTAGCCGACAGAGAGTGAGTCAAGGATCTGGAAAGAGATCGGGTTGGAGACCGGATCGATCCACAACTTCTAGGAGCACTAGTGTTGCACAACCTCCTCTAGTGGGGATGATACTGGGAGTTTGGCACCTTGATGAGTGTCAGTATATTGTATCATATGTATTTTTTCAGATATTTGATGACCAACATGGTCATATTTTTTATGTATGTATATGGACGATTCATGATATATGATTACCATTTTTGATGATTTTTGTATTATGGCATGTACATGTAGTGAGATATTGTATGATGATTATGATGATTAGTTTTTGACGGATATGTATATGGATGCTTATCATTTTGGATGTATAGTGTATGTTATGGGACATTTTTGTGATGATGATTATATTGTATATGATGAGATGATGTGATTTCTTGTGATGATGATTGATGATTTTGCTTTATTATGATGATGATAATGTTTAATGTTTTAGTGATTATCATGATGAGTGTGTGATGTGATAATGAGATAGTGTTTAGATGATTTGGTTCATGATGGCTTTGATGAGAATATTATCTTTATTGTGGATGGTGTGATGATGTGTACTTAAAATGTTGATTTTTACATGTTTATATATGTGATGAAATTTTATTTTATTGTGGTTAATCATAGTGATGGCAATGTAGTTTAATGATAGATGGTATTAATTTGTAAGTATTATTTGATGATTGTCATAATGTGAATGGGATCATAGTTATTATTCATTGTTATTGTGATGGCATATGATATGTAGATGATTTATGTATGATGTGATGTGTTAGATTGTAGGCTTATGTTAGAGATGGATGTTGGTATTTACAATATGTATGATTGATGAGATGAGGATGATGAGATAGTGACTATGTGTTAGATGTAGATTAGGATTTTGGTCATGGATCTTGATGCATGGATGGATGTATAATTTGTTTATGTTATTAATGTAATATATGGTATTTACAAAGGAAATGGGTGTCAAATGTTCTCGAATTTTGTACAAATATTTATAATATAACCATGATGTTAAACGTGACAGGATATCAAAGAGAAGGGAGAGTGGTAGTGAACAAGTAATAATGAATGTAAATAGAGGGGTGGAGAGAAATAAAGGCCTCAGGATCTTACAAGGGTTGCATTTCTTGACAGCTTGACTGAGACTCCTGAAATCTATTTCCTGGATGTGGTCATGGACAATGTGACCTTAGTTGGGATCGGGATAAATATTCCTAATCATGATAGATCCTATGTGGTGTAGGAAGGATCAACAAAATTCTGCATTTAGAGAATGGATAAGGTGGATGAGGATGAAAATTGGGAATAGGGATACAAGTGATGTAGGGATGAAGGGGTAGTTTTCCCCAGTGTGCATGTGTTAGTGTCATAGAGTGCTAGTAGACAGATGATCAGATTTACCATAACACTGAAACCGGTTTCACTATGGTACTCTCCCAAGGTGCCACTAAAGTGGTTTTCACCATTGGACGGATTTTATTTATTTTTGATGTGGAGCATTAGCCACTTAAGCATAGAAGCGGTGAAGATGTATGATATTCATGGGCTCATCCAACTCGTACCTATTTAGAGTGGCAAGCTTATAAGCACCTGAGCTGAATTTAGCTATGACAACATAGGGTCTGAGCCAATTTGGTTTGAACTTTCCCTTCTTTTCTCAATCGACATTAGTGTTGTGTTGATTTTATTTGAGGACTAGGTCACCAACTTAAACTCACGATCCTTTACACACTTTCTATAATGATGGCAAAGGTGATTTTGATAGGATTTGAGGTGGTCCAGGGCTTGGAGGAATTTCTCATCGATAAGTTTGAGTTCTTGAAGGTGATGGACATGGTAGTCTTCATCATCAATGAGGTGTTGGAGGGAAATGCATAGGGATGGGATTTTGATCTCGACAAGAAAAATTACTTCGGTTCCAAAGACACGAGATTACGCGGTGGTTTTGGTGGGAGTGTAGATGGAGGTGCGATAGGCCCACAAGGTGGGATATATTTGTGTGTGCCAATCTTGTCTTGCTTGATTCACTATTTTTCCAAGAATGCATTTTAGTGTCTTGTTAGATGTTTCCAATTGGCCATTGCCTTGTGGATAATAAGGAGTGGAAAACTTGAGTTTAATATGGAATTTGTCACAAATTTCATGGATATCTTAGTTTTTGAATGATTTACCATTGTTTGTGATGAGTTTGGATGGGATACCGTAGCGGCAGATGAAATGGTTAAGGATAAATTTGGATATTTGTTTTCCGGTGACATAGGTGAGTGGCATGGCTTGAACCACTTAGTGAAGTATTTTGTGGAAGTGATAATGAGCTTGTGGCCATCAGATGAAGTGGGGTTTAATTTTTGCATGAGATCGAGAACCCGGTGGAAAAGGGCCATGGGATAGTGATGGGTTATAAGGCTTGTGATGGTGTGTGGATGAGGTCAGAATGTTTTTGACATGGGACACATTTGCGGACATATGAGCATGCATCTTTTTCCATGTTTGGCCAATAATAACCAGTTCATAAAATCTTTTTGGATAGGGCCATACCACTAGTGTGAGCATCGAAAATTCTGTGTGAACTTCTTCAAGTACTGATTCGGCCTCTTGGGGATTTAAGCATCATAGCGAGTTCCATCAAAGCTTCTACAATAAAGGGTATCACGAGGATAGTGAAGCGGGAGGCTCATTGGATGAATGATTTATGATGGTTGTAAGGGAGATTTGGTGGAAGGGTATGATCATACAGATAAGTGCAGATGTTGTGGTACCAAGGGGAATTGGAACCAACAATCTCTAAAACCATCTCCGACTCAAGAGTATCATAAGCTGGGATTGTTAGTTTCTCAACCAAAAATTGCAATTGAGATGCATCGGAGGGCACATCTAAAAGAGAGACAATGTGTTGAGCAAGAAAAATATGACACTAAGGAGAGGGCACACAGAGAATATTCATGCACGAGTAGCAAGGCATATCTGAAGGCACGAAAGGATAGGGAAGAAACCACGTGTGAAAGATAGATTAATTTTGGACTTAGCCATTTTCATGGTTACGGGCTATTTTGGAGATAGTGTACCACCTCTTTGTCATAGAAGCTGCAAGAGATTAAAAATTACTTCGGTAATATCATTTGAATCTTTTAGCCTATGATTATTTTATCTCTCATCTTGAAGATGTATTCTTAAAAATTCTCGCTTTCTGAGAAGATAGGCACATCATGAATCTCAAAACTCTTTTCATACTCCTCTTACTTCATTAATACCTCCTTGATAGGGACATTAAGCTTAATATTTTGAAAATCTTCAAGTTTATGAAAATATGCATTCTACATATTGGATTCCTCCTCAAGTTTCTCCTTAATGGAACCAATAGATTATAATTCTATCTCAATTTTGGAGTACACAAAGATTGTGACTTTAATGGTATCCTTTCCTTATGAGATGAGCCTATTGAGAACATACACTAGTCGTGTGATCCATGTTGCCAATTCTCTCCATCCTTATCATAGTTTTTGATTCTATGAATGTAAGTGAGGGGGAGATGATTAGATAGGTTGACTTATTTTCTATATTAATGTAAAAAACTTATGAACTGTAATCCTTAGTTTCCTTGTCCTTGTCCATTTTTTGAAATGGGTGCCAAGGACGACCTACAAATATTGCTTCACTCCTTCCCTTATGACCTTCTTAGGTGGAATTTAGAAATATGATAGTATAAATATGTTATCTTATCTTCATTCTTACCTATGAAGGAACTAACACTTCAACATGATTTTCACATCCCTTATCTATTATGATTCTAGCAATTATTTTTGGTTTCATTGTTGTTATAGAAGAGGGCTATCTTGATTATAAAACTGAACTAAATATCCTCTAGAAGGACTATTTTCTTCCTTCTCTTTGAGGACACACTACTAAACCAATTAGGAAATTACAGATCTCCTTGATTTCAAAATCTCTCTTTAGATTTTCTACATTAATGGAATGTATGCCATGGATAGGTGTGTCTTGAATTCAAGGTGAGATCTAGAAAGGAAGGTCATTAATCATCAATAATCGGGAGTGTACTCTTAAGCATCATTCACTATGATGTGATCCCCTCAATAGGATACCTAAGCATTTTGATTGGACTGTTATGATATGAATGAGAAAGAAAACAAGAGTATATAGCTCCACTCAAGATTGAATATCAATGTAGGTTGAAAATAGTGAAGAATATTGTACAAGGGAGAAAGGGAAAAGATAAGGTAAGTTATCTACTAAAGGTGATGATATACATACAAGCACAAACATCAAAGAAGTAATAAGAGACCCTAGAGAAATGTTTGCATAACTAGAGAGAAGTGTAAATGATCATTAATTGTCTTGAATGGGTAGTATTCTTGAGATCAATCATGCATATTTTTGGAGAAATGCTAAGGTAAGATTGTTCTTGAGTCACATGATAGACTACATCATTGAGTATATAGATTTGATCAAATGAGAATCAATCAAGTATAAAGGTACAAGAAAAAAGAGTTGGTACATCATAATATCTCGAAAGTACATTAGCTCAACAATATGTGTATCAAACCCCTTTTCTCATTCAAATGATAGTAAAAAATGGAGTATGGGGCTTATATTGAATTCTACTAGAATGTGGGAGGATGATGGATTTAAATGTATTCTAGATCTGATTTGGAACATTGTGCATGTGATAGGCATGACTAGGAATAGGTATGAATTTTGAATTTTTAGGGTTTCTACATGACTCTATAAATTGTTTAGGGTCTCATAATAGTGTTAAGGGTGTCATATCAATGTTTAGGATGTCGCATTAGTGAATAGTGTGTCCCAAATGTATTATTGGTGGTGACACATTAGTGTTTTATGTCATATCAATATTTCATTGTTTAGGGTATCGTATTAGTTTTTAAGATATCATTTGATTGTTTACGGTGTCATATTAGTGTTAATTTTTCCTAATTATGTTATTTAGGATAAACCTTAAATTCTAAACCCTCAACCTTAAGTCATAAACCCTAAAGCTTGAACCCTAAGTCCTAAACCCTAAACCCTAAACCCTAATCCTTGAACCATAATCCCTAAACCTTATACCCTAAACCCTAAATTTTGAGGTCTAAACCCTAAACCCCAAACCCTAAACCCTAAGTCCCAAAACCCTAAACCTTGAACCTTATACTTTAGAAAATAATTATATTTTTCATTATTATTATTAATTAAATATTTGAAATTGTAAGAAAAGGTGGCAATTTGATGTCATACCTATTACCTAAGACTTTGTAAATAGGAATAGATCTATGTTCTTGATATACACAAGGATATCATGAAACTTTATCTTAAGTACAAATATATCGAACAATTGTTTAAAAGCATGTTTTCAAAACGAATGGCGTGGTCAAATATTTTATTTAGTATATACACACTAAATAATAATGTGAACTAGTTTATTATTATGGTATTATTGTATTCACGTATTTGTTAATAAATGATAGAGGATTCGGTAATTTCTACAATTTGTGTGTATTAATCACTGGTATGAGACTAGTTAATTATGTTGATATTATGTTGGTATTGGTTAGTTGTAATTTCATTTCTCTTATTTGTGTTAAATTAAATAGAATAGGAAAAGTTTGATTTCTAGATGCATTATAGTTGCAAAAATTGCGAATGTGGAGATCATTTGTGTGTGTGTGTGTGTGTGTGTGTGTGTGTGTGTGTGTGTGTGTGTGTGTGTGTGTGTGTGTGTGTGTGTGTGTGTGTGTGTGTGTGTGTGTGTGTATATATATATTATTAGTTGTTAAATATTGGTAATTGTAATGTTGTGAATTTTAGTTTAGATGCACATTATTAGATATTGTTGTAGAATATTTCCAAATTAGAGAGATATTGTGGATCACAAACAAGCTTACTCTCGTGTACTAAAACCAAATTCAATATAACACATGTCGAATTATAAATTTATCGAAAAACTATTTTTAAATGATGCAAGATTATGTGTATAACAAAATGAAACAAATATTTTATATCACCAATATAATTATAAACATACCAATATGCAAATCTTTATCTAATACAACATATATTTCTATTTTAACTATTCATAGATATAAATATATATTACTTCAATTAGTAACCATGATAACTTTCTCGAAGAAAAGCATATTTCAAATAAAAGTTTGCAAGAAGTTTTTAAAAAGTATGGCCATTGTTCAACTATGAATGAAGATAAGAAATGGCTGGCAAATTCAGCATCGATTGACTATTTCTAATTTAAGACCAGCAATGCATTTGAATACCCGTTGTGTGGCTTAAGCTGAAATAACTAAACTGATTTGCTCTATGTATGAAATGCTTCATTTAATCACTAAAAATAGTGTTTGATCTTATTGATTTAAATGTACATGTCCGTGTGCACAAAACTGAATTCAATCATGTAAATTAGTTCTTTCTTTGTGAACAAAACTGAATAAACCATTATAAAATATATATAGAAGATAATAATGGACAATTAATATGATGTTTTTCAATAAGAAGCTTGTGTCTAGTGTATTGCTCATGGTGGTAAGAGCTGTTTTTGAGTAAATGAGTAAAGCTATGATGGACCCTTCTTCACCCAAATGGACACCATATGATAAGCATTTAACACAATAATTACTTTGAGCACATATTATATATCTCTCTCTCCCCTATGATGGACCCCCTTCACTCAAAAGGACACCATGTGATAAACATTCGACACTATAATTGTTTTGAGAGTATATATGTCTCTCTAACACATTTCCAAAGTGAGACCAAAGCATCTCTCTCTCTACTATGATGGACCCTTCTTCACTCAAAAGAACATCATCATAAGATGAACAATTGAACACTATAATTACTTTGAGAGCATCTCTATCTCAACCACATTTCCAAAGCTAAACCAACGTTCTCCTAAAAAAGGAGTATGACATTGTGTTTTTTGATCGTAGTCGAAGGGGTGGGTTCAAACACATTCTAACATTTTAACTCATTGGCACTTGAAAAACACATTTTAACATTTTAACACATTCTAACATTCTAACATTCAAGACTTTGAAAAACGCAACCCCGTTCACCAAAAGGCGACCCGCAGTGATTTTTCTTCTTTTTGTAAACATTAACTCCACATAAACTACTTATCAGGTTGAGAAGGGTTGAGATTTTGCAATGTGATGGAAAGTGGGGTGCGTTTTCCACCACATTAAACATGCATGGTGTTTTTCAGCACTTTGAAAAATGTGATCCCATTCTCCAAAAGGTGCAACCCACGGTGCTTTTCCTTCTTGTTGTAAAAATTGACTCCACATCAACTACTTGTCAGGTTGATAAGGGTTGAATTTTTCCAATGCGATTGAAAGTGGGGTGCGTTTTCCACCACGTTGAAAAATGCATGGTGTTTTTCAACACTTTGGAAAACACGATCACGTTCTCCAAAAGGTCCAACCCCCAGTGTTTTCCCTTCTTGTTGTAAACATTAACTCCACATCAAGTACCTATTAGGTGGACAAGGGTTGACTTTTTCGAATACGATGGAAAGTGGGGTGCGTTTTCCACCACATTGAAAAACCAACGGTGTTTTTCAACACTTTAAAAAACCCAACCACTGTTGTCCAAAAGGCGAAACCCCCGGTGCTTTTCCTTCTTGTTGAAAATATTGAATCCACATAAACTACTTATCAGGTGGATATTGGTTGAATTTTCCAATGTGATGGAAAATGAGGTGTGTTTTCCACCACGTTGAAAAATGCACGGTGTTTTTCAGCACTTTGAAAAACGTGATCCGTTATCCAAAAGGTGCAACACGTGGTGTTTTTCCTTGTTGTAAACATTGACTCCACATCAAATACTTTTCGGTGGAGAAGGGTTGATTTTTTCCAATGTGATGGAAAGTGGGTGCGTTTTCCACCATGTTGAAAAATGCACGTGTTTTTTCAAAGACTTTAAAAACCCAACCCCATTCTCCAAAAAGTGCAAATCAGGTGTTTTTCCTTGTTGTAAACATTGACCCCACATCAACTACTTGTCGGTGGAGAAGGGTTGAGTTTTCCAAAGTGATGGAAAGTGGGGTGCGTTTTCCACCACATTGAAAAACACATGGTGTTTTTAGCATTATTAAAAACGTGATCATATTCTCCAAAAGGTGCAACTCTCGGTGCTTTTCCTTCTTATTGTAAAGATCGAATCCACATCAAGTACCTATCGGTGGAGAAGGGTTGAGTTTTCCAATGCGATGGAAAGTGGGCTACGTTTTCCACCATGTTGAAAAACGCATACGGTGTTTTTAGCACTTTGAAAAATGTGACCTCATTCTCTAAAAGCCGTAACCCGCGGTGATTTTCCTTCTTGTTGTAAACATTAACTCCACATCAACTAATTTTTCAGGTGGAGAAGGGTTGAGTTTTTCCAATGCGATGGAAAGTGGGGTGCATTTTCCACCACGTTGAAAAGCATACGGTGTTTTCAGCACTATTAAAAACACGATCATATTCTCCAAAGGTCTGACAACCCCAGGTGATTTTCCTTCTTGTTGTAAACATTTAATCCATGTCAAGTCCCTTTCGGATGGACAAGGGTTGAGTTTTTCCAATGCGATGGAAAGTGGGGTGCATTTTCCACCACATTGAAAAATGCACGGTGTTTTTCAGCACTTTGAAAAATGTGACCCCGTTCTCCAAAAGCTTTGCTGACACACGGTGATTTTCCTTCTTATTGTAAACATTGACTCCACATCAAATACTTGTCAGGTGGAGAAGGGTTGAGTTTTTCTAATGCGATGGAGAGTGGGGTGCATTTTCCACCACGTTGAAAAATGCACAGTGTTTTTCAACACTTTGAAAAATCGACCCGTTCTCCAAAAAGGCGCAACCCGCATGTGATTTTCCTTCTTGTTGTAAATATTGAATCCACATCAACTATTTTATATGTGGAGAAGGGTTGAGTTTTCCAAGTGATGGAAAGTGGCGTGTGTTTTCCACCACATTGAAAAATGCACGGTGTTTTTCAAAGCACTTTGAAAAAACGTGAGCGTGTTCTCCAAAAGGTGCAATCCTCGATACTTTTCCTTCTTGTTGTAAACATTGAATCCACATCAAGTACCTATCGGTGGAGAATGGTTGAGATTTTCCAATGCGATGGAAACTAGGGTGCATTTTCCACCACGTTGAAAAATGCATGGTATTTTTGACACTTTGAAAAACCAACCCGTTCTCAAAAGGTGTAACTGTGGTGCTTTTCCTTCTTGTTGTAAATATTGAATCCGTCGACTACTTATCGGGTAGGTATTGGTTGAATTTTTCCAATGCGATGGAAATAGGGGTGCATTTTCCACCACATTGAAAAACGCATGGTGTTTTTCAACACTTTGAAAAATGCGACCCGTTCTCCAAAAGGCGCAACCCATAGTGATTTTCCTTCTTATTGTAAACATTGAATCCACATAAACTACTTATCAGGTGGAGAAGGGTTGAGTTTTTCCAATGCGATGGAAAGTGGGGTGCATTTTCCACCATGTTGAAAAACATACGGTGTTTTTCAGCACTTTGAAAACTGCAATCCCGTTCTCAAAAGGTGCGACCCGTGGTGCTTTTGATTCTCCTTGTAAACATTGACTCGAAATCAAATAATTATCTGGTTTAGAGGGTTGAATTTTCTAAAGCGATGAAAAATAGAGTGTGTTTTTCGCCACGTTGAAAAATGCACGGTGTTTTTAGTGTTTTAAAATTCACAATCCCGTTCTCCAAAAGGTGTAACCCGTGGCGCTTTTCCTTCTCCTTGTAAACATTGAATACACATCAACTACTTATCAGGCGGAGAGGGGTTGAATTTTCCAAAGCAATGAAAAAGCAGAGCATTTTTTTGCCACGTTGAAAAATGCACGGTATTTTCAACATATTGAAAATCACAATCCCGTTTTCAAAAAAGTGTAACCCGCGATGCTTTTCCTTCTCCTTGTAAACATTGACTCCACATCAACTATTTATTAGGTGGAGAGGGCTTGAATTTTTTCAAATCGATGAAAAAGCAGTTGTGTTATTTGCCAAGTTAAAAATGCAAAATTGTTTTTCAAAGATTTTGAAAAACGTAATCCTGTTCTCCAAAAGGTGTGACCCATGGTACTTTTCCTTCTCCTTATAAAAATTAAATTCACATCAAATAATTATTAGGTGGAGAGGGGTTGAAATTTTACAAAGTGATGAAAAAAAAGTTTGTTTTTCACCACATTGAAAAAGCATACGGTGTTTTTCAAAGCATTTTGAAAATCGCAATCTCGTTCTCCAAAAGGTGTAACTTTGTGGGGATATTATTTCTCCTTATAAACATAGATTACATGTAAACTACTTATCAGGTTGAGAGGGGTTGAATTTTTCCAAAGCGATGAAAAAGCAGTGTGTTATTTGCCACATTGAAAAAGCATGGTGTTTTTCAGCGTTTTAAAAATCTCAATCCCGTTCTCCAAAAGGTATAACCCACGGTAATTTTTATTCTCCTTGTAAACAATGAATCCACATAAACTACTTATCAGGTTGAGAGGGGTTGAATTTTTCCAACGCGATGAAAAATAGAGTGTTTTTCACCATGTTGAAAAACACATAGTGTTTTTCAGCATTTTGAAAATCACAATCCCATTCTCCAAAAGGTGTAACCCTTGGTGATTTTACTTCTCATTGTAAAAATTGAATCCACATCAACTACTTATCAGGTGGAGAGGGGTTAAATTTTTCTAAAGTGATTAAAAATAGAGTGTTTTTTTCCCCACGTTGAAAAACACACGGTGTTTTTAGCATTTTGAAAATTAGAATCCCATTCTCCAAAAGGTATAACCCGTGTTGATTTTCCTCCTTATTGTAAACATTGGCTCCACACCAACTACTTATCAGGTGGAGAGGGGTTTATTTTTTCCAAAGTGATAAAAAATAGAGTGTGTTATTTACGAGTTGAAAAACACACGGTGTTTTTCAGCACTTTGAAAAATACAATCCCATTCTCTAAAAGGATCAACCAGCGGTGCTTTTCATCATTATTGTAAAAATTGAATCCACATGAACTACTTATCAGGTGGAGAGGGGTTAAATTTTTCCAAAGCAATGAAAAACAAAGTGTGTTATTCACCAAGTTGAAAAATGCACGGTGTTTTTCAGCATTTTGAAAAATGCAATCCTGTTCTCCAAAAGGTGTAACCCACGGTGTTTTTCCTTCTCCTTGTAAACATTAAATCCACATCAACTAATTATCAGGTGGAAAGGGTTGAAGTTTTCCAAAGTGATGAAAAATAGAGTGTGTTTTTCGCCATGTTGAAAAGCACATGGTGTTTTTCAACGATTTTGAAAATCGCAATTTTGTTCTCCAAAAGGTGTAACCCGCAGGGATTTTCTTTCTACTTGTAAATATTGACTCCACATCAACTAATTATAAGTTTGAGAGGGGTTGAATTTTTCCAAATCAATTAAAAATAGAGTGTGTTATTCGCCACGTTGAAAAACACACGGTGTTTTTCAACATTTTAAAAATCACAATCTCGTTCTCCAAAAGGTATAACCCACGGTGCTTTTCCTTCTCCTTGTAAACATTGAATCCACATCAACTACTTATCAGGTGGAGAGGGGTTGAATTTTTCCAAAGTGATGAAATAGAGTGTGTTATTCGCCAAGTTGAAAAATGCACGGTGTTTTTCAACACTTTGAAAAATGCAATCCCGTTCTCCAAAAGGTGCAACCCGCGGTGCTTTTCCTACTTATTGTAAACATTGACTCCACATCAACTACTTATCAGGTGGAGAGGGGTTGAATTTTTCCAGTGATGAAAAACAAAGTGTGTTATTCGCCAAGTTGAAAAACACAAGGTGTTGTTCAGGCGTTTTGAAAAATGTAATCTCGTTCTCCAAAAGGTGTAACTTGTGGTGCTTTTCCTTCTCTAGTAAACATTAACTCCACATAAAATATTTATCAGGTGGAGATGGGTTGAATTTTTCCAAAGTGATGAAAAACAGAGTTTTTTTTTTTCGCCACGTTGAAAAACACATGGTGTTTTTCAGCATTTTGAAAATCGCAATTCCGTTCTCCAAAGGTGTAACCCGTGGTGTTTTTCATTCTCCTTGTAAACATTGAATCCACATTAACTACTTATCAGGTGGAGAGGGGTTGAATTTTTCCAAAGCGATGAAAAATAGAGTGTGTTTTTTTACCATGTTGAAAAACACGGTGTTTTTCAGCATTTTTAAAATCGCAATCCCGTTCTCCATATGGTCTAACCAACGGTGATTTTTCCTTCTCCTTGTAAAAATTGAGTCCACATCAACTACTTATCAAGTGGAGAGGGGTTTAAGTTTTCCAAAGTGATGAAAAATAGAGTGTGTTATTCACTAAGTTAAAAAATGCACGGTGTTTTCTAGCATTTTTAAAATCGCAATCTCGTTCTCTAAAAGGTGTAACCCGCAGTGCTTTTCCTTATCCTTGTTAAAATTGAATCCACACCAAATAATTATCATGTGGATAGGGATTGAATTTTTCCAAAGAGATGAAAAACAAAGTGTGTTTTTCGCCAATTTGAAAAACGCATGGTATTTTTCACCATTTTGAAAATCGCAAGCCCGTTCTCCAAAAGGTGTAATCCTCGGTGTTTTCCTTCTCCTTGTAAACATTGACTCCACATAAACTACTTATCAAGTGGAGAGGGGTTGAAATTTTTCAAAGAGATGAAAAAGCAGTGTGTTTTTACCACGTTGAAAAACGCATGGTGTTTTTTAACATTTTGAAAAATGCAATCACGTTCTCCAAAAAGTGTAACTCTCGGTGCTTTTCTTTCTCCTTGTAAAAATTATCTCCACATCAACTACTTATCAGGTGGAGAGGGGTTGAATATTTCCAAAGCTATGAAAAATAGAGTGTGTTATTTGCCAAGTTGAAAAACGCACGGTGTTTTTCAGCATTTTGAAAATCACAATCCCGTTCTCCAAAAGGTGTAACCTATGGTGATTTTCCTTCTCCTTATAAACATTGAATCCACATCAACTACTTATTAGGTGGAGAGGGATTGAATTTTTTCAAAGTGATGAAAAATAGAGTGTGTTTTTCGCCATGTTGAAAAATGCACGGTGTTTTTCAGTGTTTTGAAAATGGTTATCCCATTCTCCAAAAGGTGTAGCCCGCGGTGCTTTTACTTATCTTTGTAAACATTGACTCCACATAAACTACTTATCAGGTGGAGAGGGGTTGAATTTTTCTAAAGCGATGAAAAATAGAGTGTGTTTTTCGCCACGTTGAAAAACACATGGTGTTTTTCAACATTTTGAAAATCGCAATCCTGTTTTCCAAAATGTGTAACCCATAGTGCTTTTCCTTCTCCTTATAAACATTGAATCCACATCAACTAGTTATCAGGTGGATAGGGATTGAATTTTTCCAAAGTGATGAAAAACAAAGTGTGTTTTTCGCCACGTTGAAAAACGCACGGTGTTTTCCAACATTTTTAAAATCACAATCCCATTCTCTAAAAGGTGTAACCCGCGGTGCTTTTCCTTCTCCTTGTTAATATTGATTCCACAAAAACTAATTATCAGGTGGAGAGGGATTGAATTTTTCCAAAGCGATGAAAAAAGAGTGTGTTAATTGTAAAGTTGAAAAATGCATGATGTTTTTCAACATTTTGAAAAACGCAATCCCGTTCTCCAAAAGGTGTAACCCACGATGCTTTTCCTTCTCTTTGTAAACATTGAATCCACATCAACTACTTATCAGGTGGAGAGGGGTTGAATTTTTCCAAAGTGATGAAAAAAAAGTGTGTTTTTCGCCACGTTGAAAAATGCATGGTGTTTTTCAACATCTTCCTTGACTCATCTTCTTGTTTAACTCGACATCTTCATTTGTAGGGCTCTCTATAGTCTTTACAGACACATTAGTACTAACACTATATAATTTTAAATTATATTTTGATTAAGCACTAGTGAGGCCTTGTTCTTTCCAACCTTCTTTCGTCTTGTCATCTAATTAAACTTGTATTTAAACAACCGATTAATATCTGTAACATTCAAATACTATTTTTAATATATGTCACCATTGAAATATAATTATGAAATGAATACACAAGTTTTGAAAGAATTTTTTTGATTTGTCTACATTAAATTATTGAGCGAAAAACCCAAGTAGGCATACATGGAATAATAACACAAATAAGTAACCATATACCATATCTTTGTAATCCACAATCCATAGTCACGTTAATAAATTAACCACATACATAGTAATGACAACATCATCATCTATAGAATAAAGTAACAACTTCATCACACATATATACACTTGTCTTCTAATCACACTTGTATTACTCTTCTTTATTTATCACATCGCATACTACACACAAACTAATTTGGATAAGATTAAAATATAATGAAACGTTATTATTAAGTGTAATTGTTATAAATGCCTACCAAAATTTACATGATTCGTTATAAAATTTTAACCTAATTTGGATGGAATTCTTTTATAAGGAATCAAATTTTATGGCCATCAAATAATTTCAAAAATACTTAAGAGTAGGACACAAGTAGGAATAAGTAGTATCGTGTGTTTTCATGTTTATTTTTATATCATTTAAATCATGATCCACTTCTTCATTCAAAAACACTTCTTAGCAGATTCAATGCAACCACATATTAAATAACATAATGTACAAATGGAGATGTGACATCTTAAAATATTGTGTAGCCAAAGAACATTAACAATGCATTGTGACACCTCTTCATTGTACATATATGCATTTTAGAGTCTTAAGCGAGGATGAAACAATTTTGTGCGCTATCTTAATACTTATATGCTTGACGTGGGATAGGAATGTTCAAGATTCCCGTAAACACTACACAATCCAAAGAATCATCAATTATCCACATAATAAACATATTCATTGTTAGAGTATAATAGTATGTCCTTAACCTCATCTTGGTGGTGTGCATATATCTACCAATATCTAAAGATGAGTTAGAATTTGGCACAAGAAATAACTTTAAACTTTTACCATGAAATTCTTTATGTAGATTTGTGATGTATACACATGACATCAAGGAGTGAAAGAGTTTGGAATCACTTATTAAGAATTATAGGGAATATAACATTTCGTGTTTGAGC
Source organism: Taxus wallichiana var. yunnanensis (assembly GCA_018340775.1). Lineage (NCBI taxonomy): Eukaryota > Viridiplantae > Streptophyta > Pinopsida > Cupressales > Taxaceae > Taxus > Taxus wallichiana. The sequence continues at coordinate 491,527,878 of CM031241.1, read as the reverse complement.
TAATTATTTGTTCACACATTCTCAATGATCTATGTAGGCTACATCTACAGATTTTGTAGAGGGATCATATTTTCTAATGTATACATCATAGCCTTAGTGATTGATCTCATGGGGATAGGTATTGTACTTGAAATCCATAATACTTAAGGTCATAATAGTAAGAGGGACATATTTACTATGAGAATCAACAAAAAGTATTGGTAACATCAATATATGAAAACATAGGAGGTATCATAAAGGATGGGTTGGAAAAAGGTATGGTAAATGAAGTTTGCACTCCTATCCAAATTATGAATGAAAGATACCATGGGACTAATAGAGTCATCCATGAAATAAAATATGGCCTTGAACTATCTCCTTTATGGATATTCTAATGGACTTTTGCTAAAAACATCTCTTATTTTAGTTAGCTACTAAAGCGATGAAAAAAAGCAGAACGCGTGTATTACGCCATGTTGAAAAATGCATTGTGTTTTTCAACAATTCAAAAACGTGATCTCCTTCTCCAAAAGGTGTGACCCCGGTGATTTTCCTTCTTATTGTAAACATTGAGTCCACATCAAGTAATTATCAGGTGGAGATGGGTTGAATTTTTCCAAAGCAATGAAAAATAGGTCGTGTATTACCGCCACATTGAAAAGGTAAGGTTTTTTTAGCACTTTGAAAAATGTGATATCGTTCTCCAAAAGAGAAACCCTGATGTTTTCCTTCTTGTTGTAAACATTGACTCCACATAAACTAATTTTCAGGTGGATATGGGTTGAATTTTTCCAAAGCGATGAAAAACAGGTCATGTATTCCGCCACATTGAAAAATGCATGGTGTTTTTCAGCACTTTGAAAAACCCGATCCCATTCTCCAAAAGGTGCAACCCCCGGTGATTTTCCTTCTTGTTGTAAACATTGACTCCACATCAAGTACTTGTCAGGTGGAGAAGGGTTAAATTTTTCCAAAGTGATGAGAAACAGGTCATGTATTCCGCCACGTTAAAAAATGCATGATGTTTTTTAGCACTTTGAAAAACATGATCCCGTTCTCCAAAAGGCACAACCCCTGGTTCTTTTCCTTATTTTTATAAACATTCAATCCAAATCAACTACTTGTCGGTGGAGAAGGTTTGAATGTTTCCAAAGCAATGAGAATTAGAACTTGTATTACTCGCCACATTGAAAAATGCATGGTGTTTTTCAGCACTTTGAAAAATGTGATCCCGTTCTCCAAAATGCGCAAACCCGGTGCATTTCCTTCTTGTTATAAACATTGAGTCCATGAAAAGTAATTTTTAGGTGGAGATTGTTTGATTTTTTCAAAGCGATGAAAAATAGGTCGTGTATTCCACCACGTTGAAAAATGCACCGCGTGTTTTTCAAAGACTTTGAAAAACATGATCCCGTTCTCCAAAAGGCATAACCTCGGTGCTTTTAAATCTTGTTGTAAACATTGACTCCACATAAAGTACTTATTAGGTGGATATGGGTTGAATTTTTCTAAAGCGATGAAAAATAGGTCATGTATTCTGCCACGTTGAAAAAGGCACGGTGTTTTTTAACACTTTGAAAAATGCAATCCCATTCTCCAAAAGGGAAACCCCAGTGCTTTTCCTTCTTTTTGTAAACATTGACTCCACATAAAGTAAATTTCAGGTGGAGATGGGTTGAATTTTTCCGAAGTGATGAAAAAAGCAGTCGTGTATTTCGCCATGTTGAAAAACACACGGTGTTTTTCAACGACTTTGAAAAATCCGATCCCATTCTCCAAAAGGGGAAACCCTCAGTGATTTTCCTTCTTGTTGTAAACATTTACTCCACATAAACTACTTTTTATGTGGAGAAGGGTTGAATTTTTCCAAAGTGATGAGAAACAGTCGTGTATTACGCCATGTTGAAAAACACACAATGTTTTTGAAACTTTGAAAAACGTGATCCCGTTCTCCAAAAGCGCAACCCCATTTCTTTTCCTTATTGTTGTAATCATTGACTCCACATCAACTACTTGTCAGGTGGATAAGGGTTGAATTTTTCCAAAGCGATGGAAAACAAAGGGTGTATTTCACCACGTTGAAAAACATAGTGTTTTTCAACACTTTGAAAAATGAAATCCGTTTCACCAAAAGGTGAAACCCACGGTGCTTTTCCTTCTTGTTGTAAACATTGACTCCACATAAACTAATTTTTAGGTGGAGAGGGGTTGAAGTTTTCCAAAGTGATGAAAAACAGAGTGTATTATTCGCCACGTTTAAAAATGCATGGTGTTTTTCAGCACTTTGAAAAATGCAATCCGGTTCACAAAAAGGTGCAACCCATGGTTCTTTTCATTCTTGTTGTAAACATTGACCCCACATCAAATAATTGTCAGGTGGAGAGGGGTTGAAGTTTTCCAAAGCGATGAAAATGAATTTCATTTAATTATACTACATGATGTTATTTAATACAATCAATTCATTATGAAAATTACTTTACTAATGCATACCTATGTAAGAGGCACGATAAAAGCTATGCCCATAGTAACTCCCATATCTAATGATCATCAAATCTCAAAAGGATACTGTAATGATGTCATCAAAAAAAAAAATGGGAAAAGGTAACACACATACAAGTTACATGATATTATCTTCATACATTAACTATAGTTCATTCTTTTCATGTATATGATGATTAAAAATAATAAAAATCACATTAGTAAATTCACCTACATGCGAACTCATACCAACATTCGCCTTGTTTAACATCAAATTATAATTTTAGGATAACATCTCTATATGGAAAACAAATTAACATAATATATTTACAAATTTATTACCAATTTATACATGAGGGTTGACGTGCCCAAAACAACTGTGGAGAAGGGGAATGCGACCCTAGATGTATAGTTTGACCCTGTAATTTTATAAAAATACACATTACTCATTAATTAAGTAATTGATTAACATTGTTAATTATAAAATTTTGTATGAAATATATATATATATATATATATTAAATTTTAACTAACTTAATGTAAAATTACTGTGATGTCAATACCAAAGGTCGAATCCATGGGTCATATGTGATGATTATATTGTCCAACATAGAAACGTGACATCTCTCCTTCAATCAAACGTATTGCTAAACCTATGGAGCATCCTAACTAGGTTATGGAAGTTCCTCATGAGGCTTTGGAGATTCATTGAAAGGTCGTGGCGTATTGTCTTAATTGGTTGTGGAGTTGTCTCACTGGGTTGAGGAGCTACCTCGTTAACCCCATAGGTAACTATACTCCCACAAGCATGACATCATATGATATATGATTTTGATGCCTAAAAGGAGAAACCTCATCACCTTGGGAGATACGAGTGTCATATTAAAGCAATGAATGTGTTAATGACATGATAGAATCAAGATTCTCAACCTCCAATGTCTCCCTCATTTCGTTCAACCACATGGATTCCCTTATACCCCTACAAACACATATGCTATGCCATACCAACAAACCATGCCACCCCTACCCCCTCGTGACACCATCGATGGTCGATGCCTACGTAGTAGGGACTTATTCAAAATATTTAAAAGAGCCCCTAGACTTCACCATACGAAGTGTTATGCTTCCAAGACCTCTCCCTGATTTACCCAAATACAAAGGGGAGGGGATCCAAATGCACACATTAAGGCCTATGCCACAGCCATATAGGAATTACTCCCTTGGGACGGGGTTGTTGCTAAGATATTCCCTAAGACCTTAGAGGGTATTTCCCTTGATTGGTATTACAGAATACCTAAAGCCTCGATACACTCATTTAAACAACTCATGTCAGAGTTCATCAAATTCTTAAGAACAAGAATTAGGGAATTCTTGCATATTAAACAAGAACATAATGAATCCACTACTCATTTTATCCAAAGATGGCGTACGGTTCTCTACTCATCAGCAAGTGCTCCAAACATGGATCAAATGGAACTATGTGATTTATTCCTTAATTCTCTCAATAGAGAGATAAAGGAAGAAGTCCAAAAGTTCCCACTAAGAACTTATGATGAAGTACTCGAGAGTGCTCTCCAAATCAACCAAGTAGCGATAGATAGTGGTCATAAGACATATGGGACAAATGGGAAATTAACCACTCCCAATCAAAACACCTGCGGCCTATCCTAATACAGGGAACACTAATCAAGGACCTAAGATCCTTAACAAGAACCGTGGAGTTACAACAGATGGAGTAACTGACCAAGTTAAAAGGAAAACGTTGAAAACATTTCACCACCTGTTAATAATCAGTGAAATAACAATTTGACTCCAACAATCAATGCAGTGGATTTTAATCGTCCACCACGAAAACAACAATGACGACGACAAATCCAAACATAAGGTCCAAATCAAAACCCAATTTGGATATCGAGTCAAAACCAAAGGCAACAACCTCAAAGTTTTAACTCTAACAACCAACAACCTTATCAAAATTTTGGGCCACAACAAGTTTTAAATCAACACCTCGAAATTATAATCCCAATTTGTATTGTGGCTTCCACAAGATTCAAGGCCATGATACTAGGACTTGTCATGACTATAATAAATTCATGCAACGTTTTCCAGAAGATCAAAAGCAACTCTTTATAGATATGTTTTTAGCAAATTCTGTAGTACCCATGCCAAACACTTATACAGGGGTAGTTTCCCCTCAAAATGCACCCCTCAAGATCTTTAATGATCCACTCCCAAACCATTCTAACAATAACAAGCTAGATCCTAATGGAACAAACAAGGGTGTTATAATAGGAAACAATGATCATGAAGCTTCAACTTCATTAAATCCACCAGTCACACCCCAACTAGGAACTCGACCCCAAACCAAGATAGTTGGTCTGGTGGAGTTAGACACCGAGCTACCCATAGAAACCATAACAAGAACACGGGATTATTCTTCTCAACCAACTCCAAGTTATCCATTGGAACCAGACAACATTCAACAAACATTGGTAAAACCCATAGGCACCTATGATTTAATTAATGACTTAACTAAAACCTTCTCTCACATCTCCTTTTTGAATTTGTTAAAGAAATCTCCCACCCATAGGGCTTCCCTCTTAGAAGCTTTGGGCCTTGGTCATTTAACTAACATCACTCCTCCTCCGGAAATGCAAGTAAACCATGTAGACTTTTACATCTACCCTCCAGGGGTAGCCAAAGAGGATACTAAGTTTATATTCGATATAAGCAAAATGCCAACAGACGCTGAAATTACATGAAGAGGCAACCCAACTTTACATTTACAAGTATGGGTTTACAATAATTATGTTAAATCGTAATGATTGATGATGGGGCAGCAATTAACATAGTCCCCTTCACTTTTCTTCAAAAGTTAGGATATGGAGAGACAAATTGTTCCACAACACGAAATACGTTAAGAGGATATGATAGCCTCAAGGCCACTTCGATTGGAACCATAGTTTTACCAGTCACTTTAGGACCCAAGACGGTCCTCACCAAGTTTTATATTATAGATCGGAAACCAACTATAATATGATCCTTGGTCGGCCATGGATACACTACATGAAGGCAATCCCTTCCACGTTATTCCAAGAAATAAGATTTCTACACTTAGGGAAAATATTTGTGGCACAAGGTGACCTAAAACCCTTTGATATACACCTAGCTGATTTGAAGAAAAGACTAGGTGTTCACTCCGAGTTTGAACTCCCAACAAATCAACTCATCAAACCAATTAATTCAAAACCAAAAGAGAATTTGATACCCACCACAGAATTGGAAATTACAAATCTAGCCGAAGACATTCTAGCACTAAAAAATGAGACCAATGTTATAGAAATAGTGTCACTAGGGACTACCAAAAATTGTCGAGTTGCTAGAGAAAGACTTACTTTATCCTACCATTTGATTCTATTAGGGTATGGGATGCACCTTGGGAATTGCTTCTCTTCCATCGAGAAAAGTTTTATGGTAGAAATAACTAAAAAAAAAAGAAATAGATATGAAAAATATCCCAACATCCATTTTTCCAAGCAAGTATTGGACTCTCCACTTCGATGGAGCTAGATGTCACTTTGGAGCTGGGGTAGGAGTGATCTTTACTTCACCTGAGGGAAAGATCCTACCTTTCACCTTTAAATTAAACTTTGAATGTACAAACAATGGGGCTAAGTACGAAGCTCTCCTCCTTGGCCTCATCCTAGCCAAAAGAATGGGTGTCGATAACATTAGAGTGCTAGGAGACTCATAACTAGTTGTAAACCAAGTCTCTGAGGTATATGAAACTAGGGATAAACATTTACAACTATACAAAACAATGGTATTAGATCTAAGCAAGGGATTTAACTTCATATCAATTGAATCAATCCCATGAGAACAAAACCTTCTCATAGACTCGATAGCAACCTCAGCTTCCCGTTTCACTCCAAACAGTGAGTTAGAAGATACAAATTTCATAGTATCACTTCGTACCAAACCATTAGTGCATAAAATATCAACAAACTCACTCCTGACTCATGGAGAAGCTGAGGATGATTTTTCTATCATGGATCACTTTGACGATGATAGAGTCACTCTCGAATATCTAAACGCCTATGCGGAGCTACACCTTGCTCATACATAGTTGATCTTTCCTAATACCACATTCCTCTTCCTATTTTGGAAATCCCATGGTAGAGTCTCCTCCATAGAAGGATCTCAATATCTACGAGATAGAAAATGGAGAAAGCTTGGAACTACCTCTAGCCCCACCTAAATTTGAAGAAGGTAACACTTCTTTAATAGAAGAAACCATTGACATAAACATTGGAATGGAGGAAGAACCAAAAATTTTGAAGTTGGGATCCTCATTAACTCTGGAGGAGATAGAAATACACACCCAAATCCTCAAAGAACATCAAAAGGCTTTTGCATTTAACTATAAAGAAATGATGGGCATTGCACCACATGTCACGGTACATAATCTTGTCACTAAACTAGATGCAAAACCAATTAAATAGAAGTCAAGACCAATGAAGCCAAAAGTGGCTCTCATGGTAAAAGAGGAAGTAATAAAACTTCTCCAAGTGGGATTCATCAAACCCATTGACTATTCACAATGGGTATCTAATATCGTCCATGTTCTCAAAAAGAATGGGAAGATACGCATTTGCATAGATTTTCAGGATATTAACAAAGCTTGTCCCAAGGATGACTTCCCATTACCATCCATTGACATTATCATTGATGCAACAACTAGGATTTGAACTGTTGTCCCTCATGGATGGGTTCTCAGGGTATAATCAGATTAAAATATCTGAACAGGATCAAGCCAAAACTACATTCATAACTCCCTGGGGAACTTATTGCTACATTGTCATGCCATTTGGTCTTAAGAACGCCGATGCTATGTATCAACGGGAAATGACATATATATTCCATGATCTTATCCATAAAATTGTGGAATCCTATGTGGATGACTTGTTGGCCAAAGCCAAGAAACATTGTGATCATCCGGAAGTGCTCTATATCATCCTCTCATGATTAATTGAATATGGCATCACATTAAACCCAAAGAAGTGTGTGTTTGGTGTGACAGGAGGCAAACTTCTGGGCTATATTATATCTTCACGAGGGATTGATGTTGATCCAGCCAAAATATGGGTTGTTCTCAAATGATCCCACCATCGGATGAGAGTCTGGAATCGGGTCATTTCTTGGGAAACTTAGTGCGAATCCAAGGTTCATCCCAATTTAAGTTTTTCCATTCATCCAATCAATAATCTATTAAAGAAAGATTATAGCATTGATTGGACTGAAGAATGCAATGAGGCCTTCAAAGTAATTAAATGCTTCTTGTTGTCTCCACCCATGCTAATGCCTCCCAAACTAGACCACCCTTTGATCCTATACTCATGAGCCACTCATGTCTCACTAGCTTTGCATGTTGGCTCAAAAAGACAATGATGATAAATGAGAACATGCGGTCTATTTCATTAGCCGAACGTTGCTCGATTATGAAACACGTTATACACAGGCGGAGAGAGAATGCCTTGCCATAGTCTTTGCAACAAAATGTTTAAGACATTACATGTTAAACCAAGAAACAAGGGTCATTGTAAAGACAGATCATTTACAAATATTTCTCACGCAAGGGTCTTTATCTAAAAAGGTTGGGCGTTTCATAACCTTAATGGGTGAATTTGAGTTGACATTCGTAAACCAAAAATCCATTAAGGGACAAATCATTGCAGATTGGTTAGCTGAAAATCCACTAGATGGAGGTGATCTAGTAAATCTGGACTTTCCTGATGAGTGTGTATACTTCGTCGAAACCAGGCCCCCATCTCTACATGTCCCTGGTACACTGATATCATCAATTTTATCATGGACCACACATACCCGAGAAAGTGCCACATCACAACAAAGAAGGCGGTTACATTATCACCACTAAATATGTTGTTTTAGAACAAGTACTCTATCGTAAAGCCTTCGACGACATGCTTCTAAGATGCGTCGACATAAAAGAATCCAAGAAGATTCTTCATGAATCCCATAGTGGGATATGTGGAGGCCACTTCGGTGGTCACGCCACTACTCAAAATACATTAGATGGGATATTTTGGCCCACTCTCGAACATGATGCGGATAGTGGAATTTGTACGTAAGTGCCACAAATGCCAAGAATTCTCTCACGAGATTCACATGCCAGCACAATCCCTGCAACCAATAGCGACCCCATGGCCCTTCTCCACGTGGGGGCTGGACTTGATAGGGAAATTCTCTCCCTCATCAACCAATGGCCATAATTTTATAATTACACCACATAAATATTTTACCAAATGGGTAGAGGCCATGCCCCTCACCACCGTACCAGGTTCGGTAATTGCCAAATTCATTCTAAACCAAATCATTTGCAAGTATGGTGTCCCACAAGTCATTATCTCAGATAATGGCACGTCCTTTAAAAATGATGAAGTCCGTGAGTTATGTAGCAAATTCAAAATAAACCATCACACGGCCTCTCTTTACTACCCTCAAGCCAATGGGCAAGCCGAAGCGACAAACAAAACATTAAAGGCTATTCTCCTCAAAACAATCAAGGAGAATAAGTGAGATTGGCATCTAAAACTATATCCGGCCTTGTGGGCCCATTAAACCTCAATAAGAACACCAACAGGAGTAACCCCTTTCTCGTTGGTATTCGGGGTAGAAGCAATTCTCCCACTTGAGGTTGAAATACCCAGTCTCTCGCATCTCATTACAAGGGATTTTGGATGAATAAGCTTATAGGGAGGCACACCTCTCTCAACTGGAAAGCCTTGATGAGGCTAGGCTAAATGCCGAACAATGGCACAGAGCCTATGCTTGACCGGATGTGTCGAAAGTATAACAAAAATTCTATGAGTGAGAAATATATGAGGGAGATCTAGTTCTAAGACTAGACAACCAAATTGATAAGAAAACTAGCGAAAGGAAGGAAGTTCCGGCCCAAGTGGTTGGGCCCATACCGAGTCATGAAGGACTACGGAAATGGTGCATATCTTTTGTGCACACTAGAAGGTGAGGAATTCAATGAAACTGTCAATTCCTTGCATCTTAAACGGTTTTATGCATAAGACATCAGAATCACCACTTGTACATTATAGCTACCTACATTGCATTAGTCATTTAGTTGTTTCATTTTGTCCACTCATTTCATAAAAATTGTAGTCAAGGAGCTTACTCTTAAGCAATCTATTACAAATTTCTGAAAATATTGGCAAAAAGCATTCAAAACACATCTCTTCAAACATCATCAAGTATTTTCAAATCTTCTCATCAAGTTTGATAGACAAGTATTGATGAAAACCATACCAAGGCCTGCATACTTGGTTTTGCTCTTTCTTTCTACTAGGTGAAGTTGTCCTTACCTACGGTCTGTTCTAGAAGCTTCTTGGTGTCACATCTATCCCTCTTAAATCTCTTTGAAAGAAAGGATATCCCAAAGTTACAGGTCAGAAAAGTCAAAATCAAATGGAATCAAAGGCACCAAGCAAACAAAATATTTTATTTTACACACTTCTTTGCCCCATCAACCTTCGGTGATAAGCCCACATCTCTTACTGGTGGTGTGAGGTTGGGAAAGGAAAGAAGTGCCCTTACTCACCTATATCCCGCCTTTGGTGACAAACCCATGCTTCTTACTAGTGGCATGAGGCAGGATGTGGGGGGTCCATTCACACAAATTAACAAATCTTGGTATGCTAGAAGCACAAATCAAATTATATTAAGAGAAAACAAATGTCCAAACTCCAAAAGAGATCAAATCCTCAAAACCATATTTTTCAACCAGGTTGCCATTTATAAATCTAAGTCTAGATAAATTGGAAAGTAAATGGCCTTCTAAGCTTGGTGGTAGTTTTGAGTAGGGTAAGTGTGTAGGTCTAAGTTTGGTTTACTGGTTTGTCTGTCTCTCATCATTCCATTCAGTCAAACTCATACAATTTGTGCCCTTCCTAACTCTTGGTGTAGAGCCCTCACATCTTACTGGTTGCGTGGAGTTAGGAATGGGGAAAATTCATCTCTTTATCACTATACATTCATCACATTTTTCCAACATAAGAAGAAATCACAGACATTTCCCAAAGAGGTCGAAAGTTCAATACTACAATGTGTTAATCATCACATATCAACATTATAAAAGCATAAAAAGAAAACATTCTACTTATTGGTTATCATTTGTCATCCATTGCATACATTCTAAAAGCATGAAAACAAATACTCTAAAAACATCTAGTATACATGTGGAAACAAGTCACAAAATTCTAGGCACCAAAGTCTAGATCCAAAAAGATATATATATATATATATATATATATATAAATCAAGTTTTATATATAATGCCATCATGCACTAGGCATGGTCAAAATGCTCAATGAGCCCGAAAAGTACAAAAAAACACTCATATAAATATCCAACAAAACACTACAAAAATGGCCTCTCAATCCCTATGGGATCCCTCAGAGGCACACGACCACGTCTAGGACTCCGGCTACGCCGGCACTTGAATGCATTGAGGGCTCACGGTCACGGCCAGTAGCTGCTGTCTCACTATGAGAATGACTCCTCCTCATCAAGCGCTTGGCCATCCTATATCCAGCTACCTCAGCACGGAGAGAAGTCATGATCTTCACCACCGCATGCCAGACAGAGGCAAAAACATCGGTATGCCTACCGGCTGCTGAAGGCTCCCCACATCCACAAAAATCTCAGCACGAGTCTTCTCTCGAGGGGAGCAGCAAGGTATCTATGCATACTCGGTGAATCAAGTCTCGCCACTCATCAGCAGTCGCTGCAAATAAAGGAGAAAACAAGTTAGAAAATGATCAAAAAATAAAACCAAGAATAAACAAAACAAAAGGAAATAACAACTAAGACAATTCTAACTAAAACCAAGTCAAGAGAAGAGTGACAACTCACTCGGATCTCCAGGCCTCCAGGAAGGATCTCTAGGATCCACACACTTGCCATTTGATGCCTACCGTTGGTGGCATCTCTCTCCCACATCTAGGGCAATGTGACATCTGTGATGGACTCACCATCTCCCCTAAATCCTGAGAGGAAACTCCTCTAAGATCCAGAGTCACCCTCTCTATGCTCCGCTCCACCCTCTCGGCTCGTAGGATATCTTGAGTGTCATGCCACTCGGAATCACTATCATCCTCCCCACCCATCCCTCCGATCTCCATCTCCTCTGTCTCCTCCTCTGTCTCTCCCCTAGTGAACTCCTCAGACTCAGAGTCCACGTCAATGGGCTCATCACTGCTATGGGTGGGACCGGTGGCAATCCAAAGTAAAGGTGCTGAGGAGCACCGGCTCTCCCTCGAGCATGTACCACCCTCCTAGCCGTGATAGGAACACCAGGGGTAACAATGGTCCAACCCCAGCCTCTAGGACCTCCCTGAGCCTCACGAATAGATCTATACACTAGCCCCATTAGAAGAAACATGTCAATATAGGGGAGGCCAAACTCTTGTGGTACTACTCTGTCGAAGGGGTGGATCTCGACTTCCCCACCCTATCTCCCAAGCTAGTTGGTAGTCTGACAAGCAATCAATGTGATAGTCTCCTCTCCCCATAACCCTACCATGGCCTGATAAGGAGTGGCCTCCATGTCTGCAGTGGTCAAAGAGGCCACTGGCTGGTGAGGCACTCTAAGAATGGTCATCCCTGTCCACCTCAGCTTTGCCCTGACGGCCCCAGGATCCTCCGCCTCTACACCTCTCCCATATGGAGTGATATGCTCATACACCCAACTCATGACAAGAGTGGGGTGGCTCAGTGATTATCCCTGTAGTCGGACCACCCTATATAAATCATGGTAGGTGGTCCCGAGGATGTCTGCTCCCCAAGCATAAACACGTCCATGGCCCTCAATCTGTGTAATAATGGGGGCCCAACAATATAAGAGAGTGTCTCCTCCCTTGTCCCCAATCAATCTTGAAGCAAGGATGCCCATGATGGCCTTGCGGAGCACAGGAATGTCTGACTCAACAATGGAGTGGATCCTCACTCCCTTCTTTGACCCCATCGAAACAACTACATCCCCCATATAGGTGGCCCACTGAACCACCTGAGATCTCGATACTGTTGTCTTAAGAGACAGCCGCTGCCCAAGGATCGGAACCCCCAATATATGGTAAACATCCTCTCGGGGTGATGGTCCACTCACCCCTAACTCTTGGAAATCGGAAGGTGTTCCGATCCACATCCCAGTATGAAAATAAGTCACATAGTATGTGACTAGCAGGTGCAACGTGAGGGACCTATGCAATCCTCCAAATGCCAGCCCTCTAAAGAGTATCTCGCTCTGCCTGAGTGAGTGCCTCTAACACTGCTGGGAGCCAATCACACTCCCTCTCTCGGCTCCATCTAATGTATTCCTCCTTCTTCTGCATACACCCAAAAACACAAAAAAGAGAGTTAGTATCAAAATCTGATTGGAAAAACTATCAAAAACATGTAAAAATGCTAAAAATGCAAAAATAAGTAAAGGAAAGCATTGTTTTTGCTTTTTCATCATGAACACTTCCCTGTGTAGAGTGGCGGTTCCATAGCTCCATTGCCCTTCTAAGGTGGCGGTCCCATATCTCGCCGCCACATGCGGGCGGTGGTCCTATCCCAAAACTGCAAATGGCTCAAGCCCTAAAAATGCCTAAAAACAAGCAAAACACCATTTTAACTAAAATAAGGACCTACCCTATGGGCGCCCCCTAGAGACTCATTTAAAACTAATATTTTCAAAAATAACCCCCAGAGACAAATATTTTATCATTTCTACATTTTAGGTTCAAAAATAATAAATTGAGAAGAACTAACTTGAGACTTTGTGGGTCGATGTTCCACTCTCGGAGGCATGATCACTATCTCACCATGAACATTTTGACTATACTCTCATTGAAAACCATCACCATGGGTCCCAAAGCTCAAAAACTATCAAATCAATCCATGTAAATGAATAGTAAAATGAGTTCGTTTTATATATATATAGCTTTTAAAATTGATTTTGAATGTCTTTCGCAAGGTCAGAGCGTCGACGGAGGTAAGTTCTAAACCCCACATAGATGGTAAGTCCTCATTTCATATCAATTTAGTCTTATTTCTCAAATTATTTTATCTAGCTGCACTTGAGTCCCTTTTTTTTTTTGCAGATAGTGGGATTTTGGATGGTGAATTTTCCAACACACGGGTGTGTCGGGTATAACTCCTAACTCCCCATTTGGGACCACCATACTCGGATCCACCGTTTTACACCTCTTCATGGCTAAGATGCTTCTCTGAGGGGCAATATGTACGTACCCAAAATTGTAGGGTACTGCACCATGAAAAGATGTTACACATACCCCAATGATGATACAGGTCTCCTTACAAGGTGTTCGGAATCCAAAAAAATCTCGCCAAGTATACGTTTGTATCCCGTATGCCTCGCTCGGCCTCCACATGCTTTGTTTTCCCTCTGCCCCCCTTTTTCCTTGCATTTTGGTCTTCAGTGATGAGACCGTCACCCTACTGCCTGGCGGGCCCATGTTTCGTGACCGCCACCCGGACAAGGTGGCGGTCCCATGTTACCACCGCCCTACACAGGGTGTCTGTTGTGTTTTCCAAAAAGTTCTGATGATCATGTCAAATGTAAATCTTCAATTTCTACCCACATTCTTCAGCTACTTTGCTTTGCATTTATGTTTTGGCCGCCCTATGAATAGTGTTTTCCCTTTGTTTATAGTAAAAGAGTTCAATTGGGAGTTACCCTCTGGTAAATGCATTTGCTATAAATAGCCAGCTTGTTTTCAAACAAATGGCCCCTCTTATTCTCAATTCTATTATTATTCTCTTTGAATTTCTCAATTAGAATTCCTATAGTTTCATGTTTTTCTTCCATTGTTAGTTTTCCTTTGTTGTTTAGAGGTCATTTGATCTTCTTGTTTCAGTCTTGCTTCATTGTTGTTCCATGCAAGTGAGTTTAGAGTAAAGTAGTTTCATTTGTAGATTGGAATCCATTAGAGTTATAGGTTTTGTTCATCACAAAGGATAGTTTCAAGAACTCTCGATGTATTTGTGTTGTATTCCCATAATAAATCCTGCTAGGAATTGCATAGTCAAGCTCTGTTCACTTGCGTTATCCCTCTCTACTCGCATTGTATTCGGTCTACATCCAAAATATGCCATTGTTCAAAGTTCCTTCTTTTGTTGATCTTATCATATACACACTTTTTTAGATTCACGAGAACACGAAGGAACAAGGAGATCACATTGAGGGGACAAAGTCACACACAACTTGGATTTTCCACTATTATGTAAATGCCAGGTTTGAGCTATCAAAGTTCTAGTTATAACATATCAAATAGAGTAGTGAATTATTTTATTTCAGTCAAAAGCTCACTCTCGATATCACCAGGGAAGCTGTGGGGATTGATAGTTTAAGAAACTGTGATTCATTCCTCACTTCTAAGGTAGGATCGAGAGTCTTTCAATTTAAAATAATTAGTTGCTTAGATATTTAGGATAAAATCACAACTGCACAGGCAAATAGCCACACCAGGCTACTTTGTTTGTTTTAATTCTATTACTAGATTAGTTGTCCATTTTCTAAATATATTAGAGTAGCTGCTCTTTAATTTTGTTAAAATACTTCATCGAAAATACAAAAATAAAGAATACATGCATAGTGTAGATACATCTTTCATAATTAGTTTATTAATTTTAGTTAAAAGTTGAATCACTTTGTATGACAATCACAGGACCTAGAGAGCCTAGAGAATATATATTTGAACCAATAGTGCCTCAACCAAATCTACCCACAACATTAGCTGATATAGATCAAGACCTTAGGATACAGGTCTTTCGAGCAATGACAAACCTACAAGCAATTAGTGAACAACTGAGAGGGTTAAATATCGAAGACGACAAGGCATACACATTTTGGTCAAATCATCCTAACTATAGACTACCTTGATAAAATATCCAAATGACTATACAAGGATTCGAAAGAGAACAAGTATTTGGTTGTGATCCTTTAGTTCCACAACTTGACACAAGAGACCTCCTCATTGACATAGATACTAGCTTATGCATTCAAGTTGCTAGAACACCTGTAAGGTATTCTAAGAAAATTATACAACTTCTAGTTCTAAACATAGAGGCTGAAAAGGTGTATGATTACTGGATAGTCGAGAAGAAGGGATTGATTCTTCACATGACCATAACAGGTCCACAACAACCATGAACTCATGGTTGTGATCCCCAAGTCCCACAACCCAACGGGCCTGTAAATCAGTTAAGTATTGATACCGGTTTACGAACATTGGTATTTAGATCCTCACCACTCCTGCCAGATATCATCACATAGTTCTCCATATTAAATATAGAAGCCAATCAATCTAATATTTTTTGGACTAGACCAGAAAACCACCCATAGTTCACTACAAATCCACTAAACCTCCTATCACCATTTTCATGACCTTGTCTGGAGATATATACGAAGCTCCCACATATCCAACAACTATCCAATAAACAAGATCTCTCGTAGAGCTCGACATTGATTGGAGCCTCCAAAACAACTATTATATCTGAACAAACCATTACACCAATTCAGGTTAGGAGGGCCTTCTTTTCCTTAGATTCACAGATTCCATTATTGCATATTGAGGATATAAGATTACCCGATTAGCTTGTCTGTATCCATTTATATTCAACATTCACTGGTTGTCTCGGCACGACCTCGGGAGGTCGGGTACGAGGAAGAGGTACTTGTAGATTCCCATGCTCGCATGTCACTTTTCCATCATACATGCAATATTTGTCTCTCAAACTCAACTCCAACATGCGGTACCTTCTCCTGTAACCATTCCCTAACAAAGAAATGATATCTTCATAGACAACATCTTATAGACCTCCTTTAAGTCATCAAAATCCTTTAAGGAAGCTCAACTACCTTAAACTGCTCTAGCTTAAGTGACTGCTCCTTTAAGCATTGTATCTCACCCTATAATGCTCCTAATAACCTTCATATTCTCTTGATACATCTCCTTCTAATGAGTAGGATCTAGATACTTTACATTTAATACCTCATGTTTTGTAATAACAAGATTTTTCTTTAGAGTCTCATGAGAGTGCACGGCCTCAACGAGTGTAGTCACTAAAACAAGTATGACTTCGTGGATCATGCGCTAACTTCCACATACACGATCTTCTATGATGCGCTGGACCTTTATCATCCATGCGCCTTTATCTTCCTTGTGTTTCTTACTCATATGCTCATACAAATCCAGGAACTCTTCAAACTTGTGATTCTTTCCGCACCATGAGAAAATAATGTTCCGAGGGAAATTAGGCCTATAATGATCAAGGGATCCACAAGTATAACAGAGTTCCGTGAGTTAAGTCACTTCTTCCACCATTGTGACCTCACCTCTGTATCCTCCATGGTAACCTCAACCTCTAACACCTCCATCGAGTGGCCTTCATTATGACTATGATTCTCATCCCGGTCCTTAGAATTTTTTTGCAACCTGTTGGTGCGGTGCACACCAATATCAATAACATCATGAATATGATAAATCAATCTACTATTATCCTTATCATGGGTATGGGATTTACAAATCTTACGATGACGAGACACATTCTTTTGAATCACACGTTGCGTGAAAGGGAATCTGTTTGAATCATGATCCAAGTGACGATATCACAATCCTATAACATGGCCGCATCGATTTACGAGGGTAGCTATCCTTAGTATGTCCTTCAACCTTACAATCTATACACCAAATACCAATGTGTGTCTCATGAGTTGAATTGGTTGATAACTTCTCCAACTGCTTTGACATGGCTGCAATTTGTTCTTCCAAGAACGGGCTTACTCTAGTATTTACACTTCCAACTTTTGTAGTGTGCAAAGCTCCTTCCAAAGCCTCGCACGGATTTGTGAATGTCTTATGAGAAATCCCCGTTCTAAAAGGTGTGATAAATCCCCCAAGAAACCACTAAGCATGTTGGCTAGGGTGAATATCATAAAACAACTTGGATAACAAAGTTTTAAAGCACACATCATACTCCCTTCTTGTCTCAACCATGCTCCGCTTAATGTCCTTCACCACATTAATGTTTTTTTGGTCAAACTTAGGTATATGAAACTCAACTCAGAAATCATCATGTACTACGTTGTAGTATACACAAGTCTAGTTTAGATCATACTTACTATACCAGGATATGCACATGCCCTTGCAAATTTGTAGCAAACTAACTTTCCTTATGCTCAAGAGTTGTAATTCCCTTAGCGTGCCATAGTATCTCACACTTGTGTACATGTTCTGTGGTATCCTCAATGCCTCTATACTCTGGTAAGTAAAGAGACATCTCATAATAAACTTGTTAGGGTCGGTCTGAGGCCAAGTGCCCACCATACCAGTAACCTATATTACCTCCGGTATTCCCTTCACCTCACAGAACCACCAAATCCACTAGATCCCAAACCTCCTAATCCTCCCCTATAGCGGAAATGGACCATAGGATGAGCTACTCTATGTTCTAAATGTCGTACTAAATTGAACTCCCACGGTTTGTGAAGTTGTGTTACTTCTGACGTGTGCCCAAGATTCTATCTGCCCACACTCTTGTCCTAATGATGCACCGTAAAAGTATGCTTCTAATTGGTCCTCCAAAAAAAAATATGTTGTCACATGTGATGCCATAGATGATCGTGTTGCTTATTGTACTTTTGTATCCAAAGGAAAATGATATCTACCTGTTCTTTACTCTATCACCACTACTACCACGATTCTCAATGACTATTTCAAAAATTGGAACATGTGGTGCAAGGGCAAGCTCTCCAAGTGGGATCGGATGCACACCTATGGCCCTTACTCTTTCTTCTTCTCGACGCACTCTCATCGAAAGGCGAGGTGGATTCTCTTACTGCACTTTCCTAAATGGGAGTCTTGTATGCTCAAGTTCCATTTCCTCTACGTGAACCTTGAATCCTTCATGTATCACTGTCTCCATAACTCCATACGCTCATCAACTTCATGCTTATTTTCCAATTCCCTCTCCCGTGCTTCATTATACTTGAGTCGGTTTTCTTCTCTTTCCTTCTCTGTCATAAGATCTTCCATATTTCACCACACCTACTCCTACCCTCGTGCATGGTAGAGATTTATCTAGCCATGTGTCATTCTTCCAAATCCATAGTTACCATCAAGATCTTAATAGCTAAAGGGATAGCATGCAAATAAGATCCTTTGTGTTCACGCAAGAACTAGAACCCAACAACCTCTAGATAAGAATAATTCAAACAACGTACTCCAACATGTAAATATGTACAAATCCCTCCACCAATGATCTACAACATGTCCAAGCTACATCGGCATCATGCGAGCACAGGGAATATTTACGTGTGTCTACACCATTAATATATCTCCAATTTATCTTTGATCTATATCTTTACTAGCCAATCATACAACTCTATAGAAAAAAATAAAAGAACGTCTCATCGAGCTCATGATACAAATTTTCTTCAACCCACACGTGTCTTGAAACTCGAGTCCAGATATTGTATCTATGAGTAAATTCTTCCTCTAAATTTTCTACCTAGATCCTAATGTTTTCCAAATTCAACCGTGATACATTTTCATCCAACATCCTTGCAACAACTCGAAAGAGGTTTCGACAAATGAGAACAAAAATGTAGTATTTTATTTCACCAAACATCCCAAAGCACATTGGCACATCACTTAGAAAGGCGGACACAGCGCTCACCCAAAGCACATAAAGGTACCAAGTCCCTCTTTTATAGCAGCTTTGTCAAGGTATTATCATGAGAAGACATATATTCCATATCCATAATAACCATTCAAAAGTAAATGATAACTTTGAACTAGATCTAGAGCACAACCATATGCAAGAATTACTAAACAAGAATCAAGATCAGATTTACCATACAAGATCCAGTCATAGATATTTCAACAACCAATATCCAACAACAAATATTCATTATATTAATAATTATAAACCACATAAGTTTAATACATACATAAGTGTGTCATCATAGGTCATGCGCACTCATAACCAAAAACATAACCTTACAAAACATTCATAGGATTTTGCACTCTCTCGTAAACCACGCAAATAAATATATATATATATATATATATATATATATATATATATATATATATATATAGGGGTGGGGACTTGCCCTTCACCACTTATGCATCCTCAAAATAGGCTGCATGCTAAGAATAGCCATGCGCCGCTACAAGATAAATACAACGAATGCAAGCTTCACTAATAATAGATTATCTAATAATAACTACAGTTCTAATCCTATTAACAACTCAAAACCGTGCATGTCTCTTGATCTTCCACTTGTCTAAAATGACCTTTTTCTTTGCTTCCAAGTCTTCATGTTGATGTGTGTTCCACAATCAACATCTATTTTTATCTTCATACTGAAAAATAGCTAATTCTTGATATCATACTTTCTGGCGCCCTTTTTCCATTACACTTCCATACGCACCTCCGTGCCTTATGTGCTGTCGCACCATACTTATGCGCCTTCAATACTTAGGTTGTAATTCATCGGGCCAAAAACGTCTTTGGGGAAAACCCACTTTCTATGCGATGCTTCATCTTGGAACATGTTACAAGGACATGGGCAACTTCAAATGATGATGTTTTGAAAAGCAATTCACCGGTGTGATGAAATAAGAACCCCTCCTCAATTATTTTGGAATTTCTAGTGCTGCGAAATCCTCTTATGTGTTTGACCACACTGATAATTTTTATCTTTCATCCCATGATTATCATACATATGGTTCTCAATTATATCAACCTCATCACATTTATCATTAGTCTCATTCTTGGGCATTTGATCTTCACATGTCTGGTGCTCCATGGTCATTACCCCTATGGGATGATTCTTGATAGGCATTTTGAATTGTTCCATATCATTAATGGCCTCTTGTTGACTTCTTGGTTGATCAATACATTATCCTTTCTCATACATTGTCTCATCAAGGATTTCATGGGATGCGATGAGATCCTCCATGATAGAGACATTATCTTCATACATGACACTATTTATGGGAGATTTAAACATATCATTTTCTTTTAATTCATCTTGTATATAATCTTCTTCTCCGAAAGGGAAGGAGAAAATTTCATCTCCACATTCATGTGCATCAATGGATGTTTCAAGAGGCTTATTGAGTTCATCCTTTTGATCTATCTCATCATGAAACATTTGCATATCAACTAAAACCAGAATTGGTCTCATACATATCTTGCATATCCATGGCTTGAATTAAGAGTTCAAGACTTAGCTGAGGATATTCTATACCTTCTACAACTTTCAAGATTTATTTCACACAATCCTTTGAAACTACTAAAATATCACCTTTTCATTCAGTTGAATAATCTTCATTTTGAAATTCCAGGAAACAATTCGGAGGAATTGATTCATTATCCCAAATTTCATTGCATTTCATTTCTTATTCATTATGGGAGGCCTCATCCTCAAATGGCTCAAATAATTTTTTTCATCCTTTTCATCATAGAGGGAATCTTCCTCTTCTAATAGAAAAGAGAAAACTTCACTTTCATCATTATATCCATTAATCCTTGTTTCATGAGAGAAATTTGATTTCTAATCTTGATTTGTTTTATCATGACAATTTTTGAAATCAATTGAGAAGTTAGAATTAGATTCATACCTATCTTGCAATCCCATGGCTTGCATTAGAAGTTCAAGGCTAAGTTGAGGATCTTTTTTTTTCTTCTCCAACTCTCAACATTTCTTGTACAGATTCCTCTTTCGAATTTTTTAAAGGCTCGTCACAAATTGGCCTTTCTTCTCCATGGATGACATGATCAAGAGAACCTTCATCTTCAAATGGGAATGAGAAAACCTATTCTTCATGAACAAATGTAATGGTAGATTTTTTAGTTTGGAATTCATCAAGAATCATTTTGTCTTCTTCGTTCCCTGCATCATCTAGCAATTTGGGGTTGTCCTCTTACAAGTCAAGATTTCTCCATGCCTCTTCATGGTCAATATTCAATCAGGAAAGGAATGCTTTGTCCTATGAAGATAGGAATTTCATCCTCATCTTCAGGTGTTATAAATAATTCATATTCCCGCTATCTTTGTAAAATATGTTAGCTCTTGGATCTCCTAACATTTACACCGTATATCTCATCTTTTTCACTAGAAGCAACTTTTCCATATCTCCCTTAATCAAAATGGTTGCAAAATTCCAAATTCATCTAGATTTTTCCTCCCTATTATGAATATTGTTATAGGTGTACCATAGACACCTATATTAGTTTGTAATATTAGTGCATTGGTATAACAATACAATCATATAGGATATTTGTGGTTATATGAGTTAGAATATGACTCCTCGATAATAAGATACCCTCTCCTATAAATGTGTATCCTCATACAAAATTGAAACTCAATAAAGTAATTTTAATTATTGGATATTTTATTGTGTTTTTTGTGATTCACAAATGAACTTAAAACAATCATGAGGACGGTGCATGATATCTTGTGATTATTAATTAATTGATTTGTGGTTGTGTATCTAGATGACATTCTTGTCTTTAGTAAGACATGGGAGGAGCATGTTCAACATTTCTAGTAGGTTCTTCAGACCTTGTGTCAGCATAAAATCTATGCCAACAAGAGAAGTGTTCCTTTGGCATCGAGAGTATCCACTACTTTGGATACATCATTGATAAGGAAAACATGGATGTGGGCCCAAAAAAAATCCAAGTCATTTGAGACTAGCCAACACCAAATTACATCACCGAAATCTGAAGTTTTTTGGGCATATCCATATTTTATCTCAATTTTATACTTGGTTTTTCTCACATTGCATGGCCTTTGAATAAGGTGAGACACGAGAGGAACAAAATAAAAAAATTTATGAAAAAAGGCACAACGTAAGGAATTTTCATGGATGAGTGAAAAAAACACTCAACACTAGTCCTAGTATTAACATATATACAACATTCATTCAAGATAAAACAAATGCTTCAAATATGCACACAACACAATATCACTAACAAGGAATTTGGTGGCATACTATAATGAGACCTTATTTTACATAGTGCACAAGTACCCACCATATGACAAGGATTTGTATGCCATTTTGAAATCTTACAAACTATGAAAGTATTGTATTCTATAAAAGAGACTATCATCCACATAGATCAAAATCCGTTACAATCCATCCAAACCCAAGGAAATTTTTAAAATTATCATCACTAAAAGAGGTCCACCTATCTATGGTAGTTCCATCTCTCAACATCCTACACAGAAGGGGAGCGCTTGGAATTGAGTTTTCGATTATTTAATTTTATCCTTAAGTACTTCCCTAACAAAATGCTTGACTCATGTGGGCATGAGACATCAAAGTGGCCTCAAATTTATGAACATGAACCTAAATTTTATGGCATATATCAAAGGCTAAGGGATAGAAATAATATTTTAGACTAGATATTTATAGGAAGGGGTTTTGTGCCACATGAGAAACATTTGTGTTCCTATAGGGGAGTTCCTGAAATTGATTTGGGAGGTTCAATATAGTTAGGCTACATGCCACTTTAAAGTATATAAATAGTGTCATCTTGCAAACCTATTTCTATTGGCCAAATCTCTTACATGATGTGACCAAATACATCAAGTCATACACAACCTACATGATTGATGAAGGAGCATCATCTAGGAGGACTAAAAATCATAATTTTGTACTTATCTACATGTTTATAATCATTTAGTGCGGGATTGAATTTGTAGGAAGTCTTAGATTTCAAATTTGAGTTCAAATTGAGTTTTCCCTTCAAAAATCAAATTTGTATTTCTTCCTTGTTAAACCTCCTTATTTTTGAAATTTTAGTCATAGTGGTTCTTGGTGTTGGTATAGGTTGGTTTAGGGGTCCATATGCAACTTTTAAGTCATACATTAAGGGCATAAAACATCATATGGGTGTTCGTGATATGTATCTCTACCCTAACATTTTAGTCAAACATGTTAACTTGGACTATTAAGTATACTTAAGTCTAGTTAGGTGTGTAACTACATAGGAATGTAGTTAGGGAAGGAATATAATTTTAGGTAAGCAAGGAGGAAGAGAAGAAGAAGATATTTTTATGTGTAGACAATATTTCTTTTCTGAAGCAATGTACATGAAGGCTTTGAATATTGTGTAACAAAGTTTGAGTACTTAGGTTTGAAACTAGACAAAATATTCAATATTTGGATACTAAAACTTGTGTATGGAAAAATATTTAAGGAGGTTAGCATTATTATTTTTGTTTTTGTGATCTATTGAGACTAGGCTCAATAAGTATTTTCAGCTAAATATAATTGTACAAGCTTGTGTATGGAAAGCACTCAATCATGGACTAATGAATTCACGTTTTCAAGCACAATGAGAAAGTATTTGATTTGAAACTTGTTTCTATATTTGACTAATGATCATACAGAACTTAAATTATTATTAGATCCCTTGATACATAATTTGGTGCAAGTAAAATTTAAATTCCTTCCTCTTGGGTCTATCAAAACCCTACCTAGGGTTTAAGCAAGAAATTAATCTAGGAGTGAGAAGTATTCTTTTAAGTTTTGAGACTGGGACTATAGATTTTTCTAACTTTTGGTGCTCCATTATTTCAAGTTTGGTTTTTGTATTTTGGCATGTGAGGGATCTCATTTTCAATAAAAATCATAAAAACTTAGCTAAGAGACCTAATTGGAATGGTGATAGGTGAGTTAAAGGGGTAAAAACTAAGTTTTAGGGTAAAAATTTAGTGGAGAGTTGAAACTCACTAAAGAGTGTTTTGAAAGGTGTTTATGTTCCTTTTATTATTTATGAGTTTGTCAAAAAAATAAGGTTTGTATGAAATCGAGGCTAAAAGATAGAGGAGACACGTAAGAAGGGGAAAGAACATATTTATCCAATTTTCTTGTGGATCCCATTAAAAGAGAGGTGTGAATGCATAAATATACACTTTTGGAGGATATCTTGGAGTTTTGAACCTTAGAGGTAGCTTTCTTAAGCTAAACAACATTTTTAGGTGAACTAGACCTAAAGCTAACCAACCTAATCATGAATTAATGTATTACTAATTGGAAGAGATTAATATTAAGAGTCTAATTTGTTATAGACAAGGGTGTTGAGTGTTTTTTTACATTAGGTGGTATCAGATAAGGTTTGGCATCAGAGGTGACTTGAAAGAAGGCCAAGATTCTTTGAAGGAAAGAGAAAATATGATTTGTTGATTAGCGAGTTACATTGAGAAGCCAAAATGCCACCAAGAAGAGTACCTAGAGCAGGTGTTCAGATAGGAGATCCTATTCTCGAGGAAATTAGAAATATGAGGTTATGTTTTAATGTCAAAACCGTAGCAGTGGATGCAAATCAGATAAGAGGAGAAATCACAAGAGATGTCAGTGATAGAGAGGAAGAACCACAAGCTACTCCAGCTCAACAAGAAGTTGAAGAGAAGGGAGAGGGACAAGTAGATAGGTTGTTAAAAGTGATAATGGGGAAAGGATCCAAACCAAAAATGGAGATTCATACTTATGTAGATAGTCTTGATGGAGAAGAACTCATTGACTGGATTGTAGAGTTAGACAAATATTTTGAGTATGAAAATGTTCTGAAGAAAATAAGGTGAAATTTGCTTGTAAAATACTAAAAGGACGTGCAGCACTTTCGTGGGATTTCATACAAGATAAAAGGATAATTAATTCATGGGAGTGGATGGTAGAAAAAAATTATGGAAAATCTCTACCTCGAGATTATCGGACTAACTTGTTTAACAAGTTACAAAATTTGAAATAAAAAGAAATGAGTGTCGAGAGTATACGAAAGAATTTTAGTAGTTAACAATCAAATTAGGGAATACATGTTGGGTATATCAATCTTCTATTAGAATTTTCATTAGAACTGGATTTCACAAGTCCGGTACTATTTTTTTGTGTATTGACATTCACAAGTGTCCTTCGTTGCTTTATTTAATTTTCATAACATTTTTATGAAAGTTACTTGTCGTGCTTTTGATCAATGTTATGTCTTATGCGGTCTCATAATGATAAATACAAAATTGTCACTCTTTTCAAAAAAATTTAATCTCTATGACAATCTATAATACCAAAGGTAAATTGTTCATGTTGTACACTGACAAGTTATATTTGGTAAAACATTAGCAAGGCTTTAAGAGGTTGCTCATGTTCTCTATAAGCTCTGAATTATTATACTCCATGAGGTGACATGTCGCTCATTCATTTAGTTGAACACTTGGTGAGAATTTAATAAACATTTACATTTTCATTCCTATATATAAAAACTTTACGCTTGCTTCGGTAGTATATATGTCATTCATAAGCTTGTTAATTTTATCAACTTAAAAATGATAATTTTATTATTTTAATTTCAAATTACATATAAAATCATTGACTTCGTCACATACTTAATGTGGTCTCCACTACAAATATGAGTCATTTGCAAACATGGTGCTAATAATTCCTTTTAATAATGTCAACTGACACATGAAATCATTAATTTAGTCATAAATACTTACACATTGATTTCGTCATACTTCATGTGGTCTCAAAGGACAACAGAAACAAACTCAAGAAGAGGATGCAAGAAGCTCACAAGTACGAAATACTTCGGGAGGTGGCTACTCAAGAGGAGGTTATCCTTATATAAAGAAAGAAGTAACTTTGGAAGAGGAAGAGGAGAATTTAAAGGAAGGTGCTTTGCGTGCAATCAATGTTTTGGACACGGTGCTGATTATAAATTCCCGGATAATCCTCAAGAAAGTGGCAGTAGAATGAATGATGCAAGAAATCAATTGGTGTGTGCTAATGAAGAAGATAGTGTAGGATCACCATCTCATGTTGAAGAATCAAATAGGATAAGCTTTGATGGTGAGAAGAATGTGTGTTGATTGCGGATAACTTGGTTCAAATGTGGTGGTTTCGATCTAGCAATGAAATTATTTCATAATCTTATGGATGGTTTTGAACTCACAGGAGTTTCCAAGAAACTTCACGACATGGCCATAAAAGGAGAGTTGGCGTTTATACGATTGAATGACTGTACTTATTTTAAGTCTCGATCTCCTCTCTAGATAAACTACGAGCATGAAATATGATGTCTCATGTCCTTTGAAGCTAATCATGATGCAATTCTTTCCCTATTACAACATAGAGAAACATGTATGTATGGTATACTAAGGTGGGCCTTAAAAAGTCCAGAAAAACATTCTTTTTTTGTTATAGAGATTAGAATTGGGAATTTATTTTATTTATTTATTTCTGAACTAGATTGAATAATCTCTCTATTCACACACACCATATTTTTTTGTTTTTGTGGTTATTAAGCTACAATTTCGCTAGAGGCACTCATGGCTTTCATATGGTTTTCATGGACAAACAACAAGAAACACAATGTATTCCTTCTAACCATGGGAATACATGTTGGGTATATCAATCTTCTATTAACATTTTGGGTCACCAAATTCTAAGAAGGCTAGGGGTTTTCATTAGAACCTTGATTTCACAAGTCCTGTACTACTTTTTTGTGTATTGACATTAACAAGTGTCCTTTGTTGCTTTATTTAATATTCATAAATTTTTTTATGAAACTTACTCATCATGCTTTTGATCAATGTCATGTTTTATGTAGTCTTGTAATGATCAATACAAAATTGTTACTCTTTTCAAATTTGTTTGAATCTCTATGACAATGTATAATATCAAAGGTAAATTGTTCACATTGTGCACCTAGCAAATTATATTTGGTGAAACACTGGCAGGGCTTTAAGAGGTTGCTCATGTTCTCTCGTAAGCTACAATTATGATACTCCATGAGGTGACATGTCACTCATTCATTTAGTTAAACACTTGGTAAGAATTTAATAAACATTTACATTTTTCATTTCTATATATAAAATAACCTCCGTGATCTAGGAAGAGAGATAGCTGATGATCTGAGCCATCCTCGTCGCCTTTGGCACCCCAATTTCTTAAATCTTTGGTCTGCTTCTTTCCTTAGATTTCTTGTTTAAATTTTAAAATTTTTTTGCAACATGTTTCTGCTGATTGATCCAAATTTTGAAAACATTCCAAGCAAAGCACAAATTTGACCTTGATCATTTAATGCAGGAATCAAAGGGATTCCAAAACATCCTCATAGAAACAAATGGCCGGTGTTTCCATTCAATTTTTGACCCATCCATGAGTTGTAAAATTACATATTTTGTAGAAAAATCGAATAATAGTGCGGATACATCAACAGTCTTGCTATGGCTTGAGCTTGACCTCAAAGGGTACCAGTTGAAACGTATTCCATCATGGATTCCTCTGCAAAATTTGCAATATTTAAGAATTGTTGATGGGCGTCTCAAAAAATTGTGGCAAGACGACTTACAGGTATCTAGTTCTTCGTGGATTCCTCCACCAATTTTGCAGAGTTCGATGAGTACCGACCAAGGAATTAAAAAACGATTGTTCCAGAGCGATGCCGAGGTTTTTTTCTTTCTTTCTTTCTTTTTTTTTATGTTGAAAATCAAGTCTCCTTTCATGGTAGTCTGTATGTTTCAAATAGTAGTTTCATGAAGATTTTTTACGATTGAGAAACTGTCTGAAACAATTTAATTGCAAATTTCAGGTCCCTTTCGAGTTGAAAGAGCTGTTACTTGAGACAATAATATTGAGAGAGTTACCAAATACATTAGGAATGTTAAATCATTTGGAAAAGCTAGTACTGAAAGGAAGATATTCTGACATTTCCAATTCAAATTTTCTAATTGAAGGAAGGTCCTTTTCAGAATCCCTTAGAAAGCTTAGTAGTCTTAGAAGTTTGACTTTGTGGGATTTCTGTTTGAGTGGAGAATTGGCTTTGAGCGATAGCAGAGATTCAACTAGTTTTCAGACTTCCATAGACAGGTCCATGAGTTGCCTTCAAACCATACATATTCGTGGTGTAAAACTTACGTCCAAGTTATCAATTGATGGAGAACATTGCCCCAGCCTCGAATCTCTCCGCCTTGACTCCATGGAAAATCTTGTTGAAGTGAATTTAAGTCTAGTAACAACACTAAATTCTTTTAAGTTGTTGTTTTGTAAAAAATTGAAAACAATATCAGGGAACTTCGATCTGGGAAATCTTGAAACATTGAGCATAAAAGAATGTGCGGAGCTAGAAGAGGTGCCAAATCTTTCACGTCTAGATTCTCTGCAGCATTTTTCAATTGATGGATGTCAGAAGTTGCAGAGTATAGAAGGTATTGAAGAGTTGAAACTTTGAAAGGATTGAAATATCTCTATCTTTCAGTAGGAAATGGAGGGGCAGGTGTATGGAGTTGTGTTCAAAGGCTGAAGGTATTTAATACTTTTTTCCTGATGAACAACAGTAATTGTCAGTTGAAGAGGAGACCCTACGGCTATAAGTAGTATTTTGTGTGGTCTGCTCTCAATAAATAGGTATTGATTCTTTGATTTTAATATTCTTATGAATTTCTGATAATCAACTTACACTAGTTTTATTCCTATTCAGAGATTTCCGTCAGAGTTTACCACAGTGATTGGGAGAGCAGTTGATGAAGCCGAGTCAATTTTAAACGAAAATTTCTTTTCCAGCTTGATTAGCCCAGAAGCAGTGACTATGCATCGTCCTATGAGTAAAAACAGCAAGCATGAGGATTCCGTGAAGATGCCAGAATCATTAAGTGCAATCATCATATGTGCTTTGGTTCAAAGCTCTTCTGGAGGGGAAATCAAAACGCCTATCACCAGGTGGAGGCCTTTCGCCCCAGGAGAACGGATAGTTACCATTGTGCTTACAGGTCGAAAAAGTGTGTACAAAGATCTCAGTTCTGATTTCAATTTGAAACTGGTTCATGCTGAATTAAAGCAGAAGTGTATCGTGACTATGAATAAAGGGGAAGAATCGAAAGCCCTGGATATTTTCAAAACAATTATAGCTCAACTATACCAAGGGATCCCATAGTGCAAAATCATTTGTTGTGACACTTTCATATGAAGGTGATGAATCTTGTCTTAAGATAATATGTTTGTCATTCTAGTGAACTTAATAGTCGGGTAGTGTAGTCTCTACCATCCCATGTTTGTAATATTTGTACATTATACTGATAGTAACAAGAGTTGAGTGAAGCTTGAGTCCATGCCTTATGTGCAGTTTTTTCCTATAAAACAAGAAATGTTTTGGAATACATTTTGTGCGTAATGAAATGTCCAGACATCTCATATTCATTTAGAGCAAAAGGAAATTCATTGGTTGAAGCCAGAGATTTTGAAGTTTGAAAGCAGGCACCTCTACAAGGCTTATAAACTTAAAAACCATTTCTTGTCCTATTTTTATCATGATTCATCTTAAGAGCATCACTGGAAAAGTGTGAAACAATAGAATACTTTATTTAGTGTGAACACTCAACTAAAAGTGCAGTTCCTGCATAAAATTTGCATGTTCACCTGCTAACGAATACAAAATGATATTTCCATGTAACTACAAGCTACTCTTTGGCCAAACTAATTGAGAATTCCACACACATACATCGTGTTTAAACAATCAATTCTCTTCAGATTTTGTGGCATCCTGATTTTATCATCATACTGCCACTTGTTGCTTCAATTCTGTTCAGATACCATGCCTTACTCTCATCTTCATCTCTGTCTCCTCAATTTCCTCACCATGTCAGCCTTCTAATATTCCAGAAGATTGCTCATTCAGCGTATACAAAACATCAACATTCAAGGTGGGAAGATCATAGTTTTCTTAATGCAAGACATTATAAACCCAATCAAGTAATCTGCGGAACACTGAATGCTCAAAGTAGGACGGAACACAATGTATGAATATAATAATTGATGTAAGGCACTATTGATGTAGTCAAAAGTCAATCAAACTCAATTCACAATGTTAGAGCTGATGCACTACTTAAATTCTGCCCTTTAGGCCTCAGACAATCTACTTTTTTTCTTATACACAAGGCTCCAAAACTATGCAATCCCTTGAAGTTTTATCTCATTCCACTAAACCAATCTTCTCAACATGTTCATAGTCCCTTACTCATGCCAATTTAGCCTTGAAATAGATCAAAACAACTAAAAAGTACAATTGGACTTACTCTTTTGTAAAAGCTGCCTTAAGGCTTCTTAAGTCACATGCTACTATCACATTCAAGGTTAGACCCAATTGGGGCAGTCCAAAACAACTAGTTCCACCTTCTAGTACCCTTCAAAGTGCTTAAGGTGTGTGTCAATTTTTAGGGTCTCACTCACAAGCATCTTCCTTGAAATCCACTTCTACTCTATTAGTTTGCAACTCTCCTACCACATTACTGTGCATATACATTATCAAGCATATTTTCCCATCCTCAAGATTCCCAGACATGAACAAAGCAATTTTGAGGACCCTTTAACTCATTTATCCTACCCAAGAAGTTTCAATATGTAACTCTAAATTTTGGACATACTTTCTTTGTTGGGTTACCTTCTAAATTAGGCCTTTAACACAGGGGTCACAGTCAGTGATAGAGAACTGATTAAGAAATCTCTAACTTAGATAGGAGGAGACCAAAAATTATTTTAGAATCCTTGATTAGACCTTATCATTGTGTCATCTTACCAAATTCAAACAATAACTCAATGATCTAATGCTTCAATTCCAAAGCCCTAGCCACAATTCCTTAAAGACACTCTTTAAAGAGATAACTGTTTTATCAAGAAATGGATAACTTTTTATCACTCCAAAATGTCATGCATGATTGTCACAATATCTTCAAGCATACTTTTGAGTCTTGACCTTCATTATACCCCAATTCTTCATTTTGATTCTCTACAACTTGCTCTAGGGTTCTCAAACTTTGCCACCTACGAGTTTCTAATATAACTGTCATGATTTTCTTCTAGCCATGAAGGTTTCAAAGCTTCTAATCACCTTATACTTGTATGATAGGATTCTACAAGATTTATATAAAGATCTTAGCACTTATCTAACCTTCGGTTCCTTCTAAACACTCTTGCATTCTAACCCTGAGAGAGTTTTGACCGAGAACCCGAGAAGGTGAATTTTGCTATAAAAGAACTATTGAATTTCAAAATTGGAAATTTAGGCTACGAGGCTCCTCTTGACCTCATGCACATATTTTCCTTAACAAATCAGGTTCGGGGTGTCTTAAAATCACAAAATGGTCAAAACCTTAATATTTTAATCTCGAGAGAACATGGGACATAAGATTGATACAATTTCCTTAGCGAATGGATTCCAATTCAGTTGTAAGATCTCTATTTTGAAGGGAATGAACCTATAGGTGATTGTTATCCTCTTCCTCATCTATCTTCCTTATCCCTCTAGATGATCACTTGTCTCATTTTTCATCATTTGCTCATAGATACTTTCATAGGAATTGTCACACTTTTAGGGCACTATATTCAAGTTTGATCCCTTACACAAATCACAAATCACACCACTAATGCAAATACTCAGTCTAATATTTCTTACCTTTGATAATCCTTTAACTACTATGCATGTATAGACTTCTTAATCATCAAAATGCACAAAGAAACATGAAAACCCCTCTCTCCTGTGTATACACCAGATTGGCTTCAAAACTTTTCTTGTAACTCTTTTTCCACTCTATGATCATTCGAATGATGATAATATAGTTATAAGGCGAGGCTTAAGTAGGCCTTCACAAAATTTCATAACTGAATCTTAACTCAATGATCCTTCTTATTACATTTTTAGTCTCTTTATTAGTTCATTAAGACCTAGTCTAATCTAGTAACCTAGGACCTTAGGCCTAGTTCACAAACATGGCCTCACTAAGACTCCTAGAGTTCAACAAGGCTTATTACAAGCTTATTACATATCAATGATGCTCCAAGATTACAATAATATATCCTAAACAAGCCAAAACTGTCCCCAAGATTCAAAATTGCAATTTGGAGGGAAATTGGCAATTTCAAATTCATGAAGGTCTTGAACCAATCTAACTTACCTAATAGACCCTTTATGAGCCCTACGACTATGAATTTTCCTAGAAATCCAAAATTGATGATATAAGTTTTTCACCTTGGCAAAAAGGTTGGAGGAAAAAGCAATCTGCAACTCTGGCGCAAAACTGGAGTCATCTCTTCTAGGGTTTCCCCCATCTAACCATCATACCATGGCCTTTTCGGGCTCTGCGGGAATTAATTGCTATAGTCTCTCCTAGGGTTTTCACCCTCTAGGCGTCCCCTATAAAATGACCTCGCCATCTTCAAACCCGGTTGTTTCAACCATGGCAGGAGATAGTGGAGTGAGCAATGGCACCGCCGGCGAAGCGTCCCAGGAAATTTGTTCAAGGTTTTTCACGAGGTAATCTCTCTCCTTCCCGGATGTTGTTCTGCCCATTCTTGAATTTAATGTTACATGTCAATGGTTAGAATAGTTTTGCCTCATTGGGTATTTTGTGGGTCGAATCCCCTCATGAAAGCATGCTTAAATCCTAGGCTAACATAGTCTGGACCCCTCATGGGGTCCACTGGATAGTGTTCAAAACATGACCAAGGGTTTCTTTCTTTTTCATTTCTCTGACCCTACTTAGTGGGCCCAACATTTTGGCCAAGCAAGCCACTTGGTATGTTTGTAACTCACTTTGCTTGTGTTAACACCCTGGCATAAGGACTTTGTGGTATCTGAGTATACCACCCTTAAAGTGCCGGTGTGGATTGAATTTCCTAGTCTTCCTCTACCATGTGTTCATTTCCTGTTATAAATTACCGCTTCGCTTGGGCGGGTAGTTTACCTAGAAGCCGATAAGTTTTACCATGATCGTCCCCATAAGCGAGTATGCGTTGAGATTGACCTCTCGTAAAACCTCAAGGAATTTTTGGATACTCAAATGGGTGATAAATGCCACTCCCAAATGGGCCATATATATAAATATTCCCAACACTTGCTTTCATTGTCAAGCATCGACCACAAGATCGGATATTGCACGCTTTATGTCCCCTCAGTAACCGCCCATTGCAAAAACAACGCCTCGGCCAATCAAACCCCAACATGAGGAAGGTTGGCAAGTTTTCAAAGGCCGTCAAAATAAGAACAAAGCCCAACAATCCAAAGCGTCTAGCTCCCATGGACATCAAGAACCAGGTTGTTAAGGAACATTATCATAGTATTATGACCAAAGAGCCTATGGATGGTGCTAAGTTACCAAGCTCACTGCTATGAACCATTAAACAGCTTTCAAAACAAGAATATATTGGAGAAAGATGAATTCGACCTGCGCCGACAAACAAAAATTCATGTTTTGAAAACACGTGTACATCAAATGCTCAATAATTATAAATCCATGGTTCAAAATCCAATAGAATTCCAAGTAGACTTCTAAACATTGTATCGGTACAACTCTTTGGGGTTTTAGTAGTTCCAGTAAACGACACGGTATTACATCTTTTCAGGAATAACTTCTCGTGATGTAATTAGTGAATATCTCGATAATCTTATAAATTCATGTGCTTATTTTAACTTGAAATACTGTCATTGAGATGGAAGTAGTAAAATTTGGAGCTAATGTGTAGAGGGTAGAGTGAGATGACTTATCAAAGTACAAGTGAGATGCAAGAATTAACATGTTTAGAGTTACATTACATTTGGGAAATATTTGCTAGCTTTTGTTTTTTCAGGTTGGTTCTTGATGTGCTTGATGGAAATGAGAAGGAATACCAATGTTTGGTACAATTTTAGTCATATCACATTTGGATTTGTTATTGGTTATGTTAAAATGCTTGGGGATGTGAAACCTAAAGAGAAGACAAATTCTACAATTGCCAACTATTACCCATAAAATTAAATCATGTAAACATAACATGTCCATCATGTAACTCATGTTATTGTACTAATTACCAAAGCATCATGCAGTTCAATATAAAACATTACTTGATAATGTGCAATGTGAAATCTTATACAAGATTAACGAACACATTATACCTCGAGATGTTTAAGGGAGTTTTTCAGTCTTAATAAAATACTTTTACTTGTGATTAAAATACGTATCCACAAGATTAGAAAACACTATGACCTATAGCATAGAAACAAAAAAACTAAGCCATATATAAATAGTCAAGAGTCTTGAAATACATGCCAAAAAAATCAGTATAAACATACTTTAGCTGGCAAGAGCAAAGGACTGGGAGATTTAAGCTGATTATCGAGAACATGCATCAAGTAGGTTTCTAGGTGGAGAAAGTTAATATCCATGCGGACTCAAAATATTCCAATGCTTGATGCTTCCAACTGTTTCCAACTTAGTTTCAAATTCACGAGAGCTTTGTGGGTAGTGACTGCAAAGTCTCTTTATAGCAATCGGCTTACAATTCTTTAGAACACATTTATAAACAAAATTGGCTATGTTGGAACTTCAAACATAAGATAACCATGAAAGTAAGTAAATCAGATATTTTCCTTTATGGGTTCCCAAAAAAGGGTATCTAGGTTGATTTGATCTAAAAACAACCTTAAAATTTTATAAATTAATGCATCAATCACAAAATGATATCAAATTTGTTTAAAAACCATCAAATCCTCCCCACCTTATCATGATATATGGTACAAAAGTAATCATGATGCTCATGAGCAGGGAGCTTGTGCGAGGATATTTAAAGAGCATCTATAATTTGCATGACTTGTAAGGTTGAAAAAAGAACCTAACGGATGCACTTGTAATAGTCATGCACAAGCACATACAGAAATCTATAGATTCATCTACAAAGTTGATGCCCAATCTAGATTCCTAGGATGACTGGCAAGTTAAAGGTAAAGAAGCACATTATCAGCCTACATAAATGTGAGAAATTGTGAACAATCACTGCACGCAAGTGTCAAGTACCATCATATACACCTTTCGCATAGTGAACATGATTGGGGACCTCTCCTTGGCTGTCAAGAGGCATATATTGGGCCATGATGGCTCTGATTTCAGAGTCCATGTATGACTGCATCCAAGGTTGAGATATACAATATATCAGAAATAATACCATATAATTTGCATGACTTGTAAGGTTGAAAAAAGAACCAGAACAGAACTCACGTCCCTTATGTATATTGCCACATTTTGCATACATGTCTATCGGTGCGATCAAACCACGCATTCAAAACTCCACTTTCAATTATTTTTTGATGGATCTCCATACCCTGTTTCACAGCTCCGAGTTTGGCACAAGCTGGGAGGATGCTTTTAAATGTTGACGAGTCTGGCATTACACCTGCTGATTGCATTTGCTTAAAAATTTCCAAGGCTTTATCAAAAACCCCATTTTGTACATATCTAACAATGATTGTAGTCCATGAGATAGCATTTCATTGAGGCATTTCTTTGAAAATCTGTAAAGCCTCATCAAGATCCCCATTTTGTGCATAGCTTGTAATAATGGCATTCCATGAAATCACATTTCGTTGAGGCGGTTTGTCAAACAACTCGCATGCCTTATGTATGCTTACACATTTGGCATACATATCTATGAGGGCAATCAAAACTATAACACCCGGAAAAAGTATGTTTTCAATTTTTTTTGATGGATTTCCATACCCTGTGCCAAAGCTCCCATTTTGGCACATCTGGGAGGATAATGGCAAAGGTTGTCGAGTTTGGATTTTCACCTACCAATTGCATTTCCTTAAATATATCCAATGCTTTATCAACAGGCCCTAATTGTGCATATCCAGAAATGATGGCAGTCCATGAGACCACATCTCGCTGAGGCATTTTGTCAAACAGTTTGTGTGCATTTTTTATGCTTCCACATTTTGTATACATATCAATCAGGGCAGTCAAAACTATATCGTCTGACAACAATCCACTTTTAATTATCTTTGGATAAATCTCTCCACCTTGTTTCAAAGCTCCCATTTTGGCACATGCAGGGAGGATGCTAGCAAAAATTTTCGAATTTGGCTTTACACCTAAGAATTGAATTTGCTTGAAAATATCTAAGGCCTTTCCAACAAGCCCAATTTGTGCATATCCACTAATGATTGCAATACATTATACCACATCTCGTTCATTCATTTTGTCAAATAGTTCATGCACCTCCTGCATCCTTCCACATTTTGCATACATGTCTATCATAGTATTCATCACAATAACGTTAGATTGAAATCCGCATCTAATGATTTTTCCATGGATTTGCAAACCATACGTTACGGATGCCACGTTTACGCATACAAGGAGAATTTTGGAGAAGGTGAACTCATCGAGTTGGATGCTTGTTCATTGAAATTTGTGAAATAGGAGAAATTCCTCTTGAGGGAGACCATGTCTTGATGGTTGTAATGATCATATTCAACGAGACTACATCTGGTTGAGTCATGTTCTCCAAAACTTTGTGAGCGTCCGCCAGACTTCCGCATTTGTCATACATGTTGATGAGTGTGTTTTGTAAAAATGTGTGTTTGGAAAATGTATATCCTGTGTCATTTATGAGAGAGTGGATTTGCTTACCCTCTGAAAGGGTTTTCTTGGCAATGCAAGATTGTAATAGATGAATATATGTAGAAGAATCCACATGAGTGTTTTGGGTAGTTTGGGTAGTAAGCAGAGTGTGTACAACTTCCTTCATGCGACCTTCTCTACATACCGCTCTGAGATTTTGATTGAGCTGGGTAATGGATGACATTATATGATTGAAGTATAAAAAATCATAGTAGATTTCTTCTGATTTCTTAAAGTCAGTATAATCGTCATTTCTTTCTTTCTGTGAACAGGACATTTTCATCGACCTTGGCAACATGTACGGCCATATCCCGCAACACATCATGAACTTTCACCTTCCAAACGTCGATCCCATTTTCCTCTTTGATCTCAATCTCGGCCAGACATCGGTCAGATAATGCCTTGAGGAAACCGTGTCGCCCCTGCTCACTGATTTTCACCAGGCCCTCCCCTAACCACAAATTTATATGACTAAATCTATCAGTTCTCCATCTATTTCTTGGTCTTCTCTGTAGGCAGTTTCCATGTGGAGAAAAAATCTCTTGCGAAGTGGGGATTTCCATGCAGAGGCTTGCCTACTATATCTCCCATGCCCTATTTGATAGAATTCAACGCCAAAAAAAAACGTTAAAATAGCCGGAAAAATGAAAACATCCAATGGTTGTCAAACTGTCAAATTTAACATAATTGGAGAAACGTCTGGAAGAGCCTTTCCCATAGGGGAATGCCTTCGACATAATCATCCGAGTTAAAAATATATCAAATGCTAAATTTATCTTTAAAGTAAAAGTTTTTAAAATTAGCAATCGCATGTGTATAATGCAATGTGAACGCCGAATGGTATATGTTATTTGATTTAGAGGGATAGTTATTATTTTTGTAGTTGATATCGATAAGGGGTGTAACTGATTTTGTAATTATAGGAATATATATGAAACATCAAATTAATCATATCGTAACTTCATAATCTCTTCTCGTCTAATACCTTCCGCATTAACTACTATTTCTAATCCATCACCCTGAGGAATAACATAACACCCTTATCAAGACCGTAGATGTGATATTTGAACGACTAATCACAACAAAAAATATTCTAACATGCCAGCAAAAAATACAAAAAGTTACATGCAAAAATTGAAAAATATATGAATACAGGATGGAGGTCATACATTGTATATGTCTCTTTATGAAGCTGAAGCAAAAATATCCTTCACGAGATCCACTGCTTTAGATTCTGACAGGAGAGTTGTAGCATCCTAATTGATAAGAATAAGAATGAACCATTAAACAGTTTCAAAACAAGAATATATTGGAGAAAGATGAATTATGACTTTCCGAAAAACAAAAATCATGCTCTGAAAACACGTGTACATCAAATGCTCAACAATTATAAATCCATGGTTCAAAATCCAATAGAATTCCAAGTAGAATTCTAAACATTGTATCGGTACAACTCTTTGGGGTTTTAGCAATTCAGAAATGGCATGGTATTACATCTTTTCAGAATAACTTCTCATGATGTAATTAGTGAATATCTCGATAATCTTATAAATTCATATGCTTATTTTAACTCAAATACCGTCATTGAGATGGAAGTAGTAAAATATGGAGCTAAGGTGTAGAGGGTAGAGTGAGATGACTTATCAAAGTACAAGTGAGATACAAGAATTAACATGTTTAGAGTTACATTACATTTGGGAAATATTTGCTAGCTTTTGTTTTTTCGTTGGTTCTTGATGTGCTTGATGGAGCCGAGAAGGAATAGCAATGTTTGGTACAATCTTTAGTCATATCATGACCGTATTTGTTATTGGTTATGTTAAAATGCTTGGGGATGTGAAACCTAAAGAGAAGACAAATTCTACAATTGTCAACTTGTCACCCATAAAATGAAATCATGTAAACATAACATGTCCATCATGTACCTCATGTTATTGTACTAATTACCAAAGCATCATGCAGTTTAGTATAAAGCATTACCTGATAATGTGCAATGTGAAATCTTATACAAGATTAACGAACACATTATACCTTGAGATGTTTAAGGGAGTTTTCCAGTCTTAATAAAATACTTTTACTTGTGACTAAAATACATTATCCACAGGATTAGACAACACTATGACCTATAGCATAGAAACAAAAAAACTGAGCCATATATAAATAGTCAAGAGTCTTGAAATACATGCTAGAAAAATCAGTATAAACATACTTTAGCTGGCAAGAGCAGAGGACTGGGAGATTTAAGCTGATTATCAAGAACATGCATCAGAAGTTTCCAAGTGGAGAAAGCAAATATCCATGGAGATTTCCAGATCGCTTCAAATTCAAGAGAGATTTGTGGGTAGTGATTGCGCATAGTCTCTTTATAAGCAATCGCCTTATAATTATTTAGAACACATTTATAAATAAAATTGGCTATGTTGGAACTTCAAACATAAGATAACCATGAAAGTAAGTAAATCAAATATTTCCCTTTGTGGGTTCCCAAAACAGGGGCATCTAGGTTGACCGTGATCTAAAAACAACCTTAAAATTTTATAAATTAATGCATCAATCACAAAATGATATCAAATTTGTTCAAGAACCATCAAATCCTCCCTAACTTCTCATGATATATGGTACAAAATTAAGCATGATGCTCATGAGTAGGAGCTTGTACCAAAGATATTTAAAGAGCATATATAATTTGCATGACTTGTAAGGTTGAAAAAATAACCTAATGGATGCACTTGCAATAATCATGCACAAGCACATACAAAAATTTGTAGCTTCATCTACAAAGTTGATGCCCAATCTAGATTCCTAGGATGACTTGCAAGTTAAAGGTAAAGAATCACATTATCAACTTGCATAAATGTGAGAAATTGTGAACAATCACTACACAGCAATGTGTCAAGTACCATCATTTATAGCCCCGCATTGTGAACATGATTGGGGACCTCTCCTTGGTCACAAAAGGCATATATTGGGCCATGATGGCTCGATTTCCACACCCATGTATGATCGCATCCAAGGTTGAAATATGCAATATATCAAAAATAATACCATGCACTTGTCAAAAATGAAATGCAATTCCAAAGTTTTTCAAGCCTAGAAAAATGACACCAATGCAATTCAAAGAACTATTTACTTAGAGGAGGAATATCATATGATCATTTTATCATTCCAGATTTTTATTATTAGATTTTGCATTGTTAAGAGATCTTGCTTTTATCGAGATTACAAGGAAAAAAACCTTGTGTATTCTACCTCTTGTGGATGAAAACCCCAAGGGATTGAGAGGGGATTTCACTCGTAAATTTTCAGCGTTGTTAATTGGATTTCCAGGTTCATTTTAGCGTTGTGTTTGTGAAGAGTTTTGAAGGTATTTTTAGTGGTTTTTGAGCAGCAGTTGGATCAATCTATTATGGGCAGTTTGGCAGCAATTTCAGAGTATTTCCTAAAAATATTTGTCAAATATTATCCATAATATTGTAAACCAAATCGCTGTATTTTCATCATTTTCTCAAGTATATTTTGAGGATTTTCAGCAGAATATTATTGCGACTTCGGATCTGGTTTCTGGGTTGTTTGGCTGCAATAAATTCAGTTTTTTTGCATGATTCAGTTTCTAAATATTTGGGTAATCATCTGAAATCGAAAATATAACTTTTGGGTGTCATTTGCATTAAGATCTATCTTAAACCCTAGTCGCATTTTCTCAAATAAATCCAAATCTGCATTAGGGTAATTGCCATAATTATCATAGATCAGTATTTGGTGTTTTTTATTGACCTAGAGTTGTTGGAAAACAAGTGAGACCCATTTAGGGATCTTTCAATGGTATCAGAGCAGCAATCCTCCCACCTGGAGGGTTTTGTTTGATGCAGCCTAGAGAAGTTGGGCCACACAGATATTATACAAGGAGTCAGGCACGTATTCTCACAGATTTAGATACAGGAAGTAGTACGGGAATCATGGACAGAAGAGACGGATCACACAGTCCCCCGCGGTGTGAGCGAGTTGACCCAGATATTCTTTTCAGCGGTATGATCGATTCCCATCAGGAAATGATTCAGACCATGAGACAACTGATGGAGAGTCTGACTATGAATAGGCCGAGAGATAGGCATAACAGAAGGGAAAGATCTGTATCAGTGGCTAACAGTCACGGAAGGCACAACAGGGCACCTATAGAGGTGGGTAGCGTGAGAGGTTCCCCTCCATGTGATAGGAGACACACAGAGGAGAGGAGACCCACGAGGATTGCAGATAGACCTCTGCAGCCTAGATTCCTACAAAGGGAGGAGCCACCATTAGTTGAGGACCCACTTAAGGGCACAATCTTTCAGGATACTATGATGGCGAAAGTGTATGATGAGTGGATAGCTCTACCATAGGAGGTACAGAATGCCTTTCCCCTCCACCAGTATTGTGTTCAAAGGAGGGAAAGCTTGAGAGCTAGACAGGTACAGAGGCCTAGAGAACAACAGAACATGGAGTTGAAGCAGGCCACCAACAAGGTGACCCTTTCCACATTTGATGGTAGTGGAAAGATTAGTGCCAGAGCATGGATTCACAAGCTCGACACATATCTCACTCTCAAACCTATGCAGGAGCAGGAGGCTATCCAATTTGCCACGTTGCACCTGGAGGGAGTAGCGTACGATTGGTGGCACCATGGGCTAGTCACACAGAATCATGATCTTCTGCAATCATACAGGGAGTTTAGTGAGAGGTTGATTGCGAGATTTGATCGCAAGGATGTAGAGCTTTACTATAGAGACTTGGCACAACTTCGACAGAGTGGACACGTTGATGCATACATCAACGAATTTCATGTATAGCAGTAATGGTGCCAGAGATGCCTGAGAGGCGAGTGGTGATGTTGTTCATTGAGGGACTTCATGACAGGCTGAGGGGATTGGTCAAGGCTCTTAAGCCTAGGACTTTGCATGAGGCTATTCGGACAGCCTTGGACTTAGACACTACTCCAGTTCAACCCCAAAGGAAGAACGTCAAGGAGGAAAAATCAAAACAACAAGAGCAGCCCACTTCTTCGAAGGTTGAGTTTACACCCAAGATGGAGACTGTTTCAAAGAATGAGCTTCGCCGGAAAAATTTATGCTTTCATTGCAATGATCCTTGGGAACCGGGGCATAGGTGTCTTGGGAAAGGCAAAATACATCTCATAAAGGTTGAGGATGAAGATTCAGGGGATGAACAGGAGCAGCCAACACCAAACATTGCAAATGATGGTAGACTCACCTATCTTTCGGGAGCACCCAAGTTTAATCCATTCATGTTTGAAGGCACAATGTTAGGGTGTAGGATCATGGCACTTCTGGATAGTGGATCTACACATAACTTCATAGATGCAGGTTTGGCAGACAAAAAAGGTTTGCAATATGATAATTTTGAAGGTTTTGATGTGACTATAGCAGGTGGTCTCACTCTTCCTTGCAAAAAGAAGGTCAACCAAGTAAGCATTTTATTTGGTGAGTATACACTTTGTGATGACTTCTATGTTATAGATTTGAAAGATAATAATGTTGTGCTTGGTATGCAATGGCTTCATTCATTGGGAAGAATCACCCAAGATGTGCAAGCTATGGAGCTGAGTTTCCTACATAAAGGGAAACAAGTCACTTTGAGAGCACTCAAGTACACGCTTTGCCCATCAAATGACAGCCAAGTCTATGTTAGTTTGGGACAAGGAACCATCTCATGAAGACATCTACGAAGATTTTTCACTTCATTGCATCATGGGACAACAAGGACAAGATGAAGAATACGAAAAATTTGGGCCATTCATGAGGAGGATCATGGCACTATTCACAAGTAAGTTGCATGATTTCTTTTTTGCAGCAGTTGAGCAATTTTGTATAGTGCATGTGAAGCCATTTAAAGGGCTTAGGATGATTTGGGATCCAGGAGTTGTTGAGGATGCAGATTTTCTACTTGTGATTGCTTGGGGGCAAGCAATCTCGGGAAGGGAGGACTGTAATGTCCCTCTTTTCGAATAGATCTCATTGAAGACCTTTGGTCCTTTTTGTCTACCCAACGGCCAAAGGATGTGTCAAGGGTGACTAAGTTTTATTATTTTATTATATTGTGCAAATATTAAAATAAAATATTATAAGTTGCACATATAATAAATAATAAGCTTATTAATAAAATAAAAGAGTCAAATGTAAAAATACAATTATTTTTAATTGTGTTTACCCTAGGAGATACGACTTGTCCATGTAATGGGAAAATAGGAAATGTGACATAAGATCCCTTAGAAAAATGTGACTTGTACAAAGGAGGAAGAATGGAGTTTTGAAAGAATAAAAATTATTACTCCTCCCAAGAAAATGCGACCTAGTCTAAGGAAAATTTGGGGCACATGTCTAGAAGAAATCACCTGTTGTGATTGGTTGAGTTGGAGGTCCCTTTGGGCCAATTTTCCCTTTAAAAGGAAGGGTCGACTTAGAGGAGGAACATCATATGATCATTTTATCATTCCAGATTTTTATTATCAGATTTTGCATTGTTAAGAGCTCTTGCTTTTATCAGAGATTCCAAGGACGAAAACCCCAAGGGATTGAGAGGGATTTCACTCGAAATTTCCAGCGTTGTTAATCAGATTTCC
The DNA here is from genome assembly GCA_018340775.1 of Taxus wallichiana var. yunnanensis. Lineage (NCBI taxonomy): Eukaryota > Viridiplantae > Streptophyta > Pinopsida > Cupressales > Taxaceae > Taxus > Taxus wallichiana. The sequence goes on along the minus strand of CM031241.1, from coordinate 491,484,271 downwards.
GAGTTCATTTCAATAGTGTTTGTGAATAGTTTTTGAAGGTATTTTCAGTGGTTTTGAGCAGCAGGTTGGATCAATCTATTGTGGGCAGTTTGGCAGCAATTTCAGAGGTATTTCCTAAAAATATTTGTCAAATATTCTCCATAATATTGTAAACCAAATCATTGTATTTTCATCATTTTCTCAAGTATATTTTGAGGTTTTCATGCAGAATATTAAGTAGACTTCAGATCTGGTTTCTGGTTGTTTGGCTGCAATAAATTCAGTTTTTTTGCATGATTCAATTTCTAAATATTTAGGTAATCTCTGAAATAAAAATATAAATTTTGGGTGTCATTTGCATTAAGATCTATCTTAAACCCTAGTCACATTTTCTCAAATAAATCCAGATATGCATTAGGGTAATTGCCATAATTAACATAGATCAGTATTTGGTGTTTTTATTGACTTAGAGTTGTTGAAAGAAAAGTGAGACCCATTTAGGGATCTTTCGATTACCTTGAAATAAAATTCATCCGATTTTCCCCTTGTACCAATGGAAACTACTTTGTTTGGAATTTTTAATTCATTTACTGATGATAACATATATATCTAATAATGACATGGGAAACATTGATGACAATTGTCTACATGTCAGGGGAAATGTAAATTTCAAATAGTGTTGATTTATTTTTATATATTCATCAAATATGGCACGTCTAGTGTTAATAGGATGTATTAGACTCCAAAATTTCACTTGTTTTGAGTACGTATTTCAACACATGATTTAATGGGATTTTCTAAATATGTATTTTCCTTTTTTTTAAAATGTTCCTCCATATGTTATAGTTGGAACCATTGTAGAGTTGATACTAACATTAATGCATGCTTTAAATATGTTATTATGATAATATGTTCATACACTCTAATTCAATATATTTAAGAAATTTCTAACATAATAGAAGTATAGTTTTGATGTTATAGGGATAAATTTTTCAAATTAGAGTTGTGATAGTGCCTAATAGTAAATAATCTATACTCCAAGATTTCTATTTTTAAAAATGGAATAACAAGTTCACGATCTTGTCTTTTTAATAAATTTAACTAACTACTTCAAGAGCCAACTCGTAAATTTCATAAACATTAAAAGTGCATACATTGGTTTTGGTTGTGATCATTATGTAGTGATTTGTGGAAATTTTTCTTTCCATGTAGAAAAATCATGAGTAGAAGATACTACTATGGGAGGGGTGGGATAGGGTGTGGTGGGGGAATGCAATGCTTATATTGACATTCATTCAATATATGCAATCAATTTCATGACTTCACTACTACAAGAGGGTCATTTAAGAAAAAATATAGAGACTCAAAATATAATTTCGTCTCAAACATTTCCCCCTTTTTACTTTTTAATACACTACGGTAGGGTACTATCGACATAGATATGTTATGTTCCACCGTTTGTTCCGCTGCTACTCTGCTACTTTTGTGAGGGCATTTGAAGACCGCTGATCCCACTGTTGTTGATTTCTCATTGACGTGACTCTCTCCAGCAACGCATACACTATTTAGAGGTCGGAGCTTTTTCCTCTCTGCTGTGATTGCACAGTGGCTCCACGGAGCTCGAGGGTGGTGTGAAAGCCGTGTCTCCTTCCAATGGTGCTAAGCTCCGGTGAAATAGCTTCATCCCATGCCGTCTTCAATGGTGATTCCATCTAAATTTGACTGGGAGCATACTTTTTGGGTTTTCCTATTTCTGTTAAGTTTTTATAGGTTCCTAAAGAATAGAACACTCCACACCACAAATTTTGAGAAAATTTATGGGTGTCGGTTGTCCCAAGGTGCACAAATATTCGACACATACAACTATAGCATTACATACTTTTAAATATAAAATTCACAATGTCAACAAGGTATAAGCATGAAAATGGAGTGTCATTAAGAGGGCCATTGCTCTAATATTTAAGGTGCACGGGAGGTCTGTATAATATTACTAGAATTACAAAAGTTAAACATTCCATTCCATTTTCCATTTCCATTCCATTGTATAACATTGTTGTAAGCCAAGTTTAGGTTTCCACCACAAGCCTGGAAATTGTAATCCTGGTCAAGTCCTCCTATTAAGTTCATATTTTGTAGATGCCTGTAGTCTTCTGAGGATTATAGATTCTGTGATGAAATTATTTCTCCATCCGCATGACTGGTCCGTGTTGAATCCTTTGATAGAACTGTGGCGAATGTGCCATGTGCTTGAGAAGATGGCTGTGGTGGAAGCACGCCAGGAGTGCTCAGCAAGTCTTTAAACACTCTCTACAGGAAAATTACATACATCAAATCCTCTTTTACCTGCAAATCCAAGGAAAATAATGCATATCTTTATTGAACTTGTGACTGTAGGTCCTGAGAGTGCTATTTACATGATCAAAATTATACATGGTCAATCCTCTGTCATCTCATGTTATTATGACCTTTTGGGTGGAACCCAATTGGAGGACTCCTTCCTTTAGTGCAACCAGCGTAATGGTCTGTTACAATTCAAAGAATCAACTCTACTTGTTATTACTTCTTTAGCAATTCACGCTTCAAAACCACAAATTCAATGTAAGAAACTACCTGTATGTCCGAATGGGCCAGAGCCTCCCATGTCCGAGGATGCGATCAATGTCACAAAAGTAAATTTTATGATATTAAACTTAAAAGAGTGGAGGAGGGTGGACAGAAAAGACATTTTTGTATAGAAAACTTATAGAATTCTATAGATATTTTAGTTATGGATGGGCTAGTTGGTCATTTACAATTCAAAGAATCAACTCTACTTGTTATTACTTCTTTAGAAATTCTACTTTTGAACACCCACAAATTTAATGTAAGAAACTACTTGTATGTTTGAATGGAATTGAGCCTCCCACGTCCAAGGATGAGATCAATGCCACCATACATTTAATGATATTAAACTTTAAAAAGTTGAGGGTGGACAGGAAAAGGCATTTTTGTATAACGAACTTAAATAATTCTATAGATATTTCAGTTTGGGATGAGCTATTTGGTCCCTGTAAATCTATGTATGACCCTGATTTATTGCCATTTTGCCAATTAGACTGTTCACCTCACCTTGAAAAATTGGATTAACATAGGAATCATGATCAGTAAAACTAAATTTAGCTCTAAAATTGTTGTTATGGATGCCCCCATGTGGATATACTAATTTTTATTTATATCCTTGAAGGAGTTGTATGCTAGATGTTTTTTCCCTTTCTTCCTAGAATTGAGAACTCTGTAATGAAAAGTTAAAACAATAAAAGTCTGACAGGGCAGTGGGCTATGAATCTATTTTATGTGTACCAAATTTGAACAGTAAGTGTGTAAATGTCCGAGAGAAGACCTTTACCACTGTAAGCACTACTGAACTACTAAATCAAATGAATTTTATCATGAACATCTGATTTTACATGTGAAGTTATCATGCCTTATTTGAAGTGCATCAGAATGAAGAAAAGATTGAAAGTACTCACCCTTCCCCATAGTTGTAAACTTCATGGGACATTTTGAAGAATAGTCCAGGGTGCAATCCATTATTGAAGTCACAAAACCCATCCCCCAACCAAAGATCCTCTTCAGTGGAAGAACAAGTTAGAAAAATAACAAACTAATAGATTTACTTAGGTTGGGTAGACAGAGAATGAGACATGTATTAATTTTAAAGTGGTGGTTACCAATTCCTTGAGTTTTCCCCAGACATGTTACAAAATTTGTTATCAGTCTCCCATCTGTTCAAAAGAGGCTTTCAATTTTGATTCTAAGCTTTATGCCAGATATAGGTCCTAATCCAATAGTAACATAAAAACTACATATATATCCAAAACACCAGATAGACAATAATCCAGAATATAATCATGAACTTTTGAATCTAAAATTATAATTAAACCATATGTTTCAAACCTAAGTGAAGGGCTAATTCAACTGAGTTAATTTAGTATTTTGAGCCCACACCCAATTGGATTAGGCAGCCGCTTTTGCATTTTGCGAGCCTTTGAGATGATTCCACCCGCAAATTAGAGTGCCCCTGTAATGAGGTGTCACCATCACTTGCAAGTGACCATCATGTATCAACCTGCCAGAGACTATAAACTGGAGTTCAGAGTCATATAATACATGTGGCATTTATTTACACCTTGAATCTCGTGGGTCAAAACCTAAATCCCCAAACTTAGCCTCAAGTTTGAGACGAATTCCAACCCAACCCGAAGGTCAAACTCGAGACAACCCTGGCATACACCACACCTTAAGCAAACGATTACCTCTTCAAGGCCGTTAAACGTCCTCATGAAAACACTTGAAAATAATAAATCCTTAGCGACCCTCTGAACACAGACATTTTGACAAATATAAAATTGTTTAGTCATAAGGTCGGCAACAAGTTTGTAACCCACGACCTCCATATGCACACCCTCAAAACTCTCGAGCACCTAAATAAAACATATTTACAGTTAAATAAACCCTTCAAGAGTAAAACCCTACCAAATTTGAAATGTTTGCTTACAGTCGTGCAACCAAAACAAAGACAAAGCTGAAATACGTAACCTTAGGAATGCGAAAGGGGGCTTAAAATAGCCGGAAAAATGAAAATGTCCAAACGGCCGTCAAACCATCAAATTTAACACAATTGGAGAAACGTCCGGAATTCCTTTACCATAGGGGGAATGCCTTCGGTGTAAATATAACTTGCCATAGTTGCATGCAAGCTATAAATTTAAATTAGTTTATGTTCTAAAAAAATTCAATATACTAAAATTAACATTGCGTTAAGTAAGGCTTTCATTTGTATTTGTATTTTAGAAATCTATATTCCACTTGTGTGTTTCTAGATGTGTTCCATGAGTTACGTTAGAAATATAATATATTATTTTAGTCTTCCGCAAACATCATTTTAATATCTTATATCTCATGAAGATTCGAAATTTATTATCATGTTGTGATTACGAAGTGTTCTTTTATCATGTTTACGATTTCAATAGACAAAAGCACATCTAATATTGTAAGTAACTCAACCAACTCTATTAGATTTCCTTGAAGTGTTTGTGTGTTTATTCTTTACAAGAATTAACTTAGGTATCATGTCAAAATGATAAATACATTGAAGGATCTACATAAGCACATCCATACATTTTTTTCGCTATGTAAAATTGTGAGTCCCAATATTCATGTATCATATAAAAAAGAAAGAGTTTTGTGATTATAGTTCTAAAAACTCGGGTTAATTGCTAAACTATAATTTTTACATTCACACAAAGATGTATCATACCATTCCATTTAGATACCATTGAAGATTTTTTGTTTTATTTTTTCTCTTTCGGTGGTCTCTTGTTGAATCTCTAGAAATCCTCCTCCACACATATCTTTCACTTTTCTTGGGCATAGTCCATCCACCTCCTCCAATATGCTCTCTCTTGTCAATCCACCTTTCCCAAAATACATTGTGAATTTCTTCATCATTTATCCAACATGTCATTGGAATTTCATAGTAATCCCATAGGACCTCTCTCTCCATTGACATTTTTTCTTGGGTATCAAGTTCATTATCCAATTGATTTACAATCCAATCAAGAATAACTCTTACATATTTTCCTTAATTTCTTTATGCAACACTAAGATTTATGCTACCTCCAATCTTAATCTATTTTAACTCCCACAAGTCTCTCCTTCAACTTCTATGTGAAATATTCCCACATATATAACCTTATGTGCAATACCTTTCACATCTCCTCTTTCCATCTCTATGTACTTTATAGGAAATTATTCTACTACCAAAATACCCTTACCTCTCAATGTTGTATCTACTTTCTTACAAAACAAACTCCTCATCATAGAAGTTTTCATAGCACACTCTTGACCTCCTTTTATTGCACAACTTTTCCAACAAAATAATAATGTGTAATATCATGAGAATCAATTGTTCCCATATGGGAATTTCAATAGGGTCATTTTACACAACACCAAATCTCCTTCCTCCAATGATTCTTCTAAATAAGCAGCATGTGCATTCATTCCATTCACTTCCAACCTCATGTCTTGTGATAGACATGTTGTAAAGTTAACATCAACATTTCATGTCCTTTCTCAAGTTGATAACAACATATATTTATAAAATTCTATATTCTCTTCCTCTTTCTTCATCCTCATCCTCTTAGGCATCACATGTATGTTATTTGGAAGAACTTCGGACTCATGTTGCTTTTATAAAAAATAAATAAAGCTTAGAATCTTGGGCGTATCTTCTTCAATATTCACAAGGGTTGATCCCACCTCTTACACACATGTATATGTGCTTGGTAGAAACATATCAACCATATTCACTATATTATTTTCCTCAACGCCACTTGCAAAAAATTATTCTTTCTCCTCAATTGTCAAAATTATTCTTGGATCAACTTGAATCAATGAAGTCTCTATTTTTTCTTTTATTAGTCCACTTTCTATCCACATCTCAATATTAGGAATGAGTTCATATTCTTCTATGCATGTTATCTAATATATTCAATATGTGTATCCTCTCTCTCTCTCTCTCCATCTCTCTCTCTCTTCTCAAGAATATCTAGATAAAGATATAATTAAAGGACCATTCTAAGTCATCAACACGAAATCCAATGATAACACTTAAGGGTGTAATAGTTGTGGATTGTTAAATAAATTAATGCACACTCATATTAAAAGCCTAGTGTTCAAAAGCTTATGTCTAAGATACGGGGATGGGATATTACAAGAATATTAAGACTGGTAAGAGTAATGATAACTTGAGAAATAGTTAAGTCTAGATTAAGGGATGTGGTAAATCCACTTTTCAGTTAAGAATATGTTGCTGATTTAATCTAAATTGGATTAAACCTAATTTCAGAGTAACTACTTACGAATGATATATAGGTAATAAAATACAATAATGTCCAAGCAACAAGCATGCAATAATGTAAATCCTTAAGAAAATGAATGGATAAAGAATGAATTATCTTATTCTGTGTGATTCGGGAGTGATATGGAATGTGGATCTACTAGAACAAGCGGGGAACAATGTCACCAAGACATTATGAGGGTTCAAAACCCTACATATTTACATGACAAACTTGCGTCCATTGAAGGACATGAGCACCCTAGGTGCTAGTGACTGATCTAGGTGCATGTGTCTACTTAGATGCTTAGGTCTAATATTTTCTTAGTCGGAAGGTCTTTGCTCCAATATTCTCTTTATCACTTTGATTTCGTTGTTAGGGTTACGATTACACCATGTAACGTGAAAAATAGATGACTATCTACACATGCTTGTAAACCACATCAAATCTTATAAATAAGTTGTAGAATGGGGAGTCAAATTCACCCCAACAGTCACCTTGAAGAGTGAAGTCACAACCAAGCACTTTGCACTACATCGGACTCTAAGTAGTTCTATGTGTGTCCATTCCCTAGGTTTCCCTTGTGCAAGTTACACGATGATAGTGGGATAGATCTAGATTGTTCCAACTATGTAAATTGTGTGTCTTTAGAATAGAATGAAATCTCCTCATATATGTGTATGCGGACTAATGCTTGTATGAATGTGCTATATGTATGTTTTGTAATGCTCTTGTGCCTTTATGCAAGCTTAGGTGATGATAGATAATGATTATAGTGCTTGACCCTTGATTTAGAAGAAGTGACTAAGTATATATATGATTCCCTTGTTTGAATTTCGTAATTGACAACTGAAAGGTTAACAGAAGTAAAAGAGACCCAAAAGAGTAAGAGTAAGAAAGGGAAGGACAGAGGCACCCCGAGAAGGGATAGGCATGTTTGGGTGTTTATGTCCTCACATGGTATTAGTGGCTGAGGCCAAAAAGATAAATCAGTCAAGTGTTGACAAAGTTGTAAGATGTGTAAGACCAGTAAAGTGTAAGAGATAAAACAATCAAAGTGCCAAAAGGTGTTGTCAACCATTATTTTTCTTGCTTAGGAATAATGTATGCATTAATATGCTTTAGGACCTAGAAATGTACCCAAGTGCATAGAATTTTTGTCTACATTTTCCTTCACTTTATGTTGTTGAGTGAATACTCAATATCATAAAGTAGATAGAAAATGCGTACCTTGTAAAGTGAAGAGAATTTTAACTAATAGCATGTCGAGTGGACAAGTAGCCATGTGAAGTGTGGTAACTAGGGAAGGAGGTAGATCCTATGGGTGAATTTTATGCATAGTAGCATGTTGTTGGAGCTTGTGTTTTTATATGTGAGTTGCTTCTTATTGCTTATAAGGATGGACCTGTAAAAGAAGAGCAAGGGAGTAGTCAAAGTCCCGTATGTGAAAAATCAGAGTAATATATGTATAAGTATGTAAAAGTAGTAGAAAAAGGAAGAGTGCACCTGATGTATGAGAGAGTAAAGGATATAAAGTTGTCCTATTTATCTTGGAGATGTTTTTGGATGGGGTTGGGAGTGATCGATTCTTAATCAAGAGAGCATCGAGCCATGGATTGAGCATCCTATAGCCAAAAGTGGTTTTTGGATGATCTCACACAAAGAATGATTTTTTGGGTGATCTCATGCCAAGGATGATTTTTTTGGGAAATCTCATGCTAAGAGAAGAGTGTTGGGGAGAGAGGTCTATTTTCTCTCCTTCCATGATGCTTCTCAAATTGTAAGTGTCACTTCAAATTGGTACATTTTGATTTGTAATCAATTGTATCTGAATATATCCGATTGAATGAATTCTATAACTGAAGGCAAGTTCCTAATACTATAGATCCATATTGTAACCTGCTGGAAACTGTGTTGAACTGAGAAACTGTTTGATTTTTCCCATGACACAAATAGCCGGTGGGACACAAGCACCCACCGTTCTTGACTAATACTTGTACTATTATCGATGTGTGTTTTTGACCAAGTGTGGTCTGGACCAATCTATAATTGTGCGATTTTACTAATTTTGTATTGTGTTGTTCTATTTTGGAGTTTTGTGCTTTTGGAAGGGTGATTTGTTCACCCAATAGTTGTCCCCCCTCGTTTGGGGTGCATGTGATGAATGTAAGAGGATGCATCCCAAATGAGAGGACTTGAAACTAGTGTGCATGTAATATATTGGATACCTACATGGGGTAGGGGATGTGCATGGTAGAAACTAAGGAACATGCAAACAAGATAGACTAAAAATGAGTGTTAGTGTAAAATATCTATCATGGAATAGAATTTAATGTAACAACAAATTGTGAAGACAAGAGTGTGTTCAATGAAAAATTACAAAAGCTATGAAAATGGGGTAAGAACACTAAAGAGGCCCCAAAGCTTTAAACAAACTAGTCAATGGACCATTAGATAAGAGATAAACAAGGATTCATCACTTTGCATACATTAATCTTGAAAGAAACAAGCAAATCTAACATATTTAGTAATCCTCTACTCTTGAAAGCTTTAAAATGAACCTAGGTAGATTCTAAGCAATCAGTTTGTGATTTATGAGAATGAGAGCTCACCATTAATGGCTTCTAGGCCAATGGTTCTTCCCATTTACTCAAATCTTGTGTGTGTAGTGCAATGGCAAAGCAATAGCTCAATAAAACAAATGAAATAAGCTCTAAAACCTAAGAAAAATGCTATAGTTTTTGTTAGAAAGGAGGAGTGTTCTTAGAAATGGTCTAGGGTAGTGGGCTATTAATAGTTTTCCATTTGGGAAAGTGGAAGACTTTGTGTACATGTGGGACTAATGAATAAGTCGAAAGCACTTTCTTGAATCAAAGTAAGTTTTGACTAGGCTTAGAAGAGGTTAAACATGGTTTAGGATTAATTAAACTAGGTTAGGCTTGTTAATCATGTTTAGAGAGGATTTAGGGTTTTGAGAGAGTTGTAAAAGGCTTAATCAATCCCACGAGGTGGATTGATTACCTAGGAGCTAGTAAAAGTAGTCTAGAAGGGAATGAGAAGAGGTTTAGCCAATAAGGGACTATATTAGCCTACTTAATTGATTACAAGAGGAATACAACCAAAAATAATGTCATAAGGGGGAGTTAGATAGGTCTAATTGACGATATGTCATCAATTTGTGAGGAGTGAGATAGTTAGCACAATATTAGGAATAATAGTCTTTGCGAAAACTACAGTGTCTATAAAGAGGTATAATGACAAAAAGGTTTCATACATAGGACATCACTCACAATGTCACAAGACAATCAGGACCAAAGTGTCCACAAGCAAATAATGATCAAGCATGACATAATGCGTAACCCACAAACAATAGCAAACAATAGTAAATAAGAAATAATAGATAATCATGGTTGTACAAAGTCATGTAATGCAAATGCTACACATGAAGCACTGTTAGCATGTTAGAAAGATAAGTAGTATGGAAAAGCATATATATATATATATATATATATATATATTAGTGAAAAGTAAAGTGGTAGTAACAAGCAATAGGAAATATTATAACAATAGGACCTATGATGTGTGGAGTATGAGAGTAAAAAGGTAGATGCCCTAGGAGCCTTAATGGGAATGGTAAAGAATAGTTTTGAGCATCATGTATCATGTGAGAATCTAGAAAATTTATGAATTCACCTCAAGATACCATGTGAACATGCATGTGTGTATAGAAAAATATAATGACATGCTAAGTATCCATTAACATCGGAAACAAAGTACAACATGTAAATAATATAAGTGACAAGACTAAATACAATCAATATGTGCAAATTTCATGTGAAATTTACGATGTGTTGCAATATGAAGATGTGAAGATGGGAGGAAACATGTTTCCCTAGTAGATGTGCATGAAATGAGTTTCATTTAGGAATTTTCCTCAATAGTCAAGTATGAACCCAAATAAAAGAGTGCATCATTGGGTAGTGATGGTATAATGTGTGTATGTGTATGGTGGGAAAAATTTGTCTAGACAACATGTACTCATATCATCTGTTCAATTAGGGTATTAAGGCAAAAAGTGAGAGACACACCAAGACCAACACACAACGGATTTAAAAAATCTTAATATTAAATCTAGTTTGATTCACTACAAAAATATCTAATGAAATACAAATGATAAGAAATCTAAAGATGAAATTATGTACTTATTTGATTTTTTCTTATCACGAAGTATGTATAAATTGGAGCAATTGATGAATAGGTTGGGCGAATGTGGCAACTAAGCCCAAAGAATTGCAGAACTGTCAAAAATTTGGGACTAGGGCAATTGGATGGGGTCAAGGGGCCTAGGAATTGTAGACTTTTCTTTGGGCACCGATGACTTGGAAATTGTTTGGAAATTGATTTGTTTTATGTCACTTCAATGTTGCTAACCCTTGATGCTTGTCTCTGTAGGTCCCCTGGAAGATCACCGAGTTCTCTTGTAACTTTCAAAATAGATGATATCCTACAAAACCCCAAAAAAACATCAAATCCTAAATATGAAATACATAAATGGGGATTCAAACTAACCTCAAGAGTCACCCAATAGAGTGAACTTATGACGGAGTGTTGCACTAAATCTCAGACTCTATGTAGTTTTATGTGCTTGTGTGTGCAATAGTGCTCCTAGGTTTCCCTCATGCTGATGACATAAAGATATTGGGCTGTAGCTAGATTGAATGCAAATGTGATGGATGGAATTTAGAAACTTCCCCTTCCTATGTAGTTTATGTAGAGTAATAAGCCCAAAATTCAGTCCCTAAGTTAGTATGTAGATAAGCCTTAATCTTAGAATTACCCGCCATTATAATGGCATGTATGTTGTATTTATATATAGATATCTTGTTTGAATTTTGACACTAGTGAAACGACATGCTGACTAGGAACTTGGGATGGGAGTAAGAAAACCAAAAGAATGACCAAAAATGTAAAAATGTGAACAAGAACAAGGAAGGCAGTAGCATCCAAAGTTAGATAGGAGCTCCTGAGTGCTAGTGTCCCAAAATAACAACAAAAATGTGAAATGAATGACATACATGGATCCCATGACCTAAATAGAATTAGGTTGCAGAAGTGATAGATAAAAAAATAATAAAAACAACCAAAGCAAGGAAATAGACTAGGAAGTGTGTCACTTAGTGAATACTTTTCTTACTCAAGATCCATACATAAACAACATACTTAGTGGTATAGTAAAATAGTAGTATGTGTGTGCTTTGTGTATACATTTTCCCCCATTTTATGCTATTTGAATGAAATTAAAGTAGTGTAAAGGAAGTAAGGAACATACACTGTGAGAAGTCTAGAAAATCCTGTTGCTGCAGAACTATGCGCGAGAATAAGAACATAAAGCATGGAGAACAATGGATCAGATCCATGTGGTATAGATCAAGATAGGGAACCATTGTAAAGGATCTCTTGGTGAAATTGATGATTTTTATTTTGGAGAAATTGGAGATTTCAAATTATCGTCGATGGAGATTTGAAGGGGTAGGGAGTGATCGGTTCCGACCTAATTTTGTATGTGTGAAAAAATGAAGGATTTGGGAGTCCCGCCACTGCTAGAGGAAGAGTTTTAGGGAGAGAGGTATAATTTTACTCTAGAATTATGTCTACATCCTCAAAAGGTCCAATGCTACTGAGATGGATAAATACCAAATTTAGTTCCATTTCGATATATGATTGAATATCCCAAGTAAGAGTAGTACGGAAAAGTAATGACGTCTCATTGGCCCCACTCCATGTGTTTTGTAAAAATTTAGTGATATGTGGCTTCCATGTTAGGTCATCTCGGGCGATAGAAAATGTAAAGTGATTACCATGTTAGGTCATCCGGGAAAGATAGTAAAGAAGTAGCTCCCATGTTAGGTCATCTAGGAGAGATAGTATGTTATGTTGTCTTGATAGTTTGATTTGATTTTGAATAGTGAAATATTTCTTTAAGATTGAATGTATGTGATAGATTACTCATGGAGATATTTTCAGATGTTTCCCCTAGATTAGGTCATTAGGGGGAATAGGTCGAAAGAAGTAGAAAATGTCGCATGTTGTAGGAGAAGATTTTTGATAACAATGTATTAAGAGTTTCAGTGATCTCATAGTAGTCGAGGGGATCATAGGATGGTCGCCATTATATGTCCCACTTTCGGGAAAAGGGGAGGGATAGTAAGAATGAACGTTGAGCCGAAAGTAGATGTGAAATGATGTAATAGTAAGTAAAATGTAGTATCTTTGGATGTTACAAGATTGTGTTATATCGAGTGGAAAATGTTCCATATTATAATATAGTGTTGTTTAATGTGTTTAGTATGGAGGTAGGATAAATTCTGAACCAAATGATGTAAACAGAGAATAAAACAAAGTAGTGAAGCTCAAGATATGAGAGAAACCATGTGTCATGTATTAGTTGGAAAAATGAGTGTGAATGGTGAACAACGATAAAGTAAAAATTGTAAAAATAACTATATATAGTAATGGTGAAAATTAAATAGTAATTTCATTTGAACCTTGATTGATTGAGAATTTTACCTCTAATCTTACAAGGATGTCATAGGTAGGGCGGTGAGATTGACTAGATTTGAGATGGTGGTGGTGGTCGTTGCGTCATGAGACAATAGATGAGTTGGTAAGTACAAGTATTTTCGAAAAGTGTGTCAAAATTAGTTAGATTTTGTATATTTTTGTGAATTTTGATCTTTTGAATTTCTAGAAATTTATGACCTTGGTGAGTGGCTAAGGAATTAACACCTCGCGATGCGAGTGCCTAGTTCCAAGTGCTAGTGACCTAATCCTAGGCGTCAATGTCCTACTCTTAGGTGCTCATGACCCGAAATCTCTTTTGACTGTAGAGTGTGAAATATGTGGCATTTAATGAATTTTGGCTATATGAGTGGTTGTTTTGTGTGTATATATGAGGTGCTAATGTCACGATCAGACTGGTGTTTGTGTTGTATAGAGGGATATTCATTCAAGGGACTTCCACGAAGGTCAAAACTTGAGTACATTGCTGAATTTGGGTTTATCGATGATGAGTGGGACATACTAGACTGTGTCAATATTGGGGAGGTACCCCATAATATGTGGATGATTATTGCATTGTGTGAGAGGTGGTTTGCAAATACTTGTACTTTTTGGTTGCCTAATGGGGAGATGATTGTGACCCTAGAGGATGTATATCACATATTGTGATTACATGTAGTGGGTGAGAGAGTATAAGTGATGGCCATAGTGGATGCAAAGGAAAATGAAGGTTGTTAGATGGTATATAGGCACATGGGTATGGATAGAGACCCATATCAGCATAGATGTCATCTTGAGATCGGGTGTTCCATGATTGCAAAAGTTCATTACGATTGTGATCACTTCATTAGTGTTAGTGAAGGGTGGTAAAGTGGGCATCTTGCATAAGGTGCATGATATTTGTCAGGCGTATAGAGGAGCACGAGATGAGGTTTGCATGGGCACGATGCATATTAGTGCATTTGTATAGTGACCTATACAAATTTACATAGGAGGGATATGGTGGTGGGCTTGGAGCCACTACATTATTACATGAATGGGCCTATGAGAATATTGCTATATTGAAGCCACTTTTTGGAGCATGTGCAGAGTGGGTGTGACTAGATATATTCGTTGGGAAATGGGTAGGTTCGCAGAGAAGGATGTTGGACACCTTTGTACGCACCTGATTTTACATGTGATACATTGTCGAAAAATAGTTACAAAAGTCCCCAATGATGATTTATGTCCTTTCAGAAGGTGTTCGAGTTCTTAAGCTCATTCGCAGTGTATATTTATAGCCTAGATGCTTGTACTTAGCTTTTCCATGCTTTCTTATAGCTTCCCACTCATTTATATGCATGTTTTGGCCTTTAGTGTTAGAACCGCCACCCTACCGGGTGGCGGTCTTGGAACTCTTGCCCGCCTGGCGGGCAAATGTTCTATGACCATCGCCCATGTAGGGTGGCGGTCCTACACAATTTTCTAGAACTCTTAATGTGTAATTTTAACACACGACACTTCACTAAACTTGAATTCAAGGGTGTGTTTTTGAACCAAATTGCCTAAAAATAGTCTTTTTGTATGGTATTCCTTTCTTCTTCTATTTTTAAATAGATTTAATTAGTTTGAACTGCCTCTTCACCTAATTATTTGGCACTCCAAGGCTGCCTTGTGCATGAAGGCACATCCTAGCCAATTCCTATATATTCAATGCTTGTATTCAAGAAAAAGGCCTAAGAATTTTGTGTATCTTGCATAGTATTGCTGCCACAATCTTGTTGGAAATTACATAGCCAAGCTTTGTTCACTTGTGTTATCTCTCTTCCACTGCATTACAACTAGACTGCCTTCAAGATGCCATTGCTCAAGCGCCTTCTCCTGTTGTTGCCTTTACATTCCCAATTCCTTGGACTCATATGGACACACAGAGAAGAAAGGATAAAGTGAGGGGACAAACACACACACAACTAGATTTTCCAAAGCTCTTGCTTATCCAAGTTGGAATTATTTATTTATTTGCATCATTTTTTCAAGTTATCAATTCTAAGTTACTCATTTCAAATCCATATCAAATAAAGTAGTAAAATTGTTCATTTTAATTTATCGGACAATTACAAATAGATCAAACCATTAGAAATCTTGCTTGTTGACATTATCGGGGAAGTTATGGGGAACAATAACTCTTCTAGAGTCATGATTTTTCTTTACCTCTCGAGGTAGGGTTAAAAGGGTTTTGATTAATTTAGTTCATTTTTTTAGATCTAGATTCACATACTTGCACAAGTAATTAACTACAACCGGCTAATTACTTGTATTTAATTTTGTTTATTATATTAGAAGCATTGTTTAAAATCCAAGAAAAGATAAAAAAAGTATTGACTTCCAATAGATTAGCTTTCTTTCATTGTTTTGTTCGGATATCTTTGTGAAAATACCAAAAACATGGTTGATTTCCTTTGATAATTAGTTTTCTTTGTTAGATCAATTTGATCTAATTCTACATGACCATCAAAGGTCCACAATAAGAGAAAATGTTCATTATGATCCATTGGTCCCCCAACCCAACTAGACCCGAGAGAACCTCCCATAGACCCTATTGTTCCATTATGCCAATCATTATCACTTCCATGACCTTGTCTGGAAATTTATAAGAGGCGTCCACGAGTCACTTTCCGCATGTTCCACGACCAGTAGACAAAATCTTGATAGAGCTCAATATTGACCGGAGCCTTTGAGTAGCCATTATATCTAACCTGTTCCATCACACCACTTCAGGTTAGGATGAATTTTTTTTCCTTAGACTCACAGATCTTGATATTATGTGTTGAAGACATAAGGTTGCCTCATTATCTTGTTCATCGCTACCACACACACATCCATTTCCATTCTCTGACAATGGCTATCTTGACACGACCTCGAGATATCGGGTGTGAAGAAGTTCATGTGTTGATTTTCTTTCATACAAATTTGTGAACCCAACGTGAAGAGATAGTATCTAAACGTTTCCACTCTCTTCATCCATCTTCCTCACTCCCATTATTTTGCGGGCTTTCGTCTACCCCCTGAATATGTCAAGATACAATGAATGTGGTCGACCCCTCACGGTAGTTTTGATGTATATAACTATCACACAAATAGACAACAATAGTCCCCTTCACTCTCCACATGGGCAGATAACTATTCAACTGCTCAGGCTCAAAATCCTCTTCCTCAGGGAACCAACGTTGGTTTCTCCATACATATTGAGGATCTTGACCAAATCAAATAGACACATCCTTCTGAGTAGTCAAGATCCAACAACATGACTTTCACTGGGGAGGTAGGTTCATCTCCTTGGTTTTTTTAGAAAACCCATTAGCATGTAGTTGGACCAACTCCCACTTCTAGATGAGGATTACTTAGCATGATGTGCCGTAGTGAACAACACTTCCAGTTATAAACCGGCCTTTAAATAGGTTGCAAGGACATGTTGATGTCTTGATCCAAAACAATAACACTACCCCTCCAACAATGGAAAACATTGCCAACGAGGGTGGGAGAAAAACCAACAATTTATAGCAGGATACCACACTCCTTAACAACCTCAAAAGTTAAACAACAAACACCAAAAAAAAATGACCCCATCAACGGGTGATGTCATCTCGACATTAGTAGACAAATTCAAAGAATTAGAACTTTCCCAAAACACTCAAAATTCATATGTTGGGCAAGAAAGAGTTTCTCATTATCCGCATGAAGCTATGGGAAAATACGTCTTGTGTAGGATCCTCCGATCTATATGGGTGCTCCAAGCCCTAGATATTTTCTACCTAGGACGGGCACCTTGGGTATGCCCCCATGCCATGTATGGATATCCACAACAAGAACCATTTGGAAGTGCATTCTCAAATGCCATACCATCTGGAAATGTAACATTCCCTAGCTTTGTGCCTTCAACTCCATATCAAAACAATCAACCCCCTTACATACACATGTATTCTAAATCACCACAAGGGGATATGTACACTTACCCAGTCCATATGGTCAGCCATAGGGGATGTCTTATGCCCCAACAAATGTATATGCTATACCATTTCAATAACCAATGTAACCTCCACCTCCCCAACAAGGATCTTCAATGGTTGAAACATACACAATGGGGACCTATTCCGAATATCTTAAGGAGCCTCTAGAATTCTCCATATGAATTTTCATGCTCCCAAGACCCTTGCTTGATCTTCCAAATTTTAAAGGGGAGGAGATCCTAACATGCACATAAAATCTTATGTAATGAAAAATCAAGAGTTGTTCCTTGGGATGCATTTTCTTACTAAGATTTTCCCTAAGACATTAGAAGGTATCACTCTTGATTGGTATTACAGGATACCAAAGGCTTCGATACATTCCTTCAAGCAACTCATGTCATATTTTATTAAGGATTTTGATATGAAAAAACTTCTAAGGACAGGAATAAGAGAATTCCTTCATATCAAACAAGAGCACAATGAGTCCACTACCCATTTCATTCAAAGGTGGCGAAAGGTCCTCTATTCCTCTGCAAGCACTCCAAACATGGATTAGACAGAGCTCTACGATTTTTCCTCCACTCCCTTAATAGAGAGACAAAGGAAGAAGTCCAAAATTCCCTCGAAGGAGCTACGAGAGAGGTACTAGAGGGTGCTCTTCGGATTTATCAAGTGGCCATAGGCGGTGGTCGTAAGACCTACGGAACAAATGGGAGGTTATTCACTCCTAACAAAGGTAACTTTGGTTACCCCAACAACATGAACAATAATTAGGGACCAAAGGTCCTTAATAAGATCATAGGGCTACAACCGATGGTGTTTCGATCAACCAAAAAACCCAATGTTACCTATCCAAATATGAACACTACAAAAAAACAATAATAACAACAATGGAAATAATAAAAGAAATAATAAATTTTCACCTTTAATCAACATTGTGGATTTTAATCGTCCTCAACAATAACAACAACCTCAACAACCAAGACAAGTGCAGACCCAAGGCCCTAGTCAATACCTAGGAGGGTATTTGAACCAATTCCAAAATCAAGGGCAGGGGTTCCCAAATTTTAATTATAACAATCAACAATTGAACAATGATCAAAATTTTGGATCACAACAGAATGCAAACCAAAGACCTTAGGATTACATCCCCCGATTTATATTTTGGTTTTCACAGGTCCGCAGAGCATGATGCTAGAACATGTTGTGATTGCAACAAATTTTACAATGTTTTCCAAAAGATCGAAAAAAAATCTTTGTAGACATGTTTCTAGTAAACCCGATAGCACCAACGCAAAACACATATGCAAGACCGGTTTCTCCTTAGAACACACCACTGAGGATATTTAATGATCCTCTCCCTATGCACCCAAAATATGGTAGAATAGATCCCAATGGTTCAAACAAAGGGATTGTAATAGGAACCAACGATCATGAAGCCTCAACTTCTTCAAACCCACAAGTGGCACCTCCCTTGGATGGTTGCCAACAAACAAAAATTGTGGGATTGGTAGAATTGGACACCAAACCTCATATTAATGTTGCCACAAGAACTAAGGATTATTCATCATAGTTGATACCTATTTATTCACCAAGTAGCAAATGACATCCAACAAATTCTTTCCAAACTAGTAGGAGCATACAACTTAATCAATGACTTAATGAAGACATTTTCTCACATTTCCTTCTTAGATCTGTTGAAGAACTCCCTCGCTCATAGAGTTGCTTTGTTAGAAGAATTAGGTCTTGTTCATTTGATCAATGTTATTCCTCCTCCAGAAGTGCAAGTAAAACATATTGAATTTTATGTCTACCCTCCTGGGTAGCCAAAGAGGATGTTGGGTTTGTGTTCAACATAAGCAAAATGCCGACGGATGCTGAAATTACACGTAGAGGTGACCCAACCTTGCATTTGCAAGTATGGATCTATAATAACTATGTTAAACATGTGATGGTTGATGATGGGGTGGAAGTTAACATAGTCCCCTTCACTTTCCTCCAAAAAATAGGATATGGAGAAACAAATTGTTCCTCAACATGAAATACACTAAGGGGTTATGATAGCCTCAAAGTAACTTCAATAGGGACTATAGTGTTACCAATCACCTTAGGAACCAAGACGGTTCTCAATGAATTCTATATTATAGATTGGGAAACCAACTATAATATGATTCTTATCCATCCATGGATACATCACATGAAGGTGATTCCCTCCACATTGTTTCAAGAAGTAAGATTCTTGTACTTAGGAAGGTATTTTTCACAAGGTGACAAAAAACCTTTCGATATACACCTAACAAATTGAAAAAGAGACCAGGAGTCCATTATGAGTTCGAGCTTCCAACAAATCAAATTAGAAATCCAATTGATTCAAAACCAGCTTGATAAAGTGGTACCCACAAAAAAATTAGAAGTCACGAGGTTTGATTGAAGGAACTACAATAAATATTGTCGAGTTGTTGGAGAAGGATCTACCTATTCTCCTTCCATTTTATTCTATGGGCATAGGACATGCCCTAGGACTTGGCTCTCTTCTAGTAGATGAAGTTTGAATGAGGGAAGTAATAGAGGCAAAGGAAGAAGATACGAAGAATGATCCAACTTCCATTTTTCTAAATAACTATTGGACTCTCCATTTTGATGGAGCTAGGTGTCATTTCGGCATCGGGAAGGTGTGATCCTTACCTCTCCTAAGGGAAGGGTTATGTCATTCGCCTTCAAGTTAAACTTTGAGTGTACAAATAACGGGGCTGAATACGAAGCCCTCCTTCTTGGCCTCATTGTAGCCAAAAGGATGGGTGCTAGTAATATTAGAGTGCTAGGTGATTCACAATTGGTCAAAATCAAGTATCTGAGGTATACGAGACTAGGGAAAAGCATCTGTAACTCTAAAAAACAACAACACTTAATCTAACAAAGTGGTTTGACTTCATATTTATCTAAGTAATTCCACAAGAACAAAACCTTCTCGTGGATTCTATAGCAACTTTTGCTTCTCGCTTCACTCTAAATAGTGAGTTGGAAGATACAAACTTCATGATGTCAGTTCATGTTGAACCTTTAGTTTGAAAAATACTAGTAACCCTGATTATGACATACATAGAAGCCAAGAATGAGTTTATCATCTCAAACCACATTGACAATGATGAAGCAACTCTTGGGTATTTAAACGCTTACGTAGAATTACACCTTTCTCATCACAAGGTTGACTTTTCCTTTATCCCACATTCTTCTTCCTACTTTGGAAATCCCATGATAGAGTCTTCCTCTAGGGAAGATCTTGAAATTTATGAGGTAGGAGAAGAGGGGGATTTAGATTTACCTCTAGCCCCACCTAATTTTAAGGAGGGCAATGCCTCCTTAATCAAGGTAATGATTGATATAAACATCGGGACAGAAGAAGAACCAAGAACTATGAAGCTAGGATCCTCTCTAACTCTAGAAGAAGTAGAAATACACACGTAAATTCTCAAAGAGCACTCAAAATATTTCTCATTTAATCACATAGAGATGATAGGGATTGCTCCTGATGTTGCAGTCCATAACCTCGTCACTAAGTCGGATGCCAAACTAATTAAACAAAAGTCAAGGCCTATGAAGCCAAAGGTGGTTCTCATGGTGAAAGAAGAAGTGATGAAACTCTTGCAAGTAGGGTTCATCAAACCAGTTGACTATTCCCAGTGGGTATCCAATATCGTTCTTGTTCTCAAAAAGAATGGGAAGATCCACATTTGTATTGAATTTTGGGACATTAACAAAGTGTTTCCCAAGGATGATTTTCCACTACCCTCCATTGATGTTATTGTTGATGCAACAGCTGGTTATGAGTTGTTGTCTCTCATGGATGAATTTTCAGGATATAACCAAATTAGGATTTAGGAGGATTAGAAAAAGATGACTTTTATCACTCCTTGGGGAACCTATTGCTACACGGTCATGTCATTTGGGCTAAAGAACACTAGAGCAACTTACCAATGCTCCATGATGTATATCTTCCATGATCTTATCCATAAGATTGTGGAGTCTTATGTTGATGACCTCCTAGCCAAAGCTATAAAATGGTGCGATCACCCCAAGGTGCTTCGTGTCATTCTCTCTTGGTTAATCGAATACGACATCATGCTAAATCTAGAAAAATGCATATTCGGTGTAACAAGAGGCAAGTTGTTGGGATACATCATATCTTCACGAGGGATTGATGTAGATCTGAAAAAATTTGAGTCTTACTGGAGATGACCCCACCATAAAATGAATCTGGTGTAAGGTCTTTTCTTGGGAAACTTGGTGCAATTCGAAGGTTTATCCCTAATCTAACCTTTTTATTCATCCGATCAACAATTTATTAAAGAAGGATTACTGCATTGAGTGGACAAAAGAGTGCAATGAGGTGTTTGAGTCAGTAAAATGATTCTTACTCTCGCCGCCTACACTTATGCCTCCTAAATCAGACCAGCCCCTCATTCTATATTCAAGGGAAACAGATGTCTCACTAGCCTACATGTTAGCTCAGGAAGACAATGATAAGCATGAACGTGTAGTTTATTTTATTAGTCGAACATTGCTTGACTATGAGACATGTTACACACATGCAGAAAAGGAGTGCCTAGCTATAGTGTTTGCAACAAAGTGGTTGAGACATTATATGTTGAACCAAGAAACAAGGGTGATCATCAAAACCGATCATTTGCAGACTTATCTAATTCAAGGTTCACTATCTAAAAGGGTCGGGCACTTTATAATGCTAATGGGTGAATTCAAGTTGACCTTTGTTAATCAGAAGTCTATAAAAGGAAAAGTTATTATGGATTGGTTAGCTAATAACCCAATGGACGAAGGTGACCTAGTTGATTTAGACTTTCCAGATGAGTGTGTATACCATGTAGAGATCAAGCCCCTAATCACTGTGCGTGTCCTTGGTACACTGACATAATCAATTTCATTGTGGAGCCCGAAGGGAGCTACATATTAAAAAAAGAGAGACGGTTACACATTATAACCGCTAAGTACGTGATTCTAGAACAAGTTCTCTATCGTAGAGCCTTTGATGGAATGTTATTAAGATGTGTTGATGAAGAAGAATATGAGAAGATTCTTTATGAATCACATAGTGGAGTATGTGGGGTCACTTCGGAGGCCACACCACTACTTGGAAGATACATTAGATGGGCTACTTCTGGCCCACGTTAGAACATGATGTGGTAGAATTTGTGTGTAAGTGTCATAAATGCCAAGAGTTCTCCCATGAGATCCACATACCGGCATAGGCTCTGCAACCGATTGTGACACCATGGCCCTTTTCCACGTGGGGTCTAGATTTGATAGGGAAGTTTTCTCCCTCATCAACCGATGGCCATAACTTTATAATCATGGCCACAAAGTATTTTACAAAGTGGGTAGAGGCCATGCCTCTTACCATCGTACTAGGTTTCTATAATCACTAAGTTCATTTTGAACTAAATCATTTGTAGGTATGGTGTCCCGAAGGTTATTATCTTTGATAATGACACGTATTTCAAGAATGATGAGGTACATGAACTATGTAAGAAATTCAAGATAAATCATCACACAGCCTCTCTTTATTACCCTTAGGCCAATGGATAGGCTGAGGCAACAAACAAAATATTGAAATCCATTCTCCTTAAAACGGTTAAGGAGAACAAATGTGATTGGCATTTAAAGTTATACCCGACCTTGTGGGCCTATCGGACATCAATAAGAATGTTAACGGGGAAACCCCCTTTTCATTAGTATTTGGTGCAGAAGTAATTCTACCACTCAAGTCAAAATACCTAGTCTCTGCATCTCATTACAGGGAATTTTGGGAGAAGAATCCTATTGAGAGGTGCGACTCTCTCAATTAGAAAGCCTTGATGAGGCTAGGCTCAATGCATGAACAATGACACAGAGCTTATGCTAACCGGATGTGCTTGGTAGTATAACAAGAGGGTTTACAAACATGAAATATATGAGGGAGATTTGGTATTAAGACTTGATATCCGGATAGACAAAAAGACTGGTGAAGGTAGGAAGTTCAAGCCCAGGTGGTTGGGCCCATATCGAGTAATAGAAGACTACAAAAATGGGGAATTTCACTGTGTACACTAGAAGGTGAAGAGTTTAGTGAATCTGTCAACTCTCTTCACCTAAAGAGGTATTACACATGATTCACCTACATTTCCACATGTACATTACTACATCCACATTACATTTTCATCTTGCTTGTCCATTTCGTAAATTTGTAATTAAGGGAATTATTCTTATAGAAATTTCTAATTTTTTTGAAAATATTGGCAAAACATTTAAATCATATCTCTTCAAATCTTCATGGTATCACCAACTATTTCCAAATCATCTCATCAGTTCAAACAAGAAAATACAAGCTTTGACATTAACCATACCAAGGCCTGCATACTTGGTTCTACTCATAGTTTCTTCTAGATTAGGTGTCTTTGCCTATAGTTTGTTCTAGAAGCTTCATGGTGTCACATCTATCCCATATACATCTCTTTGGAAATAAGAACATTCTAAACATTTTGCCTAGATAAACATGTCAACTGCAAATCAATGAAATTTTTATTTTACACATTTCTTTTCCCTACCAACCTTTGGTGTTGATCCTACGTCTCTTACTAGTGGCATAGGGTTGGGAAAGGAGAGAAGTGCCCTTACTCGCCTATGCCTTGTCCATGGTGATAATCCCATGCTTCCTACTTTGGTAGCATGGGGCAAGGTGTAGGGGGTCTCTTTGACAAATTAGAAAGTTAAAAGTAGTTCATTCAAATACAATGAAATCATAAATCAAAACAAAGTGAGTTAGATGTCCAAAATTCCAAAAAGAGTTTAAAACGTCAAAACAATATTTTTTTGACCAAGTGGCCATCTACGGATCTAAGTCTAGATAAATTGGAAAGTAATTCACATTTTAAGCTATGTAGCAAACTTACGTAGAGTCAGGTGGTAGGTTCTCAATTTGGTTTTGTCAAATCCTTGTCTCTCTCTCATCATTTTCATTCAACAAATCTTTGTGACTTGTGCCCCTCCTAGCTCTTGGTGTTCAACTCTTGCATTATACCGGTTGCGTAGGGTTAGGAGTGGGGAAAGTTCATCCTTCATCATAATCACTTTACCATCACATTTTTCCAAAATAATATGAAATATCGAAAATTTCTTAGAGAAGCTAAAGTTTAGCATTATAATGTGTTTGCATTATAATATATCAACATTATAAAATACAAAAAGAAATCATTTTGTTAGCACTCATATCCATTGTATACATTAAAGAAAAGCGTACAAAAGCGAAATTATAAAATCTAGAGTACACATATGAAATAAACCATGAAGAAGTCAACTCAGATACAATGAATTACCAAACCAAAAGAAGAGTCTATATATATCATAATAAATCGAGTTTGTGTACAATGTCATCACGCACTAGGTGTGGTCAAAATTCTTACAATGAGCACGATATATACAAAAAAAACATATAATGTTCGACAAAATGGAAACTAAGAAATAAAAGGCCCCAATGGCCTATAAATCCTTGTGGGTCCCAGAGATGGTGCACATGTGCCTAGGACTCCTGCTGGCTACAACAAAGAGAATGCACTAAATGGTGAGAGTTTTCATGGTGGCGGCCCTTTGGTTATGGTCTCACTACAAGAGTGACTCTTCCTCATCAATCACTCGGTTGTCTTGTACGTGTTCACCTGAGTACGGATATAATTCATGACCTAGGCTACCCTCCAGATGGGTGCAAACACATCAGTTGTCTTCCAGATGTAAGTGGTTGTCTTGTGTCCTTATTTAGCTCATCTCGGGTCTTCCTTGAGGGGATCAGCAAGGTGTCCACACACACTCAACAAATAAGCTCTCGACACTCCCGCACATTCACTACAAGCAATAAAGAGAAGAAGAGATGGTGAGTTAGAAAGCTACAAAAACAAAACAAAAAGAAATACCAACTAACATTTCCAGATAGCAAAGTCAAGAGAAGAGGATCAACGTACTCGGATCTCTAGGAATCCATGTAGGGTTAGTGGTTGTGGTTACTGCTGCTGATGACTGCGGGGCCTCCCTAAAACTAGAAGTGAGACATTGTCCCATCATGGACTCATCATCTCCCTCTCCATCGTGAGGAAGTGGTCCTTGGAGACAAGTGTCTCCTCCTCCACAAATTGCCTCATCCCACTCCAATCTTAGTACGTTCTAGTATCATGCCACTTAGAGTCACTCTCTACCTCCATGTGAGCTACCTCTCCAATTTCACTACCCAATCCCTCATCACCGGTATCCTCTCCACCAATATCCTCTCCAACCAACTCCTCCCAGTCTCATCTCTTGTATAATTCTCATATTGAGCCCACATCTATGAGCTCATCCTCCTCCCCACTATGAGTAGGTGTGGCCTCAATCCAGAGTAAGGGTGCATGAGTGCCACCAACATCCCGTCGAGGCATGGAAAACTTACCTAACTGCAATAGGCACTCCTAGAGTCACCCCCCGTCCACCTTGGATCTCCTCTAGGGACCTTCTAGGCCTCCTTGATGTCTTGTAGACACATGCCACTAGGGGAAGAATATCAATGTATGGGAGACTAAACTGGCGAGAAACTTGGCCAAAGGGTGAATCTCGACCTTCCCGTCTTGTTGACTAGTTGACTAGTGGTGGCACAGGACTATCATGTAGTCCCATCATGTCCCCATAAACCTACCATATCATGGTACGGACTATGCACCATGTTTTTGTGGTCAAAGAGGGCACCGGCTGATGTGGCACTCTAAGAACTAACATCTTCATTCATCTAGCTACCCTGATTATACCCCTTGGTCATGTCTCTTACTGGCACTCCCCTCCCATAGGGAATTCTCCACTCATAAACCTAGCTCATGACCAATGTGGGGTGAATCAAAGATTACCCCATGTAACTGAAAATATGAAACAGTAATGATATGTGCTACCAAGTATACTTGCTCCCCAAATGTATATATGACCATGTGACTCGATCTCATGAAATGATGGGAGCCCAACAATAAATTAGTGTATCACCTCCCTTGTCTCCCGATCAACCGCAGGAAAAAATACCCATGATGGCCTTGCAGATGATGGGGATAGGAGTAGTGGCAATAGAGTGAACCGTCATCCCCTTCTTTGAACTAAAGGAAACCACCGACATCCCCATATAGGTGGCCCACCGAGTCATCGTGGAGACCTAGATCATGTTGTATCCAAATTCAATCTACTCCCAATTATTGGAACTCTAAGTATCGATACACGTCCTCTAGTGTAATCACCCACTCACCCTTGACACCCGAAAAAATGGAAAGGTTTCCGATCTGTATCCCAATAAGAGAACAAGTCACATAGTATGTGACTAGTAGGAGTAACACGAGGCACTGTGCACTCCTCCATATGTCTACTCTCTGAAGAGTATTGGTCTTATCTGAGTTAGATGATCCATTATCATTGAGAGATAGTCACACTCCCTCTCGTGACTCCAACAGATATACTCTTCCTTCTTATGCATCCACCAAAACACAGAAAAAGAGCAAGTTAGTGACACATTTCAAGAAACAAGCTCATCAAAAACATGAAAAAACATCAAAATCCAAAAAAATTAAGTTAGCATGAGTTTTAAGCGTTGCATTTCGGAATGAATCGCCACCAGTGTAGGGTGGTAGTTTCAAGACCGTCGCCTTGCTCGGGGTGGTGGTCCTAAACTAATTCACCGTATGACTTTGTGACCCTAAAAATTCCAAAAATGCAAAAAAATACCATTTTTAGTGAAATAAAAGACTACCCTATAGGCGCCCCCTAGAGACTCATTTAAAACAAGAAATTTCAAAAAAAACCTTTTAGGCAAATATTTTGACATTTTGACATTTTAGGTTTAAAAAAACACAATTGAGAAAAACTAACCTTAGACCGCATGGGTCATCTTCCAGTCATGGAGGCATGATCGCAATCTCACAATGAATGTTTTGACTATCCTTTCAACAAAAACGGTCACCGTAGGTCCAGAGCTCAAAAATCACCAAGTCAATATGTGCAAATGAATTTAAAAATGGGTTTGTTTGATATGTGTGCGTGTGTGTGTGTGTGTGTGTGTGTGTGTGTGTGTGTGTGTGTGTGTGTGTGTGTGTGTGTGTGTGTGTGTTGTTATAACTTCGTTTTGAGTGCATGTTTTCACAGGATGGGAGCCACTGATAGAGGTAAGTTCTTATCCCCACACAAATGGTAATTTCTCTTGTCATTTTAATTTAGAGTTTATTTTTGATATTGTATCTATCTACACTTGAGTCTTCTTTTCATTTTGCAGGTAGTGGGATTTTGGACAACGAAATTTCGACACAAGGGCATATTAAGTATAAACTCCTAACTCCCCATTTTGAGGATGCCATACTCGGACTCCATGTTTTATGCCTCTTCAAGGCTAAGACGCTTCTCCGAGTGGGGCAATATGTACACACCAAATTTTGCATGTGCTACATTGTTAGAAAATAGTTGCAAAAGTCCCCAGTGATGATTCATGTCCTTTCAAAATGTGTTTAAGTTCCTAATCTCATTCGCAGTGTATATTTGTAGCCTAGATGCTTGTACTTAGATTTTTAACACTTTTTTTAGCTTCCCACTCATTTCTGTGCATGTGTTTGGCCTTTAGTGTCAGAACCGCCACCTTGCTCTGGGCGGTGGTCCTGCACGATTTTTCCAAAACTCTTTATGCATAATTTTAACACGCGACACTTCACTTAACTTGACTTTTAGGGTGCGTTTGTGAACCAAATTGCCTAAAAATAGTCTTGTTTGCATGGTATTCCTTCTTCTATTTTTAAATAGATTTAATAGGTTTGAACTACCTTTTCACCCAATGATTTGGCACTCCAACGTTTCCTTGTGCATTAAGGCACATCCTAGCCAATTCCTATATATTCAATGCTTGTATTCAAGCAAAATGTCCGATAATTTTGTGTATGTTACATACTATTGCTGCCACAATCCTACTAAAAATTACATAACTAAGCTCTGTTCACTTTTTTTAATCTCTCTTCCACTTGCATTGTAACTAGACCGCTTTAAGCTTCCATTGCTCAAGTGCCTTCTCCTGCTACTTCCTTTGCATTCCTAATTCCTTGGACTCATATGGACACATGGATAAAGAAAGGATAAAATGAGGGCACAAGCACATACACAACCATATTTTCCAAAGCTCTTACTTATCCGAGTTTGAATTATTTGTTTGTTTTCTTCATTTGTTCAAGTTATCGATTACGAGTTACTCATTTCAAATCCATATCAAAGACATTAGTAAAATTGTTCATTGTAGTTAATCAAGTAATTACAAATAGATTAAACCATTAGAAATGTTGTTCGTTAACATTACCAGGGAAGTTGTGGGGAAGAATAGCTCTTTTAGAGTCATGATTTGTTCTCTACGTCTGAGGTAGGGTTAAAAGAGTTTTGATTAAATTATTTTAGTTGTTTTAGATCTAGATTCACATACTTTCTCAAGTAATTAACTACAACTGGCTGATTACTTGTATTTAATTTCATTTATTAGATTAGAAGCATTGTTTAAAATCCTAGAAAAGATTAAAAAATATTTACTTTTGCTAGATTAGTTTGCTTTCATTATTTTGTTTAGATATATTGTGAAAATACCAAAAACATAGTTTAAATTTCCTTTGATAATTAGTTTTCTTTGTCAAATCAATTCAATTCAATTCCGCATGACCATCAAAGGTCCATAACAAGAGAAAATGTTCAGTTATGATCCATTGGTCCCACAACCCAATGGACCTAAGTTGTTGACCGACATTGATACGGGTTTATGCTTGTTAGTTTTACGCACACTGCTTTAGGTATTATGAGAAGATAGAATAATTAAACACATTAAACATTGTAGCTGATCAAGCCTATGATTATTGGACTGCTCCTAGAAATAGGGCTTGATTACGCATATGACCATACAAATACCACAACCTCCACGAGTTCATAGTTGTGATCCCCAAGTCCCATAACCCAACGGGCCTGCTGACCAATTAAACATTGACATTGGTTTACGTGTACTAGTATTTACATCATCTTCGCTTCCACTTGACATTTTTGCACAAATTTTCATGTTGAACATAACATCCAATCATGCTAAGGCTTTCCTGGACTAGACCAGAAAACCTCCCATAGACCACTGTGGTTCCATTATGCCTCTCATTCTCACTTCCATGACCTTGTCTAGAAATCTATATGAGGCATCCGCAGGTCACTTTTCATGTGTTCCACAACCAGTAGACAAAATCTCGATATTGATTGGAGCCTTCGAGTAGCCATTCTATCTAACCATTCCATTACACCACTTCAAGTTAGGATGGATTTATTTTCCTTAGACTCATAGATCCCGATATTACGTGTTGAATACATAAGGTTTCCTCATTAGCTTATTTATTGCTACCACACACACATCCATTTCCATTCTACACCGGTTGTCTCGACACGAGCTCGGGAGGTTAGATGCGAAGAAGGTCACATGGTGATTTTCTTTCGTATAGACACAAAAAAATTATAGATCAATGCTTGATCACATGGGCACAAGGGCCATTATATGGAAGCCATATCGAGACTACAAAGTGGATGGACAAAGGATGGAGTAGAGATACAATGTGTGTAACATAATATGTGGTTGGAGGATCAATTTCTAGGGGTGCTAATCTATTTCAGGAAGAACAAATGTCTTGAAAGTTTGGTATGTCTCAAGATATGCTCCCATAGCCATATGTATGGTTACAAGATACTAGAGTTCCAAGGTGGCCGGAAGCGAGGCCAAGCTCGAAAGGGGCACATTTATTGCACCTAAGCCCGGATGAGGTGGGCGCGACTATAGAGCCAATACAAGTGGATGATGTAGGATGTACCCAAACGTATAACACATGGTGGGTGTCACATTGATGGGTGGTATTATTTTTGATATTCATAGATACGGTGGGTGTACTACCACTTGGAGGAGCAGAGGACCGGACATCTAACCCTCGATGGAAGTGGCACGGTGGTAGCACTAGTGGAGCATGAGTATTGTTTATTGTTAGTTGTTGATTATCACTTAGTTGTTTTTTTCAGTAATCACGTGTGCTAAATAATGTGGTATTTAATGGTTTCATGTGATGCTCATTGGTCCTCGATTGTTGAATCATCAATCCACTTGTTGACGCGAATGTACTGCATGTGTGCTCATGGGAGGTGGGATGCTAGAGTGAGTAGATGCTAGTGTAGGTGAGCATGGCCATTTTTTGAGCCGTAGCAATAGTGGTGGCTACATGTAATGTACTATTGAGTGAGCATGACAAGGTATGAGTGAAGACTCGGTGAGCTAGGGATGATGTGTTCATGAAGTATGTAGAGTTGCATGGTCAATTCGTTGAATAGTTGGTGGAAGTGGTGTTACTACGGAAGAAGGTGGAGATATATAAGGGCCGTGACTAGCGGCATAGATTAGTGGTGAAGAATCTTGTTCTAGATCTTCCACGGTGATATATAGTGATAGAAATTATGAGATATGATGTATATATATGTAGGTCTCAACAATAAAAATGAACCATAGAATAAGAGTGTTTCATAAGGAAATAATTTTATAGTCTACGCTAGATAGATAGATCAATGAAGCACATAACACAAATATGAAGTGGGGTTCTTATTGAAACAAATACCTTAATAGTCATGTAAAAATCATAATAACATGAGTGCATCATCAGGTAATGAGGTGAGAAAAATCACCTACCAAAGATGCAGAGGCTGCAAGGAGTGGTGGAAGCATGTGAAGTGGTAACAACATGAGTGTATGATCCAAAATGAATGTTGGATGAGATGGTGCCAATGATGGGAGATGTATCAGTATGAAGCACAAATTTTGATGACTTAGGAAGCAAATGTGAAGTGGTATCATTTTGAGGAGGATGAGATGATGCGGCGATAGTTTTGTAAGGTGGAGGACGTGGATGAATAATGATCTTAGGAGATGGAAAAATGAAGACCTTAAAAGTGGGTGGAGGAGACAAGTGAACCAAAGTGGAAGCATAATTATGTGGAATTAGAGAAAGAGACTGCTCACGAGAGTGAAATCCAAAGGAAATGACACCCTTGTCTTATAATTGTTGCAATTTTTCATGAAGGGCATAATAATCATTGTCACGATGGCCATTGATGTGATGGAAATTACAATAAGGGAAATCACGCTAGTGATGCAAACAATGAGGAGAAGGATGCTAATTTGAGGGTAAGTCTTGGTTGTCAAAAGTGAACTTCATAAACAAGCAACACTGATCGGGGACAACCATCCCTCTTTATGGGAGAGGTTCCTTAGTGAACACACAAAACAAGAAAATATACTTATTTACAAATGTACAAACTATTAATATTTCAATGAGGATTTTGATTCTTTAGATGTCTCCATCTCATAAGATTTTCAATACAGAAGAGAAGAAAGTAGAAGAATTAATATTCAAAAAATGAAGAAAGCAACACTTTTAGACATATAGGTTGCAGAATGATATCCTACTTATGCATGAAAGAGTGACAAGATTAGAATTATATACACCTGAATACAGGACATATATGCAATAGACACAAATTTATAAGTACAACATCAACTGAAGGACACAAATTTATATTCAGATATATATAACTTCACATGAATCAAATAGAAAGAAAAAAATAGAACACAAGAAAAGATAGAACTTCTTTTGTATTGATTGCCAATTCAAGTACTTTTTACATCAAAGACATCAAAATCCAACCTCCTTAAAATGAAAAGAGGATACCCTTAAATATCCTCATGGATGGTTACAATTTTTTTCAATTTCCTTCTTTTAATCAAAGGATTAATATCTAATTAAGCATTATAACATCAAATTGTCTTTTACTTCAATATTACATGACTAGAAAGGAAATAGCCACCTTAACTAGATACATTGATTAAAAGAAAAGATTAAGAACTGGGAGTTGGAACATTTGGAGGGGTGACTGTGACACTCTTCACCTTGAGCACTTGATTCCTAAATCTCTTCAATGCCTCAACTATGTCCATGCCTCGAGGGATAGTGGTATTTGCAGTTGCATGAGTCCAGATTGCCTAGGCATTTCTCCATTTCCTTCCCAAATTCTGCATTTTCTAGAAACTCCTTATTGGCCTCAATGATGGCTGCTTGAAGTATACATATTTCCCTCATTTTATCCTTGGACATAGTATCTTTCCCCTTAATTTTCTTTGAGGAGTTGGCAGTGAATATCTTGAAAGGCAGATATAACACAGGATTTAAAAGCTTCACCTTTCTGCATCATATTCCTGACTTCACCAATGGCTTCCTCAAGGAACTTTATCTTCCAATCAATGTTGAAGACCCACTACTTAGAAAAATTAAACTTTGCCTCATCAAATACTTTATTTTCCAAAATAACTTGCACATCTGTGTCACTCATCAACTAGAGATATTGAATGCATTCACTCCACAATTTAAATTCTCTCTCTAAACCACTGAGTGTTGTGGTAAACTTCATCTATATCACAGTGACTTTATCATATGACTTGTATGCTTCTTTGATGAATTTTAATCCCATGACTATCATATAATCAACCAAGGATTCTATTGCCTTCACATAAGTAACATGCTTATGGATGTCTTTGATAGCTTGAACTTCATCATTAATTAGAACAACAGGTGGTGGAATTGAGGCTAGTGGAGTTGGATCAAGTACCTTATCTTCTAATAATAGGGACCGGATGAAATTTGAAAGGATTTGGTTCTGTTCCTCTAGCTGATCTTGTGTTTGCTTTCCTTTCTCAACCCTTTCAATTACATTTGACACTATCTCCTTCAAATTGTGCACTTCACTCTTAGGTGTAGATTCTCCAAGGGGAATTCTTGTCAATTCCAAATCACTTACAGACAGATCTCTTTCATCCTTGTCAATATTAGGTTTAGCAATCTCCATAAATTTTTGACCTTGAGAATCAAATACTAACCTAGATGTGATTTTAGCCTTCTTTGTGGATGGGGGAGGAGTAGTACCTAGAAGGGCTGCCACAACATCAAAATTTAGAGAAACAATATGAGATGTAGCTTTTATTTTCTTGCTCTCTACCAATGGTTGCACCCAAGAAAAGGAAGAACTAGAAGTAGAGGGAGCAAGATGCCCAAGTGAAAGTGTGCCCATTGCACTTAAATTTTGTACAATAGATACTTCCAAAATAGATGTTTCAACTTTAGAGGTAGGCACTTCCTTGACATGAGTTATTTTAGTAGATGATCCTAGGATAACCATTACTTCGCCTCTAAAGTATGATCCTTTTGTTGATCATCTTCTTCCTCTTCTTTTTCTATACTACCTCCTTCAAGGTTACTTTCTTCATGTTCTCCTGTTTCTTTCTCATCACCATCATCATTACAGAGATCTATAACTGGTTCAATTTCAGGTACTACTTCCAATTGTTTCAAAGAAGACAATTGTTCACTTTCTCCTTGAATTACCTCCTCTACCTTTTCATCTTTCTTAGCCTTCCCTTTCTTCATATATACCAAAGTTGAAGATTCAAGTGGAGAGGGGACTGATTGTGCATGTGCCTCAGGGGTTTCCATGGGAATATCCTTCTGAGGAGTGGAGGCTTCTTGAGAGGAAGACCTTGACTTACTTGCTCTAAACATTTTCATTTTTCTATCAAACCAAAGTTTGGTCCTCACCAAGATAGGGTTTATAAGTTCTTTCAAGTCATCCTTTTCCTTAATAAACCAATCAATGGTTTCAATAGGAGTATGCCTGATAGACCTTTCATATTCAAGAGACTATAGATCCCGATCATCATCTTGTAGTTCATTTGGTACCTTGTACACTTCAAAGTCCTTGATTTTCTGAAGAGACAATCTTCCATAATACCTTCTTATGGCCTCATAATCATCAGAACAATCAGCCTAGTAATCTTCACTATCAACAAGATGATGAAAACCCATTCTAAAATTATTAGTAATAAAACCCTTAATGTCAAAGTAGGTCCTTGGCTTGAAATAATGAAGTGTGAGGGGGTAATTGTCCTGTCAACATTTTGGGCATCCAAAGCAGTCCTGCAGGTATAGTTACCCAATGTGATTAGAAATTGAATGCCTAAAATCTTCTTGTCTCTATAAGTTATGTTAAATTTATCCAACCGCCTGACGGAGACTTCAACTAGAGCCATTTTATCACTACATTACATTGGTCATTTTAGGGGTATTCCCTCAAAGCTATCTAACCGTATGTAAGAAAACTTTGTGAATTGAATGAAATAGCTCCCATAGACATCAATCAATTATTTAGCCTCCTCTGAGAATCTCCGAGTTGTGTTTCCCTCTAACAACCTAACAATATACATGGTGAAGGCATCATTCACCCTTCTGAAATGATGATTACTAATCTTCAATGTTAACTATGGGCAATACTCGTATATAGGAGCATCCTTTTTGTCTTCATTAGGAGAAATCCCCAACCACTCCTTGTATGCTACAATAGTGTACATCAAATAAGAAGTCATATAGAAAGTTTTAGTCCTTTGAACATTGGCAAGTTGTTCAGTGAGACTATCACAAATTATCTCTCCCCAATTTAGGCTTTGTTTTCCTTCACATATGATGTTGATATAAGGGCACATCCAAAAGTGGAACTCATTAGTTGAGGGTAGCCCCATTATTCTAGCAAGAAGGGTAATGACATCTAACAACTCCTCCTTGAAATCAATTTTATACATGGTTTTTGGTAGTCTTGAGGCTCCTTTCTTTGGGTTTTTAAACCATGACTTGGCCACCCTACTCTTGTATTGTTCATTGTCTTGATCAAACAGAAGTTGGGCCTGAGATTTGGTGAGAGTATTTGAATCTTCCACCACTGGGATTTTGAGGGCAGCACTGATACAACTAGCGTTTAACCGAGAAATCACCTGTCCATGAGGATCAACAATATATTTTGTGTCTGGATTGAAAAAGGTGACACAGTGCTAACATAGTGTCAAGAAATTAAATGTAAATAGGAAAACCCCCTACATGAGTTATACCACTTTCTTTGATTAAGTGAGCAATAGGAGTAGGATTCTCATAGTCAAGCCACACATAAAACCATCAAGGTCAAGGTGTTGGGTGTCACTATCTCCTATCTCGGGTATAGTTGTTTCTAAAGAAGAGAGATGTTTATGCCCTTTATAATGGATCTTCATAGTGAGTGTGAATTTCAAACAATTAGATAGAGATAAAAATACGGTCAACTACGAGCTCATGTGGTAAGGGAAAAATATTTTGCAATGAACTTCTCGATCCTCTGAATTTTTTTCAAACGAACCATGACCTCTGCTAGAACAAGATGCACCTGGAAATTTTGAAAAAGACTAGAAAATGCTTTGCCACGGCTACAAACAGTGGAGAGGGTGAACGGAACGGAAAATGATAGCTAATTGTGGGAAGTATGGTAGAAACAGCCAATTGCCCTAGGTATTTATACACATTCCATTTTGAATAGGTCAATTAAGGGTGAATTAAATGCAAAAATTAATGTATTGTGGAGAATGGATAAACATTGACTTGAGACTATGGAATGCGGATATGGTGTAAGATTTATGCACAAGTGGATTGTGTGACATTGGGACACTTGGGATGTGAACAACCAAAATACCCGCAGATGAATGGAGTGTGGTGAACACGGGTTCACAGAAATGAAGGTCGTGAAGCACTAGGGACATACGGGGACATGGAAAGCCAAAATGTACTCGTAATACACTCAAATCGGGTAAGTCGAGAAAAATATTACATAGTAGACCCTTGGGATGTGAGTTCTCTGCAAAGTCAAAATATCCATAGTGTAAAAGATCTTAGTGAATTTGAGGGTTGCAGCAAATGCGGGATGCAAGGAACCGACTACACTAGAGATCAAGGGACAAAGGTTCATCACGACGCCAAAATACCCACAACACAAAGGGAAGGTAGTTCAATACGAGGAAGGTGGGGAATCAACGAATTGGGAGCCCGATGGAACATGGGACACAAGGAGCACTAAAAATTGAAATATCCACAAACAAAGGAAAATTCCCAAAACTCAAAATTTTCGAAATAACTAACTATTGAAAACAACTCCTCTCTCGACTTCACAAAGGAAAACAAAGATCTTGTAAGAGCCAATTTACCAAAAAATTTGAAGAGTAAGGAAAAAATACACATATTATTGGGAAAGTGACAATAGTAAGTGAATTAAGAATTTATCAAGTAAAGCACATAACACGTCATGAGGCCTAACAACATGTGAGAAATGCAACGGTTCGCAAGTAGGAAATGGAGAAGACTTAGGTGGAGAGTGACATGATGGAGAAGATGGGGAAATTTATGTGGTGGAGGGGATGGAACATTCTTTCAAGGTAAAGGAAATGGAGACCTTGGAGGACGCTTAATTGATGGAAGAGGTGAAGAAGTAGAAGATGATGCAACAATAGAAAGAGTAAAAGGAGGATCTATAACATGTGTAGCAATTAAATATTTTCCTAGATCAATAACCTTATATCATAAAAGTGTAAATGATTCACATGTATCATAATGTAATCATTTTTTAATGCAGAAATCAAGCCAAGACAAAAAATAAATTGCTTGTGTAGATCAATGCGCTGAAATACTAATTGATGCATGCAAAAATTGAAGCATAAAATGTAAACTAAAATAGGTTATTTCTTTCCCTGATGCAAGCTAGGTAAGAGATCATGTGTAACTCTAGGATCATTGTTAAGCATAAAGGTATAAAAACATCTTCCATTTAACAATATGTACTAATGGATCCAAAATAAAAATGAGTGTACCATTGAAGAGCATCATCGATAATACTATGAAGAAAATATTTTAGTAACAATCGATCATTCGAATAAGAAACCATATCTAAACAATAATGCTTAAGGTGGAAGTATGTATTGCCAACACCATTGAAACATGAAAATGTAGGCATGATGAAATCCTTAGGAAATGTTGAATTATGAATTTCCTTTGGAATAAGATTGCTATGAAGAGAGTTATTATCAATAGAAGCATAATATTCTTTGCTTTCAAGAGTGAGATTGAACTTGAGATTACAACTGCTAACAACATATATGAGTAATAAAATTTCATGTGAAGGAATCGTAGAAGATGTGAGAGGCATATTGAGAGGTTGCGCTTTACATTATGAGTGATCATGGGAACATGAGAATAATAAGTGGAATATGAAGATGATATGGGCACACTAGATGTGGATGCGAAGAAATAATATGAGGTATACTAGGAGGAATAGAAGAAGCAACAAGAATATCATCTAGAGAAGAAAAAGAAGAAAGGTGTGGAGAATAACATGGGATATCATCATAAATGTGAGAAGTAGAAGAAACCATGAGAGGTGAACTACTAGGAGTGGTAGAATAATCATGAATGCCATCATAAAAACCTTGGAAGTAGAAGAAAGCAAAGTGGAAAATTCACATTCACTGCAGGTCTTAAGGGAAGTAACATCCTCATTAACATGATCATGTTCGGAAGTGTAATTAGATTCAGTATCGTAAAAAAATTTCACATGCAAGTATTTCATAAATAAATTCATACATATTTAGAGAAGTAGGAGAAGCACTATCATAATATATATCTATAAAATTAGTAGAAACATTTTTAGAAATAAAATAAGCATGAGATACAACTTTACATTCATCCTGACTAGTATGAGAAACATCATCATGCACATGTACATTTTCATCATTGGAAGTAGCATGATTTTTATCTATAGTAGCACAATCAAGACGAATCATAAACTCGATAATAAAGTCATCAAGAGTTGAAGTAGAAATAGAAGAAGCTGGAGTAGCCTTGGTGACTATGGAATAACAAGGACTACGTCCAAAAAGTTTTGGTCCTTAGAAACAATGTTGACAATAGAGTGGGAAAAACTAGTACGAGCATTGTGTTCGTTAGCATGAAACAATATTTGAACATTGTCATCAAATTCAAAATTACAATGAATAGTGCTAAGTTCACCTCAACAACATCATCATAGGTAGGGTTAACACTAACATTATGTAAAGCTAACATAGGAGAGAAAAATTTACTTTTAGCCATTAGGGTTTTGTCGATCCTAGGGAAAGGAGTTATAAGAGAGAAAGGAAAGAGAATTTTTTTCACAATAATCCCTCCAAAATACTTTCATCTAAAATATCCCTAATGCCATGAGCATTGTTACATTTATAGAGAGAAAGGAAAGAGAAAGGGAAGTGGTTACACATCCAGTCTAAAAATAGTAAATACATATTAAAACCATTTGACTAGTTCTTATGTAAAATGACCAAGTCAACATACATGCTATAATCTGATGATATTGAGACATATAAGAAATTAGCATGTTCGAGTCAAAAATAGGAAAAACATAGAAGGATTCAACCAAATTTCTATTTCTCTATCTCCTAATCAACTTCTTTGTTGTGATATTTGTATCCTTTCCAAAACTTCCTTCTCACTGGCCCACATGTATATCGGTTTAACATATCACATGTTTCAATTACACTCATCGATTTCCTTGGGAGTCTCTAAGATTTTTACGGCTTTGCCAAATTACTAAAAACATTTTGATATAGAACCAGCTTATCAATTGATTGTAAATAAAAATTTACTCCACTTTCGAGTCCTTTTTAGCTAAGTCTTTGAACTCATAAAATATATTACTTTCTGATAACATGTTTAGATTATCATTGAGGAATTGGAAATGTATCTTAGAAAATTCATCACCAATGTCATTGGTGGTGTTTATTCCTTCCTCCCTTGCCTTCTACAAATTTTCTCTATCTTCATGCAAAATCCTCACTGGAACTCAATGAAAACATAAAATTCATAGTGTTTTCCCTTTCATTTGTCACTTTTTTTGCATCAAAGTATCAACATATAAATTTTTAATCTCGTTTAAGACCTTTAGAGTGAGTTTCAAGGTTTTTAAATTTTCTTCAAGTCCATCCCTTATTTTCTCAACTTCCATCTTCTCCTCTCAATATTGTTGTGTACATTAACCGCATATTCAATGATATTTTCACCATCTTTAAGAATTATATGAATCCATTCATTAATGGATCGATCTTGTTTCCATATTTTCTCGCTACTATGACAAAATATGTATTGAAGTTGGTTGGTGTAAGAGAGCTGATTGGATTTGGCTAAGTTATCTTGAACAACGAGGCAATTAGTTGTTTGATATTTTCCTTAACCTCATCCTTAGTATCCTTGGTCTTCTTGAGCTTTCAAAAAAATATTCCAAGGCTACTTAAAGATATTGTTCCACCCGTCCATGTATTATTTTTTTCCCAAGACCACTTTGGTTATTTGATAATCGAGAGTTGTTACATCCTCTTTGTTTTTGTCCTTAATAGGTACTAATATCTCAATAAAATCTTCTCCTGACGATCAATCATGATGTGAGAAAGTGTTTTAAGTTTCTTTATTGTGTGGGAGGGAGTTGGATTTAATGCATTGAAATCAAAAGCCTCCGAAGCATTGTTTTCTTCCTCTTCTTGGGGTGTGGCTTTTCAACCAAGATGGGATGGAAGAGGAAACCAACTTCTATCGAGGATATGTATCCAAGGGAGTAACACCTCAAGGATGGTGAAATTTGAAATCAAGGGAGAAGAGGGGGAGAAAACAACCATGGGAAGACTAGATG
Source organism: Taxus wallichiana var. yunnanensis (assembly GCA_018340775.1). Classification (NCBI taxonomy): domain Eukaryota; kingdom Viridiplantae; phylum Streptophyta; class Pinopsida; order Cupressales; family Taxaceae; genus Taxus; species Taxus wallichiana. Next base: position 491,444,172 of record CM031241.1, on the reverse strand, counting down.
TGAAATAAATGGAAGACACAAGGGAGGAACACACGATGGAAATGGTTTGGAAAGATGGAGAGGGAAGAGTCACTTGGGTAAACCCAAGAAAATACTAATCCCTAAGTAAAGTGTGGAAAGGGAATATAAAACATACGACAATGAAACGAGTGTGGAAGAAGTGGGATGAGACAAAATGAGAACATATGATGATAGGATTGGGGATATGAGAATAGTGCATGTTTTTACTAATAAGTTGGTTGGAGGAGACAAAATGCAAGGAGGATAAAAAGAGGTGGAGAAGCATGTGGATCCAAGGCTACGAGTGCAACAACATAAGTGATGAGAGACAAAGAAATGGATGAGGGATGAGTAATCATGGTATTTATTGGCATCCCTTGATCTTTCTCGGGGTGAAGGAAAATCCAATGTGTTCACCACAATTGTTGAATAAGTGGAAGAGGTAGTAGGGTTTCCTCGCTACTCACAAATTTAAACCTTACAGGATTTGCAAGTTCCTTACTTTTATCTTTAGATTCAATGGAGGGGAATGCTTCTGACAAAGTATATGCCTTGATAGGAATACCCCTTTCTCTGGGTTGTATTTTCAATGAGTATATCCAGTGATGGGCTTGGTTCATAATTTGTGAATATATGTGATTTCCTTGGGAGACTAATAAATTGGAGGAAATCCTAAATTTTGACATTTATTTGATTGTAGATTTGGTCCAGGACATCACCGACATCAAACATGCCTTCTAGAATATCAACAATATTGTACTTTACCATGTCCTCCAAATTCATCCAAATTTATAATCATTTCTTCTTATTTCCACTATATATATATATATATATATATATCAATCCATAATTCTTAAATCTTAGGAAAATGTAAGTGCAGGGTCCCAAGACTTTTCAATACCCTTTGTAATCAAAATTAAGTCTTGGATGGAAAAATTTGAGAGTTAATCCTTGCATCTCTATGATAATATTCTTCTCCTTGTCAATGGATGAACATGTATATCGGTCGGTTGAGATAGGGAAATGAATTCCCACCTTGTGCTTACATTTTTGAAACTTATGAAGATATAAAAACTACCTTACCAATTCCATTCATACCCATTTGTCATTTGGGTATCTTAGTATTATATACAGAGAACTTGAAATAATCCTCCTACTAAGATGTAGGAAAAGGTCGGGAATTGCAAGAATATGGACCCTTGGTGTGATACTTAATTCTAGGCCAAATCAATACACCAACACTTAGATAAATCCTTGGACCAAATCTGCATATGATGTTGTAGAAGAAAACATCATTTACTCTTCTAAAATGCTTGAGACTTTCTTGTAAATTCATTTGAGGATAAAAGTCATAACACATGATGATTTCTTGATCCCTATATGTTCAATCCAAGATATATCCTCATTCCTACTTTAATGTTATAATGTCATTGGATTCTAGAATTAAGTCACTCCTAGGAAAGGTTTTAGGAAACCGTCTTACTATGGGATTTGTCTTCTTGAGGTACTTTTTATTCAAATGTTTGATGCAAGATGATGAATTATTATTGTAATCATGTTGAGCCTTTTCGAGGTCGATAACCACATATACATTAAGTTCAAGAGGTATAAGAAATTCTTCAAAATAATTTTCATCCAGGTGGATTATTATTTCCCATATTGATTCTAAATTCTCCTTGTGTCACCATCAAAGTGACTGACTACTACAAGAATAAATTCAAGACTTTGTGTGGAAATAGGGATGGATATAACAAGTTTCAATCCATTTTCATGAGATACATTACATCTAGGGTGATTTATATGAGCTATTTACTGAATCCAAAATTCATCCGTGTCAACATGCCCGAGCTCTGTATCCCAATATCAATATCCGAGTGGATGTTCAAGGGGAACCACTCATTGATAAATACGATTAATCTCTTTCTCTTTTCCATTGGATTATTTAAATTTTTATTTCCCTATTTTTGATTCGGACATTGGATCGGAGGACTAATTTATTTTCCTAGAAATCCTCTAAATGCATTTTGAGTTCAAATGGAAGAACCCACTTGCTTAGCAAGCACAAAATTCGAAAGGATGTTTGGTAGAATTTTAGCCTTGTCGAACACCTATCAAACTCAACACACACTTATCGAGGAAATGGAATTTTTGAAACCCCTAAAATCCTAAGTAACTAGGTGGAAACTTGATCGTGTTTTGCACTTTTGAAATTTTAATACCAACATGTTGGGATTTTGCACTTATTGAGCAATTTGAACATCCCGACAAGAGTAAATAAGGGATTAGGATATGTTATACATCTTGAATGTTCTAAAATCATATTTTAGGGGATTTAATTATGTTTATCATCTTAAAAATATTCAAACACTAAGTCGTGGTTTTTACCTTGGCAAGAAAGTCATAAATCCCGACATAATATTTTTAGATTTTATAGCATGTCTCACAAATGTAAATCTCGATTCATTTTTAAACTTAATAACCATAATTTGTTTACTTTCTTTCTCAAGAAAGAACTAGTTAAAAATAACACCAAGAAAATCAAAGAGAAAATACTTGGAGTGAGGGAGAAAGAAAAATAAGGTTTAAACAAGGAAAAGAGGAAAAGAGGAAAAAACTAAGAAAAATTCCTTTCAAAATTAGTGAAAATGGTAGAAATTACCAAAAATTAAAGTGGTTAGGAGAAATTTTCACAGAAAAAAATGTCAAATGAGGAGGAAATACGTGATCATGGTTTGTAGAGCCAAAAATATGTCGTTGTGATAAAATTCCTAATTCATACAAGGTATAAAAGACGTGTAAATAGCTAGCATTAATTACATGTCGGCCAAAACGTGTGAAGTGAAATTCAACTTGTAAATTAATGTGTTGACTCAGGAATTGGGATTCGGGAGGTTGAACACACTCGACACATCGTGCTAACATGCACACGGATCCCGAGAACCCAACATTTCAGAAATCAGGATTTAGGTCAAATAAAACATGTATTACTGTTGACATTTTAAAATTTCATAGACCCCTGAAATCTTGAAACACTAAAACATATCGGGTTTGAGCTTTGGTGAACACAAAACATTCCACATATTCTCACATTACCATGTTTTTTTGCTTCCAAAGTATGAAATCCCGACTAATCGAGTGTGTCAAGTTTCATGATTCAGGAAGCATAAAACTTAACATGTTTTAGTGTTTGAAAATACGGAAATTACAAAAAAACATTAAATTTTTACCAATTAGGCTTGGAGCTTGGATTTTTGGGAAGGTAGATTAACTTCAAAGACCTTTGAAAACATAAATCTGGTAGGTTGCCCAAATTTTATCGCGAAACTCAAATTTTGGGAAAACAAGTTCCACTCATCCAAACCATGCAGCAAAAGAAAATGGATACGATGATATCTGAATACAAAGACATTCATACCACAAACAAGTGTGTATTGTATTGTGAGGTGAATCATACAAATGGCTTAGTCCCTTGAACTCCACTCCCGAATGGTCCATTGTACAGGTTCTAAGTATATGAAAATGAAAAGATCAAGCATCAAATTCTATATTTGATTCAAAATGGGTAGATTCTACCAAGTGCACCACCTTATGGAAGTGTAATTGTTCTTTCCCAAAATAAAGATATGAAATGACATATTTGTATTGATCGTCGATCATTGGAAAAAATCATAGTAAATAACTCGATACCCACTTCCACGAATTGATCACCTCTTAGACCAACTCGGGAGCTAAGTTCTTTATATTGATATGAAGTCATGGTAACACCAAGTTCCCATTGATCCAACAAATGTTTGGAAAAATGCATTAAAATTAGAGAAGGGCTTGTTTGAATGGTTGGTCATGCCTTTTGGGATCACAAATGCATGTGCATCATTCATGAGGATGATGAACGATATCGTATGAACATTGATTTATTTATTCATGGTCATGTACTTGGATGATATTATTATCTTTAGTAATACATCGAAGGATCACATTCAACATGTCCAATAGGTTCTTCAAACCTTATGTCAACAAAACCTCTATTCCAATATAGAGAAGTGTTCCTTTTCGCACGAGAGTGTATAGTACTTAAGATACATCACTAAAAAAATGGTGTGCATGTGGACCCAAACAAGATCTAAGTCATACTAGACTAGCCAAAACTAAAGACCATCACCGAGCTCTAAATTTTCTAGGGACTAGCCAACTTCTATCACAAATTTTTACTTGTTTTTTTCACATTGCATGCCTTTGAACCGGGGAACACATAGAGGAGTGAAATCAAATTTCATATGGATAAAGGCATAATAGAAGGCATTTGCAAAAATGAAGGAGGGAGTCTACTCAACATTCTTTTTGGTAATGCCATACCTACATCATCATTTGAAATATAAACAAATTCTTAAGAAGACACACTTTGTATAGTCCTCACCCAACATGGGAATTCGATGGCATACCAATCGGTTTAATCTAAATTGAATTAAACCTTATTTTAGATTAACTTACTATAACTAATGATATTCGTGTAAATATATACAAGTAATGTCTAAGAAATAAGCATGCAATGATATATAACCCTAAGAAAATAAGAGAGAAAGATGATTGATCTAATTTTGTGTAACCTATGAGTGATTTGGACGAGTAACTACTAGAACAGACTTGAAGTTAAGGATTGCTAAGGGTTTTAGAACTCAAAACTATCAAGGACATAAGTGTCCACGGGAGAAAAGGAGCCCCTGGTCACTTTTCCAGTGACTCCAATTAGGCATTTGTGTCCTCTTAGATTCTCGTGTTTTGGTATTTTCACGGGATGGAGGAGCTTTGTTGTTGATCCTCTTTTGTTGCTCTAGTTTCCTGTAATGTCATCGGTTGTACTTGTAACCCGCAAAACAAATATCTTCCTAGACATGTCCATAAACCATATCAAATCTAATAAAAAAATATGTTTAATGTGGAGTTGTATTGATCCCAATGGTCACCCGAAGAGTGAACATACGGTCGAGTGCTACACTACATCTCGTAATCCATGTTCTTTGTGTGTGTGTGTGTAATGATGCCCTAAGTTTCCTTTTTGCAAGTTGCACTATGATAGCGGGATAGATCTAAATTGCTCCAAGTATGCAAGATTTGTGTGGATGGAATAGAATGAACTTCCCATCCTATGTTGTGTATGTAGATCAATGTAGCCCTTGTCCCTCGTATGAGTGTGCTAGATGTATGTCTTGTAATGTTCTTGTGCCTTTTTACAAGCTTAGGTGATGATAAATAATGTTTTTAGTGCTTGGCCTTTGATTTAGAAGAAGTAAATAAGTATATATGTGATTCCCTTGTTTGAATTTTGTAATTGATAAGCTGAAAGGCCGACCCATAGTAATAAAAGGTGACCAAAAAGTAAAAGAGACCCAAAAAAGTAAGAAGAAGATCATGGAACCTACCTAAAAAAAAACTTATAAAAACGTGGCAAATATACTTTTAATCGGTTTCATTATTTTGGTAAATATATCTCGTAACCAATTCGTGGTTTTGGTGAATATCCTTGTAACTGTTTTGTTCTTTCGGTGAAAATGATAAAAAAATATTGAAAATAGTTGGAAATCGAATTGCGAATCTCCTATAATTTTTTTGGAAAACACCCTCTATCAAATTTGACTGTAATGAGGCCCAAAAGTTTTCATTTATTTTGCATGCCTTACCTTTACGCTCAAGTGCCTGGAATGTGTGACACTTGACCACTCGAGGAACATGAAAATGACATGTGGTATCTTGTGATTGCTCACTACCACTTTGCCTTGCCTCACCGACACTGCAAACCCAAAAATTTATTGAATTGGTTCATTCCGTGGGATTGGAGTCCAAGGAATGCCTTTGACATGGGGAGGCCTGAATCCCGCCATATTTCTCTTCAATGGGCAACGAAGGATTTAAAACTTTAATAATAAGGCACAAATAGCTTATATTTAATAATCAAGGATATGTCGTTGTCAGTTGGTTGCTATTAATTTTTTTATGTCTAGTATGTGCAGCAGTAATAATGTATTTTTTTAATAACAGGAAGCCCAGGTAAATATAATGATGTGGAGAAGTAGTGCTCGCAACATGTGAAGCAAATTTATACACTGGTATTTGTACATGTGTGTGCCAAGAAATATGATCAAGATTTTAAATTTTGAAACTTAAGTTTAATATAAGTCCAAGAAGATGAATTTATTTGAAAGGAACGCATTGGCAATTTGTGATCTCATAGGAAATAGCATGTAGCAAAGGCAAGGTCATCATGTCTTAGGCTCATGTCATTTAAAGTTTGTGACTGATTATTTCTATGGTGGTATTCCCATAGTTGATTACGGGCTCTTCTACTTAAAAAATAGACAATTCAATGATTACTCTTCCTTATAACAAAGATAAACATGAAAGCTTAATAGACATTTACGGATATACATACATACATACATATATATATATATAGTAGGAGCCAAGTAGTTGTCTCAAATCAGCCTGGGCTCAAAGGCGATGCCACTATTATAACACATTCCATTTGTGTTTATATATTCCTAGCAGAGCTAGGACCAAAACTCTTGCTTTAAATGAAAACAAAGGATGAGGATATTTCGAAAGCACCTTTCTGAAACACAAGAACTCTCCCACCATAGTGCAACTAAATAATAACATCCTTTTCCTCGCAAAACCACCGGAAGATTGTGTGGGGCATCCTTACAATTTCTTTCCAAGACTAAACATTTCCCCTCGTACTTCCAAACTCAAGCTCAAGCTCAAACACAATTATTTCCTTCAAATGGTCCCCATCTACAATTAATGTTGTAAGTAGTAACATTTCTTCATATACAACCAGCCTTGGTTTGTAGTGAGGAAATTGTCTCTACCATATCTTACAGTAACGACACAAAATACATAGGAGCATAATCTTGACTTTTATAAATTATCACACCCAACACATGTTCATATGACATTAAGAAGAAAAAATTATTATCAAGACAATGGGTCAATAGAAGAAACAATCTCTCAATCGTGCCACAATCCTCCAAGTCCCCATAGAAGAAACATAAATTTCTATAGTACCATAGCATACATTAACTCCGATCTATTAGCTCTTGCTTGAACCACTTTTTACCCCTTGTTTTCATCCGCCACCGAATTCCGCATGCATAAATATAAAAAGTTCCATCCATTAATTTGAGCTAATAATATCTGAGGAAGATTGAAGGAGGTTCCCAGCTTCAGTGGATTACATACCCTTGAAACATGATTGTCACACGAACAAAATAAGATTATCCCTCAATGTGAATCTTCAAACCATACCCAATCAAAGCATGATAACCATGAAAAGTTGAGAATTTTCCATGTTCTACTGTAAAATTCGTATCTTAGCCAATGATGACCACGATCATGATTTACAAGTATCCATGGATGTTTGTTCCTTGTTTCACTGTAACGCCTGAAGAATCTGGTGGAAGTCATGAGTGCTTTCCATTCCTTATAAACTAGAGAACCTACATATGGATTCTAATGGAAGCCAAAAATTACGTTTTCCCCAAACATCTTGAGGTAGTGAATGATCCCACAGAACATGATTTCCATGCTGCATTGGAAATAAACTAAAATGAAGAACAAATTCTAGTGTTTCAAGAAGGAGAAGAAAAATCAAAAGGCACAACACTAGAAATGGAAGAAAATCCACAAGAATAGGTGTCTTTGATAAGGAAAAATATATTTGTTGAAACATAAACAAGATTATCCACAAGAGTATCTCATATATTTTTTGAAACATAAACATTACATTACATAAAAATTACATATCATAAACTTTAAAATCTCGAAAACATTTGTTTTTTGTTTTTAACATAAACAAGAGTATCTAGGTTTTGATTTCTTGTTTTTTCTATTTTTAAACTATAAAATATAAAAAGAATTGGTGTTTGATAGAGTGGATGGAAGACAATGCAAAAACATGGTAAATTTCTCCAAATCTAACGTATTAATGCTGGTAACTATGACATAGGCATACCAAAAACGCTATAAGCTTATAACCATATTATAACATAAATATTACATATCATAATATATTTCTCGAGTTCTTGTAACCCTTTCCTAACTACATCGCTATGAATTTTCTCTACCAAAGTGTCAGCCAGGTTAGTATCACGACACATTGTTTATCAATAATAGCTCTCACCGGTGTCTCTTAAGTATTTCCGTGTTTTAAGCACTTCAAAAGCTTGTCAGATCTTTACAAGGATAGAAGACATCGTTTTGACATGACTATCCATCCGAGGGGTAATCTGTGGGGATTGATTTATATTGCCATCAATTTCTATATCCACATTGTTTATAGCAACATGTGGAGAATCCATAGGTTCTAGGTCCGAGGATTCTAGATAAAGAATATAGAGTCCCCAGTAATACTTTGGGAATTGGCTACTCAAACAAGGAATCTAGTTGGAGCTCTGCAGGAGAAGTTCAAGAGAAATGAAGGGAAACAGTGGGAAACAAATGATTGGCTAGGAGAGGGGGTAGAAGTACCATCATAAATATTACATATCATAATATATTTCTTAGTTCTTGTAACACTTTCCTAACTACTTCGGTGTCAATATTCTCAACCAAAGTGTCACCCAAGGTTAGTATCCCAACACATTATTTATCAATAATAGCTCGATAGTGTTTGTTAATTCTTTCCAGTGTTTTAAGCACTTGAAAAGCTCGTTGCATCTTTACAAGGATGGAAGACATCATTTTGACATGACTATCCATCCGAGGGTTCGTTCTTTGAGGGATTGATTTATATTTCCATATTGTTGGTCGTCAAATAGGACTTTTAGAAGAGCAATGGGTTAGGGGGACAAGAAGTCCCTCCTCTTTAATGGGAGAGGTTCCCTTATTCAGAAACGAACTTATTTACAAATGTACAGAACATTGTTTTATGGTCAAACTTGGATTTTACGAAAGTGTTTTCCACAAGGATCATCAATCACACAAGGACTGAGGAAAGGGAATAAGAAGATGAGCAGAATAGCAACATTCAGAATTATAGATAGCAGAATAATTCCTCCTGTATGCGAAGCTTCAAAGAATTTAAGACAAGATCATTTGCGATGGCTGAATGAGATTAAATTTAAAGACACAAAGTTCCATAAATAACCTTCTTCAGATTTATTAATCAAGGACACAAAGTTCCTTCTTGGTTGTACAAGATCACTGTATTTGCAAAACTGAACAGTATGCAATCAGAGAGACTAACGAGTTAGGAACAAAATGATCTCCACAATATTAAAGGAAAACACAGAGATAACAAGAATCAGATAGACAAAGAATGAAAAGCCCTTTTGTATTGATTTCTTTAAGATCAATTTACACTTTCAAAAATATTCCAAGTTCTTCCTCCTTTTTTCAACGCCATTATATAGCTTACAAGTCGGTTACTCTTCGTAACCGTTTCTTTTAACTAAAGAATAGTTAAGGACCTTGTTACATACCTTAACGATTACAAAGGATACGAAAAGAAAGGGAAGAAGAGGAAAGAAAGGAGAAGGAGACAGTGGCCGAGTTCTTGGGAGGGACCCACTGTCTTCGAATCCGCTGGCTGAATTTCTTCAATGACTCAGCTATATCTCTGCCACGAGGGACTGACGTGTTGGCTGCAGACTGAGTCCAAAATCCCAGACATTTCTCCATCTCTTTATCAAACTCGACGTGAGTATGATAATCTTTGTTTGCTTCTTCAATGGCAGACTGAAGAGAACAAATTTCCTTCATCTTTTCCTTAGAGATGGAGCTTTCCTTGAATAGATGATCTTTGACAAAAGCTCTGAACTGAGCTTTGATTTCTTGCAAGGACAAGGAAGCACCAGAGTTTTCATCTTGAAGATGACAATGCATATCTTTGAAAGCAGCAGCTGCCAGTGTCTTGAAAGCTTCTCCCTTCTGCCAACTGTTCTTCATTTCTCCCACAGCTTCCTCCAAGACTTTGATTTTCCACTCTACGCTGTAGACCCAGGATTTTGATAGATTGTCTTTGGCATCATCGAAAATCTTGTTCGCCAGTAAGATGTTCTCATCTGTCTGTCCCATGAGGCGAAGGTCTACAATGCAACTGCTCCAGAGTTTAAGCTCTTTATCCATAACCCCAATAGTAGAGGATAGCTTCTGTTGCAAATTGTCTACCTTTCCATGTAGTTTAAAAGCTTCATCGATGAAGTTTAGCCCAGCAACAAGCATGTCATCCACCATGGCTTCAATAGCTCGGCCATAGACAGAATACTTGTGCATATCTTTGATACTTTGCACTTCATCTTGGCTTAGAATTACAGGAGGCGGTAGAGCAGTCAAGGGGGTGGGGTCCAAAACTTTGTCCTTAGACAAGAGTGACTTGATAAAACTTGTGAGAACTTGGGCTTGTTCTTCCAGCTGTTCAATAGTCTGCTGCCCTTTCTCTACCCTTCCAATGACTCTTGTCATCTTGTTTTCACCGGAGGTTATGAATTTCACCTTCGAGGAGTAGACTCTCCCATAGGGATCCTTGAAAGCTCTAAGTCAGATGTCAGCAAGTCTGATTCTGATTTGTCTACTGTAGGCTTAGCAATCTCCAAGAATTGCTGACCTTGGGCATCGACACACCCGGAGGTGGTTCTGGCTTTCTTGGCACGAGAAGGAGTGGTGCCCAACAAGGCTGCTACAGCATCAAAATTTGGTCCCAAGCTTTGAGAGGAGGATTTCCTCTTCCTTTTGTCGACCAGAGGTTGCACCCAAGCAAAAGAGGAAGAAGAATCTGCAGGAGGGGCAAGAGGACCAAGAGACAGGGAGCTCATGACACTCAGGGTCTGCGCAGCTGTTGACTCAAGCTGAGACGTGAGTAGAGCACTGGAGGCAATGGCAGTAGAAGAATCAGTAGTACCTGGAAGTTCAGTGCTCTGGACCTCCTTGTCCTTATCTGCTGGATCTTCAGGAACATTTGCAGGAGTTGGCATCTCACTTTCTTCACTTTCACTGAGAACAACGATGTTCTCTGGCCCTATAGGCAACTCTACCTGTTTTCTTGGAGGATCATTCTCTGCAGGCTCCTTCTTTACCTCTTTGAGTTTCTTCTTGTATACCTGGGTAGATGGAGAAGGAGTAGATTCTACAGGTCCCAGCTGTTGAGGCAGGAGGGGTTTTCACTGGTGTTCCAGACTCTGGAACTGATGCCTCTCTTATGGGTGTCGAATCATCCTTGGAGCTAGATTCTCCTGAGTGCCTCTTGAATTCTCGGATCTTCTTACTGAACCAGACCCTAGTCCTGATTAAGACTGGAGCAAGAATCTCAGCCAGATCATCTCTCTCTTTCTTGTTCCAATCCAGGTCCTCCAGAGGGGTGTGCTTAATCACATTTTCATACTCATAAGAGTATAGCTCAGAATTGTCATCCTGGAGACCTTCAGGAACTTGGTACAGACTGAGTTCTTGGATCAATTACAGGGAGAACCTGCCACAATGCCTTCTTCTGGCTTCAAAATCATCTGCACAGTCAGCCCAGTAGTCTTCTGTATCTGCCCTATGATGATAGACTATTTTGATGTTCTGTTCAATGAACTTCTTCAAGTCAAAACAGGTTCTTGGCTTGAAGAAATGAACAGTGATAGGGACCAGGGCTCTTTCTATGTTCTGAGCATCCAGAGCTGTTTTGCATGTGTAGTTTCCCAGAGAGATGGGAAAGTGCAAGCCAGAAATCTTCTTGTCTCTGCAAGTTCTGTGCAACTTGTCTAGTTGCCTGCATATTTCAATCAAAGCCATTTTATCATTACAGAACATGGGGAGCCGTAGAGGAGTGTTTTCATAGCCAGCAAGCCTGATATAGGAAAATTTCCTGAATTGAATGAAATAGGCTCCATACTGCGATATCAGGTTCATGGCTTCATCTGAAAACCTTCTTGCAGTATCACCTTGAGCAATCGACCATGTACATGGTGAAAGCATCATTGACCCTTCTCGAAATTGTGGTTCTTTGGTCTCAAGGTGAATGCGGGCAATAGGCATACACTGGATCATCTTTGTGTGCATCTATATAGGAGAAACCAAACCCTTTGCACTGGATCTTTGCTAGGGTATACATCGAGATAGGAAGTCATATAGAACTTCTTTGTTCTTGGACGTTGGATAGTTGCTCGGCCAAATTCATACGATGATCTCTTGCCAGCTTGATATTTTGTGTTCCACTGGCACACCATGCCGATGGCGCTGCACATCCAGAAATGAAACTCATTGGTGGAGGGCAAATCCATAACCCGAGCCAGGATTATGAAGTCGAGCGGTTCTTCGTTGAAATCGCTCGGAAGAGGGTTTTGGTTAGGCGAGAAGCACCTTTCTTAGGGTACTTCAGCCAAGACTTCGCCACTCGCGCCTTGTATTTGTCCTTTGTCTTGGCCGAACATAGCTTTGTGCTTGATCCGGGAGACGCACTATAGCATTGTCCATCTCCGAATTCTCGAGCAGCCCTTGATAGCGCGCAGCGTCCCACTTGCAATGAGTTCCCCATGTACATTTGTCAATTCGCTAGAATCGGGGTCGAAGTGAGCTCCACATGAAAGCACTGTATCAGCACACTGTACTGAGATTGGGAATCCTCCGGCAAAAGCTAAACCACTATCATTAATCATCTGTGCCATTGGTGTAGGGTTTGCATCTGTCATTCTTGCCCAAAAATCACCGAAGTCGAGATGACGAGCTTCGCTGTCCCCTATATTGCTAACGGCAGATTCAAGCGGAGAAATTTGCTCCTGTCCCTGGAACTTGATCTTCATAGTGATAGTCTCGGAGCTGCAACCTAGACTTCTGGAAGGAATTTGCAAATGGAGGGGGGATCGCGCAGGTTTTCAAATGGCAGGGTTCGAGCAAAAGATAGCATGGAAGCAATGCGAAAATGCAAAGGGGAATGCTCGTTATATAGCCGTTTGGAGAGAGAAATGACTTTAATGCGCATTGAATACACAACCACCAATTTGAAAAGCATCATACTTGGAGCGAGCGGGAAAAACTAAGTGTGAATGACACTAGGTACGCTTGGGACATGTGAGACGCGAATGCGCGAAACACGCGGCTCGGCCGGTTCGGGCGAAACAGGGAGAGGACGCACAAATGCATTTGGGACAAATGGGACGAAAATGTGCGAAGTACGCGATTCGGGTGTTTCGGCCGAAATTGGAACAAAGGGCCCGTTTGGACTTGGGACATTCGGGACAAAAATTCAAGTACGCGACTTGACCGCTCGGCGAAATTGGGAAAGCTCGCACTTTTTCAAATGGGGCAGTTGGGACAAAATTGCGCGAAGGACGGGGTTGGGAAAATCGGCCGAAAATGGGAAAGCTTCGTACTTTTTGACTTTGGGACATTTGGGACAAGAAAGTGCGAAATACGCGATTCGGGTGTTTCGATCGAAATTGGAACAACACGCAAAATAAGTTTTGGGACACTTGGGACAAAATTTTCCGACGGGCCCGAAAATGGGACACTTTCGGGATTTCGCCGATCGGGAACAGAGTGCATTTTCGTACTTGGGACGAGATGGGACAAAAAGTTCCGACAGAGGCCGAAATCACACAAAATGACCCAAAACACGATTTTTTCAATTTCACGACTTAGGCATTTTCGTGAGGAAAACACTTAAACTCAAAATTTTGAAAATTTACTCTTATCGGAGCGGGAAATTTTGAGTAGACAACACATATCCACATCATTTGTAGCGTGTGGAGAATCCATAAGTTCCGGGTCCGAGGATTTTGGTTAAAGAATATAGAGTCCCCATAATACTTTGGGAATTGGATGCTTAAACAGTAATCTGGTTGGATCTCTACAGAGAATTTCTAATAGAATGAAGGAAACAGTGGAAACAAATGATTGGCTAGGAGAGAGGGGGTAGAAGCACCATCAGAAGGATAACTATAAGTAAAGAGGGTGAAGGATTTACCAACAATAACCTCGTTTGAGTCTCAGAACTAGAAGAAACCACGACGTATTTATGGCTTGATATTGGTTTGATGCGCTCAATTTGGTCCCCCATGATTTTGCAAAAGAAACTAAGTGTCAGAAAATGACCATGGGCCTTGAATTTATAATTGTCGAGTGAGTTCTTCGACTGGACCTTGAAACATGTCCACCAAACTTGGGTATGTATTGACAGTTAATATTAAATACAAATCGTGGGTCGTGGAAAAATTTTCACCTTTAAACTGGTGTCACTATCCCACGTGCCTCCGCCTTTTAAAGTTAAATAAACATCCTTTTATCATGATGAATAAAATATCATTAAGGATAGACATATCAAGATTCAAACAATATATTAAGGGAGAGGAGCTAATCGTCGAGCATAGACCATTAAATTATAATAGTATTGGTCGGTGTAGATGTAAATACTAAAGATACGGACCAGTACTTGCCAATTTATTACTTAAAATTTGATACAAAAGTAGTTGATAAAACATGTCACATCAAAAATAATAAAATTTAAATGCATTGCTTTAAAGACTAAAGTTATTGAAAAAGTATTTTCCATATTTATTAATTATGCCGCTTTTATGAAAAATGCCTTTTCCATATTTATTAAATATTTTGTTTCCTAAACTTCATTCTATAAAATATAATGTGACCAAGAATTAAATTTGATAAGAAATTTCTTAGTTGTGAGGGTGCTTGATTAAATCTCTAAGAAAGACACTTTACATGAATAGGGTATTAAATTCAATTAAAATTTAGGTCGAGGGCCGAGGCTATCGATTTTGGGAGGATATGACATTGATGGCAAAATGATTTCTCCCTCACACATCAGCTCAAAAGACATGCTTATTTAAACCTGGTGATGACATGTTACCAACTTACCACATAACATTTCCAAGCGTCCTCCACCATCTTCTTTCAATCAACCATCCTGCATCCATGTCTTCTTCATCTACAAAATTGAATCCTCTTAATGAAAAACTCACCCATTTGGATGAGTGTTTCCAGCTAATAGAGTTGAATGAGGCCCTCTTCCACCAAATTCTCAGCATACCAGACACCGTGTCTAGCTCTCCCAATATTTCCTCTCTGGAGGACTTGATTTTATCTTTCTTGCATCGCTTGTCGGAATTATGTCTTTCATTTCTTGTTTTCCAAGCTCTCCATTTCCACATGATTCACCTAGATTATCACATGAACACCAAAAATTAAAGAACCACTGGATAAGCCACTTCCCCTATGTCTTAGGTGATCAACGAGGTTTCAACCTAGATTTTTACAAACCTTATTTATTGACCTTAGAGCTCTCAATACCAATCTCACTACCTACTCAACAAGGGGAAGAAAAACCCCCAAATATTCCAGAGAATGAAACAAAGAAATGGTTAACAACATTTTAAAACGCCCTCGCCGAGTACGGTCTATGGTAAGCACCCATTCCTTTCCTCTTAAGAAAAGGAGGATCATGAGGAGGGCTCTTATAGCACTAGCAAAATTCGTCAATTCCTTATAGCTCGACTTTCTTCAGGGAAGAAAACCAAAGCATACATAAGAGGGGGAGACTCTCTTTCTGAGTGGGTAAACTCACATAAAAGGAAAAGAGAATTCACCGAAATACTTGAATGGGCCTCGGGTGGGAGTCCAAGAGCTGCTAAATATGGGCATGTCATGGGATTTAGTGGGAGATATCCAGTTCGTTTTCAACACATGTATGTACAAAGTCATGTTTAACCAACACAGGTGTCGTCTTAAAATGTGCTCCAGTGTTTCGGGATCAATCCATGTCTTCAGAAGAATGATCATTATATTTTATCTTTATAAAGCAATCTGTAATATGTATTGTGTGTGTGTGTGTGTGTGTGTGTGTGTGTGTGTGTGTGTGTGTGTGTGTGTGTGTGTGTGTGTGTGTGTACACTTTCAAGGGTAGGGGTCCCTAAAATAGAACCCATTTTTTTTTAGAATATTGTTGAGTAATTGCTCACAGCTATAGTAGCATTTGATTGATGTATTTTTAGATTTGGTTAGATTTCATCACATATATGAGGATACCTATTTGAAAAAAAAATAATCGCATATATAAAATATAAGAAATTATATTTTAGAAATTTGGAAGTGACATATTTCGGGTATCATGTATATTCAAAAGTTACTAATCTTTATGAAAAGGAACTTGCTTGTAAAATATATTGAAATGACCATCATTGCATTCAAAGTGATCAAATTTGAAGCGCTCCATATACTTTAATTTGACTTGCTATGTTAAGCTTTACCCGTCAAGTAAATGAGATATTAGAAAACACATTACCCTTCAACGAGAAAAA